>OZ004708.1:17506424-18106424 GCA_963924515.1 Vespertilio murinus | reverse complement strand
TCCACCATCCATTTACTTAATTATTCGGTTTCAGTTTACATGTATAACAATATCAGAATTGTTAACCTATTGACCTGTGAGAAACAACTCTATCAATGAGAGCCGTGGTTGCCAAACTGTGGCTCTTCCACAAAATACCACATCCTGGGTGAATCTATTTTAAAGAAGTGGCATTAGAAGTTTAAAAAAATTGGCTCTCAAAATAAATTTTAATTGTTGTACTATTGATATTTGGCTCTGTTGACTAATGAGTTGCCAACCACTTAATTAAAGAATAGTCATTATGATGTTCATGATATTCCACAAATGAGTGAGATCATGTGATGCTAAGACTTAGAAACAGCCTAAAGGCCCATCAGCCAATGATTGGACTGAAAAACCATGGTACCTCTACACAATGGAATACTATACTGCTATAAAAAAGAAATAACTTTTACCATTTGCAACATCAAATGTATGGTCCTGGAGAGCATTATGCTAAGCAAAATAAGCCAGTCAGAGAAAGATAAGTATCAGTCTTCTTATATTTAATTCCCTTCCTCACAATAGGAAGACTCTTTCCCTTACCATGTAATATGCCCAACCCTTCCAAGGCAATTTCAATGCCATTTACTCCATAAAGCACCTCTCAAAAACATATACCTTCTTTACCAAAGAAGGTATCTTTCATAAAATCCTAATGCCCTTAATCCTTTAAAAGAGTCCATAAGATCTTTAAGAATGTCATTATATCACTTTCCTCATTAAACTAAAATTTTAAAATTAAATATTTTCAACACTTTTGGTGCTTATTGATAGTTGCTACACATGTGCCAGTGAATTGAAAACAACAAAGCCATGCTGAGGTGGAGAGGAGTCTGGTTCATTTACCAGTGATGTGAGTCATTCCCACACACCGGCCTTACCCCACAGGGAATTCAGTCACCTTGGAGTCTATCATGCCCCGGGCCACTGCAATAACTTTGGAATTGTTGAAACAATGAATATTAAATCTGCGCAGTAGGAGTGTCTACAGAACCATTTCCAGGGCACACTCTTTTTTTGAATTATAATTTCTGTTCATGTCCTATTTTCCTTCTAGACTATTACCTCTTGAGGATAAAATGTTTCTTATTCATTTTATATTCATGAAATATTTATCAAATAATAAATAAATATAAACAGTAGTTCTATAGAGTTGAAAAAAAGAAAAAGATTACTCTTTCTTACAAAAGAATTACCTGTAGCTTAATTGATTCCCTGTAATTTAAAAAAACAAACAAACCTGAAAGAATAACAAAACTCAAGGATAGATCCCACTTTTTAGGCAATTTGTGGAGAAGGCACTCCTGGCATTGGTATCAATGCCCTCAGGAGGGACCTGTGTGCCCTTTGCCTTCATGAAGGCTGTGGGTATGGAGTGGGTGATGGTGCCCAAGTGTTCAGCTTCCTCGTTGCCATGGAGATTTAGCCACCCTTGCTGCAGTCAGCAGGTCTCCCTACTCTGCCCCTGAGGAGTGAAACCGCTCACCTGTTCTTTCTCTGTGTTTTCCACCTGGCAGGCTGCCTGTTATTGAACACAAAGCAGGGTTGTGAACTTCTCTCTGTGCGGTGGAGTAATTAAGTGCCAGAATACGGGTAAGGATAGGAGCATGGCCTGGGGGCAGGGAGACTGATAACCTCAGGGGATTTGAGGACATTATCTGTACAACACAGCTAGGGACCTCACTGACCTCACTGTGTCTTTCTTTGAAGAAGCGAGACATGTGCCAGGAGATGCTATTCAAGCAAGTCCTCCTCTGTCCCAAAGTGTGGCTCTATCATGTTTGTGTTTTCAGAAGACACAATGCAGAACACAGGTGAGGCCATAAGCCCAGGACAATGCTGAGGGGGAGGTTGCTGATGAGTAAAGGGAGAACTGTGTCGGTAAAGTCAAGAGTTCCCGGAGGTCCCCGATGCTTTGCGCACTCAGGACTGGTCATGCTGGTGGGAGTGAAAGTGAGCACACCTCAGGTGGCAGCTGAGGATTAGTAAGTCATGTGCTAGTTAGCAAAGAGTTAGCATTTTCTTTTGCAGTTTGACAGTATTTCTTAGCATCTACTTGCTGTCAGGCACTGGGGACTGAATATAAATCAAGACAGATATGTCCTGTTCCTCATAAATCAAGTAGATCTTTAAATTCCAATTTGCTGAGCTATTCCTTTGAGTTATATTATTTTACTTTAAAAGCATCTATTACAATTCATGTATTTCCTGGGAATAATTATTAACATTCATATCAACAACTCTAGTAACATAATCTCTATAGACTTATAGTACTACTTTATAGCATTCACAAAATTCACCATCTCCTGGACAACAATGTGGGTCAGTGTTTTTTAGATCCATTTTGCAGTTGAAGAAACTGAGGCTCAGAGAGCACCTCACTTGTCCAAGTGAAAACATCAGTATTTCAATCACTGGTGGTCTGAGGTTCATTTACATTAAAATTATTAGGAGAGATGCCTGCTGAGAATGGAATTTGGGGTGGGGTCAAACCAAGAGCTACTGGACCAGTCTGTAGAGGTGGGCTCCGGGACTTTCATTTTCGATAGTTCTAACTCTACACTAACCCACTGCCACGTACATTGGTTCATCCAGGATTGTAACTCATGCCTTCTGAGCTTTTTAAACGTTCTACCATATCATGCTGAGCAGAGTGTGGACTGGAAGAATTGCTGCCTCTGCTAACCTGAGACAGGTGTGAGACTCCCTGCATCTCTCTCAGTCCTTTCCTAGTTGAATGCTTCTGTGAAAATGAAAGGGAGGCCTTCAGCATGCTGATTCCATGTCCTCATCACTCCCCTCTACCCCCAATGGTTGGCCCCTCAGAGTCCAGAGCTGCAGATCGTCAAGAGCCTATGTGTCTCTGAACTGGTGGCAGCACGTTGTCCCTGATGCTTTCTATTTTGACAGCTTACCAGCAGAGCCACTGGATGGTGGCAGGAACCTCACTGTTCAATTAAGGTTTATGTGTCACTGGAGCATGTGGAGGAGGAGGAAGAAGAGACCTGTGTGGAGGCAGCTGAAATAAATGATCTTTAACAAGAAGATTAGCCATCCTTCAGAAGTCAGGGTCCTCCCAGGATTTCAAGCATGGTGCCTACATACAATGGGATACAGTGTCTATTCTCAAGGCCCCTGTTTTCCTGATTTATACTTATTGCTCTTTGTCAATTATTGTGTTCTACAAAAGGGCTTATCATCAACAAATTTGTGTAGAGCATACACTCTGCTTTAATACACAGACAAGGACCCTACCCTAGCAGTATAGCACACAGATTAGCAGGGACTACAGACTTAAAAGAAGTAATTAAAAACAGCAGCAGCCGAAACCGGTCTGGCTCAATGGATAGAGCGTTGGCCTGAGGACTGAAAGGTCCCAGTTCGATTCCAGTCAAGGGCATGTATCTTGGTTGTGGGCATATCCCCAGTGGGGGGTGTGCAGGAGGCAGCTGATCAATGATCCTCTCTCATCAATGTTTCTATCTATCCCTCTCTCTTCCTCTCTGTAAAAATCAATAAAATATATTTAAAAAAGCAAAAACAGCAGCAACATACCATAAAGGTTCTGCAGAGAAGTTAAGAAAAGTATATCACATAGCAAGTCAATCTACCATCACTCAGAGTTTCTCCAAGTGTGGTTGGAGAGCCACCTTTGGGGATATTTGTTAGTAAAAAAAATGCAAAATGCCTAGATCACCCCACATCTACTCTGGGGATGGGCTTGGCAAAGTTACATTTTTCACAACTCCTGAAGGTGGTTGTTTTGCACACTGAAATTGAGAATTTTAGGGGCGGAGGTGATGAGACACGAGGAGAGGCTGTGAAGAAAGGGTGTGTGCAAGACAAGGCTTAAAGGGGGCATGGGCAAGAGTATCCCAGGCAGAAGCAACCTCGTATATAAAGGTCCAAAGTGAGAGGAAGAGGGCACATAGTACTTTGTGGGTTGGTGAAGAAGAGAGACAGAGAAAGGTAAATATAAAGCCAGGACTTTGGATGCAGAGGCATGTCAGTTGGTTAAGGATTTTAGATTTGATCTTAAGCCATTGAAGCATTTTGATAAAGGAAGATCATAGTCAAATTTTAATTTAAAAATATATATAGCAGGAAAGAATTGGACTCTTTAGAAGGGATGTTGAGCTATGAGGAGTCTGTGGCAATAATGGGATAAAAAATAATGCTACCTTGGCAATGAGATTGGATATAAATGAATGGATTCAAGAGATACTTAAAATCACTAAATCCTGGTCACCTCCTATCAAAATGCTACCAGACCATATTAACTCACCCTTCAGTTTTGAGGATAGCAATTGAGTTGAGCTGCTACTGCAAATATGAGAACATGTTCTTGTTTTATTCAGGAGGCCTCCCGCCACTAGTCTCTCCAGTTGGCAAAGACACGCTTTGGTTTGGATAAGAAAAGGCTGCCTGGGGTAAAGCTCTCCAATTCAAGAGCTCAGAAGACTTGTTTTATTCCAGACTCTGCCACTCAATAAACCCCTTTGGCCCAGGTAGGCCCTCAGTTTCTAAATGTTTTGCCATTTTTTTATATATTCTTTTTGCATTCTGTGCTTTTCCTCCATAGCACCTATAAGTTCTGATCACTAGGAACCAGTAGTGTTATCTTCATTGTTATCTCCAGCTCTGAGTTTTAGCTTGGGTACCTGGCTAGATGGCATTACCATTATGGGAGGTAGATAAATCTCTAGGAGAAATACAGATCTTAAATGTAAGACAAGTTGGAGCATCTCAGCTATAATGGTAATAGAAATGTCTGGTAGGAAGTAGGCTTTAGAATTTTGAGGCTCTGGTAAGAGTTCCAAGTCAGAGATTTCACATGTACTTTGGAAAAGTAGCAAATTCTTTTTTTTTCTTTAAATCAATTAGATGTCATATGATTTAATAAAATCCAACTGATGATCCTTGTTATTTATAACTAAGGAACAGCCTCAGTTCTAAGTGCTTTGACTTACTTAATTATCATACCAAATTTATGAGGTAGGTATTCTTATAATTCCTATTTCAAAGAGAGGTCACTGAGGGATAGAAAGTTGTCCAAGGTTACACAGGCCTTAAGTACTGGAGACAACCTTCCAACCCCAACAGTCAGATCTGCATTTGCTCTCAAAATGCTTCTCTTCTACCTGTTAAACACTAGCTCTAATAGCAGCTAGTTGTCTAGTAACAACTATTCACACTCTTACTTCAGAGCTTGTGAATGTCTTGGCCAATTGGTATGTTATTCATTATTTTTTCAGATGAGAAAATTGAGGCACGGATTAGTAAAAAAAAAAAATCCACATAGTCAGCGTGTGGGTGGACCAGTTTGTGAACTTAGCTCTAACTATTTACAGGACCAATACATTTAAATGCTACATAATCTTACAAAACTGTATTTCTGAGAACAGCTTTTTTTTATTACTAGAGGAAGACAAAGAAAGCAAAGCATTGATCTAGAAATTAGGTAAAGTAAAACCAGGTCTCGGAATTATCATTAAATTTGTGATGTCAAAGAAAAGTCATCTGGCCATTTTCATCTGTAAGTGGAATCATTTGGATTAGTTAGATGACCAAGCACTAGGACTTTCATCCATCTATCTATCTATCAAATATATATATATCTCCAATATGCAAAGTGTCCCCTTTGGAGTTTGACCAGGAGTTCAGTCACTCGCTATGATATGCACTGATCACCAGGGGGCAGCACAGAATGGAGGGAGGCTCTGGTCCAGCAGCCTGAAAGCCCCAATCCGCCCTGATCTCCAGCCAGGCCTAGGGACCCTACCCATGCACAAATTTCATGACCAGGCCTCTAGTTGTTAAATAAACTATTATAAAGGGAGGACAAAAAGTTGAAATTCTTTAGAAAGCATGACAACCAACTTTAAAATACCAAATTGTTAATCAGAGACTGCTTTAAATGCAACATCCTATTTGACCCTCACAACCAGTCTATCAAGTGGCACTGTCATTTATTGTCCATTGATAACAAGACAAAATATACAAAGTCCCACACCACCAAATCCAGACTCAATTATGGCTTTAGTTATCCCTAAAATGGAATCTTAAAATCAGTGAAACAGGAATCAATTGATCAGCATTAGTTAGGTAATCTGCCTAGTAAACAAGTCCTGTCATCCCCTGAAGGACAGTGACCTTGTAATAAACAATCTGCTTTTCTGCTTTGTATAACTTTTTGCTCCTGTTACCTTTCATGTATAAAAGTATTCCATTTGTACAGCTCCTCAAAGCTTTTGTCTATATGCTAGGTTGGACACTACCTGATTCATGAATTCTTGAATAAAGTCAGTAAGATCTTTGAAGTTTACTTAGTTGAATTGTGTGTGTGTTTAAATACACCATCCTGCCTCCATTGTTTTATAGAGCAGGGGATTGAAAAGTAAATTAAACATCTCAAGGGCACACAACTAGTAAAGGACAGTCCAGTTTGAAATCAAGGTTTATCTTATACCCAAGCTTAAGTTGTTAAATGCTATATGTTATAGCTCTTTGACTCACTATAGAAATTATTGTGCTAAAATTGGAGCTTAATCATCAAGAGATAACTGGAGCAGGTAAATTTACCCTAGATAGCTGTTTGTGAATTAGGTGGCTCCACAATGAAAGCACCCTTTCTTTGTCTTAGAAGAGCTCATAACGATGCTAAAAAATTATATACTACAATAGGTTCTACTATCTTGACTAGGGCGAAGTACAAACTCTACCATTTTCAGTGACATCTGGACATTGTGATGAAAAGAGATGACGAGTGATACTGTGATTGGTGGTGATCAATTTACTGGTGGTGATCAATTTACTCAAATATATCTCCTCATCTGAACTCACAGCAAAGTCTTCACCCCATTTCTTCATTAGGTGGTTTTTTAATGTTGGCATTTTGGATGATTACATTTTAAAATGATCTTAATTATCTCCTGGATTTTAGCATATGGTTGGTAGGATCTTCAATTGCACAGTAAACAAGATGAACACATGAAAAAGAAAAGCTGCTAGAGAGCAAGAAAGGCAGGGAAGGCATTACATGTAATAAATGACGCCCTCCTTCCTACTCGCCTGAAGTCTGTAAGTGCCTAGATAAGTGAGTACTTGGCAATTTGGTTCTTTGGGTATTTCCTCTTTGAAAATGCAAATGCCCCTAAAGGGCCAAGGGATGGTCATTTATAGTTTAGTATGCATCCATTTATGCAGTTTACTTTCTAATTTTTAGGACAGTTCCTGAATTAGAAGAGTCTGAGAGAGCAGCTGTTCCAATACCTCTCAACAGAGCCATCACTAAGGCTAGGAGAAGGGAATGGTTTGATCAGGAGTCCATAACTAGTTTTAAAGGTAGCTTTGGATTCCAAGTAGGAGGATTCTCAGTTTAAAGCTCTTTCCTCTAATATCATGGTACTTCGGTGCTAAAATACAGAAATCATGTTAGAGGCACGACACAATGTATAGTTAAATGTCATGTGTGGCAATACATAGATTTGGCTATTCCACTCACTAGCTTTGAGAACCTGGGAATGTTTCTTATCTTCTCTAAGCCTCAGTTGGTTCTTCACTGAAGTGGAAATAAATATCTCACTATGATATTATGAAAATAAAATAGAATCATGCATATAATATTCTTAGCAGAATTCCTACTGCTCAGTAACTAGTCAATAGATGCTAAAAACTTAAAAATCTACTACTTAGAATTAAATGGAAAAAAAACCACCTGTGGTAATTATTTACCACAATACATGTGGATTCAGACCTTAGATGAAGATTTTGGTCAAAATGATTTTAAACTTTTCCCTGGGTCTAAATCAATCTTGTTTGATGTGGTCAGTAGGTGCTACTATAAAATGCCAAGGATATACATAGTAAATGATGCACATCCCTAAACATTTCCCGTCTCAGAATTTCCTAAACTTCCACAAGCAGAAAACATCTTTTACAATTGGCAATTTCTTGACAAAGATGTCCAAGTTCATCGTGTGAGAGGCCTGATCCTTTTAATTAATCCCTGTGAATTTCTAGTTTACACAAAGCAGCACTAGTCTTGAAGAAATTAAAGATGAGTGATTTTTTTAAATGGAAATTAAACTAGAATATCTTAAAATGTTGGAGGGATATTATGATCAGAGGAAATTAAAATAGCAGCCGAAGACACAATTTCTCCAGGAGATTAAGAACACTGTTATTTGTCAAAGTCCTGGACATTAGATAAGCAACTGATAGAATTTTAGCCAGTTGTTAAATACAATGTTCAGTGAAGATTAAAATAAAATCAATCGTTTTTGGAGGCTTCAGTAATCAGACATAAGCAAAATATGTCTGGGAGACTAGGCCCTAATTACCCTAGTAATGCTACAGAAAAACTTCAATCAGATATAATTAACTGTAATTAATGAATTGACAGTTTCAGATTACGATTATGTTACTGAGAAAACTTTAAGCATATGTTTAAGATCTGTCACTGACCTCCATTCAATACACTAAAGCTAAAAAGTGTTGCTTTCAACTTGACAATAAGAAAATGTGGAATAATTTATGAAAGCATACCTTTCAAGAACCTAAGAGAAAAATGAAGTTGCAGGACAACTGACTAATCCGAAATCTAAGAACATACAGACACCTCCAAGGAGATGTGGGCACTCCTGGGGCATTCCTGGGGCAAAATATGGAATACAGAGCCACCATACAAGTGGATAAGAAGACATTCTATTCAAAAGGAAAAAAAAATAGGACATACCTCTCATAAGAAACTAAGCAAAAGATTAGGGAGTGATATCTTTAAAGTGTCTGTATAAAGTGAAATGGACTTTTAGACTGACAATATTTGTTCAACAATAAATGGTAGACCGATATTTTTCAGTGACAGCACTATTAGGGGAATTTGCAGTGTACATATTTGTACAATTGGCAGAAGAAAATATGTTTAATATCTAGAAAGCAAAATAGCAAAGCAAAATAGTAATGATAATTTCCAGTATTTCTGAGCAAAGAGAATGCAGAAAAGTTCTGTGGAGATCATGAGCATAGGCCCTGGCTTTTGTTTGGGGCTCTTGCCAGGAACTTGAGAGCAGGTGTGTCCCCAGGGGAGAAATAACCTGCTTCACTCTTAGCCATGGAGAATTTGTAGCGATATGCAACACAGATGGGCCTGGTAATTGGTATGACTTCTCCCATTTTTTTGTGGCCTTTGTCACTCCTTAATGCTACCCAGATTATTTAAAAACAATTTTTCCAAATCTCTTTATGAGTGTATAGCTAGAGCCGCTGGGAGAGGCAGTCACTATTTTTCACATTATTCAAGACAATATTTCTGAGTGAACAAAGGCCCAAATTTGAAATTTGCAACCCTCAGCTTTTCTGAGCTTACATACAAGAATTCTACTCCCCAAGGTATTATTGTTTTCTTCTTGACAATAAAATCACCTACTATGATGACTAAAAAAACACACACCTAAGTCCTCTTTTTTATTCTTCATTCAAATGTCTACAGTATTTCAGGAATTGCCTTAGCCACTTTATAGACATTTTCTCATCTACACATTGCATAATCTGACTTCAAGGAAGAAGCAGCTGAGGCTAAGAATGAATTTCTCAAAGGTACACAGATAGTCCATAGGACAGGGATTGTGACAGCCTGAGTCTGAAGCTCATGCTCTTATGTGCAGCATCATATCATCCTGTCTCACACCCAGTTGCCCAATATCGAACCCTACGGCGTATAGGACACCAGTAGCAACGCTGTTTTCTTGAAATAGTAGGCCACAATCCGAGTCGGGTGGTGCTCATCTAGTGAAGACCACACCAATTTTTACTTGCATTAATACTCACGTTGAGAGCTGTTAATCACCAATAAGTACATATTGATTATCAACTTTGTACCTGACATTTAGTTTTATCGTCATAGTAATTATATTAAGATGAGGTTCAAGAGTTTCTAGGCATATACCTTGGCAGGATTTATTTCATTAATGTTTTTCAAATTATTGCCCATGGAACATGTGTGTCATAAGTACCCAAGAGTTTAATTAAGACTATGGATTCTGGTATCACAAAGTTATAGTAATCAGAGCAGTATGGTACTAGCACAAAAACAGACACATAGATCAATGGGACTGAATATAGAGCTAAGAAATAAACTGACACTTGTATGATCAATTAATCTATGATAAAGAAGACAAAAATATGCAATGAGGTAAAGACAGTCTTATCAATAAATAGTGTTGGGAAAACTGGAAAGATACAGGCAAAATAATAAACCTTAGAATGGATTAAAGACTTAAATATAAGCTGAAGTCATAAAACTCCTGAAAGAAAGAGTAGGTAGTGAACTCTGACATCACTCTTAGCAATATTTTTGTTTTGATATATCTCCCCAGGCAAGGTAAATAAAAGAAAAAATAAACAGTTGGGACATCAAACTATGGTTTCCTTTTGCTGTGCAAAACTTTTTAAACAAAACAAAAAAGACAACCTACTGAATGGAAGAAGATATTCACCAATGATACATCTGACAAAGGGTTAATATCCAAAATATATAAGAAACCAATACCACTCAACAGCAAAAAACACAAATAATAATTTAAAAGATGGGCAGAGGGCCTGAATAGACATTCTCCAAAGGGGGCACACAGATGAGTAATATATTTAAGATAACTATTCAGGGAAGTTAAATTAAAACCATAATGAGATATCACCTCACACATGTCAGAATGACCCCTATCAATAAAGCAACAGACAAATGTTAGAGAGGATGTGGAGAAAGGGTAACCTTGTATTCTGTTGATGGGATATAGTACACCTGCTATAGAAAACAGTATGAAGATTCCTCAAAAGATTAAAAATAGAAATTCCTATGACCCAGCAATTCTACTTCTGGTTATTTACCCAAAGAAATCCAAAACACTAATATGAAAAGACATATGCACCCCCATGCTCACTGCAGCATTATTTACAATAGCTAAGAGATGAAAGCAATCTAAGTGTCCATCAATAGATGAATAAAGAAGATATGGTGTGTGTGTATATATATTGGAATATTAGCCATAAAAAAGAAGGAAATCTTGACATTTGTGATAACATGGATGGACCTAGAGAATGTTAAGCTAAGTGAAAGAAGACAGAGGAAGACAAATATTATATAGCTTCTATTATATGTGGAATCCAAAAAAACAAATAACTGAAACAAAAACAAACTGATAAATATGGAAACACATTGATGTGTGCCAAAGAGGAAGGGGTGGGGGGAATAGACAAAAAAGGGGGAGGGATTAAGAAGTACAAATTGCCATTTATAAAAATAGTTATGGGGATGGGATATAACATATGGCATAGGAAATGTAGTCAGTAATACACACACACACACAAAAGGCTAATATGCTAAGTGTCCTTCCCACTGTTGGACCAGTCACTATGACATGAACTGAGTACCAGGGGGCAGATGATCAACACAGAAGCTGCCGTGATGTGCAAAGAGAAATGGCATTATGGACCTGACACCAACAAAGCAACACTCAGCTTCCCCCAAGTGGAACACAGACCCTGCAACCACACCAGAACAACAGTCCACCAAATCACAGCCAACATTGCCATGGCACATTTGGCGCCAGATAATGATGTCAAGTTTTTATTGACATTCTGAAGCTGAAATTGTTGACAGAATATGTCTGAAGATCAACTATTAGCACAATGTACCTCTGAGGCTGAAAGAAAGCGACATCATCGACAGACTATGTCTGAAGAATAGTCATCAACAAGTACTACCAATACTGGTAGTAACTGCCTTCATAGGAAAAATGAGGTAAATGAAGATGCAACTATCGAACACAGCTGTGGTGGAATGACTATTACATGTCAATTTTGCCTATCTCTAAATTTCTTTGATGAAAAACCAACTGATGGAAAATTTACTTAATGTTGTTGAAAAGGCAAAGTTTGTCCAAATGATATAAATTTTCCAGAAACCCGGCATATTTTTTAAAAAGTAATGATAAATGAAGATTCTATCAGTAAAAATTTCATGGAAAATATTTGTTGTTATATCATGTTGTTATTGTTTTTTATTAATCAATTTATATATTGTTTTCATGTACATTTTACTAATGTTATTTCAGCTCTGACACTTCTATTATAGAAAAAGGGCAAATAGCGATATTAAAATATTTCTAATTAATTTACTTTCAATGTGCATGAATTTGTGCACCAGGCCTCTAGTATTGTAATAACTATGTACTATGCATGGTGTCAGATGGCTGCTAGACTAGTAGGGGTGAGCACTTTGTAAGTTATATAATATAAATGTCTAATCATTATGTTTAAACCTGCAATTAATAAAATGTTGTGCCCTAACCAGTTTGGCTCAGTGGATAGAGCATTGGCCTGGGGACTGAAAGGTCCCAGGTTCGATTCTGGTCAAGGGCATATACATTGGTTGCAGCACATCCCCGGTAGGAGGCATGCTGGAGGCACCTGATTGATATTTCTCTCTCATCAATGTTTCTAACTCTCTATCCCTCTCCCTTCCTCTCTGTAAAATATCAATAAAATATATTTTAAAATAAAATATTGTATTTCAACTATAATAGAAAAATAAAAGAAAAACAAAACAACAAATAAAACGTGTCTTTTCTTGGATTTAATCCAGATCTTTTGAATCAGATAGATTCACTAGCAAAGAGAATCTGTATGTTTAAAAAATTCCTAGGGTTAAGCTTTGCCTACACAAAAGTTTGAGAACCACGGTAATAAACTATATACATAAGATGATGAGCCTTGGGGAATACTTTTGAGTTGTTTTTAAAAGGGAGGGGGAGGAATAGAAATGGTCTGAAAGTCTGGCATAAAATCTTATGTTTTTAATCCATCAAATGCTCCTCAGGACATTTTCTAAAATATTAGGTTTTCCTCCAGATTATCATTAGGTAAGTTTGCTTTTCAAGTGAATGCCATAAATTCTGTATCTTGCTTCTGGTAGAACCCTCTGAGTGATCCATTTTAGAAAGAAATTAGAAATTTTTATGTGTCTTTACAGATTTGTGTGTCTTTACATGTGTCTTTACAGATTTATGTGTCTTTACATGTTTTTCAGCTTGCTCTACTCCACTATTGGACAGCAGAGTTGAACATTGGGGTTCACATTGCTTTACTTAAATAAATAAAAATGTCCTCCCCAGACCCTGGCTGGGTGGCTCAGTTGATTGGAGCATCCTCCCCTCCACCAAAAGTTGGCAGGTTTGATGCCCAGTCAAGGCACATACAGGTGGCAACTAATTGTGTTCTCTCTAAAATCAGTAACCATAACATTGGGTGATATTTTTAAAAAGTCTGCTTCCCCCAATTCAAACTCATCAGCCTTAATTTTTATGACATGTTTTCTTTCTAAGTATCAAAATGAAAGATATACTGATCCCAACTAGCTATAGCTGACAATGTGGTTTCCACTGTGAATGAGGAATAGCATCTCAGCAGGTAACTGGCTTGTGTTTTGCAAAAGAAGAAAACATAACATAATTAAGAATATAGGAAGCTGCATATATTTGCTATTTCTGTAATTAGCAATGTTCTGTGCTGTGAATTCTGGATTTTTGAGAAGGCCACATTCCTTATGCTTCCATTAATAAAGGCACATTGCAGAGCTTCTAGAAAAAAAAAGAGACAAAAATAGCCACTGGGGTCCCCAATTCAGTGATTGCTGATCTACGGCTTTCTCACACCTACCAGAATCATAAAACACTTCTATTTAGATGTCACCTCACTCTATAGAGAATGATAGCCATCACTGGATTCAGTTCTTGATAACTTTGTAGAACTTCATAGTCAAATTGAAATAGATAATGTTCTCTCTGTTTTACAGCCTGAAGCAGGGAGCGACACACAGAATTACATCTCACTTTCTCTTCTCCACTTAGAATCAGGTCTCTCTTAGGACTAGAAAGAGACTCTATAATAACATTAAGAAGCTTATTATTTTTCATTTTTAGCTCATAAAGGGTAAAATCAGAGAAACTCCAGCTTTTTCAATGCAGAATAAGCGTTTTTCTCTTGTATGCTTATTGAAACTTGAGCTCTTTTTCTTTTTTTAAATCACTAATGTGAACATTTCTTGCTTTGTATTTTCTGAACATTTCCCCCACAGGTATAGTAAAACACTCAGCAAATATTTTCAGAACGACAGATTGTCTCCTTGACCAAACTCTAGACACTCTCCGTTAGTTAGGCCTCTGATATGATACTCAGGTTCACTTGTTTCATCTTGCCTTAGATTTTCAGCATTGCTTCTGACTTGCTTTGATTTATTATATAAATCAAAAACCTCTGCCCATTACCTCTCTTCCCCTATGGTTAATTACTTCTATTTATTTGATAAATTTTCCATTTTTACAAATATATGCATATGTGCAATTATATTTATATTTCCCTTTTCTCTTGAATAAGTGGTAACATACTTTTCTTTCTTTATTTTTTAAGAAAAACAAAGAAAATATATCCTGGAGATCACAGTATAGTAATTTACAGAACTATGGCTCATTCCTTCTTACTGAGCTACAACGAGCAAGTGTGTCACAGATTATTTAATAAAAAAAACCACTGATGGACATGTAGGTGGTTTCCAGTCTTAACTGAAAATTGCTGCAATTCATACCATAATACACATATCTTTTCATAGTTTTATATAGAATACCTTTAGGGTAGATTCCTAGAGGAGGACTGTTGGTTGAAAATGTATGTGCATCTCTAGGTAGTGTCAATAACCTCTCCAAAAAAATTCCCACACAGTCACACCGATAGAGAATGCTGTCAAACTTTTAGATCTTTGCCACTCTGAAAGGTGATGTAATGGTATCTCTATTTCGGCAGAGTGGAGAGAGGTGAAGTGCAAGGGGTGGACAAAAAGATAAAGGCAAGATCCAAGTGAAAACTGAAATCACATTGGAGTTATGGTAAATTCAGGAGAAAAAAATGATAGGGCTTGATGTAAGATAAATCTCAGAGAAAGAAGGACGGGAATACCAGAATAAGACCAAACACAAATACATATTTTCACTTGTACTTTCCTCCCTATCTCTGCCTTTCAAGAATTATTTTTGACTATTTCCCTTTCCCTACATGGAACACTTTATTTGTGAAATTATTTTGAATGTAACATTTTTGGAATATATGAAAATATATGAACTAAAGCAAATTGTGCTAAAAAGATTTGAATGGGTTAAGATGAACAGGTGGTATTGGAAATGTGTTTGATGCAAAATCCCTAGATTCTCATCTGGCAGTCTTACCTTCTCCCAGAATCATAACTGAGCTAAATAGGAAACAAAAACATTTCCTTAAAGCCCAAATAGATTGCTGGAGCGTTTTGTTAACTATTACTGATCCTTTGGGTAGAAACACACAGTGTGGGTTGAATTTCCTGCAGCTGTTTTCAATATCATATATTTTCTTCCTACCCTCACACTGTCAGTCCATATGCCCTATTTCACGGGACCTTCATCTATTTATATGGCACGTCTCTCTGCTCAACAATAATTCAAACCCCACTTGTACTTTAAAGTTCATATTTTAAAGATTCACATAAATTCTTAGAAACTTCTCTATGTAGTCTTAAGGCCCACATGGGCATTATTTTATTACTATTTTAACTTTAAGGAATACACAGCAATAAAGAGAAGGTGGGATGAGCAGGGGAGGAAAGTGGAATACAAGGGCCAGAAAAAAGAAAAAAAAAAAAACACCCAGGGATTTAATAAGAAAGAAGATCTAGGTTTTTGTTACTTGGTTGTGTTTCTTTGAATCTGAAAGTAATTTAACTTAGTGAAACTTGAGACAATTTAATTTTGTGGAACCCAGTTTTCTTCAGGTGTGAAATATGGAGAACAATAACTTTCCTGGTTCTTCCTTGTTAAAGATATGTAATGGTTGAATAAAAACGTATGAGTATATAATAAAATGGTACAGGTGGTAAATAACCATGAAGAATTTCTCACTACCTTTTTACATGTCTGTATTAAACTTGTTTAATGTGTATATACATTCAGAAGTATATATATACATATATACTGTGTATACATGTATATGTTTTCATATGTGTACTTATGTATAGTGCAATATATTATATTTCAAAATTGTAGAAAACATCCACTAGGTAGTATTAGAAATTAAAATGAGCACAAACAATCAAATTTAATCAGAATGATTATTTATAAAAATTAATGATCACTGGGACTTGCAGAAAAGTGGATTTAATTAGAGGAAGTGTAGGAAGTAGATACCTTTTGCAGGGAATCTGAAGGAGATTTCTGAACACTTAAATGCACACATTTATAATTATGTATTATTTGATATAAGAACCTCTTGAAGCAGGTGAATAATCATTAACACTCATCTTTTTCATATTGCCTTGATGAAAGGTAGAGGAGCAAAATGAGAGATGGAGATTAATTCTTAACTTCTTAGCAAGAAGTAAGAGAAGAAATAAAGGTTATAATTAATTATTTAATAGGTACCTGTTCCTGGGGGATTAACAGGAGCCAGATAAACAGTCTCCATACACTCTCCAAATGCTGATACTCTTGTTTGTTTGCTTTTGTTTATGGCCAGGTTTTTTTTTTTTTAAAAATCAAATAATAACATACACATCTTCAAAAAAAAAAAAACCGAATGAATTCTGAGTGTTCATCTTGATCAATGTTCATAATTTGAAAACGCCTGGTGTGTAACTATCACCCAGATCAAGAAATGGACAATTACTCAGAGATGCCTGCCTTTTCCCCTGTCTCAGACACAAAACCCTGTCACAGATAAGCATTGTCCTGGCTTGTAAAATTGTAGGGTAATTTGGCTTGCTTTTGAACATTACATAAATGGAAGCACACAGTCTATATACTTTTGTGCCTAACTCCTTTTTCATGTGTTTTCTGATAGTCGCACAGGCTTTTTTATGTACTTGCCATATGTTCATTGTTATTGCTGGATAGATACAGTTTTTTTGATGAAATGGGCATGTGACTTGCTCCCACATCTTTTTTTGTTTGTAAAAAAGGGTTATGTTTACCTTCTCATTTACCACTCTGTTTAAGGTGACAATTTTAAGGGTTCCTTCCCTGCTTTGTTTTCCAACAGAGCACTTGTTATCTGTCAAACCCATTAATGTATTAATTACTTACTTGTTTCCATCCCCTTGCAGGCATGGAATTTTTCAGTGTATTTTGTTCATGTCTATATCCCCAGTGACTGCAACAATGCCTGGAACATAGTGGAGACTCAATAAATATTTGATGGCCAAAACTGGTTTGGCTCAGGGAATAGAGCATCGGTCTGCAGACTGAAAGGTCCCAAGTTCAATTCTGGTCAGGGGCATGTGCATTGGTTGCGGGCACATCCCCAGTAGGGGGTGTGCAGGAGGCAGCTGGTCAATGATTCTCTCTTATCAATGTTTCTAGCTCTCTATCCCTCTCCCTCTCTGAAAATAAAATAAAATAAAATATATTAAAAAAATAAAAATATATCTGATGACTAAATGATTGACAGCCAACTTAAGCCTCTGTAATTTTTGTTGATTTTCCCCGTGTTTTTTGAGTTACATGAAGCAGATAGGAATCATTTCAACTTTATAGCTGTGGTGAGCAGGGCATGGACATTTTTACCTCATCTGCAAGGAGAGGAGAGGCAGAAAATATATTTGATTCAGCCACCGAACTAACACCCATGGGAAGCTCTTGAGTAATGGAAACAGGCTCCATGAGCTCTTAACCTGAAGTTTTCTCTATTCTCCACAGAAGCCTGAGCAGAAGCTGTTAGTATACGTTGTTCATGGGGTTCAGGAACATTTTGGATTTATAACAGACCACATAGGAGCAACAATTTACTTTAATCCATGTGGCCATATGCTAAAAAAAAAAAATTCAATGCTATTTTAAATTGAAAATAAAAAATGACTCTAAAAGCAAATCCAAGAAACTGATGGAAAATCTTCTTTACCTAACTTTTTTATTTGCTTAGAATAAAAAATACTGGGTGGGGCAAAGTAGGTTTACAGTTATAAATACAGTTTATTCTTATATTATTATTTATTAAGTATTGTATTATTTTCTATAGGAACAATTATAAACCTACTTTTGCCCCATCCTGCATATATTATCGAAAAATAATATGTAATGTGCAATATAGTTATATAATATATAAAACATATAATTGTATTTTATATATAAAACCCTAATATGCAAATAAACTGAATGGCAGAACAACCAAACAACTGAACAACCAATTGCTATGATGTGCGCTGACCACCAGGGGGTGTGCCTAGAACATGGCAGGCATCAGCAGCAGGCAGGTGGCAGAGTGTGGAACATGGCACGAATCAGCCATGGCTGGATGGTGGAGCAAGTGAGAGGAGGCACCAGACCAAAGTGGGGTGCCAGTCACTGTCATTGGGGCAAGTCTCTAGTGGTTACTGAAAATTCTTTGCTCCCACATATCACGGTCCTACCAGGAACTTGCACCTCCTATCAGCACCAGCCATGCTTACACCCACTGCTGGTGCCAGAGCCAATGCTCACAACTGCTGCCAGCACCTGGTGCCAGTCCCGATTGCTCAGTGCTATCAGTGGGTGCAAGTAGTGGCTGCCAGCCCTGATAATCCCTGAGGGCTTCTCCATCTGCCCCTGCTCCTGAGGGGTGATCTGGGCTGGCAACTGCCACATTCACCAGCTGACGGTACTGAGTAATTGGGGCTGGGTGCTGTTAGCATGTTCTAGCAGTGGCAGCAGGAGCAGGGCTGCCGGCAGACAGGGAACTGGGGGCCACAGCAGGAGGAGCCAGGCAGGGGTGCAGAGGATGGGCCAAGACCCACCCCTGTGCCCAGTGCAGCCTTTGGCCCACAGTTCCTTTCAAGTGCACAAATTCATGCACTGGGCCCCTAGAGTAGGTAAAAGAAAGCATTATATCTTATATGTTAAATATATCATCTTTTTAGGCAAAATCATTTTCCTTAGAAAACTATTATTAAAAATGGTGAGTTAGAATCAAATAAATAAGATAACCATGATAGAGTGAAATGCTCATTAAATAAACTAGCCACAGGATCTGTAGTTAGATATCCTTGTTCAGTAACCCTTTGATAAAAGTGGCAAATTATTGGTACTTGTAAATATCAATATGAATTAAGAACCACTTCATAAAAACTGTCCAATTCCTGACTAATAAAGTGACAGCTGACTTGACTGGGACTGCTGAGGAGGAGGATATTATCAAACAATGACTGAATCTTCAGATTTTTCTCCTGTTATATTTAATAAGACCCAGCATCAGTGAATTTGGGACAAATAGAAGGGGGAATCAACATGACAAGATGCTTTGTTCCATTGTGCTTAATATTTTTACCACACTCTGTATAATTTTACAAGAAAAGGGTCAATGGATTTTGTTCTGTGCTCTCTGACTTGATGAAACAAAGACATCAGGAGTCACAGAGAGTAGCCCATTGGGAATGTGAGGTCGGATACAACATGTGTGAGATGTTCAGAAATACACAGCAACAGCTTGACTACACATCTGGCTACCAAGAAAAAGTAGTTACAACTGAACTTTCTCTTCATCTTGAACATACTTAGGAGATGATGTGGAAAAATGTAGGGAGACCACTGTAGGGTCAAAAATCTGGTCCCAGACACAGATGAGAATGGGACAGAGGCAAGCTCTGATTTCACATTAGAATTTAATGATTCATGCCATATTTGGTACACTTAACTATCACCACAGAGAAAACTGTAGATTTACTGCTTTAAGAAAGTCATAGCAATACTATATTTGTTTTAGAGGCATAATGCAGTGACTAGATATTATATAACTTAAGTGATCATCCCAATAAATCTTGTACCCATATGACACTATACATAGTTTTTATAATAATAGAGGCCCAGTGCACAAATTCATAAATTGGTGGCAGCTTGGCCAGCAATTGGGGCCAATAGGGGCAATCTTGCCCAATCAGGTGGTGGTGGGATTGCAGGAACTTGGCTATGGGAGCACACTGACCACCAAGTGGGGCAGCTCCTGCATTGAGTGTCTGCCTCCTGGTGATCAGTGTATGTCATAGCTACTGGCCAGTTGCCCAATTGCCCAGTTGTAATGATTGCTTAGGCATATATATATATATATATATATATATATATATATATATATATACCGTATTTGCTGGCATATAAGACAATTTTTTTGCCCTGAAAAATATGCCTCCAAGTGGGGGGTAGTCTTATACGGCGAGTATATAACAAACTCTGTATTTTTAGTGGAAATGTTAGGGGGTCGTCTTATACGCCGGCAAATACGTATTTTTCAGGGCCAAAAAATCGTCTTATACACGGGCAAATATGGTATAGATAGATAGATAGATAGATAGATAGATAGATATAGATTGTTGACTATATTCTATGCTGTACTTTACATCCCCATGACTATTCTGTAACAACCAATTTGTACTTTCTAATCCCTTCACCTTTTCCACCTGTTTCCCAACTCCCTTTCATAATATTACTAGAGGCTCAGTACACAAAATTCATGCATTTGGGTTGGAGTGGAGGGTCGCTCAGCTCAGCCTGTGCCCTCTCACAGTATGGGAGCCCTCAGGGGATGTCTAACTGAAGTCATCAGTTGACATCCTTAGCGCTGCTATGGAGGTTGGAGAGGCTTCTGCCACCGCCACTGCACTTGCCAGCCATGAGTCCGGCTTCTGGCTGAGCAGCACTCCCTATGGGAGTGCACTGACCACCAGGGGGCAGCTCCTACATTGAGCATCTGCCCTTTGGTGGTCAGTGCATGTTATAGCAACCAGTCATTCTGCTGTTCAGTTGATTTGCACATTCATAGGATCAGTGTAAAGTTAAATAAGAGGTACTGCCTCACACTTAGTACAGAGCATAACATTCAGCAAGTACTCACTAAAGATTTGCAGTTATTATTATATATTTTACTTATTTCCAATTATTTACCTGTCTCATCTATATTTTTACTTAGGTCTCTGAGTTTAATAACCCAGTTGTCTTAAGGCCCTTCATCTCAAGGAGCTAAGAAAACAAGGTCTGAGTCACTTTCTTTTTCAGGAAACACAGCCTTTGCATCCTCCTACATGAAAATGGAAAATTGGAAAAACAATTCCCAATGCTATGCATTACATGTGTTGAAAACCAAAGTGAGGGAAAAATACTCCATCAGATCATCTTTAAATTGAACATCCTGGGCTACTGGATCTGGGTGTCTAACTCAGTCGGTAATTGATATTCCTGAAGCTGTCTAAGCAAATCCAAGGTATGACAGCTTTTGCATTTCCCCTGTGTTTTATGCAGTCATTCACTCAACAACCATTTGATTATATCAGAGAATCAAATAATCTTGACACTAGAAAGGAGCTTAGAAATAATCTATTACAATGCCTCTTTTTCACGAAGTAGGTCCAAAGAGCTTAAAAGTGTCCTATTTCCATAGTGAGTAGAAAACAAGCAAAGCTGAACAAAGAATACCACAAAGTAGCATGGGAAATACAACAATGAGTAGGAGCCTCCACTATTTAGTCTCTATGATCTGAAAGGTTAGCATGGAAATGAGATGTGTGCACAGATAACTACACTACAAGATAGAAACTTATCAAGTGCTAAGGAATTTTAATAGGACAGCTAGAAGGAATGATTGAAGTGGAATCTTAATGTCTGTGCCATCCATGCATCCATTTTCCTCCTTCTGTTAGCAGAGTCCCCTTTTTCCTTTTAGAAGTCACACTGCATCATCCTCAGTTCCCAGAGTACAGGTGGAACTAAGCCTACTCACAAGACCAGCCTCTAAATATGACCTTGCCCAATTGATTGGAGAACCACCTTTTCCAGACATGTCAGTCACCATGATCCAATGGCAGCCATGAGAGCCCTATCCAGGACTTTTTTTTTGGGGGGGGGGCGGAGAGGGGAGAGAAGGCAAATAGGTTTTTGCATTTTAGTAGGGGTGGTTAAGTTTGTAGAACCTATCCTTGAAGCTATTGGAAGCCATTTTTTTTTTGCTACCTCAGAAGGAGATCTTAAAATCTATCCAACACAAAAGTTATCAAGGATAAGAGATAGAAATATATTGATTCCTAATTATATCATTTGGTCAGCTGGATCCAATTATATTGTAAATGACTGCAAGGCCTGTTCCTGTCCATTCTTATAGCTATGAAAATTTACTCAGTTTAAGTTAAGATTTTAATTTGCAACTGAAAGCAGTGATATTTTAACTTTGCCTTGATGGGTTAGCAGGCATTAGATCTGTGTGTGCATGAGAAAGAGAAGATAGACCTGTAATGAGAGGGCAGATATAGGAAAAGTATAGATTTATCTGGGAAATACAAAGCTTACTATTTGGTTGCAATAAGAGTGAGTGAAGAGATACAGTGGGAGGATGAGTTTAGAAATGTGGGACAGAATTCGATTTTGGAATGTCTTCAATCCTACACCAAAATATCTGAACTTGGAGGAGAAATATGAGACTCCAAAAACTTTAAAGAGGAGTCTGGCAGAAGCAGAGCTGTGCTTTGGAAAGAGTAAGCGGAATATTGTATCCTGGGTAGATTTATAGGGAAATAATTTTCTCCCTTTGATAGAGAAAGCCCTGTGATAGACATGTTATTAATGTTCTTGTAAAGTTTCTCTTCTATTTCAGAAGCAGCACCATACTTCTATTTCCTTCTTGACATAAATTTGTGTTCTGTGAGTTGATTCATTCTGCTGATGTTTTTGATTGCTTAAATGTCACTCTTGGTTCTTGGAAAATTCCAGGGGTGTCATTTCACATTCCAGCGCATACATTCACTTCCAGTGATTATTTAGAACATCTAATTTCTCCTCCTTGAAATTGTCTTTAACAAACTGTCTTCCTCAAACCCATCAGCATTAGATTAGACTAACATGGGAAAAAGATTACCCATCATAAGCCTGGCTACATTGGGGAATAGGTTATTAATACCTTATGTTCTGATTAATTATTTTCATTTTTTATTGAGCCTTAACAACTACTCCCTCTTTTGATTATTCAAATATCCTGTCAAATAACTAGGTAAGTTTTTTCAATATATTTTTATTGATTTTAGAGAGGAAAAGAGAGGGAGAGAGAGAGTTAAAACCATCAATAATGATTGAATCATTGATCAACTGCCTCCTGCACACCCCCTACTGGGGATAAAGCTGGCAACCTAAGCATGTGCCCTTGACTGGAATCAAACTTGGGTCCCTTCAGTTTACAGGCCAACGCTGTATCCACTGGGCCAAACCAGCTAGGGAAAACTAGGTATGATTTTATCCTAAAGATGCTAAGCCAATTACTTAGAGACAGAGACCATACTAATTATAGAGCCAGTGTTTTAATTTCAAGCTTCAGCTACAACCCCAAAAGTCTTTCCATGATCCCAACATACTTTTTCTAAGAAATTATATGCAGAAAGAGGATTTCTCCATCTAGCTAAAGAAGAAATCCACTGAGGGACATTTCTATGCTTTGGG
Organism: Vespertilio murinus; assembly: GCA_963924515.1. Classification (NCBI taxonomy): domain Eukaryota; kingdom Metazoa; phylum Chordata; class Mammalia; order Chiroptera; family Vespertilionidae; genus Vespertilio; species Vespertilio murinus. Next base: position 18,082,887 of record OZ004708.1, on the reverse strand, counting down.
AGGAAATGTGGTAAAGGCTTTTGTAATAGAAAATCTTAAGAGTAAACTTTGCTAGTGATGCTGGAGGGTTAAGAATGGCATGACCACGTGTTTGCATTAACTACAGCGAGTGGGTAATTTATATTAACTATAGAGGTGTTACTGAAAGATGAAATAGAGGGGGCATCCATCAGTTGGAGGAAGGGAGGGTCTATCAGTTACAACCTTTTCTATTAACTATAGCTCACCCTAGGGTCATTAATTTGACAATGACCTAAGAAAAAAGGTCTGCTCAGTTTTACTACAATAGAAAAATCTTGCTTCTTTTTAAGAGAGACCTAGGAGTATTCCTTTAAAAATATTGTTGCTCAAACTTCAACAGACAGCAGAATCACCCAGAGGGCCTAGTAAAAATGTAGATTCCTCAGGCCTACCTTCAGAAATTCTGACTTAGTGGGTGTGGGTGGGGCCCTGGAATATGTATGTAGTCCTTAACTCACACTCTGAGAACATTAAAGCCCTCTTACCACGTCAGTCAAGCAGGTTCTAAAGCTGTGTCATCGTAGTGAGACTCCTATCACTGTGCGGAGCTTCTCTAACCCGGATACACATACTATCCCATCTCAGAAGGAAGGCAGGGGTGGTGGGTCAATGGGGAAAAGAAAGGGGTATATGTAATACTTTCAACAATGAAGATTTTAAAAAATGTACTGTATGCTGAGGGTTAAACAAGGAAAAGAGGATTCTATTAGAGGAATGTAAAGTCCCTTTAAAGAGTCCTTATGACAGCCAGATGGGACACTAGGATCCATAAACCTAAAAGAGTATGTGTTAACCGGAAGAGGTGAGTCATAAATAGAAGCACAGGAAAATGGTGTTTCAGGAGCAAAGAGTAGCAGCAACCATCCAGGGAAATTAGTTCTTTGGCTCACTATGGAGCTCTATTCCTAACATGGAAATGAGCTGTGCAAGGCTCTGCTAAGTACACCACTGCACATTTGACATTAAATAACTTCCTTTTTCTCGTTTATGCTTTCCAAGAAAACTTTTTATTAGTTTGTGGTTTTTCAGGTAGCTTTCTGCATAGAAAGCTAATATAGATATCCTAGCTCATGTGAGAATTTACTCATTTACAATGAGAAACCCAAGGGCATTCTAGAGTCTTTATCAGTTTCTATGATATTGATTAATGATGACAATGCTGAAGGCTGGGTCTAGACATTTGTTTACTAACAAAAGTAAGGTTTCTAAATTTGCAAGATCAGAATCTCTTCTGATTGACCAAATGGCCTTCCTTTACACACTGTTTATCAACCTTTTTTTGTATCACTTCCCTATGAAGTCTTTTAGACCTTTTATCCCCTAATTGTTACTCTTTGAAAATTTTTTATCACAGATATTTGCATATATATATATATATATATATATATATACACACACACACACACACATATATATATATATATATATATATATATATATATATATACATAATGTTGTATGCATATCTGCAATCTATGCCTCAAGAGTAAAATTTTTTGCTCCTCCATCTAAGAATCAATTTTTGCCCCCTGGTGTCAATATCATTCCTTTTGAGAAATATGCTCTCAAAATATTCCAAAGTTGATCTCTAGAGGTCTTACAATTAAACTACAATCTTATGCAACAGAGTTTTCAGAAATTCCAGTATGCCTTCATTTTAGCAGGGGGCGGGGGGATGTCTGGACCATGGGTCGTATAAGATCCATAAAATCATTTGGTCAGGCCCTGCTAACTCAGCCCTAAGTTAATTAAATGTTTGACCAAAGATAGCAGGCTAATTTTTTTTAACTTTTTTTTGGTAAATATATATTTTTATTGATATTTTATAGAGAGGAAGGGAGAGAGATAGAGAGCTAGAAACGTCGATGAGAGAGAAACATCAACCAGCTTGCACACCTCCTACCGGGGATGTGCCTGCAACCAATGTACATGCCCTTGACCGGAATCAAACCTGGGACCTTTCAGTCTGCAGACCGATGCTCTACCACTGAGCTGAACCGGTTTTGGCAGCAGGCTAATTTTTAAGTTGATAATTCTGTATGGGCCATGAGTGATGTTATAAATATCTAAATGACCCTTGGCAGCAAGAAGTTTCCCCACCCCTGATTTAGGGGATACTCTTAGGTGATAGTACTCTGAAAACAACCATGAAATTATATTCATTTTCTTTGTATGGAATAAACAGTTATCTATACTTAAACATGTGAACTTACAGGTGCTGGCTTGTTATAAAATCAAGTCAGGTGGGCCCCTGTGTGTCTTGCTCAAGTAATTTTGTCTGGCAAAATGGAAAGGACCTGTTATGTCTCACTGCTAGTTCCCAGCTACCAGATCCACACATACGTCTTTCTGGACTTTGTAACTTTACTTTGGCATCAATGATATTTACATTTATTAAACATCTCCTTGTCCACTTTTCTGGGACACAAGTCTATTAATTTTATCCTTGTTCCCAAGTACAATACTATTCTTTTCTCTATATTTTTGTTACTGTTTCTCTTTTTGTCAAAATGTTCTCCTTTCTACCCATTGAAATTCAAGGCACATTATTTTTTGCTCACAGACCAAGGTGACTTCTTTCTTTTCTCAACAGAGCTCCTCTCTGTCTCTGGTGCTCATTTGATAAGTATTTATGCACTCCTCACGGACCTAGAATAGGTCCCACACACACTGCACCAAAATGAGGAAGGGGGCTCTTTCCACTACTTTACCCATGACACATGAACAGCCAGTCACCTCAATCCCACTGAAAACAAAGAAGCTCAAGATAGCCACTCCAAGTGATACCAAGTTAATAGACAAATAAAAGCTAATTGCCTCCTGAGCTTTGCTATATTTATAGACTCAGAGCCCCCAGAGCAATCTTTCACACATAGACTGTGCTCAGAAATAACTATTACTTTGGAAAACGAATGTATGAATGTATCTACCTAACGTGCATGCCTCCAAGAAGGCCACGGCCCACATCCCAGAGTCCAGTGGAAATGTAAAAGCTCAGAGAAAAATGAAGACAATAGATGGGAGATAAATATTAATCACATCTGGGTGACATTTGCCTAATCTAATAATGTCTGGATTTCTATTTCTTTCTTTCTTTTTTTAAAATGATGAGTGATTTATTCTAGGACCAGATCCTTAACTTTCCCTATACCTGCAATTTTTGAATAATTTTTGTCATGCTTTTGACATGAAAGCATTTGCCAGGAGGACATAAGACTCAGGTGAGCCCCCATAACTGCCTTTATATGTGGGAAAAGGTAATTGAACTCTCAGCTCAATGTGAAGAAGAAATTTCTAACAGTAAATGCTAGTGAAGGCCATAGCACACTTCCTTTGGAGATGCGTGCCCTGTCACTAGAAGTGTTGAACACGTTTGACCTCTTTGAAAGGAATCGTTAGGAGGCATTCAAACAACAAAAGGGAGCAAGAGGAGATTGGATCACTATTACACTTTTGTCCAGCTGCATGAGACTTTAATGTAGATGATTTGAAGGGGTTCAGAACAACTCTACCCAGAACGAACCACTTTGGCAAAGAGACTATTCTGAAGACAAGGCCCAAGAGACCCAGGAAGAACTTTATATATATATTTTTTTTTTAATCCTCCCCTCCTGGTGCCCCCCCCCCCCACACACATGCCCCATCCCTTAACTGTCTAAAGTAATTTAGATAAAGGACCTAGTTCAGGAAGAGAACCATCATCAGAGATAACAAAAAGAGTAAGGGTTAAGTATGGAAAACTTGTAGGGGAAGCTTAGCAGGGCCTGGAGATCAAATTCCTCTCTGTGTCCCATTTTATCTTCATGGCGTGGCAGAGAAATGTCTTTTTTTCTGTGAATCTGTTGTATACCACATATTTGGTATCTTCCCGTCTTCCTGTAAATGGTCTTCCTCCCCTTTAAAGTCCCAGACCCTAATCCCCTTCTTCTCAGTTCAGGATGGCATAGAAGCCTCCTGACTGCCGGTGAGTCTCATCTTTTTCTGGGGCCCCCATATGTAAGTAGTTAAATTTGTTTTTCTCCGGTTAATTTGATGATTAGACCTGCCCAAGAACTGAGAAGGGTAGAAGAATATTTTTTCTTCCCTATTGGTTCATTCCAGTGCTACCTGGATAATTTATTGGGTGTCATGCTCAAATAGTCCAGGACAATCTCCGAAGAGCCCTATTCCTTTACCTTTATGAGGACACAAGCTATGCTCTCAAACAGTGCCACTTTTTATACTCATTCACAAAGACATCACATTAGAGGAAAAAAAAGCTTTTTAAAAATTATTACTGCTGCAAATAAAAGAGTTCCTTAAATTCTACCCTTGCCCTACTCACAAAATTACCAATATGTTTTTCCTAGGTCTGAGGTTGCTGTTTTGATTACAAGCTGTTTGAATATTACGTTTCTTCCCAGACAGCAACTTTGTGCTGTGGGCAAATTGAGCCAATTTCATGTAAATATAGCCAATGTTTCAGCAATATTTTAATTACCAACTCCAATGGGTACTTGAAATTTTTTGTATGGAATATACACTGAATTTTCTGAGAATGTAACTATAAGTAAGTGAACAGAAGATTGTATTTTGTTTTGTTCAGCACTTTACTAAAAATCATTCACCACTTTGGTAAACCATGCAATCAACAGCATTGTTTTTCATAGTGTTGGGCTTGCTAATGCCACACACTGGTATCAGTCCACATTTGTAGCTGTGAGAGTCATTGTGATTCTAAACCTATGTACGTATGTGTGTATGTCTTCATTTCAAAACAGCAAAGCTACGAAAAAGTGTTTATTATGTTTAGTTAGATTGCTTCTATCAAATCCAAACACATTGATTGCAAGTAGATATGGGTTCTAGTATAACTGTACACAGGTACTAAATAGTATCTATTATAAATTGATTTTCTTTTATTTCCCTTTTATGTTTTATTTAGAGCATTCTTTTGATTTTTATACATGTGTGCATCAACATTATGTTGTCTATAAACTTTGTATGGGGATATGAAAGGAGAACATTACAAGCATTTGTTATGAAAAGGGGGCTTTCTATCTAGTAAGGTTTAACTATGGATGAAGAAATGGCGATGTTTTGATGGTTGTTACCTAGATTATCAATGCTAAGGACCAGGGATCGGTTCTATTCACCACTCTAGCCCTGAGGCTTAGGACAAAGCATCCCACCTAGGGGGGTCATTCACCTGCTTCACAGACATTTGCTGAGCACTGCGCTGGGTCAGGTGTAACAGGAATATGACCCTGGATGAGACAAGCAATCAAGAAGTGAACAGATAATGATATACACAGATGGCAGTCATGTGCCAAGGAGGAAGATGCAGGAGATAACTGGTGGTATAGGTAACTCAGAGAGCATGCCAAAGTCAGGCCTCTCTGAGAAGGTAACTTTCATGCTAAGACTGGATCCTGAGAAGGATTCAACAGTGAGAGAGCCAGCAAGAGCATTCAAAGCACAAGGGATAGCAAATGCGATAAACTGAGGCAAAATAGACCTCAGTGTGATCTCAGGACACAACACCTGACATGTGGTTAGAGGATGCTGAGGAGGAGGAGAATTTGTCACCCCAATATATGCCTCTTTGGCCCAAAAAATTATTTTAGGTCAATTATTTTTAAGAAACAGCAGACACAGAAGAAGCTCTGAAAACAGGAGTTACCCTTTTGTAAGAGACGTGTACATTTATAAGGGAAATCTTCATTTGTAAGCGTCTCTCTGGCTCTCTGGGGAAGAGGGGGTTGACTAAATGTCTAGAAACTATCAATCATGAAGACAGACAATTAAATTTGCATCACAATCATATCCTTCTTTACTCTGCTTTCCCATGATTGGTTTCACACCTTCCTTCAACGTGTGTGTGTGTGTGTGTGTGTGTGTGTGTGTGTGTGTGTCTTTAAGGTGATGGCTTAGGCCTTTTGGGGAAGTCACTCAGTTTTCCTGGATCCCTCCCAATTGCACAGGAGGTATGTATATTATTAAACTTGTTTGTCTTTCTCCTGTTAATCTGTCTTTTTATTATCGAGGGTCTCAGCCAAGAACCTAGAAGGGAAGAGGAAAAATTATTTTGCCTCCCTTCAGTGGGATCTGAGTGATACAAGAAGATGAGTTGACAGAGGCAAGCAAGGGTCAAATCCTACTTGGCCTCATAGGTCCTGGTAAAGTATCTGGGTTCTACTGTAAGCACAATGTGAGATTACTGGAGTGTTGTTTTAGGGAGAAGAAAAGCGAGGAAAGAATACCATAGAAAACATAATATGAACTCACTTTACACAAGCTGCTAAATTAGTTAACATTATGAAGATGGACACATTAGGAAATGGTCCTACTCTTGCTCTAACTACCCTGGGAACTTTAACTTTGGAACTTCCTAGTTCTGCATTACTGCCTGGATACCCATTTCATTGTGTGTCCATACCTGGAAATACAGCAGTTCTCCGTATAACCCTCTGAGGACCCCCTGAAGGCCTCACATATCTGGACCACCTGACATCCACTGGGTACCTATTACTCAGACCACTGGACTTGACCAGACCTCCTTGAGCCCATCTTGTAGACCACCTGTTATTTATCATCCAGACCCCTGACATCTGACTGATAACAATTTTAGGTCAATCCTAGGGCTAAGAATGCAAGACTGCCCTGGCTAGTGTGTCTCAGTGGTTAGAGTGTAGGCTCACATACCAAAGGGTCATGGGTATGATTCCCAGCCAAGGGCACGTACGTGGGTTGCAGGTTTGATCCCTAGCCCTGGTCAAGGTGCATGTGGGAAGCAATCAATTCATGTGTCTCACATCTATGTTTCTTCTCTCTCTCTCTCTCTCTCTCTCTCTCTCTCTCTCTCTCTCTCTCTTTCTCTCTCTCTCTCTTCCCCCATCCCCCTCTCTCTCTGTTACTCTCCCTCTCTCTAAAAATCAATGGGAAAAATATCCTCTGGTGAGGATTTAAAAAAAGAATGCAGGACTGATATTTCTCCAGAATGCACTATTTAGATTCTTAACTTTTATTTCTTCTTTGGAACACTTCTGGGGTTTTACCTCGCTGTGTTTCCAGACCCTTCAATAAATTCTTATCATTTATTTCCAGCAAAGCCTCCAGGCCCTTTTTGAGTTTGTTCGACAGAAATATGATCTAGTTTTCATCTTTAAAAGCTGAATCTGCCCATAGCGAGGAGAATGGACGGACTATTGGCATTCAACAGCTGCTTAATAAATAAACGCCCAAACCCATCCATCCGTGCCTGGATGAATAAATCCATGAAGTCAGTGGTGCAGGAAAGGCCGAGGGGTGCAGCCCTGTGCGATGGCTCCCAGTGCTCCCTCTCCCTCCTCACCTTGCCCATTAGTCCTTTCTGGTGCCTCCAGTTCCTCACAGAAGAACAATGAGCCTTGGAGATCCCCCTCCAGCTCTGAAATAATTCAGCAGCTCCTGCCAACCCACCCTCCTGCCAAGGCTTCCTGGCTTCCAGCCGCTGAAAAGAAAAGCTGCTGAATGTGGCTGCTGTTTATCATCCTCGGCTTGGCATTCTGTCTGCAGCTGGGGCCCGCTCTACACGACCACTCAGCATCTCGGAGCTGACTAATTTCCATGTTGATTGCAGAGCTGGAAATGTATACACTTGTCATTCTTATTCTTGGCCCAAATGCTTCGTGCTGACAGTAGCTCTGACGATGGGGCACTGACACCACTTGCTAGTTATTGTCTGATGTGCAATTGACACAAGTGGGTTTACGAGGATGTACAATTTGATAATCAGACCCCATCTGCAAAGCAATCACGAGTCACATTATGGAGGAAATGCACGGAAAAGCTGGGGATGTGGCTCTTATTTTTGACTTCCCTTAGCCTTGCAAAGACTGTGCACGGAGAGGGTGCTGTGCAAAATACATTTATATATTCTTAAATATATAATGAGCAAATGTTAGTGCTTTGAATTTATACAAGGACAGCAAGCAGCAGACTGTAAAGGGAAATGCTTTCATGTATGGGGTTGGTTTGTGAGTGTAATGTAAAATATAAATGTCAAGTTTAGAATAGCACTTAACACATATTAGGAGCTCCATAAAATTTAGCTACTCTTTACTATCTCTTTTATTACTCCACTTCTCTAAAGCCAACCATACCTGGCAGGTGCCCTACATACAGCTTTCAAGCGAACCATCTACTCAAGATACCCCTTATCTGTTTTCTTTGATGAAAAATGGGACCACAAACTACAACAGTTTTTTTTTCAAATTTTCCGCTTCTACCCTTCCCCTACAAGTTAAAATGTATCCTGAAGATTCTTATTCTTATCAATATACAGTTCTACAGCATTAATAGTTGCATAGTATTAATTTTATGGATGGGCCAGAACTTATTTACTATTCTTCAGCTGATGCACATTTAGGTTGCCTGTGACTTTTCGCTGCTACAAATAATGTTGCAGTAAACTTCTCTGTCATGGTATCTGCATGTTCCTAATGCTTTCTCTACAGGATAGACTCTGAAAAACACAAGATCCTCTCGGTTGTATATTTGCAAAAACTCTAAGTGGGAAAGGGGGTTAGTGAGGGCTGTTTCCACAAAAGAGATGAATTCCAGAAGTTTAGGAAGTCCCCTAACTCCTCACTGATAATACCCTTATGCATAGTGAAAAAGACAAACTCTTTGGTCTTCTGATTCCAAAGCCAGAGCTTTTTATATTGCAGGAGATAGGGTTAATCTTGCCAGGTATCTGATAACCTCTGTAGCCTGCCAAGTCTCTCCTGCTGAAAACCCTCATAGACTTATTAACTTCATCTTCAGATGGGCCGGATGGGCCTGCCTATACACTGACTACACAAAGCCAAAAGGGTAAGGGGACCAGAGGAGAGGCTTCTACTCTTGCAAGGTCTTTGGCTGTTCTAATAAGACAGATGAACAGGAGGGGGAAAAAAAGCAATGTTAATTTCATATATACTGGGGTTCCCTAAGAATATGAGGCCCAAAGACAAACAGGCAATTGAGGCTTCGATGCCATCCAGAGATAAGAGGAAGTTTCTAGAAGTCTGAGACTTCAGAAAGGAAGAAGTCAACTCACAAGTGTATGGGAAAACAAATGTTTGGTAAACCAATGTCTGCAGAGACAGTGGGGCACAGAGAAGACTTCCAACAAGCTTGCCTTGCTGATTCCCCCCAGCCAACCACAACTACCTAGTCTCCATTAGCTGTGGTTATTTCTGGTGACCACTCTTTTTCCTACAACAGGCCCTCTTTCTAAATGCTTATAGGAGGTTCATAGAAGGTGGATAAAAACTCTTTCTAAGCCTTCTGTGTTTAAAAAACACTCAGCCTAAAATGATCCTGGCACCAAAGAGACATAGCCTTCCTCATAGCTTCCTCCCTCATAGCTTCCTCCCTAATAGCCTCCAGTGCAATCACACGTGCTCACAGGAAGGTCTCCAATCCTTAAGCAGGGGTTAAAGAGAACATTTCCTGAACACTCAATATGGAAAAAGCACTATGCATAGGATGGAAAGGAAGAAAAGTTGAGTCAGACACCATGGTATGATCTTGCCTTGAGTCGCTTTAAAGTCAAGAGGTCAACAAGAGATCATGAGCAATTAAAATATGAGGTAAATTACCCAAGAAATGTGACAAGTCACAGGCTTTAAGGGCTTAGAAAGATTAGATATTAAAGGCCACAGCTTACCTGCTTTTACCTTTATCACCTAAGATTTCTACCACCATGCCCATACAGTTAATTAGGTAATCATATTTTGAAAAATAGTTATCCAAGTGCATTACAAAACAATTATAGTTAGTACATTGTAATTATGACATTTTTGATAAAACAAAAGTAGCTCCTATGCTTGCCTCACAGATCACTATCAAACTAGAACACTATGTTTTCACAGCATTTATTGTTCACTCTTCTAGGGCCTTTATGTGATGGTTTGAATCGATAATGTTACAAACGAAATTCTGTTTTGTTTTGTTTTTGGTGTTTGTGGTCATTTCAATTCATAATCAGGCAAAAGGACAGATGGAATTTTCCTTAGACTCAGATAACTAGCGCAAGTCCTCTCTCCTCTCCTTTCCCTTTTGTAGAGATAAAACTAAATACTAGAAGCTTCAGCTATCTTTGCTCTAAATCAGTGTTAGTCATTAAGGGATTGAACTTATTGGCTATATTACCCATAGCAATTTCAGATACAAACTTGATTACTAATGTTCTTTGAAATTCTTATTTTTTTCCAAGACTGATACTATTAACATTTATTCAGTTTTACAGATGGAAACAATCCAGATCAGAGGATTGATGCTTTATCCTTCTACCCACTGCTCGATCATTAATTAAACTATAGAAAAGGAGGAGGTGGAGGAGAGGCACGCACATTTATTATCACCAGCATCTTAGTTAATAACGACTCATTCCAGGACATCAAAATAAAATATTTCCTGAAACCTTGCAAGCATCTGTGAGTTTAGCAAGAAAAAAAAAATTAAAGGAACAATTTGATTGGTTCAGTGTAAATGAATCAGAAACATATGTCTTGGGTTTTTCAATATGGGAACATGGCTGGCAAAATTCACTTAAGCTGCTCAGAGCCCATGGGACTTGAAAAGAAGCTTGGCAGCCTGAATATGTATCTGTGTTGTCCTGTAAGCAATGCAAATAACTCTTAAATTAAGCCCAGATTTTTCCCCCTGTGGGCCAGGAAACCTAACTGCATAATAACAGCTTGCATTTTCATAGTTATGATTTTCCCCTTCAACAATCATGAAATGCTGTGAGCAGTGCATCCATTTTTCCTCTCCCTACTTGTATAGGAAGATGTTTGCGTATGACAGAACTAACATGAAAAACTTATACGCATATACTATATATATATATATATATATATATATATATATATATATTATCTCCTGTGTATATAGACAAAAATAGATGACATTCAGTTAAGTTTAAATTTCAGATAAATAACAAATAATATTTTCATATATGTATACCTCATGCAATATTGGGGTCACATTTATATTAAAATTGTATTTAGGATATGCTTGTACTAAAAACTACTTCATAAACTTCATAATTCTAATCTAACTGGGTACTCTGTATTTGCATTTCCTATATCTGGCAACCCTGGTTCTTTTGCTTCCCCCAAACTAGATAAATGAGACATCGAATGCAGTTTTTGAATTAGAGAAGTTTGTCATTCTTCAATGGGAAAAAACATCTAGAATAAGGAAAAGGCTGGAGATGATAGAAACTCTTCATCAATTATTGGGATCAGAAAAGAAAGGCATCCATGATTTCTGAAAAGGACACAACTATGGTTAGATGAACAAGGCTCTACTCAGGCTCTGCTAGAAGCCCCTTCCTACGTTCAATACTTGTGGACAGTTAAGTAAGCTTAGAAGGAAATGGTGCATATATTCTATTTGGAGGACTTACTATGAAGGCAGAGCCTAGGAGGCCACTGCCCACCTTAGTGGGAGAAGGAAGGGTAAACTGAGTAAAGAAGTCTGACAGGTGTATGGGTGCTCGAGGGACAGTGGTGTTCGCCGAGGGCTGCAGGCTAAAGGTCAAGAGTCCTCATGAATCCTTTACCCTCTACTTGTTAAGTTCTTGGTTCTTAGCACAGTGCTTGCCAATGTGAGCACTCAGTATCTATTTGTGGAGTAAATGAGTAAATGGACTCTCCTGTCTATGAAAGCAGAGAAATGGAACCAAGCCATGTAGAAATGCCATGCTTCGAACCAAGTCCTGTTTTGAAGGAGGCCTAAGTTTCTGAAGCTGCATCTCTGCTTTACCTTCAGCAAAGCAGGTGTCAAAGCAGGCAGCGACCCAAGCACACCTCGTCCACATGACCCAGAGCTCACCCACTTCTCTTTTGCATTGAGGTTCCAGTGAGATTTAATTTAAAAAATGCTTCACTGCAAAGATTAAATAGCTGTCTACATAGTTTTAAGGTTTAGGAGGAATATGTCCGTTCTAAGTTTTTCACCCCATCCACAGCTAGTCTTCTTAACAAAGTGATGCACACATTTGCTCACAGCCAGCTGGAGGTGACTGAGAAGACACAGGTCTAAAGCACAGAAGGAGAAAGGGAGCCCGCACAAGGACCTCTCACTCTGGTCTCCAGTTTCCCCAAACGGTTCATCTCAGTAACAGCACGTCTTGCCTGGAGTGATAATTACTCGTCGAATCCCAGTACAAAAATGAGGAAGAATAATAATCCTGTGCAGTCTCTCCAGCAGTTTGTCATACTGAAAATGCGGCCTAATTGATTCTGCAAATGCACCGAGGGAATATAAAGCCGTAATCAGTTTCTCTGTAATGTTTATATCTATAGTGACGGAAGTCTAATTGCAGAATTTATCATTATGAAATAAAGCGTAGAGAGCACAGGTATACATGGCAATCAGTAGGAGGGTGTTCCTGGATTTTGCGTAAATCACTGTTGGCATTTTTTGTTCGGTACACAAATCAGCCTGGAGCAAGCTCAATTTTGACCGTGTACGACTGTATTCCAGTTGCCATGCTACATATTTCAATGATCTACACAATCTCTTAAGTATGGCATTTCTGTCCCCACCTCCACCTCCAGGAAACCTTTGCCTGCTGCTGGCTCATCAGCTCAGGTGAGGATCTTACAGGGGGGCTACCTTGAAAGTGCCCTGGAGCCATGCTCTGGCCTGATCGATAGGCTTCAATGGCTGCCCATTGGCACAGAAGAAACTCGGGCTATTTAAGGTCCTTATCCCCAGCAGCTTCTCCTTTGGTCTTACCGTGTACCCTTGACTTTGCAGCTCTGTCAGATTATGTGCCAGTCACTGAAACCTCGATTATCCTTTTTCTTCTCTGATCCGTTCTTCATATCTCTGAATCCTCGGGTTTTTATGTGCATATTAAAATGTCTATATTTAACCATTTTGACATCAGGCGTGCTTCTAAGCACATATCTGTCATTAAAAATAGGGCAGCAGACTTCCAATTTGGGGAGGACAAAATAGATGTATTTTCCTCCTATGTCTCCTGTTAAGGACTTTATATATAAACACACACACACACACACACACACACACACACACACACACACACACACAAATAAGAAGACTCTGAAAGGTGAGCAGAAGGCAGAGCAGACAGGGAACTGTGCCCAGAACAATGAGTTCTGTGGATTTTCTTTCAGCCTCCAGACTGGGTGCTGGAGAAGCCCATAACGGGGAAATACCAAAATCCAAAGCAATTAATATTCCTAGGTGGTCCCAATAACCAGGCAACAAGCAGAATAGTCCTGCATCATACTCAAGATGTTGGATGTCTGCTGCTCTTTGTGTCTAACCTGGGCAAGGCCCTCTAACCTAAACCAGAGATGGTGAATTCAAAGCATTTATGCTGCTGCTCTTTGCTCCCACACCCAGGGAAGATGTCGCTCATTGAATGTGACTCCTTGCTGCCAATCAATCATAGCTGTCACTCAAGAAGAAACCTATTGGTCAATCCTTGTTGATTTGCCTCTTGACAACAAGTCTTTCCACAAAAATTTCCATTTGCATATTGTGATTTAGTGTCTTTGATGTATCAAGCAATGGAAAGACAGACAGCCGATATTAGGGGGTTTAGTGTCAGAACAGACACCTCGGCACAAATAACTCTGCCTTGGAGCGGGCATGCTGCAAGCTCTGAAAGAAAGGCACAGGCCTCCAGGGAAATATAACAAGTGAGAGGTTGCATGTTCCTAACAGGCTTGGGGAATCTTCCTGGGATGTGTCCAGGGGGAGAGGACTTAAATTGCCAGAGATGAGAGAAAGAGCATTCTGTACCCCAAGCAAAGGCAATAAATGTAGGGAGTGTGTGGTGCACACGGGAACAAAGAATGCTTTACTTCCATGGCGCACAGGGAGTTCTGAGGAAAATGGCCGGAGAGGGGATTGAACAGGAAAACAGGGGCCACAAGCAGAGGAGTACAACCAGCGGAGGTCAAGACACCCGTGCTTGACCTCCCAGCATCCAGATGTGACAGACTCACAGACACATCCGTTTCAAAGCCAGAAGAGATGTCAAAGAAATGACCTTCCCTTTGCTTTTTACACAGAGACGTGTTACAAATGAGAAAACTGAGAGTCAAAAAGGCTAAGTATCTGGATCAAGCTCCAGACCCCGGATGAAACCCAGGGGCCCTGCCATTTATTATAGAAGCATGTTCTTTCCAGTTCCCAGCATCTGCTCCGGGCACAGCAGACAATCAAGATCACCACAGCTCCTCTGCTTGAATCACACTTTCCCCAGACTCTTCTCCAATGGTGGCTATTCCCTCACAATTCAAGTCTCAGCTCAAAAGCCAACCCCTTAGGGAGCCTTCCCTGACCATGCTGTCTGCACTCGTCCTCTCATCACCGTCCATCCCTGCAGCCTCATCTTCTTCCCAGCATGAACCGCTTCTTTCATTTATCAATTTATTTTTTGTTTGTCTTCTCCTTTTGAAAATAAAACTCCAGTCTTTCTTTCTGCTTCTGCCGGATTTATATCTTAGATTACTAGCACTATTCTAAACCTAGGAAAAAAGCAAGGGAAAGAGAAAGAGAGACAGGCTAGAAGGTTATGAAGGACAGAGATGGAGAGAAGAAATTTACAAGGAGGTTAATACAGGTTAACTAGTTTATTCAAGAAACTGTGAACACCTACTGTTGCCGAAACTCTGTGCCAGAGAGGAATGAGCAGACAAGAATGAGCAGACAGGAATGATACGGTCTTTGCTATCAATGAGGCTGCAATCCAAGGGTGAAGTTAAAATGTACCCAGTTCACTAACCAGATAAAAATAAAAGTACAACAAGGATTAATGCAAAGGATGACAACTACAAGCTGCTATGAGAGCAGATGAGAGCAAGACTTGATCTTATCAGGAAGAGCTGTGATTTGAGGGTAGATATGAGTAAATATGCTGAAGAGAAGAAAGTATACAAGAAGGAATATCTCAGCAAGTGGAGTGTTACACGTCTGGTTATGTTACGGCTAGTGGTCTCCAGGCAGCCTAGATGCCCCTGACACTCTGGGACACCACCACTCTAGCAGGGTTCCTGGGCATATGAGGAGGACATGAGCATCAGCGATGTCAATTAATTACCACTGTTCACACTAGAATCATTATTAGTTAGTATCAGAATTAACACTGACTAGCTAATGCAGCTTTATCTGTCTGCAGAAGAATTTTAATTTGCATGCTTTATGACACTAAAATTTGTATAGTAGCCCATAGATAGCTTTGGAAGTCAGTTTTTCTCTCCATTCTTTTAATGCAATGTGGGAAGTAATTAGATTTTTTTATCCCCGTTCTTCCCCTAGCACTTCTCTTTCCTCTGGGCATTGTTGTTTTCTTTTCACATTTCCATTAACTTACTTGCTTATTAGTTTACTAGCATCTGCTAAGTCCACTATGGGCAAGGTCCATGGCAGGAACTATGGGAAATTCTAGCTTTCAGGAATAAGACAGGTTCACAGGCTGAACCAGCCGTGGGCAAACTATGGCATGTGGGCCAGATCCAGCCCATTCGACTGTACTGTCTGGCCCGTGTAGCCAAAGAACAGAGGGTTCTCTTGCTCTTCCCTCTGCTCCTTCACCAGCAGCCCATGATGAGAGTGCCAGCATGGTCAGGTTGCTTTTGTTCCGGCCCTCCGGACCAGTTTAAGAACGCATTGTGGCCCTCGAGTCAAAAAGTTTGCCCACCCCTGGGCTGAACAGTCTCTTTTCTTTTACACAGAAGACAAATATTCTCCTCTACTTGCCATTCCCCAAACACACATGCTGTTCCAGGTCTCCATGCATCAGGCCTGCTATTTCCTTGTCTTGACTTTTCTTCCTCCTTTTATATACACCAGATAATCTTTACGACTGGGTTAAATTCTACCACTTTTTTGAAGCCACGAGTCTCTCAGGATTATTTTGATTGCAACTGACAAAAGAAAGCAATTCTTACTAGCTTATGCATAAAAAGGAAATTGACTATCTTCATAGGTGAGCAGTCCCAGGGGAAATCTGGCTTCAGCAATAGCTTGTTTTAAGGCAAACTAATGTTAGTAAGAGCCAGGTCTTTTATTTTTCTTTTTTTTTCTTCTTATTTTAGTTCTTCTTCTACATACTAAATTTCAGGCCTTGCAAATTGTTGGTTTCACGTCTTATAGGGGAAAAAAAGCATTGTCTCATAAGTCTCAGAGGAAGGTTCTGTTGTTTTCCATTGGCCTGTACTAGGCCTCACAACCATTCTTGGACTTGTTACTATTTTGTGGGAATGGAAGGCTCTGTTTAGGCAGATCTCTCATGATAGTCTTGTTGACCTGTGGGAATTTGAGTACCTCTTCATTCCTACCATGTGTTCTTGCTCTTAGTTAGCCCTGCATGCACTTATAAAACTATATCTTTTATACACTTGAATGTTCACTGTAGCAGGTGAGATGGAGGAAGAGACAGGGGTACAATGATAGGGATGCTAGTCTGTAAGAGACTTACTTGCAAAAATATTGATAAATCAGTATTCCTTTGTTGGTGGCTTTCTCTGCCCAAAGTAACATAGGAAACACACAAAATTATAGTTTAAATTGTGGCCTATTCCCAAGAAACTGGGATGACAGTGATGTCAAACATGAGTATAATTAAAATATCATTAATGCACATTTACTGTGTATCAGATATTTTGCTGAGGGCTTTACTAACATTTTGTATTTAAAACACACAACTATGTATTAATTTATAGATGGGAAAATAGAAACTTAAGGATATTAATATTTTCTGTCCTTCAGCAAGTATATGACTATATTAAAATTGGAATCCACTGTGAGAAGAAACGGGAATAGAAGAGTATACAAAACTCACTCAGAAAAATATTGCCGTCAGAGAGCGATACAGCCTCAGCAAGAAAGTTAGACATCATTCAAATAACCAAGCATATAAAGACCAAATCATACAGTGCATAAGTTACAGTAGAGAAGCACAAGGTGCTATGAAAAAATATACCTGGGCATCTCTGGGGCATCAAAAAAGATTCTTATGGAGAAATTTTTTTAATTGAGACCCTGTGGAGGGATTTGGGTTAAAAGATGGAGAAAGGAGGAATATTCCAGATAGAGGACACAGTGTGGTCAAATGTTCTGAGGTGGGAGAACTCATGGGATATTTGAGATCTGAAGAAGGTTGGAGTAAGTCAGGTACCAGGAAATAGCCTGGCATTTGAATAGTTGGTGTGGAGTAAAACTGCAGAGATAGTGGCCAGTCTTGCAGGTAGGGTATGGTATATATTTAAATTTCAAAGTAATCCAAAACATTTGCAGGGTTTTGAGTGTAGGAGTGACTCGATTAGATTGAATTGCAGAGCAAGAAAGAAGCTGGAAGGCAAACTAATAGGAATATATTGTGTAGTCCAGGAGGAAGACTGCCATATATTAACAACAGATGTACAGGAATAAACTGATTTAAGAAATTATCAGGAGGTAAAATCAGAGGGAGGTGCTTAGTCATGATAGTAGGTTGTAGACTGAATGTGGGTGGCTGGGGTGAGGGAGAGGGAAGTGTCAGTGCAAACCCAAGGTAATAGACAGGAGCAAAGTAAAGTGACTACCCCAATAGGGGAATTGGGAAACACATAAAGGATTGGAGGAGAGACAACTGTGTAACCAAAAGGTAAGTAATAGGCCCACATGGGGTGGTTTTGGTGAGCAGAAACTGGCAGGATGAACAGCGGAGATAGGTAGGATGGAAGAGATGAAAGAGGGTGTCAGGAACCTGGCTAAGATGTTTATACGTAATCTGTAGCAAAAGAGAACCCTCACAATTTGCAGATAGAAGGGATGACTTGACTAAATGAACAGGTCAGGAAAATTATTGCATCTTTTATTTATTTTTTACTTTATCTTATATATCCTCAGGAAAACATAGCACTATTGGGTGTCTGTTATATCTTATGAACAACTTCAATCCCAGGTTACAGCATTAAGAGCTCCTGGTTTTGGTGCCATAAGCTCTCTTGTTGCATCTTATAAAAGAAGAATGGAGGGGCATAGTGAAGGGGAGTAGAGGAGATTCGCGAGAGAGGAGCAGTAAGGAGGCTGGAACCTTAGGTTCAGAGAAAGATAGAAAGGGTTTGAAAAAGGCTAATGGAGACGGAAAGGACAATCAGATCCAAATTCTACAGTACTATGGATGTGCCATTATGCCGGGTACTGTAAGGTTAGTGAAGGATTAATAGTTATCCTCTGCCTGAGGAAATTTAGGGAGGAGTAAGGTTTGGTTTCATTTCTATAAGCCCAAATAAGTAATATGAGATAGAAAAATAGCTACAGAATTTCAGAAAACAGACACAAGAGGGGTGGTTCTTTTTGGGGGGATCAAGGAAGACCTCAAAGAGAGACTAAAATAATTTAGGGTGTGGTTTTAGTTCAGTAGACAGAAGAAGAAAAAGAGATTTCAGAGGTCACAACCTCAAATGCCCATATCTCCGGAACAATGGGATTTTGATGTCTGCCTAAAATTATAGTGTAGCACATCTGGTTCCTCCGTATAATTTTGCATCTCTTTTGTTTTCAGCCAGAGCCAACTAAACACCCTCTACAAATTACTCTGAGACCTGTAGACCTATTCTGGAGTGGTTAATGAAGATGGTAATGAGATCTGGTTGAACTCTGGTCCCAGAAAGGCCCCTGTAGACACCTTGACCTCCTTGTAGTCTGTGATGCCACTCACTACTACCTTTTGTCAGTTTTCCCCTTGCATTCGTTGACAGTTTTCAATCCTAACAACAGTGCTCACATCCAAGCCTATTTTATAATTAATCTTATAGGCAGGCTCCTCTCAAACTCTATCACACAATTCCCTGAGATGCCAACATGTAACACACAATGCATTTATTTCACATGCTATGATTATAATTCTATTAGAAAACCAGTGAAGGATTGCTAACATTTTTATCCTCATAACTCTAAGCAGTATATCCATTTATATTCATAGCTGCGGGGCTGATGGCTTTGTTAGGAAATGAGGTTATAATTACCAGTAATTTTTTCTAGAACCACAGAAACAAAATATTTTACAGTGGGAAGGGAGCTAAGAGATCATCTGATAATGATACTAATATTTGTTCAACAGTTTTAAACCATTCTCATTTGTTCCATGGTATACTCTGGGTAGGAATTGCCATCATCATTCTGCAGTTGAAGGAACAGTGTTTTAGAGAAGTAACATGACTTGCTCAAGGTCACACAACTAGCTATTGGCACATAAGCCTGGAGCCCAGGTCTTCTGATCCTTAGATTTCTATTAGCGTAAGTACTCCACTGTGAGTATTTTCGTGGGGGGTCTTGAAAGTGTGGACACTCTCAGAAGGTTGTTCAAATATCAGGAGACTAAGAAGTATACATATTTGAAGCATTTGGGTATTAATAAATTTGGGAGAGATGGAATTATAGCCAACAGGGAGTTTGCATGCTTAGTGAAAGGCAACAACACAAAACATACTCCAAAATACTCTTCTAGCTGAATATATCATGTATGTAAACTAAATGTGCCTTTAGGCTGCCATACTATGACCCTTTAACAATTTAAAAGGAAAGTCACTCAGTTCTGATTCCTTCAACCTCTAAGATGCTTCTTTATTTATCTTTGTGAGAATGTTTGATAATTTTCTTCCTATACTTCTTTGCCAAGTACTCAAATCTTTAGGTTTTTATATGTGATTTGCAGAATCACACTTATATCATGGAAGCTTTTGGCACATGGTTATCATGACAATCAAGAGGCAAAGGTGATGCTGAAACCGGTTTGACTCAGTGATAGAGCGTCAGTCTGTGGACTGGGGGGTCCCAGGTTCAATTCCGGTTGAGGGCATGTACATTGGTTGCGGGCACATCCCCGGATGGGGGTATGCAAGAGGCAGCTGGTCAATATTTCTCTCTCATTGACGTTTCTAGCTCTCTATCTATCTCCCTTCCTCTCTGTAAAATATCAATAAAATATATTTTTTAAAAAGAGGCAGAGGTGAAATTACTATAGGAACTCAGAAAAGAGGTTTTCCTGGGGCTGATGTGATTAACAAAGGCTTCCAGGACAAGTACTGTAGTTGAGACTTGAAAAATGGGTAGCTCTTGGCCCAGCCAGTGGGTGTCAACCCATGAACTAGGAGATCACGGTTTGATTCCTGGTCAAGGCATGTGCCTGGGTTGCGGGCTCAATACCTGGTAGCAGGCATGCAGGAGGTAGCCGATAAATGATTCTCTCATCATTGATGGTTTTCCTTCTTCTTTTCTCTGAAATCAATAAAAATGTACCAAATGTACCAAAAATGGATAGTTTTTCATTAATGATAACATTCAACCAGTGGTCTCTTCCATGGAGTATGAAGGTCAAAGATATTTGGGTCAAAAACTATGCAATTGGTCGAGAAAATAAAATAATGTCTTTAAGAAGATGTAGAACAGAGTCCATGATAGCAACCATAGATGGCCCTAATGTCAGATTTCTCTGTTCTCCTTTACTTTGTTTTGACAAATTATTAGTTGTGGCTGCCATGAAACCCTTAATGACCGTAGGCAGTTGCCTCCTTAGGAATGTTAGTGTGGCAGCATACTCTCAGGAACTCCTGGTGGTTTCTGCTTGCTTGGCTGACAGAGTGTGCTGGCTTCATGCAAGCTGCTGACCTCCCTGTGAGGCTAGGGTCCCTTACATAAGCAGGGAAAAGAGCAAAATTCTATCACACAGAACCAGAACTTACTTTCAAAATTGTGTACTCCCTACAGTTACACAATGAATCCTCCTGCCTCCTCAGAATCTGTGTCCCACTGGCCTTGAATTATATGATTTTCAGTTTGATACCCTGACATTTGAAAGGCTGTAAACTCTTTTAAAAAATAATTGATCACATAGTTTAGCATCCATGCCCCAAGCAACTAACATGGAAATACAGTCCAAAGAGTCAAAATAAAAATTTAAATATAATTTTTGTATGTCTCTCCTGGGACATTAAAAGAAGACTCAGTTTCTGTTAACCTTCTCATATGACCTTTGCTCATCTCCCAGCCTCTCATCGGCAGTGTGCATGCAATGCTCTTAGAGTCTGAGGGGTATATCCTCTTTTTCTTTTTATATTATGTCAGTGATCCTAACACATTTTATTAAGTCTTTCCTCTCCTATTTCTTTATTCTGATTTCATCTTTTTTAGCCTATTAATTTACTTGAGGCTCAATCTCAAAAGGCAGGACATTCTTCCAAGGCAGTATGGAATGGATTGCGGAGAGACTGTGAACGCAGTTGGATTTTACCATAGCTGCCAATGCTTTTATAGGACTGCCTGTTTCTTTAGAGTTAGCTCTTTAAAATATGATACATAACATAATAAAAATCAACATCATTTTATCTGCCAGCAGCTCAAAATTAATTAGACACTAATTAAAATAATTTCTCAATGCCTCATTCCATTGTGAACATGGGCAATGAAAGTACCACTCTGTATGGAAGATTCAGAGGTTAGAAATCACACATTTAAACATTGGGCAGTGTGAATCCAGCTCCAAGCATTGCTGGATAGCTGTCTGAATTGGAAATGACCTCAGAGACTACCAAGCCCTGTGTTTCTCACCGTGGAGCTTATGTAATCCAGGGGTGCACCAGAGGATATACAAAGCTACAAGGAAACAGCTGACAACATTATGGAGAAAACAACTGTTTTCAATAGTGAGTGCAGGACTTAACAATAAGTTTTAGAGTAAAACAAGCAGAGATACATTTTTTTCAATAAAATAAACAACTGGAATCCATTTTTAAGATATAGAAATTGATATTGAAATTTTGCATTGGACCACAGCAGAATATGCCCCCCCCCGCACACACACACACATACATACACACACACACACACACACACACACACACACACACACACACACAATACCATGAATGAAATATATATTCAAACATCTTCATTTAGGACAGTGGTGTCCAGATCTGTGTACGCACCACCATAACCTTGGGGTGCAATTTAAATGACAGTGCTCTGATGCAGTGGATCTCAATCCCCACCTCAAACATAGTGGAATCAGAATCTCTGGACAGAGTGCCGGGGCATTTGGCTTTCCTTTTTGTTGTTACTTGTTTTATTTTTAAACTTAAAGTTCCTTGGCCCCTCTAATGTTAAATCAGCATGGATAACCCCTGACACAGGAGGTATGTTGGTAGGCCCAACAGAAAAGCATTGCAGAGTATATTTTTTCATCTTCTATCAAAGGCACATAATGCTCAGAAATATGAAGGAATTTACTCAGGTCACATAGCATCTTGCTGTCAGAGCTAAAACTAGAATGCAGATTTTCTGATGTCTATGCAGTGGTTCTTCTCTCCATTATGTTTATAATCACAGCAATTATAGTTGGCTAGTGTCAATTTTATAGATGTTAGCTATAAGATGGCTGTTTAGAAAAAGAATCTAAAGCTTAAACCACTGAAGAAAGTGTTTTCCTATATAAAAATCAAGTAACTAGGAGTATGTGGACTGATCCCCATAGATTATTTCCAAGGAAATAGCTTGACTTAGAAGAGGCAAATATATCCCCATCCTATATAATAAAATCCTAATTTGCTAAGTGTCTGACCATTCATTTGACTGAAGATCAGTCACTATCATGCCCACTGACCACCAGGGGGCAGATGCTACAACCAGTAGGTTAGCTTGCTGCTGAGATTCAGCCCATTGAGACTGGGTGAGATGGGCTGGACACACCCTTGGAGCCATCTGGCAGTCACCTCCCAACCCCTTATAGTGTACCTGTAGAGTCCTTCGGCCTGGCCTTCACCCTCTTGCAATCCGGGTCCCCTTGGGGGATGTTGGAGAGGCGATTTCAGCCCGATACCCACAGGCCAGGCAGAGGGACCCGACTAGTGCTCAAATCTGTGCACCAAGCCTCTAGTTTATAAATGTATATGTTTATTTTTTAAACATAACAAATACGCATTCAAGCACAACCTAGTGCTAGAAATCCCAATGAAAGAAGAGGGTCATAATTTCCCAGGATTGTCAAGGAAGGTCATAATCTACCAGGACTCTCCTAGTCCAGTGGAAATTCAGTCGAGGCAAGGTAGAATAAAGGACATATAACTCAGATGAAACACAGATGCTGGGGGATCAATAGGAGAGGAATGGTGCTTTAGGTTGGGGCACCAACAATGTTTCAAAGAAAAGTGGGCTTTGAACTTGATTTTGAAGACTGAAGAGCATTTAATTTGGATGGAAAGATTGTGTACACACAACCTACAATAGTCAAAGAAAAGGTGGGGATGGGAATATGAAGGCCACTTAGTGGAGCTACATTTCACAAAAGGTTTTGCTTTCAAACAGGGATACTGAATGGTGTCTTTCTGCACTACAGTTTTGTACAAGCTTGTGCCTATATGAGACTCATTATAAATTTAGAAAAAAAATCATCCACAGAGTAAGATACATAATACATTATATAATCAAACTCATATAATAATTCTTACGTACAAGTATAGGAAATGAATGCTGAGCAAGTCTAAAGAACAAAAGAGGAGATCTATATGACTATCTGGTCATTCAAATTGGACTACCTTTAAAAAAATATTCTTAGCAGGGAGGTAAATTCCAAAAGGTTCTTGCTTGCCAGAAGGATTTATTATTCTACTAGAGTCCAGATGCATGAAGATTTGTGCAAGAATGGGCCTTCCTTCCCCTGGCTGCTGGCACCGCCTTCGCTCCAGCTCAGAGCCATGTTCCCCCTCTCTTGGTCTCTTTGGCACCTGTATATGAAAATTAACCCAACAGTTTTGGTGTGTTAATTTGCATACTCACTCCTGATTGGCTGGTGGGTGTCATGAAGGTACTGCCAATTTTCATATTTCTCTTTTATTAGTGTAAATATTGTGCACATTACAGTTATGTTTGCTGTAGAATGGTTTAAATGAGGTAGAAGAGTCATACTTTGCTCAAGAAAGTCCAGTTTAAAGTTCTCCTATTATATATATATATATATATATATATATATATATATATATACACACACACACACACATACATGCTGAGGGATGTGTATATATATATATTAAGGCATGATCCTAGGTTGTGTGAAGCACCAATGAACATTCAACAATCATATGCCTCATAATCTATGCTAAGGAATAAATACAGAATGTGCAGAACAGAAGGCATGGGCTCACCATCAACCAGCTATTTCAGGAGGTGAGATTTAGTATAACTGGTAAAAATGGCATTCAGTGCACAGTTGAATATGAGCCCTCACTCTAACCAAAATGTCCCATTTTATTTTTTCCTGGAAGTTAAAGAAGTAGGTCTGGTTGAGTAAGAATGAGGTTGATCGCTGGAGTTAAGAGTGAGATCTCCAGGAAAAGAAAGTGGAATTAGTCCAGATGATATTGTTTCTGTAGTGATGTAGGAATGTTGACCAATCTTCAGAAAAGCTGCAGAAAAACAGCTCCTGCCTCACAGGACCCAGTAAACCAGAACATAGACTGAAGTTACTGTAGGAGCTGTAGGCCTAGCTTGCTCCTAACTTACTTTTCCCCGGCCCTTTTTCTCTTCTTCCTTATTTCTAACCTTATATCCTGGGATTGTCTTCCCCTTTTTTGCCTCTAGGAATAGAAGTAACTACATTAGGATGGAATGGAGGTTTCATTACTATTGTAGTTGCTGCTGTCTTTTAAATGCACTGCAGTTTTGTACAAGCTTGTTCCTATGTGAGACTCATTATAAATTTGGTTTACTTTTACCATGAGGTATTCACATTGATATTAACAGTCAAATAAAAATAATTATCTGAAAAACAGTCCCAATTATAAATAGCATAAAAATAATAATATACTCAGGAATAAATTTAACCAAGGAATTAAAAATCTTTACAGGACATTTGGTGAAAGAAATCAAAGAAGACACAAATAAATAGAAAGGTATCATGTGATCATAGATAGAAATGATATTGTTAAAATATTCATATTAACCATAACCATCTATAGACTCAATACAATCCTGATTGGGATTCCAATGGAATTTTTTTTTTTACAAAAGTTGAAAATAATAATCCCAAATTTTATATGGAACCATAAGGGGCCATGAATAGCCAAAAACAATTCTGAGTGAGAAGAACAAAGCAGGAAGAATCAAACTTCTTGATTTCAAGCTATATTATAAAACTATAGTAATCAAAACAGTATGGTATTAGTATAAAAACAGACACCTAGATCAATGGAATATAATTTGAAACCCCAAAATAAACCCATGCATATATGGTCAACTAATATTTGACAAAGTAATAAAGATTACTAAATGAAGAAAAAGGTGGTTTCTTCAATAAATGGTGCTGGGAAAATTGGATATGCACATGTAAAATAATGAAACTAGACCCCCAATCTTATATCAATCATGAAAATTAACTCAAAATGATTAAAGACTTAAATGTAAGGCCAGAAAAAATAAAATTCCTAGAGGAAAACATAGAAAAAAAGATACAAATAAGTGGAAGCATATACTGTGTTCTTGGCCTGGAAGAATTAACATCATTAAAATGGCCACACTACCCAAAGTAATGTATAGATTCAACACAATTCCTATCAAAACACCAATGGCATATTTCACAGAACTAAAACAACTACTTTAATACAAAAAATTTTTTGAAACCCCTAAAGACCTTGAATAGACTCATTAATCTTGAGAAATAAGGACAAAAATTGGAGATATCATGCTACCAGATGTAAAATAATACTACAAAGCCATAGTATTAGTATACAGATGAATGGGACAGAATAAATAGCCTAGAATTAAATCCATGCCCATATGGTTGCATATTGTTTGACAGAGAAGGCAATGACATACAGAATGATCATGGAGATACATTACAGCATGGAGAATATAGTCAATAATATTGTGGTAACTATGTTTGGGGCCGGATATGTGCTTGCAGCATTGGCGGCAGCTATTCTGTAAAGTATATCATTTTTTAATCATTTTGCTATATATCTGAAACTAATACAGAATACTACTGAATATAAACTGTAGTGAGGGGTGGTGGGAGGGGAAAGTAGATGAAGGTGGTCAAAAGGTGCACACTTTCAGTTAGAGGTTAAATGAGGAATAGGGATGTAATGCACAGCAAGATGGCTACAGTTAACACTGCTGTATGCTACATATAAAAGCTGTTAAAAAAGAGTAAATCCTAAGAGTTCTCCTGATAAGGGGACATTTTTATATCTATAGGAGATGATAAATGTTAACTAAATTTACTGTGGTAATCATTTTACAAATTATGTTAGTGAAATCATCATGCTGTATTCTTTAAATTTACATAGTCCTGCCTCCTATCAATTATCCTATCTGATAAAAGAGTAATATGCAAATTAATCATCACTCTGCTATACCAACAAGTCACGCCCACCAAACAATCAGTAGCAAGTATGCTAATTAGCCCAATCAAGATGGCTGCAGCCAAGGAGCGAACAGGAAGCAAATGGAGGAAGCCAAGCTTTCTGAACATGCTGGCTGGCCCAGGCCTTCTCCACTCAACGCTACAAAGTTTCAATTATAGAAGATAAATAAATCCCAACAAAAATCCCTGTGGCTACAGAGCAAGAAGGAGGCTTGTCTCTGCTCAAGGTTACAAAGTTTCAGTTATAGAGGATAAATAAATCCCAGATACCAGGGCCTCTGCTTGGGTCACTAGGAAGTGTGGCTGGCCTGCAAACCACCACAGGCCCCTCACTCAGGTCACCCCACACCCCAAGGGAATCCCCACCCTGATCCGGGACACCCTTCAGGGCAAATCAGTTGACCCCCACCCATGCACCAGACCTCTATCCTATGAATAAAAGAGTAATATGCAAATTTCCCATCACTCCAACACACAAGATGGTTGCCTCCATATAGTCAAAGATGGCTGCCCCCATGTGGACACAAGAGGTTCGCCACAAGATGGCCAGCAGGGGAGGGCAGTTGGGAGAAACCAGGCCTGTAAGGGAAGGCAGTTGGGGGCAATCAAGCCTGCAGGGAAGGGCATTTAGGGGTAACCAGGCATGCAGGGGAGAGAAGTTAGGGGTGACCAGGCCTTCAGGGGAGGGCAGTTAGGGGAAAAAAGGTTTGCAGAGGAGCAGTTAGGCATCAATCAGGGAAATGGTTAGGGGATGATCAGGCTGGCAGGCAGAAGCAGTTAGGAGCAATCAATCAGGAAGAAAGGCAGGCAGGTAGACAAGAGAATAATTAGGAGCTAGCAGTCCTGGATTGTGAGAGGAATGTCCTACTGCCCATTTAGGATACCAGTAGGATGGGGCCTAAATGGGCAGTCAGACATCCCTCTAGGGGTCCCAGATTAGAGAGGGTGCAGGCTGGACTGAGAGACACACCCACCCTGTGCACCAATTTTGTGCACTGGGCCTCTAGTCCTATATAATAAAAGCCCAATATGCAAATGACCAAACAGTGGAACCAGGAACAGAACAACTGGTTGCCATCATGCACACTGACCACTAAGGGCAGATACTCAACACCCTCCTGGTTGCCCCACAGATCAGCCCTGATCATCAGCTAGGTCTAGGTACCCTATCCATGCTCGAATTTCATGCACCAGGCTTCTAGTATCTCAAAAAAAAACCACAAAAAACCAACCAACCAACCAACCAACCAAACAAACAAACAAACAACAACAAAAAAAACCCAGCTCTGACCAACTGAAAAGAAATGATGATATTACTACTATGAAAGTGCACAGGAAAGAGATCACTAGCTTTGAAGTAATCAGGGGAGGCTGCCTTTTCCTCCACAGCTTCTGTTTTCCCAGACAGTGTCCATAAAAATCCATAGTAAGACAAACAGCATGTTAGCCATGTGCAGACTCCTCGACACCTGGCCTTCAACACCTGAATATTCAAATAGCTGTAGAAACACAGCATGATTTGGGAAACCCAGATATTTCTCTGAGAAGATGCATTGCCAATGGTCCTACTCAACTCCTTTAGGAACAGGGAGCAGGGAGGAGAGTTGGAAACTGAGAATTTGGTGTGTTTGTTTAAAGGCAGCTTCATGCAGATGGCTGGGGGAAATGTATGCATAAGAATAAAAAGGAATAACAGTAGAAAGAATCCCTGGAGACATAAGACATTCTGCAGGGACAAGTCTCACATGTGTCTTAATCTGTCACACACTCCCCCAGATACAAGTGCTCTGCCACCATGGGAGGGAAGTGGGGGGTGGGGGTGGGCTGGGGTTGCTCCTACCACACTGTGAACCCCGAGGGCAGGAACAATGCCCTGTGATTCTTTGTATCCATCATTTGGTACTTAAGGGGTGAACTGTAGATGTTGGAAAGAAAAAAAGGAGAGAAGTAGGAAGATTCGCTGGCTAAACACCTGCTTCACAGACTTGCTATAAAAACAAAATATTTGTGAAAATGTTTTATAGTGTGTTTTGTACACAGTTTGCCCATAAGAAATGTTAGCTGAATTTGAATGTGACTAACTCTCTAGAAATACTCATCAGAAAGGGAACGGAGCTGTGTCTGGGCATCTTTTAAAATCCCTGCCTGCGTGGAGACGGTGCATCCCTCGTCCAGGTACATTTTAGCATTGCTGAGGGGCTGAGGGGGTCAAAGGTGAGCTCCTTGTTTGTTCCTGGGCCTCTGAACAGAGAGGGCAGAACTGCCGCCTTCTTCTCCTCTCATACCTTCCTTGTGAGCACGGGAATTGTGTTTGCTTGTCAAATAAATGTTTCCTGCTTCAATCTTCCAAAGTACTCAGCTATCTCTCTGACTTGCATCCTTTAGATACCTTCAGCTATAACTAATGCCCCTTTCCTGTTTTGAAAGACAAATTCTTAAAAAGCTTTCTAAGAGGCAATCTATAAAAATGCGATTTTTTTAAAAGTGAGGTGCAAGCACTTACATTTCCATAAACTGTAAAATGCATCATCTATCATCTCCTACTTACCGTGCTCCATCTAGTCCCAGGAGTTTTCCAGATCCATACATGCCTATTATACAGATTATCAAGGGGGTGATGATGGCATATGTAAATGGAAAAACGACTGGTTTCTCAGAGCTTTTATAGTCAAACTTCAAAAAAAGCAACAACCAAGCAAATAATACAAATCAACAGGAACTCAGAGGCACAGAGTTAACAGTACATGGTTACCAGAGGGAAGGGAGGAGGGAAGGATATGAAAGGTACAGGGGTTAGATATGTGGTGATGTGAAGGAAATTTGATTTTGGGTGGTGGGCACACAATGCAATATACAGATGATGTATCATAAAATTGTACACTTGAAACCCACATTTTATTAACCTATGTCATTCCAATAAATGTGACAACAATAACAAATAAGTAATGTTTTATAGATGACTAGAGTCCTGATGCATGAAATTTGTGCAAGAATAGGCTTCCCTTCTCTTCCCTCTGGTACCTGGGACCCAGGCTTCCCTCAAAGCCCTGGCTTTTGTCCGGAAGGATGTCTGGTCTAATTAGCATATTGATTTTTATTATTATAGATGGTGGAGTGTGGGTAATCAGAGGGGGTATGGGTAATCATAGGGGAAGTGTGAATAATCAGAAGGTGAATGAGCATGAAAAAGAAGACGGATGGGTAGCAAAGATGGGTGGGCAGTTGTCCTAGACATTACACAGCACAGACTGATGGCTGAACACGCACTGGAGGGCTTTCTGAAGGACAAGGAGAAAGATCTCACAGGCAAAATTGTTCTGAAATGTGGGAGCACAGGGGGCTCTCCTCTTGGGTCGCTCTAATAACAGTTGTTGGCACCAGATTACATACATATGTTTGACAAGTTGGGGGACCCACCACCTTTTAGCAGAATACTAGCAGCTTAATTGTATATTAACTGTAATTGCAACTGGGGTAAATTTGTGGAATTCATTAAGATGGATCATCTATGGGTTACACATAATCTTGACAGGCACAGCTTTTAATGTCTAAACTGCTTAATGTTCCTTAGAAGGCTCTCCTGACCCTGACCTCGATCTACCTCCTCAAGCCTTCCCCTCACTGCTCTGGAATTGGAAGTCTAAGCTCCAAACCCACTAAACTTTTTCCAGGCCCTTATTACTGGATTTTCACAGTTTTCTTGCCTATGCTCAAATGCCTCTCTCTTTAAAGAGTCGATAAAAGTGTTTTATTTTACTCATGCATGACCTTAAAAGTATTGTGTGGGTTTTAAAAAATATACCAAAACTATAAATTTAGCTTATACCTTGATATTTTTGTGCTTGTTGGGGATCAACTTTCTTTAGTCAACTATTTCCTAGAGAAGTTTTAGGTTCCAAGAGCAAAATTGAGAGGAATGTACAGAGATTTCTCATATACTCCCTGTATCACACATGCACAACCTTCCCAACCACCAGAGTGGCACGTTTGTATATTTCAGGAACCTACATTTATACACTATCACCACAAATCCATAGTTTACAATAAGATTCACTCTTGGTGTTGTACATGCTGTGGGTTTTAATAAAGGCATAATGACATGTATCTATCTACCATTGTAGTATCATGCAAAATACTTTGTGTCCTAAAACTCTGTGCTCTGCCTATTCATTCCTCCTTCCCCTTTAACCTCGATCTTTTTACTGTCTCAATAGCCTTGCTTTTCAAAATACCATGTAGTTCGAATCCTACTGCATGTAGCCTTTTAAGAATCCTTTATTTCACTCAGTAATATGCATTTAAGGTTCTTCAATGTTGGTTTATGTGTGGCTTCATAAGTCATTTTATTTTAGTGCTGAATGGTATTCTATTGCCTAGGTCAGTGATCGGCAGACTCATTAGTCAACAGATCCAAATATCAATAGTAAAACTATTGAAATTTCTTTTGATAGCTGAAAACCAACTTCTGCACATGGGCCATGAAGTTTCAATTGCACTGTACATGTACGCCTGCATGTGGTATTTTGTGGAAGAGCCATACTCAAGGGGCCAAAGAATCACATGTGGTTCATGAGCAGTGGTTTGCTGACCACTGGCCTAGGTGTACCACAGTTGATTTATTCACTCACCTACTGAACGGCATCTTGGTTGCTTTGAAATTTTGGTAATTATGAATACAGCTGCCCTAAACATCTGTGTGCAGGCATTTGTGTACACACTAGTTTTCATCTTGGGTAAATACCAAGAAGCTCAATTGCTGAATCATGTACCAATATGTGTAGTCTTGCAAGAAACTACAAAGCTGTCTTCCACAATGGTGGCACCATGTTGCCTCCCTACCAGGAATGAATGAGAGCTCCTGTAGCTCCATATCCTCCTCAGCATCTGGTGGTGTTTATTTTGGATTTGGGCCATTCCAATAGGTTTGTAGTAGTATCTCATTGTTGTTTTCATTTATAATTCCCGAATGATATGATGTTGACTACTTTCATATGCTTATTTGCTATTTGTTTATCTTTCTTAGTGAGCTGTTTGTTCATATTTTTCCCCCATTTTGAATTGAGTTATTTTATTTATATTGAGTTTTAATGATGTTGTCTTCCACTACCTGCTGAAAGAGAAGAACATCTAACTCTAGGGTCTTATTGTTAATATCCAAAATTAATAAACACTTCAAGTTCACATTTGGAATAACATGTGTGATTTTAATCTGAAAGCAAATGGAGATGAATATGTGTGTGTGTGTGTGTGTGTGTGTGTGTGTGTGTGTGTGTGTTGGGGGTCATATTGAGTACAAAATTTGAGTACAAATTGAGTACAGATTACCTTCTGTACAAAATTTTAGCAACAGAAGTGTGACCTCAGCCCAAGAGGAGCAGAGCAAAGCAGAGGATGTGGCGAATAATAGAACAGTGTCTTATAAAGTCATAAAGAGTAGTCGCCATGAAATCTACACTTACACCCTAACCCATGGATCTATTTCTGTTTCTGTAACCTTGTGGTCCTATGAGGGACTTTATGATAAATTCAATCCTCTCAGGCTTTCCTGACTCAGGGAATCTCATACTTGCTTCCTTTCTTATTCTACAGAAAAATGGAAATATTAATTTTACTAATAAAATCAAGACAAGTCATTCCTCCTAGGCTAAGGAGAAGCTACCATCTAATTAAAAGAGCAACTGCTGCTACCATCTTAAGAGAAATGGGGTAGGGGTCATTTATAAGGAGAAACATTACCATTTTAGTAAAGGCTGAAATGAAATCACTGGAATACAATGTCTTCCTGGAAATTTTTTTTTTAAAGGCATGGCTATCTAGTTCCTCTGAGTTTCACTTTTCCTAGAAAATCCTAGTGTGGTTGTGGTATTAAGGTAAAAAGCAGTGATGTAAAAACAAGAGAAAATAATATTCTAATTTACATTCCCTCTGTGCTTTCCTCACCATCCAAGAGGGGAATGACTGAAGAGGGGCTCCCTGTTTGAGTTTTCTGAAAAATGTGTGATCACAACTGAGAAACCAAAATACATTTTTTAGGCCTTTTAAGCTGGTGTTTATTTGCTTCCAATTTGTAACAACTGACTTCAAATATCTCAACCAAGTAAGTGAGATGTATTGGAGAGATATTGTGCAATTTCTTAAAAGCCAAGGATAGCATAAGGTCTAAAAGCACAGACTGGAAAGTCATTCAGGAGTGTGGCAATAACTACCTGCACCTTTCTCCCATTGTCTTCCCAAAGCATTTGGACAGACATACCTGCCTGACAGCTCTGAGGTATCACTTCCTCTATTCAAACAAACAGGCCAAAATGAAACATAAAGACTAAATAACTGAGTAAGAAAACCCAATTGATCCACAGCAAGTCATGTGTACCCTGTTCTGATCAGTCAGTTATGGCAATGAGAAGGGGATAGGATGACACCACATCAACATGGCTTCAAGGGCTCAGCATGGCTTCAATGTGTGGCATTGGCAGCTGTCAGAGGAGCAAGACCATTAAGAGCTCATCACACATTCACAAATTTACCTAGAGCTTTGGCCTGAGATAATATTTCTCTCTCTGCAAATCTCTATCCCTGTCAATAGTCCTCATAATACTTAGGGACACAATGGTAAGTGAAATGCAAATTAATCCAACAACTCTCCATGGTAACCAGTTCATCACCCACCTCACATATTTACTGTGGTTCTTTGATTTCTCTATGGTTGCCTTCTCTTATTTTCTTTTTCCTCAAGAAGCAGATGTGGCCTCTAACAATAGGTTTGATATAGTATTGTTTTTGGTTTATCTCCAGATGTGGCCAATTTAATGGCTCAGTCATAGGATGGCAAATAAATGCTTTCCAGGGAGAAAGCAAATGATGATATTTAAGTCTTAATTGCCGCTTACAATAATACCCTTTTTAATGTTCAATTCAAATAAATTGATTCTCATTTTTTAAAGTTTTACTTAAAAAGAGTTGATTTAAAAATACAATAAGTTGCTTCTACTGCACTTCTTAAAGTGAAATGCAATTAGTACAATCATTTTTCTATTCATGAAGAATGACTAACGTGTATTTAGTTCTATCATAGTTTATATCTCATCTCCCACATACCTACTGATGTACAAAAGCTATTTCTTACTGTAACAAAGAGTCCTATAAACATCTGTCATCCTGTATACCCCGATACCTACATAACAATAGGATCTTAAATTTGTGAAGCATGAAATTAGCATTTTTTTCCTCTTTGTAATCTCTGGTGCCTGAAATTCTGCCCTCAAAATACAAATTATTTTACTTCAAGAATGTGCTTCCAGGAGTTTCCTAAATACCACTAGAAGGAACAAAACATTAATTTAGAAGCCAAGTAATGCACTACAGTAGTTCAGCATATGGTAGAAGTGTGCAAGTCCATGTTAACAGACTTGTTCAAGGGGACATGGCACACCTGAAGAAATGACAAACTCCCTGTTGAGTATGCTTCCAAGCTGAGGCTAAATAGCCACCTGGAAGAGGTAGTAAAGATATTAATTTAGGCAATGAATGAAATATAGGGTGGGGCAAAAGTAGGTTTACACTTGTTTATATGGAAAATAATAATAATACACAAATAAACTGTGTTGTGTTTCACATATGCACACTGTCAACCTCCTTTGACCAGCCCTATATTAAATGTGATGACTGCTTACATACATACTTCTACATAAGAAATTATTATTTTTTATTTTTTAAATATATTTTATTGATTTTTATGGAGAGTAAGGGAGAGAGATAGTTAGAAACATTGATGAGAGAAAAACATTGATCAGCTGCCTCCCACACAACCCCCACTGGGGAGGTGTCTGCAACCAAGGTACATGCCCTTGGACGGGAATCAAACCTGGACCTTTCAGTCCGCAGGTTGATGCTCTATCTACTGAGCCAAACCGGTTTCGGCAAGAAATTATTTTAGTTTGCTTTTTTGTCCATATATCCATCCTGTATTCAGTGTCTCCTACTATTATAAGCTCTGGGCAATCAGTTTGTTAACAAGAGGCAGAGCTGAGGAGATTATAATCAAAGGTTCTATGATTAGCCATTGGCATTATGACATGAAGTGATTTATGAAAAATTTAGGCATGTAATTGCTCAAACAGTTGCAGATAATTATATGGTGGGAAGGCTGCTAAATATGGGCCAGAAGATGCCTAAGTAGATGTTAAGGATAGGTACCCCAGAATAAAAGATGCAAGAAAAGAATTTGATAATAGTGAAAATGTA
Source organism: Vespertilio murinus (assembly GCA_963924515.1). Lineage (NCBI taxonomy): Eukaryota > Metazoa > Chordata > Mammalia > Chiroptera > Vespertilionidae > Vespertilio > Vespertilio murinus. The sequence continues at coordinate 18,048,227 of OZ004708.1, read as the reverse complement.
CTAGAAGCAACTAGAAAATGATGCCAGAATCACAGGGTCATGAATAAATAACTACATTATCTTCCCTTGATGCAGCCCAACTTTTATTATATTCTAGATTAATATTAATAGCACTAAAATGAACAGCAACCACATCTAACAATCACTGAGTATGTACTTACATATCAAACATTGTGTTGTTAATTTGCATGTATTATTTCATTTTAATCTGTACAAGTGCCCTTTGAGGGAATATTATTCCCACTTTACAGATGAGATCACTGAGGATAGTGAAGTAATATGAACACAATAATAAGTAGTAAGTGGCCAAGCTGGGACTCAAACCCAGGCCGATCTAATATCAAAATCCTTTCTCTGTGATTTTTCTTTTTTATGTGATTCAAGTTAGTTTCTCTGGAGCTTCTACTAGTAAATCTGATTATATTTTTCTGGATTTTTATAAAAGATGTTCTGATCATATACTTGACACTACAAATATGTTCCCAAGACTACATTGGTCTCTTTTGATTAAATGTCACCATGTCCTTTATTCTGTATTCATTGGATGTGCCTTACAAATGTCTCCCCTGCCTGGTCTCATGTGTTCCTACAGTTAGAATTTAGTGGCATTCTCCTCAAACTCCCTAGAAGTGGTATATGAGAACTGATCTGACAAGCACCAAGTGGAGTAGAATCTCCATCATCAGTACCATCAATGAACCATTGTCCAAGGCCATTGTCACCACAGCAAATAATTTTAAAATTCAAATTATAATTTACAAGTATTCAAATACACCATTTCCTACTTGGTTCCAGAGACTATTTAATTAACTGAAGAACATTTAAGCTTTTAAAAAAAATAAAATAAAATCCCTCCTCATGAGTTGAATCCTATTCTCCTATAGCTTTCAATCTTTAGTCTCAGTTCTGCCAGAAGATCACAATGATAGTGCATGAAGGGGCTTCGGTTCCCCCACATCTGCATTTCCCCAAAGCATGTCCTCTTAGCCACATTTCAATAATGCATTTAGTGTATGTAGTCAGCATGTCCTGTTCAAATAAATAACAAAATATCACTAGAGTCAGGCTGAGCAAGTAGCACTGATAGATAATGTACTTTTATTTTTTTCACTGAGGGTTGGACTCTCATACCGTGCTCCCTTTACCCATCCTAGAACTCATGAGAATATTTGAAAAGCTAATTAGAATCTCTCCACACCACATGGCAAATTACATATCCCTGTTGCCAAGAAAGCTACAAAAAAGAGAGTCCTGCAATCTGTTTGATACAGTGAAACAACGCAGGCCTCTGAAGATCAGCAAATTGATTACCACTCAGATGAGAGTAGCAACCAAAATGAGAGTCTTTGAACAAGACGAAAATACTGGATTTTAGATGATGTTTTAAAAATCAGTGCCAGATTCTTATTTAAAAAGTAATTGTTAATCCCTTGGAATTATGTTTGGCTCTTTTAATACTAATAACTGAGCACAGCATCTAAAAATTATGTTACCTCTTTAATTTTTACATCTATGACTCCCCTTTTCTCTCATAAAATAGGTAGGAGAAGTATTTCCCTCAAATGGCTATAAAGAAATTGAGATACGGGAACAATATTTGTAATATTTATAACATATAAAGAGTTTCATAGTAATAACATTAACAAAATTAGGGAGACTTACAACAGGACAGATATTACTTGAACTGAAAGCGATGGCAAAATAATAAAATTAATATAATTAGGATATGGAGAAGGGTATTATTGCACCAGCAAACTCAGACAAACAAGAGCTACTACTATTTTCCATGAAAATTAACTCCAAGCTTATTGGCAGCCAAAAGGAATGAAGGGAAACCTATGGACTCCATAGAAACATCATTTAAAGAAGGAAGGACACCTATTCATTGGGCAAGAGAAACACGGACCATACAAGTCACAGAAGTGACTGCATAAAATATAAGAAGAAATTTAAATACATATAGAACCATATACTTTAAAGTAGAAAGGAATTGAGATCTTTGTATGTAACCTAATAGTATAAACAGGCAGACTGGGGCACAGCCAAGGGAAGTACATTTCCCAGGGACACTAAAGGCATGAAATGGATCAGGAGCTCAGAGTCCCTCCTGTTTTCCATGCTACTGTATTACTTACTTACTTTGAAATGCACATAGCTCCTTCCTAGAAGAAGAAGGAAGAACTATACAGGTCTTGATTCCTAGTCCTGTGCTAAAAACTCAAAATATAAAACCAAGCTAGCTCAGATTAATTAAAGATTCAAATAGCTTCCCCCTTTTCTTCCCTTTTAGAAGTCTAAATTTAGAGAGCCATGCTTAACTAAGTCTTGGTTGAGGAGTAGAAATAAATAAAATAAATAAATGATAGGGCACAAAGTCTTTGCAGTTCTCAAAGGAGAATGTGACAAAGGAATGAGAACAAAAATTTTGTTTATACCAGTTTTAACCATAGAAACAGGAATTTCTATGGTTAAAACTGGTATAAACAAAAACCAATGGTAAGTGGATTCTGAGTAAGTGCCAGACACTGTATTAGGTACTTAAATAATAATCTAATTTAATCTTCATAGGATTTTTCTAAAGTAGGATCCCTATTTTACAGATTTAAAAAAAAGATAGGCAAAGGTATTATATACATTATGTAGATAAGGAACTGAAGGCAGAGGTTTATACATTTTGTAGACATAATTTAGGGATGAAACCAGAACTTGAACAAAGGTGTTCCTGACTCAGAATCGCCACCTTTCTTGCTTTGCTGTGGCATCACAAGAATCTAATTAATGGGAGATGGAGTCTATTTCGGAGTTAGGGGAGGGGGAAGTTGAGTGGGTAGGAATTGGCAGGAAGAGAAACCCTAAGAAACCACGCCAGGATCCTTGGTGCATGCCCTATGTTCACAAACGGGAGTAGGAAAGAAGTATATTCAAAATTTAATGATTTTCCCCCCATGTTTTTATTTTTGGATTATTTTTTAGCTTTTTATGTTTTCATTTTTTAAAATATATTTTATTTATTTCAGACAGGAAGGGATTTGGAGAAAGAGACAGAAACATCACAATGAGAGAGAATCATCGATGAGTTGCCTCCTGCAAATGCCTTACTGGGAATGAAGCCTGCAACCTAGGCATGCGCCCTGACCAGAAATGGAACTGTGACCTCTTAGATCATAGGTCAACACTTAATCACTGAGCCACGCCACTGGGCTAGCTTTTTGTTTCTGCTTTTAGTTTTTACTTTTCCTCACAGAGAAACTAAGTTTCTGTTTCCAGGAATGAAATGAATCCTTACCAATATGGGAAGTACCTGTTCCTGTGTAGAGCAACCAACTCAGGAGTCGCAGGCCATGCAACTACAACAGCAGGACTGCCGCTCTGAGAGCACCAGGTGATTCTGGTTTAGATACCTCCCACCCACGTACCCACTGCCCAATGCAGTCATAGCCCTTGCCCAAACTTTCACCACCAGGAAAGGTCACAACTTCTTCCTTTTGTCTGTCCTATCTGTTTATGTACCCTGTATATATTTTACATAATCACAAAATGAGATTTTTTTTTTTAATTTCCAAAATCAAGAGCAAAAGGAGACGGATGGAATCAAGTGTACGTCAAGTGCACATAACTGCGCAGAGAGGAATTACTTCAAGTGATTTTGAAGTGCAGTGATTTGACAGTACATCCTTTTGAGACATAGCTTAACAACAAAGGAAACTGCAAAGAAGTCTCAGCAGCTTTTAATTATCTTCCTGTTAGTAAAAATACTATGGCAATGTACTTCTCATACAATTATAAATGGGTTATAGGATAGAGCAAAGAACGTCCTTAGGAATCAAGAATTTCAGCATGAGAGAGATGAGGTATAAATATAGAATCAAATAAATTAAAGTCCTGTAATCCTAAATTTGAATTGGAAATAATAGTTTATAGTCAATGATAGGTCTTTGACAAGAATCCTCAGAAGTGGATTATACAGCTGTATCTGGTGGCACATAATAGTGACTTTATTTGTGAATAGGTCTTTTACTGTCCACTGAAAAGACCTATATAGGATACATACCTAGTAGCAATGAGCACCCCTAGTATTCATATTGTAGCCTCCAAAATAATTTCTTAATCAAAAGGAATCAGGGTGCTTTCAAAGAAAAGGTTGATTCCAAGTTTGAGATAAGAAATACATAAGACCCTAGAATTTCTTGTCATGTCATAAATCAAAGAAGTTACTGATTACTATGAGAGGCATGTAAAAAAAGAGTCAGAAGACAATTTGAATGGGTCCAACTAGGGGCATTATGGGACATTGTTCAATAAGAGTAATATTGAAAATTTAATTATAAGAATATCACACTAGGCAAATCCATTTTATTAGAAAAATATGAAATATGTAACTAATGAAAACAACATTTTTTTCCAGATTTTAAATCTGATTTTTGAGTAGGTAATATATTCACAAGGTTCAGAAAAATTTAAGAAAGGGGATCCAAGATGGCGGCCTAGGCAGTCTCCTAAGCTGCAGCCTCATCAACAATTTAATTAAAAAAACAACTAAAATAAAAAAGGACTTCACCAAAACGTCAGGAAAGCTGGCGGAGTGGAATAGCTACAACTAGAAAGAAAGAGAGAGGCTCACGGATCGGACTGGGAGCCGAAAAGCTCTGAGGTAGGGAGACGCTCGCGCACGCGGCCGCCGAATACCTGCCTGGTGGTGGGAGGGGAGGAATCCCCGATTGCACGGAACCCTTTCGGACTGTACTGAACCCCAGCCCCGGCTGAAATCCCGTGGTCCCAGGCTCATACGGGTGGAGTCTGGACTGTAGAGAAAGGCACCCAGAGACTCAGAGACTCAGAGACTGGGAGACCGGGGACCGGAGCCACGGCCGGCAGGGTCTACAGACTCGCGCACGAGCAAGTACGCGCTGAGGTCTGACCGCGGCCTCTCCGCCTCTCCGTAGCGGAGGAAGGAGCCAGAAGCTCCAGGTCTGACCGCAGAGGCTGCCGCCGCCTCTCTGTACAAGGTGGCGGCCTCTCTGTAGTGGAAGGAGTCAGAAGCTCCAGACTACAGAGACCAGCCCAAGTCTGGGTGAGCCCCTGGGGCACCCACACTCTTGCTTGGGGAAACTGGGCCGGTCAGGCGGAAACTCAGGCGAGCGCACAAGGGCAGGGCGGAAGCCAAGACTGTCAGTTGAGCCCTGAGACTCCGCCCCATCCAAGCTGAGCAGAGGCTTCTGCAGTTTTTCAAGTCTGATCCTATAAGACTGTCTCCAATACAGAAGTTATCCCAGAGTAGACACAGCTGATACCCACATCCAATTGGCCTGAAGGTCAATTCACAACAATAGAGACTTAGCTACAACAAGGCTGTGCACGCAGTCCACAAAGGGGATCACCAAGAGTGTCTACCTCAGGTAACTGAGGAGGCTGACCCACTGTGCTATATAGGACACCAAACACACAAAGCCATCCTACCAACTCTGAAAAATAGTGATAATGCCGAGACAAGGAAATAGATCTCAAACAAAAGAGATGGAGGATATAGAGTTCAGAACTACGGTTCTAAGGTTATGCAACAATATCCTAGAAAAGCTTGATAAATTTCATGAGATCCAACTAAAAAGTATAGATAAACTGACTAAATTGGAAAATATTATGCAGAGATCCAACAGCAGAATGGAAGAACACAAGAATCAGGTCAAAGAGCCAAAAGACACTCCGCTGGAGAAGGAAAAAGAAAAGAGGATCCAGAAAGTTGAAGATAGTGTAAGGAGCCTCTGGGACAACTGCAAGCGCACCAACATCAGAATTATGGGGGTGCCAGAAGAAGAGGGAGTGCAAAATACTGAAAACATATTTGAAGAAATAATATCAGAAAACTTCCCTCACCTGGTGAAAGAAATAGACTTACAAGTACAGGAAGCCTACAGAACCCCAAACAAGAGGAATCCAAAGAAAAATTCTTCTCGACACATCATCATCAATATGCCAAGGGTAAAAGACAAAAAGAGGATCTTACAAGCAGCAAGAGAAAAGCAGTTGGTTACCTATAAGGGAGCACCCATAAGACTATCAGCTGATTTCTCAACAGAAACCATGCAGGCCAGAAGGGAGTGGCAAGAAATATTCAAAGTGATGAATAGGGAGAACCTACAACCAAGATTACTGTATCCAGCAAAGTTATCATTCAGAATTGAAGGGCAGATAAAGAGCTTCACAGATAAGAAAAAGCTAAAGGAGTTCATCACCACCAAACCAGTATTATATGAAATGCTGAAAGGTATTACTTAAGAAGAGGAAGAAGGTCAAGTGAATTAAAAATCTCAGGAATAGAATAAACTGGTGAATATAATAGAATTAGGGGCAAAGAAAGGGAGTGGATAGATAATTATCAGGGTGAAAGGGGTGTGGGGTGCAGAGACTGGATTAAAATTGTATAACCTATGGATGAGGACAATAGTGGGGGGAGGGGGTAAGGGCAGAGGGTGGGGTGGGAATTAGGTGGAAGGGAGCTATAGGGGAGAAAAAGGAGAAACAATTGTAATAATCTGAGCAATAAAGATTTATTTAAAAAAAAAAAAAAAAAAGAAAAGAAAAATTTAAGTTCATGGAGTCATATAGTAGAAGTCCTCCTTTCCACTTTCTTCCTAATCTCCCCACCTGCCTTGTCCCCTGTGGAGTCACTGTGATTAGTCTCATGTATCCTTCCATAGTTTCTCTAGATGTATACAAGCAACTGTGAATACAGATTTATATCTCCCCTTAATAAAAAGATAGCATTAAATCAGATATTAAAAAAATTAATAACTGCAATGTCCTTAAACACACATATATATAAAAGCCTAAGCAACCATCCAACCAGTAACTATGACACACAATAACCATCAGGGGGCAGACACTCAATGCAGGAGCTGCTGAGCTGTGGTGACTTGGCAGCTGTGGCTCTCAGGTGACACACCTGGAATCAGAGAAGAGAGAGCCTGATTCTGGGGTGTGTCTCCTGAATACCACTCTCTCGCAATCCAGGATCCCTCAGGGGATGTTGGAGAGCTGCTTTTGGCTCAATCCCCTCAGGTCAGGCCAAGGGACCCCATCATTGCACGAATTCATGCACTGGGCCTCTAATCTCTAATAAAATTATAAACATATCTAATAAATGTATAACTTTATAATAAAACAAAACAATAGCATGCAAGAAAAATGTATTGGTTAGCTTTAGAGTATGATAAAACAAAACAAACACACAAGAGTTTACTGGTTTGAAAACTAATAAGTAAAATAAAAAATGAATCTTGCCTTTTCTGTATGAACAGTAACCTCGGATAGTCAATGAGTGGAAATTCCAGCCGACCATTTTTCAATTTGTTTGATGCATACAGCAATAAAATAAAGTCACTATTATTATATATAATAATATATACCTCTGGATAGAGCTATACATTCCACTTTTGAAGATTCTTACCAAAGAACACTAATTGTGAAATCAGCAGAATCTAAGAATATAAGAAACTTCATACAAAACCAAATTGTTTCCTCAAAAAATAAGCTAGATAAAAAGAGTAAGAGATGGAGAACCTATCAATCAAGATACTTAAGAGATATAGCAATCAATTAAAATGTAGAGACCTTAGTTTTATGTTTTGAAGAATTTGTGAAGAACAGAAAAGAAAGAGACACAGGGACAGCTTTTGGGACAATCAACTAAGACAAGTTGAATATTTTCATAATTATTGTTTGTATCTATTTAGATGTGATGATGATGTTTCAGTGATATCTTTAAAAACAAAAACACAGGCATATTTGTAGATGAGATGATAGGATTCGATTCAAAATTGCCCAATATGGGGATATACATATAAAACAAGATTGACCATAGTTGTCTCATAAAAAATAACTTAAGGACTTTTCTTTTTTTCCATTGTCTAAAATAAGCACTGAGATTATGTTATCTTTACACCTTTTACATAGTTCCCAAGGGGATCATCTGGATCTGGTGCTTTTTCATATTTTTGAGAATTAGGAGTGGTGTCATTTACGTGTACACCTTTTGAGGATATACATGACTTTGATTTTGTCCTGCTACTTCCTGACAAAATGCATTTGCATTCGTTACTTAAGCTCACTTAGTCTCAGCTCAGTAGTACAATGAAGATAATAATGCCTAAAACCCAGGACTATTACTAGGATTTTAGTTTTTTTCCATTATCTAGGATATATATAATATTTATTCTTTTCCTCTCCTCTTCTCCTAGTTAATGCCTACTGAACCTTCCTATGTCAATGCTAATTATTAATTTTGGGAAATCCATCCCTTTTTCTTCTTTGCATGTTCCTATAAACCATACACCTACTTTGTAGCTCTTATCATAATTTTGAGTTTGTATTTGTTAGTTGATACTTGAATCATATTCCCTGTAGACTAAACTCTATGATGTCAAGTATCTATTATCATCCCTGATTCTCCCTGGCAGGTAGCATATTCAGCAAACGTTAATTGAATAGATAAATGAATGGATAGATAAATAGGCACATGAATAAAGTGCTGAGCAGAGTTTCTGAATCACAGCCAACACTCAATAAATGCTAGTTGTTACTATGACCTTCCCATTGTTATTGTTTTTGGTATTATACTTCTGTAGTAGCGGAGAAGAAAGGGACAGGCCTGTTAAGAAAAAACATAGGGTGTTAAATGTAGGGCATGGAATATAGGGCAATAAGATTTAGAACAGTTCTGCAAGCTCAGTAGGAAACAAGAAGTTTATATGGTAACTGAACAGAAAATCCATTGTTTAACCTTTTCATCATGGAGCTATGGCTTAGAGGATCACTAGCCCAGGCACAGATATACTGGGACTATGATATGATCTTAAAACCCAGTGTTCTCTCACCAGTTTAGGTAGAATGGGGCTGGGAAAGGCAGAGTGTATATTCTTCACCTTAGTTACCCCACCCTGAGAAGCATGGTCTCCCCTAAGTTCTCAATGAGTGTGTTGAGCTGATTTTAAATGAGTTGTACTTAGTTGACCAAGAAACAATGACATTTTATCAGAAAATGCTTATTACAAAAGGAACAAAAGGTTAGGCCTTTGGTTTTAAAAGTTTTGTAAATTGAAAATATGTGAAACGAATGGACAGAGCCAGTTTCATGAGTATTATTTTACCAAACTTCACTCTCTGCTTTGAGATACAGAGGAGATAAAAAATGAATACAATTTTTGTAGACTGCTGAGAAAAAACGAAAACATATTCTTATTCCATCTTCTAAAAGTTTGTTTTAATTCACCTAGTCGGAAATGATTTGTAAATATTTTATAAAGCATCTAAGGCAGTGTTCTTAAATTTTGCAGGTTACAGTTCTCTTTGAAATTCTAAAGATAAATAAAGATACTTCTCAAAAAAAATTCCAATACAAACACAATTTGCTTTAGGTTGTTTGTGGAATCTTTGGAGCTTACACAGAGATGCCAGGGCAGGAAGAGCTGTTGTGGAGCTATGGCTGTATGTCTGTGCGTGTTCAGTAGATTAAATCTAGCTTTTCACAATGTGATGACTTTCATATTTGTATGTCTACTGGTTAATGGTTAATGTCAATTGGGGACAAAAACACAAGAAAATACCTAATATACTTCTCTATTAATGATTATACCATTTGGTTTAAAATAATCATCTCAATTCCTTGTTACAATGGAAACAAGCTGATTCTATATGTATCAATACAAGTTTCAAAATAATTTAGGTCAAACAGCATATGATTTATTGATTATGGTTTAATGTTACCTTCACACTCTTAGGAATACATATAAAATACAAAATAGTTATGTATTTTATGGATATATAAATGTGTAGTAGAAAATAACACATTCACAGAAATTGCATACACGCAAATTCATAATAATGTTTACTTCTGGACAGAGAGGCAGGGAATTGAATACAAGTAGAACATAGGGGATTTTAACTGCAATGTTTTCTTCATAAAAAAGAAGAGAAAATTGGAGCAGATATGAAATTAAAACTTGATAAACATGAGCTGGTGGGTACCAAATGGTTCATAATGTTATTCTTCCTCATTGTCTATATAAATATTTTAAAAATAAAAATAACACACCGTCTAGCTCATAGGGATGTCATTAAAAACAAATAAAAAGGTAAGTGAAAGTACTTTGGAAAATATAAATGCCAAGCAAAATTTAGATGTGTTTCCCCACCTCAATTCTATTCATGTTATTAAGTTCAACCCAACAAATATTAAGCAGAGTTACCATCCAATGATTAGAACCAAAGACTAAAATGAATATAAGATAATAGACACAAACTCCAGATTCTATGGGGCCTTACTATTCAATGTGCTCAGTAGAATACAAAATTTTATCCTCATACTCTTAGGAAGATATATAAATTGGGGTAAAAAATGTTTAATTTGTTAGATCTCTAGGCACTCATGATGTTTCAACCAGAAATTTTTGTTATACATATTTTTATTTTGTGAAATATTTTGTTGGATGTTGATTATACAAATTGTTGAATCCACTGCTAAAAATTTACTGTAAATTATTGATTGAATCTTTTCACTTTTCTGGAACCCAAGTACTATGATGGAAACTTGTTGCTTTTGCTGCAATCATTTCTCTTTATGCCACCAGAGTCCTGATTTTATTTGGGGTAACACCCTTCATACATTGGATACTGTCTGCTGAGATGACAGTGAATACACTTCTGGGTGGGAGGGGAAGCTTATCCAGACCTGGAAATCAAGCCATGTTGAAGGTCATGAGACCCAAACTTCTTCAACTCAGAACTAATCCTGAGACTTGTACATGAGCATTTGGCAGAGAGGAGGTCCTTATTTCCTCTGATCTTAAAACTGATCTTGTAGCATGGAAATGTGAATCTTCCAGAAGCCACCTTGCCAATATGAGGATTCAGAACTTGTTTGGGACAATGGTGCTGACAAATGGAACTACCAGACAAGTCAACAGAGTCAAGAAATGGAAAGGCATGAGGTCCTAATGATATTACATGAGCTTTAGATCTAGCTGGGACTGAACTATTGAGCCACCTGAAACAATAAATTCCCTCTTTATTTTATATTCACTGAGTGGCCAGATTATTATGATCTCTGAATGTATAATAATCTGGCCACTCAGTATATATCCTATGTAATAAAAGACTAATATGCAAATTGTCCCCTTGACCAGGAGTTCAGCCAACAGGCAGGCCGGCCAACCACCCATGTCCCCTCCCTCTGGCCAGGCTGGCAAGACCCCACTCATGCACAAATTCATGCACCAGACTTCTAATATATATACACACATATATTATAAATATAAATAATATAAATATAAATAATATAAATGTAAATATAAATATATAATGCATTCAGAGATCATAATAATCTGGCCACTCAATGTAGTCTTGATTTGTTGATGTTTTCACTTGAAATAAAAAATATTTCAAAATCATGTGGCTCTCAACGATGCCATACCCCCATTTTACCCAAGTGTTAGGAACTTAGTGTTATATGTCTGTTTCATCTCTGGGCTGACTTTAGAAAGTTCTTCATGATTAGCTAAAAATTACCACCTCTACTTTATACCCATTGCTCCCGTTCTTTCATTTGAAGTCAGATATCTCATTGTTCATGCAGACCAATAGCTATTTGGATATTATTCCCTCTGCTCACCTGTCCTCTGGAAACCCACTGTCCATCGTTTTTTATACATTAAAATTTCAAGCCCAAACTCTGAGCTTACCTTATCTGCAAAATATTTTAATAGGGCCTCTAAAAATGACTATTTTTTTATGTTGCACAATCGTTGGAAGGCAAATTCAATTGTCTTTAGATGTCTACACACAAATTGAACTTTCCTTTCTTGAGGTTCTCAATCTGCTTATAAAATGTGACTACTTGAATGGAGAATGATTAATACATTCCATTTATACAGAATAGTGCAAGACCACTTATCACAGAGCAACATGGAAACAGCTGCTAAACCTATTCACTTCATTCTTCATGGAAAGGGAACAGCTGCTGAGTGTTTCATAAATTCCTAGGGAAAGATAAAGAAATTGCAACGGAAACCTTTTCAAAGCAGGAAGTACATTTTCCCAAATACTTGAAAAATAATCTTTAGAGTAGTAAAACCAGGCAAAGTCTTAAAAGTTAGCACACAAGTTTCAGAGAAGAGACATTGCCAAAGTCAGAGAGATAGCAATAGATCTCTGATCCGAAGACTTTTCCATTCTGTCTTAATGCTAACTTCATACAGAAGCATATGATCAGTTATAAAAGAAGTCATTCCACTATCAAGTGCATTGGATGGTAAGGAAAGAGATAACAATAACATGTGTTCTGAAAAGGTAAGGAATGGAATCTATAGGCAATTTGAGAGCTTGGCCAATGGTTGAGATTTAGCCAGGAACTCCATCTCCAGGCTGGTCTAAATTCCTAATCTGAACAGTAATCTATGTAAAATGAGATTGTATGAACCAAGGGAAATTCTGAGTCACAGTTGCTCAAAAATTCATGCCTGTATAGATTTATCAAACATTTCTGAGTACTAGGGACAAGGCACTGGTTTGAATATGTCATCAATGTTTCAGAGGCAGAAGATGTGGAGGTGGGTGGAATGTGCATGGCCTCAAGAAGTTTACAAATTCTGAGAAAGTTCCTAAGATACAAATACATTTTCCATGTTAATGATCAATAAACATAGAGTTACATTTACCTCATGGGGAACTCTTTTTCTCCCAAGAACATAGTAGACTACACTGGCCTTACCTGTTTGCTAAGTATTTATTAGGATGAAAAGTTGAGAATCTTAAATTATGGCTATAAATACTGTCTCTCCTTTTTTTTAAAAAAAAATCTTCAAATACTACCCATCTTTAAAATCTATTCCAATTCTCTTCTCACCTACAAAGTTTTCTTTGAAGGCTCCTCCACCAATGTTAACCTTCCTAAGAGCCCTTGTAAATGTATTTCTGGCTTTTTTTTTTTTTGGAATTATAAAGCATATGCTGCCTAATGTAGTTAACTGCTTTCTATGTTAGGTCTTATTCCCCCGGCTAGATTGAGCATCTGAGCATCTGGTAAATAAATAAATGCCTTACTTTTTCTTCCAGTTCCTATAACAGCAAAATTTAAGTGCCCTATGTATTCAGAGGAAGAAATGAGCCAAGTTGTGTCCCCAGGGCCAATCAAGTCTATTCCAGAAACCTTCTTCTGCTAGCCATCCAACCTCAGTCACGGCTGAGCTACTAGATTATGTGCCTTAAGGACAGGGGCTAATTTTTATTTTAGTTTTGCCACGGTTTTCCTAGATGAGGAAAGGCCCTTTTCGTGTACTTTATCCACTATTAGCCTGAGGGATGTGTGGATTAAGAATGAAATTTGGTGATAAATAATTAGTACCAAATTAGTCAAAATGCTATAATATTGTCTGATTCTGAGGCACAACATATCCCAGAGAAGTATCATCTGAGTTAATAGAGCAGCCACTGAAAACTACAGCCAGCTCATCAACTATCTTCCCTGAAATTGTGAGGAATTCCAACAATCTGGTATGAGCAGGGAGCGTGAGAGGTTTTTAATGTTGTCAATGGATGTGTGGAGGCTCTGCTTTGAGGAATAGAGAGCTCAGTCAACTGCAAAAGTGACATCTCCGTAGTTGAGAAAAAGAGGACTGAACTGTAATGATCCTAAATAGGACCTTAATAGATTACATAAATGTCAAATATGTCTGTGTGTGCATATTTATTTATGATATTGTATGATACTTTACCCATTAAAAAAAGGTTTTCATGTTTGATCACATTGGTCCTGTTAGGCAAGGAACCTACGTGGAGATCTCCTCTTAGGCAGAGGCAATTTTTAAAAAAAGACATTAGCCAAGATTAAATGTTTGTGAACTGCCCTCAGAGGAGCCATCTTTATGGAGAATTTTTATCTTTTTTTGATCTACTTCATCTCTGACATAATTAACATATGTTAACTGAAACAGAGTGAGAGGCAAAACAATACAACAGGGTCCACTTAGACCCAGTGCACAGCGGAAGCCTAGCGGAGGAATGCTAATTTGGTTATTAAATGGCAACATATATTTGTTCTAAAGGAGTGGCTGGATCTTATTAAGTGTCAAGTCTTTGCACACTCTCTCCTGTTAAAAAGAACTTGGCTATAAAGAGGTGCACATTTCAATTCCTCAGGAAAGAGAGACAATGTAATTTATCTGACACATGTGAGTAAGCAAAATCCTCACCAGCCTTCTCTCCAATTCACAAATGTCCGGTTCCTTTCTGCCTCTAACCCTGTGTACACATTGATATGTAGTCAAAGGTGCCTTCCCTTCAAGCTGGAAGATTATAGAGATTGTGATTCAAACCAGAAAAAATTTATAATGAGAGATAATGCTGAAAAGTATAACATATAATATTGAAATGGTTACTGACTTTTAAGTTGGTTTTACTCTTCTTAGGGTTCTATTCCAAAACTATTTTCAAAAATAAAAGTATTTCTTAAAAATATAAAACCAACATTTTTTGTACACTTAAGCACAAAATTTTAAAACTTTATATTGATTAAACATAAAAAAGCTGAATTAGCTTTAATCAAGTACTTTAATCAGTTTCTTGGCCACATATGCCCTTAAAAATGTGTCACTGGTATTTTTCCCCTGAGGAATGTATTTTTTTGTTATATGTTCATGTGAATTTCTTCAAAGCTGTACTTTTTGTGTTTAGTAAATTTGAAATCTTTGACAACTTTAATGACTCTTCTCTAGAAAGCATTTTTTAAATTGAGTTCAGAGAGGAAAGGAGAGGGAGAGAGACATAGAAACACCAATGATGAGAAAGAATCATTGATCAGGTGCTTCTTACACACCCCTTCTGTGGTATGAACCACAACCCAGGTATGTGCCCTGACAGGGAATCAAACCATGATCTCCGGGTAGATGCTCAACCTCTGAGCCATACTAGCTGGGCTCAACAACATTTATTGAAAGTATTACACAATCCTTTATTGCATTGCCTTAGCACCTTTGTTGAAAGTTAAAAAAAAATATATGCAAGTCTCGGTCAGTAGTCAGTAGTCAACAGTCAATAGTTATTTTATGAAGACTTTGTCCAAGACAATGATTCAACACTGGTACCTGCAGAAGGTATAGTTGTATATCTACAGAGCTTCTGTGAAATCAGACTTCTCATTTAGATATCTGGTTCTCAAATTTGCATGTGCATTAGGGTATTCTGGAGGGCTTGTCAAAACAGATGTGTTGAAAGGAGAGTTGACTTTGGGTGGTGAACACACAATATGATATATAGATAATGCATTATAGAATTGTACACCTGAAACCTACATATATTATTAACCAGTGTTATCCTGATAAATTCAATTAAAAACACACACACATGGCTGAGGTCCAACTCCAACTTCAGTAGGTCTGGGTTGGGGGTCAAAATTTGCATTTTTAATAAATTTATAATAAGAAATCAAGTAAATGTTATTTAATTTTACTCATTCTCACTTCTTAGTTTTGCTATGAATGTATAGAAAATGAAACAATAACTGATATAATATGGCCTATATTAGCATTAAAAAAGCTTTGCAAGCAGCTAATGCCTGTTTATACACTATTATCATCAGTTGTTTCTAATATAAAATCATTAATTCTGATCATGATTCAATTCGTTATCCACTCATGGAATCAAAATAAAAGTTTTTAAACTATATCTGCCACTGATGAAATGTGACATTATTTTTGATTAATTTAATTTAAAATTCATCACTTGGGATAATTTTTTTAGTGATAATAAAAATACACATTTTGCTACGATATCCCATTATATTCTTACTTAACTAAGTTATATTTATGAAGCTGAAATGTACTCGGAGTTAGTTGTGAAACAGCCTATATAATAAAGAGGTAATATACAAAATGACCATCACTCCAACACACAAAATGGCCATCCCCATGTGGTCAAAGATGGCTGTTCCCTTGTGGACACAAGATGGCTGTCACAAGATGGCCTGCAAGGGAGTGCAGTTGTGGGTGATCAGACCTGCAGGGGAGGGAAGTTTGGGGTGACCAGGCCTGCAGGGGAGGACAGTTGCGGGGGGGACCAGGCCTGCAGGGGAGGGCAGTTAGGAGTGATTTGGCTGAAAGGGAGTAGTTAGGGGGTGATCAGGATGGCAGGAAGAAGGAATTAGGGGCAATCAGGCAGGCAGGCAGGAAGGCAGGCAGGCAGTTGGGAGCCAGTAGTCCTGGATTGTGAGAAGAATGTCCGAATGCCCGTTGAGGCCCGATACAACTGGGGTCAGACCTAAATGGGCAGTTGGATGTCCCTCAAGGTACAGGCTCGGCTAAGGAACACCCCCCATGCATGAATTTTGTGCACCGGGCCACTAGTCCACATTTATAATTGCCTCAAAAAATGCTCTGTAAACATGATTAATATTTCTTATAACTATAGCTGGCCTACTATTCTATTTCTTCTGCTAACAAAATGCAAAGGATTCTGTACTGACAGAGAGCAGATCAATGGTTGCCATTGGACATAGTGAGAGTGGGTGATGGACAAGGAAGGGGTAGGTTGCAAATGTGCCAAAGAAAACTTCTGGGGAAATAGGTATATTCATTATCTTAGTTGTGGTGATACTTTCACAAGTATATGTGTCAAAGCTCATCATATAAACACTTTAAATATTTGCAGTGTATTGCACTTCAATCATACCTCACTAGAGCTAAAAAAATCTTAAAAAGAAAAATCTAGTTAAATCAGATCTTATATCAGATGACAAAACGAGTACTGCCCCAAACAGATAAAGGTGTATGGATAACACAATTTTATGAACACACACACCTACTTACATTGTTAACTTTTAATATTTTCAGCTCTTAGATTAATCCACATCTCCTATTCCTTCAAACAACCCATTCCTAATCATGCATGATTAAATTTCCTTTCCTTATGTTTGCTTTTAGCATCATATACATCTTTTGTTTCAGGACTTATCATATTGTGCATTTGCATTTATTTCCATTGAATTAATGTCTATCTTGCTTCACTGGCTTGTAAGAAACATGAGTTCTGGAATACTTTTTTTTTCCTTTCCCCCTCATTATTGTATTCTCAGTGTCTGGAACCTATGCCTAATTAATATTGGTTGAAGGAATAAATGAATCTGGCAACAAAATAAATGTACTAAAAGGTGAGAAACATATTCTACTCTTCTAATTAATTTATGCAATCAATGAAATAATTATAACATGTTTTACATTGAAAACATTTGCATATGAATAAATAATTCCCTATTTGCTATTTTATTTGATTTTTGTAAGAATTATATGAAGAATGCAAAAACAAATAAATGCATCTCCTTTTATGAATAAAAAGACTCAAGAGGTCACAGGAAGAATCAAGCAGTGAATATAAATCCAGAACCCAAAGATTTGGCTCTAATGCCTGTGTCTTTTGCCCTAAGACACAATTATTGCTTTAAAGGATTTTATCATCTCATTTCCAAATATTGCAAGTGCCTCCTAACACACTGATTCTCAACCTTAAATATTTGGAATGATATGAACATAGTTGTGGGGCGTGTGTTTGGTTGTAATTTTTTTTGACAATTTTTATTTTTTAATACTAATACTTATATCCCAATCTCAGAAATTCTGGTCAATAGATCTGAGATGGCTACTAGGCATGAAGAATTGTCAAACATCTCCACGTGACTCTAACATGCAGTTTAGAGCCACTGGTACATTTGGCCTCAGTCTGGAGAGTTGTACTACCTCCAACTCATTCTGAACTCTGAGGCAAACAATGATTTCAAACACAAACCTGAGTATGTCACTCACCTACTTAAAAGCCTTTCAAGTTACCATACAACCCAAAGGGTGTCCCATGGTCCAGACTCCAAACCAGAAATAAACTGCTGCCCAAATGGAAGAATCAGAAATAACTGATTCCATGGCTGGGAGAGTGAAAAGGTAAGATGAGTTCAGAATATCTAGTTCCAGAAAGAAGGACTACCAGAAAATGTAAAGGTATATCAAAAGGTCACAGAAGACAACTTGAAGGGACTCCAACTGGCTACTTTGAGCCTCAGAATTAATAACGACAGTAACATATTGCCTGAATTCAGAAACCAATTGCCTGCATTAAGAATCCATGATTCCATACTGATAACAAACAAACAAATAAAGGAGGAGAAGGGAAAGCCCTTTTGTGTAATAGGATGACAATTAATTCATTGAGGAGAAAAGATAAAATTGGGGGAAGATCAGAATTTTAACCATCACACTCATAATTTACTCAGGACAAAAAAAAATTGTATCAAGAAAGGCTAAAATCAGTAGTTGAATGGGCAATAGGGAGGTGAAGACCTGGGGGTGGGTAGGTAGGGGCTGGAAGGAGGGGAGCAAAAAGGGCGTAATGAGAAGTAGTATTTCACAGAAGTTCTGTAGATATCTGTAATACTATCAAAAATAAAATAAATAACATAATATCAGCAGGTGAACGTTTTATAAGGAAAACTGGATACTGACACAGTCTCACATAAATTAGTTATTATTACACCGTTGTATTTTCACAATGGTTAAAAATAATAACATTACAATGGACAGACCTGACTGCCAGCAACTCAACCAAGTGATTGCAGTTAAAACCAACAATAAAAGGACACCCTGTGTCTCTGAAGAGCACCATAGCACATATGTAATATTCTTGACCTTCTCCCCTCCAAATGTGAAATCTAATCACAAAACAAAACAAAAAAGAAAAGAAAAATAGATCAACCCAACGTGAGAGAGATTCTACAAAAGAACCAGTTGGTACTTTCCAAAAATGTCAAGGAAAGCTGAGGAATCATTCTGAATTAATGGAGACTTTAAATACCTGACAACTGAATGCAATGGGTGTCCTGGATTAGTTATTATTGAATCAATGGCAGCATATGAGTACAAAGTGTGGGTTTAATATAAGCATTACATCAATGTTAAATTTCCAGAGTTCAGTAATTGTACTGTGGTTATTAGTAAGATAATGTTTTTTAAAATATATATATTTTATTGATATTTTACAGAGAGGAAGGGAGAGAGATAGAGAGATAGAAATGTCGATGAGAGAGAAACATCTACCAGCTGCCTCTTGCATACCCCTGACCGGGGATGTGCCCGCAACCAATGTACATGCCCTTGTCCGGAATCGAACCCGGGACCTTTCAGACCACAGACCGACGCTCTACTACTGAGCCAAACCGGTTTCGGCAGTAAGATAATGTTTTTGTTCTTAGAAATATACCCTTAAGTGTGTGAAAAGTTCAAAAAGCAACATATCTACAACTTATTTTTAAATGGTCCCAAAATAAAATTACAGGGAGAAGATGGGGGAGGGGAAGGGAGGAGAAGAGAGAGGAAATAGGGGAGAACAAACGGGAAAACAATAGAACTTTGGATCATTTTGACAACCTCTCTGTAAGTTGAAATTTTATCAAAATGAAAGTGAACAGAGGGTGCCTACCTCTGCACCCTCTGCTCTCTCAGACCCCCATATTCATGCCTATGTTCATACTCTACTAAGACCCTGCTCTTCTCTTGTTTATATGCAAACCAACTCAACCACATGGAATGGGCTAGCCTCCATTTCACTTGAGTAATTCCTACTCATTCTTTCAAACTCACTACTGCTATTCTCTCCTCTTTAGAGCTTCCTCTGCTGTTCCCAGGCCATCTCTCTTGCCTTGAATGCTCTCCCCATTTCTCTTAGTTCCAGCTGTCCATCCCTCTCCTGGACAGTAAGTGCTTGGTCCTATAGTCTTTCATGATTCATTGATCTCCAATCTCTTAGACAAAAACAAAACCACAAAACAAAACAAACCAACAAAAAAACACCACAAAAAACAACAACAACCCCATAACAATGCATGCTATCAAAAAAATTAATGATTTGGAGGTTGAATGAATGTCCTCCATTCAGCAAAATATCATCAAACATTGGGCATTTTTGCATATATTTTAAGTATGGAAAAAGAAGATTGCTGAATTAGTTAGTTCTGTGATTTTCATTCAATATATATTATCAGAGCATTTTTATATGCACTTCACTGTATAGATGCTTATAGGAACCTTAAAAGTTGCTCTCTTCTGACAAAAATAATTATTTTTTCTCTTGGAGTTTCTAAGGCCACAAACTCCTCTAACAACTGAGTGGCATTTATTTGATGAACATGAATCACCTTTCTGCAAATAGAAGCATGTTTCAATGATGGGCACAGGTGAGCTGTGGCAGAGTTGAATTGTTCTGCCTTAGAAAACAAGGAGACCAAGAGCTTGGGAGGAACCTCTGGGAGGAGGATGGGGCTGATGGCTGCCCATGGGGTAGGGTGAGAGGGAGAAGGAGAGAGCCAGAGACACACATCCTGAAAAGAGATCGATTGGGAAGAAGAGGCATTCTAGTGCATGGTAGGTATTCAGTGAACATTTGCTAAATGAATACATGGGAGTGTGATATGTTTTTGGAAAGTGAAATTCAATGGACTGTAAAATCTTCATTTATCTTTGCTGCAAAACCTTCAGTGAGATAGCTACTTTTATGAACATTTGGTTGAGCAAGTTGAGGTGGGGGCATGGATAGATTTTTTGAGCATGGGGGATGCTGGCAGGGGAGAAATGAGGATGCACACAGGATCCTACTTCCTGCTTCATTGGGGTACATGACATGGACACTCTGCTAACAGGCACAGGTAGGGCCATAGTGACTTTTCCGTTGCTCGCATCCATTCTTACTGGTCAGGGCCTGTGTGATATGCCAGTGGTTAAATGTTGTTAATGTCTCTGGTAATATGATGGGATACATATAATAGCATAATATGATAACACAAGAAGAAATATCTATAAATTAATTTAGAAGACAAGATATACATTTGTAGAAAAGGCTATCTGGAAAGAGCAGTCACAAATAAGGAACCAAATTACAGGCTCATTCAGTAAGTGCTTCTGGGTTCTAGTGTCATGAAATATTGGGACCAGGATGCTGAAGTGGGATCCTTTTATAAACTTTTTTTTTTACAAAGAGTTTCTTTAATATATGTTCCAGGTTATTATTACACATTCAGTTTTGTTAAACGCATGCTCATCAAGTAGATTCAGTATCCTGAGCACTGAGACTCCACCTTCAAGGAACCTGTAATCTAGAAGAATACATTAACATATAAGAAATAATTTAATAAAAATAGTATATTAAAACTTACAAGTGCAAATGCTCTTGACTCTAAAATTATTCAGACCTTAGGTTCCAAAATAAATGGAGTCATGGAAACAAAATCTAAAGAGAAAAGAAAAACTTCACTGATCTTATAAAAAAACAATAATGCAAGAATACTAAAATGTAGCCAAATGGCCAAGTTCTACCTTAATCTGGGGGTCAGATGTCCAGGCAGAAGCTTTGGCATAGTCACTATCTACCTGTGTAGCCTTGACTAAGTCACTAAGCCCATCTGAATAGCAATATCTCTTTTGCATAATGAGAGGCTGGATAAGATCAGGGATTTCAAATATTCTGCAAAAAGGCCCTGTGGGGTGAGAATGTGTCGACTGATCAGGACTCTCTGTCCTCCTCCCTTTTGTCAACCAAAGCAGGACCACTTTTCTATATTCTACACATTGAGATTCTGTGTCATTACAAAGGTTCTACACTAAAAGAAGAAATAGATTTCCTCTAAGTCATTTTCTAGCTCATAAAATACCCTGCTATTTCTTAGGGGAAAACAGTCAGAACTGAAAACTGGTGAAATGTGTCCATAAAAAATTCACTTTGTCTTTAAGATATAATTTGATAAGCTCCCACAGAAATCCTTTCAGGTTGATTTGTGTTATAGTATGTGTTTTTAAACCTTCCCCCAATTGTTCACATTGAATTGTTTTTCTCTGCTAGGATGAAAAATCTCTAGGGCTCTTCTCCAAAGTTCCAACCAATTAACAGCCAGGACTTCATGCAAGCAGAATCCAATTAACACACTTGATACATTCATCAACTATTAATTTAATTAGAACATTCAAGCAAATTGCCATCTTTGTTTCCAAACCTGGCTGAGTGCCTTGGATACTTTGGAGAAGCCATGATTGCAATGTAGATGTGTTTTTTATCTTTAGGAATCTGATATTGTAAGAAAAAAACAAAAACCTGTTTCTTCCTTTTCACTCTCAGGCAATTTGGAAAAGCTGACTGCCTTTTAAGAAATTTAGACCATCCATTGGGTTTTCTAAGTTGCTAGAACAACTCTCCCCATTTTCAAGCACGCATTTCATATTCAATCATGAGCTTTTGTCTGAAACTAGCCTTGGTTATGTCATGCTATGTTAGATTAGCTTCACTGTTATTTGAAAAATCCCTTCTGGTAAATAACTAATACAAGTTTAACTCTTGGATACCATGCCCATAGCAGACATTACTAATTGACTACTGCACTGTTTCCCCTGCATGTTCTCTAAGATACCTTCAGCACCAGAGTCCACTCATCATTCCTTTCTAGTCTCCACTGAAACCCCAAGCCTGACTACTCCAAAGAGTAGTGATATTCAAATTTTTCCTTGGATGCCACGTCTGGACTCTTCTACTCCTATTTTATCACTCTCAACCTAACTTAGAAGTCATTCATTTTTCGTGATGCCGAACACAAACTTGACAAAGCTAGTTAGAGCAAAAATATCAGCATATTATCACAGCTCCCAATTAGCAACATGAACTATAATTAAACTCTTTCTTTTCGTATCAAACCCACTCATTGTATACTCCCCTTTATCCTTCCTTCTAACTCTCCTTTCTCCAGGGATGCTCTCTTCCTGAAAGCTTAAATGCGGGCAATTACTTTATCCAGAGCAAGCCAACAGTGCAGAAATCACCTCTCCTCAGGGCAGATGTTAATTACAAAGCTGTCAGAGGCAGCTAGTGAAGTGACTGTGGTGGGAGCTCTGGGATTGTGTGATTGGCTTATTTGAACTAAGCAGGTTCTTCTCAGTACCCATGCTGAAAAGGGGTGAGGAGTTTGATTCTAAGGCAAGGAAAACTATCCAGGGAGATGACTTAGCAAACCAGTTAGGAGCACAGCCTTCTCCGTCAGATAAATCTGGGTTCTAATCTAAATCTTCCCTCTGCCACCTTCTAGTCCAGAGTCATTGGCCATTGGTTCTCTCTCTCTCTCTCTCACTCACAAATCATTGTTAGCAATTATTTCATTGTTAATAATTATTTCTCACAGCACAGCCCTGGTGCCCAAATTAAATGAATTAATGAAGGTAGAGCAACTGTATGGTACAGAGTAATTATACAATAAATTCATATCCAACATGCAACTCCAAATACTAGTAAAGATATGACAAGTTTGGCTTTTTTCTGTTTTTTTTTTTAAGAATACTGCTAAAAACAACAACAACAACAACAACAACAAACACCAACAAAGAATAAAACAAACAAAACAACCCAGTAATGTTTGACACACTAACAGAATCACAGTAGTTCTCAAATTCTCTCATGTAATATAATAAAGGTGAATGCTTAACACATACCTCATACTCAATCACCTATTTTCTCCAAGATATTTGTTTTTGTAAAATTGTATTGCTTCTGAATTTGGGATGAGTTTTAAAATTGATGCATACATTTAATGTGGTACTATTTCCTCTTGAAAGTTTGCATTGAAATCTACAGGGTATTTTATAATCAATGTGTTTTTAATTGCATAATTAAGTAAATCGTGTTATTAAAAATGTATCATCTCTTTCGAGAAATGAGAGCTGAGCAATGCTCTCAGAAGTCTAGTTGATTCTGCAGTATCACCATACTTTCCCTTTAAATTGCTGCTGTCCTGAGTCTCTCACCTTGCCTCTTCACTGCCATAACTATTTTCTGATTACTTACTATGTTCCAAGAACAGTGCCAAATGCCTTATGAACATCATTTTATTTTACTACATTCAGCCCTAGAGGTGGATGAAATTAAAGATGAGGATACTGAGACTCTGATGAGACAATGAAGGCAGATAGGTGGAGTGACATGGCTCTGGTTCACAGAGACTGATTCTTAACCATGACTAGAGATCCTCATCCTTTATGGATGACTGAAATGGTTTAGAAGTGACCTTAGTCCAAATGAAAGACCTCAGTTTATGCTTGTTTGACCAACCTCTATCTCAGTCTCAGTATGTGTCGCTGTCTCTTTTCTGCAGGAGGTTAAACAACAAGCTACATAGATACACATATATGTTTGTTGAGCCCCTCCACTACATGATCTGGCTTTAAGAACAAAGACAAATTGTTTCCTTGGAAATACTCAGAATAAGAGAAATGTGAGTCTTGTCAAGTCTCCTCCCCAACATGCTCAGAACTCTACGGATCATATTCTTTATGGTGATTTTAACACTCAGAGAAGGGAGAGCTCCTACTCTGTTTTCTATCTCTGCATCAATACATCCTCACCAGAGGGCAAAAGTGAGGTTGAATATGGCCTGGTGTTCAGCAATCAATTTTTTTCCAACTGCAGGTACACCTGTATTAAGGGGTTTCCAAAGTGGGGGTATTTTAACAAAGTCACACAATTAGATACAAAACCCAGCTTCTGTGGTTCAGTGTCTCTGGCATTACACTGCAGGGCTCTTAGGAATTCTATGTATTAGCAATCCAATGGCTTACAGTTAGAACAGGCTAAAAAGCTTAAGAAGCAAAAGAAGTGGCAATAATTTTATATGCACAATTTTGCTTCCTTTTGCCTATTGGAATTTAAATAAAGTTTATTGAGGGAGTTAATATAAAATACAAAAACACTTTTCTCGTTGGCTAGCAGATCTATATGATTCCTTTCAGTATAAAAATGAAAAAAAAGGTGATTTATAAATTAAAGTACTATATAACAGAAGTGATTACTACCATTAGTGGTTTGGTGTATTTTTAAAATTCTGCTTTACTTTCAAGGGTCCAGGCAAAGAATCTATTAGAGGTAGATGTTTATTGGGAAACTAGTCCACATGACCCATTCAGCCAAAATAAATTTAACTCTAATCAGTCCTCGCCTGTCTGGAGAGAATGGAATTAGAAATCAGAATGCAAGTAAAAGAAAGACATCTGTCATGTGAAGATACTGCAGGTGAAAAGTCTACTACTTTTCTGAGGAGTAGGCCAGCCATCACAGGATAGGCAGGCAGGGGAAAAGGATGAGGCAAATGTTCGATGGTAAGCCATAGATGACATGTCACCATTTCCACCCCCATACATAGCAGACAAATTAATCATAGTACTCTTTTTTGTTAAGAATTGATGTGGTTTCAAAATCCTTTTCCAAAAATATTATTGGTTGCTACAATGGCGAAATAGACTTGACACATGAAATGAGACAATTTGTAGAAAGTTGGGTACTAACAATAAACTAAGAAGTCCATTATATCTGTGTTCCAGTCCCCCAACTTGGCCACTGACCTACTCTGTACTGTGGACAAATTTCTTCCTCTCTTTTTGTATTAGTTGTCCCATCAGTAAATTACAGACAAAAATCCCAATTCTCTGTTAGGTGAGGAAAGGATGATGAAGGAGTGGCTTGGACTAAGAGTTCTCTAAAGTCACATTCGTGAACCTATACCTGTTTATTTCCATTATGATGAACCCAGTCTCTACTCTGAAGTTAACTTGATATCAACTAACCAATTTCTTGTGAGAACTTTCTTTGTCCACAACCTCATCTTTTTGTCTAGTCAAGTTTTCAGAGTACAATTAAGTGTTGTGTAAACTCTCACCTTGTCAGTCATTATGAGGTTCCCTTTGATATGACATTTCCCAGAATCAACCTTCTCTATGCCTGCCTTTTTAATCTCTCTGCTGCCCTATCCTAGAATCTTTCCCTACCAAATTATAAATGAAAACTTAACCTTAATGCACTGAAAACTGACACGTTTCTATGCCATGCAAGCACAACCAAGGGTTCAGTGAGCCTGAGGGAAAGCGGTGAAAGATTGAAGAAAAGACAGACAAAGAGAATAAGCTGGATCTCGGTGGATTTCCTGCGCCTGGCTGAGGCCACAGAGAGAGATCCAGATGGCAAGCTGAGCCTTTATTTTACAGCCAGAGGTAAACAAGGTAATGATCATCATAGTTACAATGTTCTTGTGAGTTTCACTTGTTTTGACAGCATTTGCCACACCTCCCACATATCATTGTCTACCCAGATAGGATCTAGAGAGCTTCCTAAGGTCAAGCTTACTTATGCTAAGAGGGTTGTGCCCTCTGAGCTGAGTCTTGTTTGTGGCTTTACCAGTAGGTCAGTATAAGGCTTAACCATGTAGCTGCTCCCTATAATTTCTAAGAATCCCTCCAAATGTAATGATTTCATCTCTCTAAATGTAGCTATCTCAAGCAGTTTTCCAAAATTAAAAAAAAAAGGATTAGGAAAAGAGTTACCATATTACCCAGCAATCTATCTTCTGGCATCTACCTTGAAAACATTTATTCAAAAAGATATATGCACCCCTATGTTCATTGCAGCACTATTCATAGTGTCCAAGATATGGAGACAACCAAAGTGTTCTTTGATAGATTAGAAAGATCAAGGGCAAAGAAGATGTGGTACATATACACTACAGAATGCTATTCAGCCATAAGAAAATATAAAATATTGCCATTTGCAACAACATGGATGTACTTTGAGAAAAAGCTAAGAACCATAGATTTTACTCATAGTGAGATATAAAACTGCAACACAGATAAAAGTATTGTGGTTACCAGAAGGAAGGAGGGTGGAGACAGTAGAAGGTAAAGGGGGCCAAATATATGGCAATGGGAGATTTTTGATTTTGGGTAGCGGGCACACAATGCAATATACAGATCATGTATCATTAAAAAATACACTTGAAACTTCTATAATCTTATTAACCAGTGTCACCCTAATAAATTAAATTAAAAACAAACTAACTAAAACACAGGTTTTTGGGTTTGAATCCCAGATCTACCAATTATTGGATATGCAACTATGGAAGTTACTTAAGCTTCCTGAACCTCAGTGCCTTCATATTCAAAAGGAAGTTAAATTGGTTCATGCATGTACTTAGAATAATTCCTTGGATATAATAGTTACTCAGTAAATTTCACCATTGTCCTTGTCTTCATTACCATTCTTAACTGTTTGCCCCAGCCCTGCTTCTAATGCCTACTCACAGGTTACAATGTAACTCATCATTGCCTCCTCCAGGAAACCTTTCTTACCTTTTCTACATCCTCCTTTATTAATGTGATTACTCCATTTAACATGAAAAGTGATACTTTATTTATATGTTTTATATGCATGTAAAATATTTTGTATATAGCCCCTCCCCCCCAAGATCTTAGAAACATGACCCACCCAGGATCACCCTGATGTAAGCCTAGAATCTGGGGATCCTTAGCTCACAGTTTAACAGCTTCAAAGACTCCCCATCAGGGGAACTTACTCTGTCCTGAGGTGCCATTTTTTAGTTGGATAACTCTACTTAATATATAACCCCCCACCTTTTACTAAGTGCAAGTCCACTTTTCAATAGCTCTACAGTTGCTAGTTCAAATTCTTAAACTGTTCAGGCTAAGTCTCATGCTTCATCCTCCTGACATCTCTCCAAACACTTGAAGTCAATGATCTTACTTCCATTTATTCTTCCTCTCAACTTGAGCAATGCAACCAGGTCTAGCAGATTGCAGTAAAATAACTAGAATGGCCGGGGAATTGCAACAGGGAGGATTCCAGGCAAGGACCAAGAGTCCATCTCTTCAGGGAGGAATGGGTGGAGCTAAGTATTACTTGAGTTGATAGTAGAATCTAAACAAACTGTTGTAGGGCATCTAATGGAGTGTTCCCGACTACTTAGTCTCATTGCTTACCCAGAAGGGGACAGTAAGTGAAATTAGTGGAGTCTAAATTTAGAAAAGATAAAAAGAAAATCCTTCTCTACACAATGTGCAATTATCGTGTACTGCAGGATATTATTGAGGCAAATTAAAGCAAGAAGAATTTGGAAAAGGATTAGGTGCTTGTATGAATGAGAACAGCTTGTGCGGTTACCAGCAAGGATAACAATTACATGGCCAATTAGTTCCCCGGTGTCGGGCATGCACTGAGCTCAAGCTGGGGTCAGAGAATAAACCACCTATAGAATTGTGCAGCAGCATCCAATTTTCTAGGTACATTATTGGATTTTCCTTTGACTGATTCTTCTGAAGAATCTCAGGGAAAACACTTCAGCTGGTAAAGTGTGAGTTGCTTCCATTTACCTTTCAGCTCTGGGTCAGAAATAGAAATGGCCTCTGAGGAACCTCCTTACAAAGAAGGACATCAAAACTCTGAAATAACTTTTTAAAAATGGTGGGATGAGGAGGACAGCATACTAGTCATCTCAAGATGTAGATTTCATGAGCTGACTGACCTGGAGAGATGGGCTACCTTTGAAAGCACTGGTTTCCTCTTAATTAGAATGGTGGGCATTTCCTAAACTGTTTCCTTGGGCCTCATAGCCTAGATGGGCATAATTAAGAATGCACTGATTTTTAAATTAATAGAGAATCAAGAGGCCAGTTGATATAAATTACATATTAACTAAAATCTAAAAATATTTTGCTCCTGTCTTCTGCAAGGAGATCCTCTGACTCTCACACAATTAACTTTGGGACCTAGGTTTCCTTGTGGTTAACAATCACTTGCCACTTCCCCCCTCCCCCCTTCTTCACATGCCATGGGGTCATCTAGCTAGATCTTTGCTCCAAAAGCTTCCATAACAAACTTTGTCTCAAGTCTGTAAAATAGGAAAGGTCTTCCCTTAGATTAACATGAAATCTAGTTGTGAAAACTTTTCTGTTTGTCACGTTCCCTCAGGATGAAGTCAAAGGACAATGTGTTCCTAAGAGTTCAGGTCAGTAACTGGGGATATGCTCTTAGCTTCATGCACTTTCCTCCATCCTGCCTTCCCACTCAAATTAGCAAAGGAATACAGCAATGGTGGAAATCCACACCCGTCATGAAAATGTGGGTAAAGATTGCACCTATTACAAAAAAAAGGGGAAATATTTTTAAAGAAAAAACAGAGATAACCAGATTGAAGATGGACAAACTGACCCATGATTAACTACTTATAAAAGATCCACTGGCTTAGAGAATAATGGAATCTTCAGTGGATACCCACGTGTCTATATTCTCTACTTTATAAAGAGACTAGAGGAAAAGAATAATTAACAATTGACATTTTACTCTAGCAGTGCATCTGGGAAGCACCCATGTGGCATATTGATGCTTATTCTATGTTCTAACCAAAGAATATGGGCACAATAGTGGCACACCTCCTCAAAATATCACTTTTCTATTAGCAACATATTGGCTTAGTTAATTTGGGATAACCACAGCACACACAGAGAAGGAATCTCTAACCACGTCAAAGCTTCCTGGCTCAACTACCACCCAACAACCTCTTCCAATACAGGCTCCCAATTGTCAAGTAAAACTACACTTAAAGTTCATTGATTTGTTTTGTTATGAAGTATAGATTTAGAAGATTCAAATGCAGAACCACACACAGTTTAAGGAAGTGAATGTCAAGTAGCTGAGTAGAAGACTCACTTTGGAAAGATGAGAAAATAATTTCTAAATAATTGGAAGCTATCATGGCCCAAGTGAAAAAGTACAATCTAGAGATATAGAAAAAGTGTCTCCATTTTTTACATGTTGTTTCAGAAGTACATCCTCAAAATAAATGGCTTAAAAAAACCCCAGAATATAGGCAGTTGCTAATATATGAAAAGTAGAAAGGAGATGAAATTGTAGACAAGATGTTTTATTTTTCATATCTTGACTCAAAAGCATTAAAAAGAAAATTTTCCATTTATTGTCACAGCTAACATAATTCTGATAAAATATTAAGATATAAAAAAATAAATACCTATATGTATCAACCTCACCTTTCAATAAAAGGTAGAAATACTAAATTGAAAACAAATCTAATCTGAAGTCATTTTAAAAGAATAATATACCATGAACAAAAAAGAATAATTTAGGTATGCAACAGTAATTAGGAAACCTGTGAATGCAATTTGCCAATAATCAGATAACAGAAGAAATAACATTATCTCAATGAAGGCCAAAAGTCAATCAACAAAATTCAATACACATTATAGCTAAAATTTATTGCTGATCTATGAAAAGAATGCCACTACCCTTAAACTGGAAAGAAAGTGTTATCTAAAATAAACTGTCAGCATTGAACTGAAGATAAAATTCCAAGTAAAATAAAAAAAGAAAATAATGCTATCACCTCAATGTTCTGGCAATTCTAGACATCAAAGTAGAATGAACTTATATAAGATAAATGGACTTTCATGAATTACTGGGGTTCTCAGAACAAGATGAATTGTTTAATGAGCCTAAAGTAAAATGAAATAATTATTAAATCTTATTACAGTTTAAGATAATTATATATATATAAAACTTGCCTAGTATCCATGTAAAAAAAGAGTAAGAAATATGATTTTTTAAAAATCTTACATATGAAGCAATCAAAAATAGAACATTCATTATTCTAAGCTGAACTAGAAATGTGTAGGACCTATTTGAAACAAGTATTTAATTAGAAATTATAAGATGACTTTTAGAAGTAAAAAGAATTACCATATTTTAAATAGGAAAATTAAACATTTCACGTTTAATTTTCTCCAAATTAATTTTAAAATTCTTATATAAATATCATTGAATCTTAATGGAAATTATTTTATTCATATGTGAACAAAATAACTAAAAAGAAATAAAGGAGAAAGAATAGCTAAGAAAACTTCCAGTGACAGACAATTGTGGGTGACATATTTCCATTCAAAATCTGCATAATAAGTTAGTTATTAAAATACTGATAATGGCTACTAAAGAGGCCGGCAGAGGAATGAAACAGAAGTGAAATTCCAAAAACAGACACACATTTATATAACAGAATTTATTTTGAGATATATGTGACATTTTAAGTCACTACTTAATGGATGAATTGTTCAATAAATTGTGCCGAGAGAAAAGGAAAGTTGGTACTTTGCCTCAAATGACATTCTAAGATACTCTTGGATTAATTGAATAGATAAATGTTAAAAGAAACTAAAAAACACTTTTTTAAAAAATAATGAAGGTATAAGGAATTTCTAAACACCAAATGTAGAAACTAAAATTGAAAAAAAAAGATAAGTAGTTTACATAGGAACTTAAAAATCACAAGATTAAAGTTTATCTTTAAGCATGCTAAAAGGTAACTGAAAAAGTCAAATTTTTGCAGCATCAGTGACAGAAAAAAGCTAACATCATAAATAAAAAAAACCTCATAATTTGAAAAGAAAAACATAGCTAAATCAATAGGATACACACATAAAAAATTTCATGCAATTTGCAAAAGATAAAATAAAATGCTAATAGAACAAGTCATTCACCTTAATAATATAAAGCATATAATAAAATATCATTTTCATCTGTTAAACCAAGAGGGATTAAAATATATTGATACAGTGAGCTGGCACAGATATAGTGAAAGATACAGGCTCATGTGAGATATGGGCATTGTAAACTGTATCAAGAACTTCTAAAATATGTGTAATCTTTAACCCACTATTCCAACTCTGGAGTATTCTCCTAAGACAAGTATTGTTTCTGCCCTTATACAGTATCTACTGTCAGAAAATGATGAGCAGTTCTTCATAAGAACATTTACGAAGCATTGCTTAAAATAATGAAAAAATGGAATAAACTAAGGAAAAACAGAACACTGAGAAAATATACACTGATACATTAATATTACCATTTTTATTGATTTTGAAGACAGAACAGAGTAATGTTTGCAGTAGCTTTAAAACCATGTTATGAGTCAAAACATATATGGTTTGAATCATATGAAGTTGAATAAATAAATAAAAACATCCTACAAACATGGCAATTTTATAAGCTTAGCCTACTAAAATTATTTTGTTTTCATAAATTATACATGAACAGAAAATACAATTCTAGAAGGAAAATATTCAATGGAATATTTCTCTTACTGGTTAGCAGATATACCCTCTCCCCTTTAAGTTTTTTTTCTATAGCTTATAATTTTCTAGGAGTTTTAATCCCATTTAAAAATACTTATAAAATAAACACGGAAAGAAAGATAATACTAAAATACTTCCAAATTGTCCTTCCCTACCCAAATCCATGGGCTGAAAATCCCACACATTTTCCTTTTACTGGAGTGACACTTAGCCCAACTGATACCACAGGCAGTTGAAGGGGGTTGTCTTTTTCAATTGTGACATTAGCTTCAATCTGTTTAGCTTATCTTTTCGCAGTAACAGAACACAGGGGCAAGAGGAACAGCAAATCGCGGATGCCAAAATGAACTCCCAGAGTCCCTTACTATACACACACAGAGGTTGACACTGTTAAACCTGAATGATGAAAATTACTGATAAGGAGATTTAAATATGACCTAATGCAAGAAATTTCAAGAGTAGGCATTAACCGAGAAAATGCCCATCTCAAAGAATCTGACATGAAAGATGTTTTCAGGAAGCAACGTTGAAGAGATAACAGTCAGGCAGTATTTTTTATTTTTTTATTTTTTGGACTCCTAAGACCATAAGGAGAGTGCATTGAACTGTAGAATCATCATTTTCTGAAGGAGATATTATATAAGTGCATCTGCAGAAACTATTTTACTTTTTGTAGGATTAAACTAAAGCAAGAATTTATCACAAAAGTCCAGGATAAAGGATGCATAGTAATGTAGTGTCCTGGTCCCCGAAGTGTAATGCAGGACCAGTCAGCAGCATCACATCATCCGGGAACTTGACAGAAAGAAAGAGTATCAGCCTTGGCCCCTGACTTCCTGAATCAGGATTTTCATTCCAACAAGATAAGACTTATGAGCACATTCAAGTGAGAAGCACTGATGCAGTGGGCATACTGTCTTCATCTCTGGTTTTACGATAGCGTGGAGACAATGGTCATCCATGGGTGAGAGCTATTTTAATGGAGAAGGGAGGTAATGAATACATTGATGAGGATGTCCTGCCATTCCCATAGCACAGACTCAGGACCAGGGTCATTTCAGATGGATAAGTGTTGAAGGAACAGGTCTAGAGAAAAGGACAATTGAGTGGAGGTGGAGGAGACCTTAAGTACCTGAACAGGCCTCTCACACTGAATAAAGAAGTCCAAGGACTCTGTCATTAAGATGGGCAGAGTTTGGCTCAGTGGATGATTTAGGGATTGGTTCTGGTCAAGGGCACTTACCTTGGTGGCAGGTTCCATCCCCAGTCCCCAGGGGTTTGGGGTATGTGGGAGGCAACCAATTGATGTGTCTTTCACATGAAGTTTCTCTCTCTCTCTTCCTCCCTCCCTCAAAATCAATGGGAAAATATCCTAGGGTGCGAATTAACATAACAAAGAAGGGCATGCCCAATGCTGATGGAAACTGAAGTCAGAGAAGTAGTTCACTCCACATAAGTAGGAATTTTCTAACAAATACATACAAATGGCATTAACTATCACAGAGCCAAGATCACCACTGCCACCTTCAGCACCACCAGCTCTACCAGCAGAAACTGTCACCTGCATCCTTATCCTGCTCAGGTTTGTTTGTTTGTTTGTTTGTTTACTTGAAGATGTTTTACTTTATATCACTAATCTTTTCAACATACTGACAACTCGCATGAAACAGAGATAGTAGGTAATTTAGTGTAGGGTCACGCGGTCAGCAAGGGGCAGAACTAGCATTCCAATCCAAGCCACAGGACTTCCACAATGAAGCTGAGATACTGAAGAGGGTTTTCAGGTGAACCAGGGACCACCTCATACTTCCCAAACCTTCCTGGCTGAGTATCTGAGCCACCCTAAATGCTTTTGTAAAACTGTAGATTCTAGATGGTCTGAAGGACCTAGTCCATTATTACTATTATCAGAGAAGTCTGTGATAGTAGCCTGGGGGATGGGGACGGGGGAAGATGGGAAAATATGCATATTTTGAAAGGGTTTTGATGTTAGGGATAATCTATTATACTGTGTTTCCCCGGGTCTAACTTAACACAGGTGTGGGGCATGGGAATGGGATGTGTTACACAGCTCAAAGTTTTTCCCATATCACCCCTCCTCCCCTCTTCCTCCCTCCCTCCCCTCATTACTAAAAGGAGAAAGAGCATCCAAGGTTGAGCTATGGGTTTCCCACCATCCCCAAATAGAGTAGTAGAACTCAGAAGGGCCCCTATATTCTAGATTTTCTGTGAAATTGTCCATCTGACCCAAGAGTCCTAGTAACCTGCTCCCTGCCTCTTTATCTGAAAAATGAGAATAGTATGCTTTGGGTTTCTTTAGTAATATCATGAGGCACTTTCAGAACATGAAACAGTTTTATCTTCCCATAGAGAAGCAGGGGAGGTGTTTTGAATAATAATGGCAACAAAAATAAAAATAAATGCTCAGGGCCGAACAATTTCTCTAAGGAAACAGGTTCTTAAATGCATCAGCTGTCCAAAAGGAAACAGAGCTGCTTTCAATTTCCCAGTTTTCTTTATTCTCATAAAGCACATTAGCCAGCAATTATGCGACAAATACACACACAAAAAAATAGCTATAGTATTTTTATATAGTCTCTGAATTCTGTTTGACTGCTGAGATGTCTCAACATACTAATGAAGAAGGAATGAAAATTCATATGAATTTAAAACTTCAGTCAGATTGAAGCCATAATGAACAAATCAGCTCAGGGTACTATGCTGAAATAGTTCCTGAGGGAGAAAGCACATCCAATATATTTTTAAAATGAATAATGATTTAATATTCCAAATAATCACCACCTACAACTAGTTTCATTTTCTTCTCAAAGGAAGATTGTATCTCTCTAGATAAGTGTTATCTAATTCTGTGGGGGGGGGGTCAGGGGGAAAAGAAGGGAGGAAAGGGGGGCTTAATGGCACAGAATCAACAGTATCACTACCCTGAATAACTTTAAAAAAATATATTTTATTGATATTTTACAGAGAGAAAGGGAGAGAGATAGAGAGCTAGAAACGTTGATGAGAGAGAAACATTGACCAGCTGCCTCTTGCACACCCCTACCGGGGATGTGCCCGCAACCAATGTACATGCCCCCGACCGGAATCGAACCGAGACCCTTCAGTCCTCAGACTGACACTCTACCACTGAGCCAAACCAGTTTCGGACCCTGAATAACTTTATATTGAAAACAGGTACAGTGGAAGGAATATGCTGACCTCTGTTAAATCTCAGTTCTGTCACCTATTAACTATTTAAACTTGGACAAGATCCTTAACTTCTCTGGGGAGACAGGATAATAGTTCTTCCTCAAATAAATGCTGTAAGCCTCACAGAGAGTTTATGTAAATTATTTGGCACAGCACTTGGTACATCAGAACCACTCAGCAAATGTTTTTCTACTTCTCCCTTTTTATTATATTGGTGGAAGAATGGGAGGAGCTCTCTTGTGTATGGAACTCAGACCTTCCTTCCAAATAAATGCTACTTTTTTAAAGAGGTTTCCTGACTGGTCCTGAGGTCCTGGAAATACAGGCCAGATGCTGCACACGATGGTTTGAATTCTGGTACAAATGCTATTTGAATTACAAGTGCGCTTGATTTTTAAGGCTTAGGAAGAATTGCAGAACACTTGTACATATGAGGTCTAAAATGTCTGCCTTCTTTAGCCTCACAAGAGAAAGTGTTTTGCCCCACTAGCATCCTGATAAAGCAAGGCAAATAATTCCATCTGTGGCAAGCCACCAAGTGGAACCTGTGTACAGGATAGCCCCGGCTGGATGACGCCCCAGCACTCTGATGGATCTGAGTTTTGTAAAATGACGCCTAGTCCCTACACCTCCTGCTCACTGTACATATGGCTCCACCTGGTGTGGCAAGAATAAGACCTTTACCCTCCCTGAGCTCTTCCCCACTGGGTCTGCAACTACTAGGAAGTGTCCTTAAACTTCTCCCTTAAAATATAGCAATATTCTATATTTTAGAATATACTTCTGTCCTTAAAATATAGCAATCTTCTCTATTTTCTATCATTTTTGTCTCTCTCTGCTGCATTCTGGTTAATTTCTTTGCACGCACCTACCATTAATTATCTCTTCTGCTGAATCTAATCTACTGTCAATCCCATCCATTGTTTTTTAGTTTCAGATGTAGTTTCTATTTTTAGCTTTTATTTAATTTAAAAAGTTTACAATAACATGAGTTATAATTTTTAAATAGAGAGATGTTTTAAAGCTTGCCTTTTTTTTAATTAACTACACTAAGCCTAGTGTTGTATAATCCATATTTGATAATTTTACCACCTGAAGTCACAGAGAGTTACTCTCTATAGCTATTGTTTCTGCTGGGTTCTCTCTTTGGTGCCTTACTGTTTTGGGTGCTGGTTTATTTGGAACTGTGGGTTGATGATTGTCTTTGGAATATTATTTTCAGGAATTTATTAGGACCTATAATGAAGGAAACATTCTTCCAGAGACAATTTTCATGTCCTTTGGTCTGGAACCTGGAGAATGATAACGTGAAACCACTTTAAACTCAATACAAGCCTTGTGGGCTTGGGAGTCATATTTATAATGTAAAATTGTACTGAAATTTCATTAGAGGACCAGAACATAACATCCTACCTGCCAGAGATGGGTTATCTTCCTGCTCAGACCCATCCCAAATCTGTTCATCCATGTCAGTGGCCACCAGACCCATGAGGGTCAGCGGTGGAGAACAGTTGAGTCTGGCTTGCCCTCACCTAGATTCACCTGCAAGTGGTGTTGATTAGACTGTCCACCGTAGGCTGGCCTTGAGTTTCCAGTTGCTTTCCCTTAGAGGTGTCATACACAAGCTCCTTTTCGTTAGTTCTGTTATTTCTTCTGAATGGCTGAATGCTCCCAATATAAAATGAGTTGACAGCAGTTTCTGGCTATTCTAAAATCTCCCCATTTCCTGGATCTTGGTCCGGAAATTTCTGACTATATCTCAGCTTCAAAATGATTTTAACAATAACTTAAATACATATTTTGTCCAATATTTTTAGTGGACATCTGGTGAGAGATGTGGTCTGAAGGATCTAGCCCATTATTACTAGAAGGATGATGATATTCAGTGGAAATAGAGAAGATTTTTCTCTATCCTGCCCAAAAGGCTCATTATTACAAAGATAGTTATGGAAAGCATTTGTACAAGTATTAGATCCATTTTATAGATGAGGCCATGGAGGCACAGAAAACTTAAGCAAAATTCATAGTAAAGCCAGAATGGAGACCTAGGTAGAGTATATATTGAGACCACATTCTTAACCATGACAAAGCCATGATAATTTTTTTGGTTCCATTCAGGCAGTGGTATGGGAATTGCTTTGTTACACAGAATGTATTTATTATCTGGTCCTAAGTTATTTTTTTAAGTCTTTTAGTATTCCCTTGACAACCCTTCTGTTTCTAACATTCTCATTACAATGCCATGGCTGTCTGATTTGGTATTTTCCTTAATTTCTTCTACTTCTACCTATACATATCCAAATTTTCTAAGAATCAGTGTAAACACCAACTCCCTCAGCCTTCCAACATGTGAAGCACCAAACACTTGGCTAATTTCATCCATCATGTCACTGTTATTCTTTCCCAGGAAAGAAACTCGTGAGTTAATTTGATTATCTCAAAAATGGTGTATGGTCCAGGCAAGATATAACTCCTAATCTGTTCCCTCTAAAGCCTATGTTCCTTATCACTATCCCATATTTATCTCCTGCTTCTAAATATAAATGTACTTTGTATCAAATTCCGGAAGCTCTAACTCTGTGGACACGGGACTATATCCCATACCATGAGACTACCCCAATGGTCTGTGCATAGTCTGTCTTCCTATAGCTGGATAGACTGAATGAATACAAGGAGAATTTTCCCAAAGACTTAAATTTGGCTTTTTTTTAGAGCCTTAATCAATGTTTAATATCTTCTGTGCTTAAGTACTTCATGTTCTTTATTACTTTTGGTGAGATGTTCCATATTAGCTTGATGTCCATTGATTTTTAAAAGGACCTTCAGTGGTATTTTAATTACTGATTGTGAGATAAGCCCTGATCAGTAAATAATGATCTAAAAATTGCCAAGACACTGGTACTTGGAAAGAGCCCATGAAACTTATAAAAAATTGTTGGTGTTTAATACAAAATGGAAAAACAATTTAAAGTCGTCCTTTCATATATCAATTAGTTGTAAACTTGAAAGTCTTAAAAAACATTTAGTAACTGCCCAAATCACATGCTTTTGTGAAGGGTGAATGCTCCAGGAAATCACATAGCTAACAAGCAAATCGAGAAAGAATGTAGGTGAGAATAATAGACTGGGAGAAATACGAAAAGATCATTATGATCTGTTGCTGCAATAGCTAGATTATATACATCATTATGTTAATCCTGCTGGTAGCTCTCATCATAAATGGGTGAAACTAATTACTCAGTAGGGGAACATAGAGCACTGGCCTCTCCACTTATTTATAAAACCTTATGAGGCATCCTTTGAAACAGGAACTTGGTCTCTAATTAGCACAGGATAGCGATGTTCCTATTAAATTGGAAATATAGCCAATTGGAGGGACGTTTAGATTAACACACTGCCCCTTTTCTTAGATGCACAAGGAACCACCACCTTTAATTTTTAAATCCCCCAGGGAGTCTCTGGAGGAGGAAAGGGTTTATGTGCTAAGGTAAAAGGCCCCCAGTGATGTGCCCAACAGGGAGCTGCCTTGCTCCTTGTTGTATGGGGCTGTGGGGGCTGTGCTCTTCTCCATTCTGGGCCTTAATATCCTCATCTTTAAAAAATAAGGATTCAGACTCAATAATCTTAGCATTTCATTCCAGTTCTAAAATTTGTGACAAGATTGTTCATGGCACATTTTCATCAGCGGGCTGTTCTTTTGTTGCTCTACTTATAATAAACTTCCTATCCCTTTTGTGACCAAGCAAAATGGCCTTGAGGCAGAGCTGAAAATGTGGAGAAAATAATGTATTTATGAAAAATGTAATGTGACAAGGCTAACTGCTGAGGACTTTGGTGATATTATAAGTGATATGCTTAGGGAGGGGGGGGGGACTGAGGAGGGGAAAGGAGAGGAGGGGGGAGAAGAAAAAAAAGAGGAGATGGAGGAGAAGGAGGAGGTAAAGAAAGAAAGAAAGAAAGAAAGAAAGAAAGAAAGAAAGAAAGAGGAAGAATAAGAATAATAAGAAAATACAATTTATATTTGCTGAATGTTTATTATGCTCTAGCTACTGCTCTCAGCATTTTGGAGATATTGTTCTAATTAATTTCCCAGACAATTCTAAAAGGCTAGCACTATATCCACCCTCACATTAAGAGCTGAGAACTGAAGCCTAGACAAGTTAGAAAACTGTCTTTATGTCACAGAGCTGTAGAGTGGCAGAGCCTGGGCTTGAATCCAGGGAGTCAAACTTCAAATAATTCTCTCATCACCAGGTCAATTTTCTGCCCCCTCAAAGGTGGGTGGTGTTTACAACAAAGTGAAGGCTTTGTTGGTATTAAAAAAATATGGAGCACAAATTACCACTTGCACAGAGGCCCTGAGGGGGAGAGATATACAGGGACATTAGCAAAAACTCTTGAATGGTTTTGGAAACCTATCCATGAGGCAATGAGGTTCTGCTAAATGGGACTGGAACACATTCAGTGAGATGGAGGCCTAAAGACCTACAACTACTCCCAAATGATACTCCCATTGACCTAATCGCCTCAGATACACAACTCAACTCATGCAAGGAATGGCTCAAGACAAAAGAGAAAGGATTCCTAGAAAACCAGTTGTTTTTTCCCACCCCAGGAGAGCAGACCTAATTCCATCCACTCCTCTTTCTGTAAGAATAAGACAGTGTAGAGAAACAGGCACATCTAGACACATACATTTGTAAATAAAGTGGTTCTACCCTCAGCAAAAGTTGTCCAATAAGTCTCCTAGAATTTGGCCAGATTTGTGTATTTTCCTGAGGATAAGAGAGAGGATGGAAGATTGAAATATGGAGAATAAGAATTTCCTTTGCTCTCCAGACACCTGGAGATTCCAATGCTTTGGGAAAATGCAGAGAGGCTTCTTGGTAGAGACAACATTTGAAATGAGCCCAGGATTTGTGCAGGTTGAAATGAGAGATGGGTATTCTAGATAGAAAAGACAACATGGAAAGAAAACAAACAGACAAAAAACCTATAGGGAAAATGAGAAGAATAGAGAACACATCCAGGCTAATCTTACAACATAACACAGGAAGGAAAATAGAGGATGGGATGAAGAAGTGACTACATAAACTCTATTTCTACAAATCCAATTGACGTTTGTGACAACTGGAGAGCCTGTGATTCAGAGCAACAGCACTGTCACAATTTCCCCGTTTCATTCGATTTGACCAGCTACTGTAGACAGTTAATACAGAATCAACCTGACTGCTTCAAGGCAGCCCTTTGGCTGGTGCTAAATGTTGTGCTCTGGTCCCCTGCAGCCTTTCTCCTTTCACACTGCTCCTTATTGTGGTGAGAGGACAGCCCCAAGAGGTCAGCAAGAGTTGGCTTCCCTCCCTCTCCTTCCCTGATCATAAACTGCCTTATTTAAAAGCTATTCTCTGAGTGCTTGCCTCCTTTCCTTAGGCCTGAATAATCAATTGTTGCCTTAGGGTGGTGCGGCCCCCCCAAGCACCCAGCATTTATCAACAGCCAGTGAGAGTTAGGAAAAATCTCAAGACTTGTGATTTCTCCACTCTAAAGAGCAGTAGGAACAGTATTTGCACAGGAGGGGAGGGAGTAATTAAACAGAACAAGTAGTAAGACAACATTTCAAAAGTCAGATGGAAGACTTGGAGGGTCTCCATTATCAGTGAGCAGACAGCAATTTAGGGAGAGGCTGGAATTTCCAACCAAGGCAGTTATCCTGGGGACAAGGGACAGGAACAAGGAGTGGGTGTGACCTTCCCTGACTGGCCTTTCCTTACTGCAGCCTCAGGATGAGCTTTATACCAGTCTTCAATGGGCGCCGTAGGGGCGAAGGGTACATCTTTTGGTCCTTTCAACCCAAGAGAGTTATAGAAATGAATATACTTGTGACATTAAAGCCAGGTGTCACAGAAAGACAAGGTAAGTCCCTTGGGCTATAATGTATAAACCACTACTTAGCAGAAATTCAGGAGTTTCAAACTGGCAACTTATGGGCCAAATGCAGCCTGAAGGTATATATTACTTAAGTCACACATTTAAAAAAAAAATTGCATTAGATGCCAAAACTTAAATATTGGGAAAATTCACCTACTAATCTAGTTTTTTAGCTTCTTTTGGCAGCAATTGTCCAGATCTGAGCACAATCTTTCAAGTCTTCTTTCCATGGTCCTCATCACTCTCTATTGTTCTCAAATAAGTCAAGGTCACTTACATTTATTGTGCCTGCAATGGGCTTTTTTCTCTTCATAGCTGAAAAGTGTTATCTTCTTGTTTTTAACACAATGTGGGGAAATGAAAGATGGACCAAAAGATTTTCATTTTTTATACCTGACTCATTTATATGCTCTGCTTAGACCCTGAAGGCATTGGAGTTTATGTCCCTCATGGTAATAATTTGCATTATTGAACACTCTGTACGCATTAGGGATTATTCTAGTCTCTACATATTAATTCACTCAACAAAGAACCTAGCTACTTTTATCTCCACTTATAGATGAGGAAACAAAGGTGCTAAGATATTAAGTAATGACCAAGGGCACACAATTATCATGAGTCAGGGCTCAAACCTAGATATTCTGGCTCCAGGATCTAATTTTCTGCTCTAATATACTGTTTCTATCACAGCGACCCAACACGAACAGAAAGAGAAACAACCACAAGGAACAGTGAACCTACCCCACCATCAGAAAGCAGTATGGCTTATTCTCATGATGGGACATTTTATTTTATTTTTTATTTTTTTTTCTTTCTGTTTTTACTCTTTTTTTAAAAAAATATTTTTTATTAAGGTATTATCTGTGTACATAGCTTATCATTGCCCCCCCCATAGATGCCCTCCCTCCCCAGAGTTTTGTGTCCATTGGTTGTTCTTATATGCAAGCATACCAGTCCTTCAGTTGATCTCTTATCTCCCCCAGATCTCCCTACACTCCCCCCCCCCCCCCCGCTGTCATTTGGCAGTCTGCCTGTTGTTTTACTGTCACTATATCTATCTTTCTGTTCATTCGTTTATAATGTTCTTTAATATCCATAAATGAGTGAGGTCATGTGGTGTTTCTCTTTCATTGACTGGCTTATTTCACTCAGCATGATGCTCTCCAATTGAATCCAGGTTACTGCAAATGATGAAAATTCCTTCCTTTTTATGGCAGCATAGTATTCCATGGTGTAGATGTACCATAGTTTTCTGATCCATTCATCTGCTGACGGGCACCTAGGCTGTTTCCAAGTCCTAGCTATTGTAAATTGTGCTGCTATGAACATAGGGGTGCATATATCCTTTCTGATTGGTCTTTCTAGTTTCTTGGGGTATATTCCTAGTAGTGGGATTACTGGGTCAAATGGGAGTTCCATTTTCAGTTTTTTGAGGAAGCTCCATACTGTTCTCCACAGTGGTTGCACCACCCTGCAATCCCACCAGCAGTGCAGGAGGGTTCCTTTTTCTCCACAACCTCGCCAACATTTGTTGTTTGTTGTTTTGTTGATGTTGGCCATTCTGACAGGTGTGAGATGGTACCGCATTGTTGTTTTGACCTGCATCTCTCGGATAATTAGTGACTTGGAGCATGTTTTCATGTGCCTCTTGGCCTTCCTTCTGTCTTCTTTTGGGAGGATTCTATTTAGGTCCATTGCCCATTTTTTAATTGGCTCATTCATTTTCCTTTTATTGAGTTGTATAAGCTGTCTGTAGATGTTGGAGATTAAACCTTTATCAGTGATATCGTTTGCAAATATGTTCTCCCATACAGTGGGTTTTCTTGTTGTTTTGTTGATGGTTTCTTTTGATGTAAAAAAGCTTTTTATTTTAATGTAGTCCCATTTGTTTATTTTCTCCTTAGCTTCCATTGCCCTAGGGTTAGTATCAGTGAAGAAGTTCTTTAGGCATATGTCTGAGATTTTGCTGCCTGCGGATGCCTCTAGTATTTTTATGGTTTCCCGTCTTATGTTTAAGTCCTGTATCCATTTTGAGTTTATTTTTGTGTATGGTGTAAGTTGGTGATCTAGTTTCATTCTTTTGCATGTCTCTGTCCAATTTTCCCAACACCATTTATTGAAAAGACTGTCTTGGCTCCATTGTATGTTCGTGCCTCCTTTGTCAAATATTAATTGAGCATATTGATTTGGGTTGATGTCTGGATTCTCAAATCTATTCCATTGATCAATATGTCTGTTCTTGTGCCAGTACCAGGCTGTTTTGAGAACAGTTGCTTTGTAATACAGCTTGAAATCTGGTATTGAGATTCCTCCTACTTTACTCTTATTTCTCAAGATTGCTGAGGCTATTCAGGGTCTTTTATTGTTCCAAATGAATTTTTGGAGAGTTCTTTCTAGGTCTGTGAAGTATGTCCATGGTATTTTCATGGGGAGTGCATTGAACTTGTATATTGCTTTGGGAAGTATGGACATTTTGATGATGTTGATTCTACCAATCCATGAACATGTTATGTTCTTCCATCTGTTTACATCTTTCTCTATTTCTTTTTTCAGTGTCGTGTAGTTTGCTGCATATAGGTCTTTTACCTCCTTGGTTAAGTTTATTCCTAGGTATCTTAATTTTTTTTTGGTGCGATGGTAAACGGGATTGCTTTTTTAGTCTCTGTTTCTGTAAGTTCACTATTGGTGTAGAGAAATGCCATTGATTTCTTGGCATTGATTTTGTATCCTGCTACATTGCCAAATTCGTTTATTAAGTCTATTAGCTTTTTGATGGAGTCTTTTGGGTTTTTTATGTACAATATCATGTCATCTGCAAATAGTGACAGCTTTACTTCTTCTTTTCCAATTTTGATGCCTTTTATTTCCTCTTCTTGTCTAATTGCAATGGCGAGTACTTCCAGTACTATGTCAAAGAGGAGTGGTGAGAGTGGGCATCCCTGTCTTGTTCCTGTTCTTAGAGGGAATGGTTTTAGTTTTTGCCCATTGAGCATGATGTTGGCTGTGGGTTTATAATATATAGCTTTTATTATGTTGAGGTATGATCCTTATACTCCCACCTTGTTGAGAGTTTTTATCAGGAAAGGGTGTTGGATTTTATCAAATGCCTTTTCTGCATCGATAGATATGACTATATGATTTTTATCTCTCAATTTGTTTATGTGATGTATCACGTTTATTGATTTGCGAATATTGTACCATCCTTGCATTCCTGGAATAAAACCTACTTGGTCATGGTGTATGATCTTCCTGATGTACTGCTGGAGCCGATTTGCTAGAATTTTGTTGAGGATTTTGGCATCTATGTTCATGACTGATATTGGCCTGTAATTCTCTTTCATTGAGTTGTCTTTATCTGGTTTTGGTATTAGGGTGATGCTGGCTTCATAAAAGGAGTTTGGCAGTGTTCCTTCCTCTTGAATTTTTTGGAAAAGTCTGAGGAGGATAGGTTTTAGTTCTTCCTTGAATGTTTGGTAAAACTCTCCTGTGAAGCCATCTGGCCCTGGGCTTTTGTTTGCTGGAAGCTTTT
The DNA here is from genome assembly GCA_963924515.1 of Vespertilio murinus. Taxonomy (NCBI): domain Eukaryota; kingdom Metazoa; phylum Chordata; class Mammalia; order Chiroptera; family Vespertilionidae; genus Vespertilio; species Vespertilio murinus. The sequence goes on along the minus strand of OZ004708.1, from coordinate 18,003,530 downwards.
TGATGACTGCTTCAATTTCTTCCCAAGTTACTGGTCTATTGAGATTTTTAGATTCTTCCTGATTGAGTTTTGGAAGGTTGTATTTTTCTAGGAATATGTCCATTTCCTCCAGGTTGTCCAATTTGTTGGAATAGAGTTGTTCATAGTATTTTGTAACAATCCTTTGTATTTCGGCTGGGTCTGTTGTTATTTCACCTCTTTCATTTCTGATTTTGTTTATTTGGGTCCTCTCTCTTTGTTTCTTAGTTAGCCTGGCTAGAGGCTCATCAATCTTGTTTATCCGTTCGAAGAACCAGCTCTTGGTTTTGTTGATCTTATGTATTGTGTCTTTGGTCTCTATGTCGTTAATCTCCGCTCTGATTTTTATTATTTCCTTCCTTCTGCTTACACTGGGCCTTTCTTGCTGTTCTTTTTCTAACTGTTTGAGTTGTAGGGTTAGATAATTTGTTACCATTCTTTCTTGTTTTTTGCAATAGGCTTGTAGGGATATGAACTTCCCTCTCAAAACAGCTTTTGTTGTATCCCATAGATTTTGGATTGTTGTGTTTTCATTGTCATTAGTTGCCATGATGTTTTTGATTTCTTCCTTGATTTCTCTGGTAACCCAGTCTTTGTTCAATAGCATGCTATTTAGTCTCCATGTGTTTAATTTCTTTGGCTTATTATTATTGTAGTTGATTTCCAATTTTATGGCACTATGATCTGAGAAAATGCTTGATAAGATTTCTATCTTCTTGAATTTGAAGAGACTTTGCCTATGTCCCAACATGTGGTCTATCTTTGAGAATGACCCGTGTGCACTTGAGAAGAATGTATATTCTTTGGCTTTGGGATGAAATGTTCTGAAGATGTCAATTAATTCCATCTGGTCTAGTACGTCATTTAGGATTGACGTTTCTTTACTGATTTTTTGTTTAGATGATTTGTCCAGAGGTGACAGTGGAGTATTAAAGTCTCCTACTATGATTGCATTGCTATTAATCTCTCCCTTAATGTCCTCCAGCAGTTTCTTTATGTATTTGGGTGCTCCCGTATTGGGTGCATATAAGTTTACCAGGGTTATTTCTTCTTGTTGGATTGCTCCCTTTAGTATAATGAAGTGGCCTTCGATATCTCTTTTTATGTCCTTCACTTTGAGATCTAATTTGTCAGATATAAGTATTGCTACCCCAGCCTTTTTTTCATTTCCGTTCGCCTGGAAAATCTTTTTCCATCCCTTCACCCTCAGCCTGTGTGCATCTTTTTTCCCGAAGTGTGTTTCTTGTAGACAGCAGATATATGATATGGGTCTTGCTTTCTTATCCATTCTGTTACCCTATGTCTTTTGATTGGAGCATTTAAACCATTTACATTTAAAGTTATTATTGATAAGTAGGTATTTGATGCCATTTTTATTCTATACCCCTGTGTTCCTTTGCTTCCTATTTCTTCATTTTTACAGTAAACCCTTTAGCATTTCTTGCATTGCTGGTTTGGTGGAGATAAATTCCTTTAGTCTTTTTTTGTCTGTGAAGCTCTTGATTTCATTTTCAATCTTGATTGATAGCCTTGCTGGGTACAGTATTCTTGGATTCAGACCCTTCCTTTGCATGACTTTGTATATTTCATCCCATTCCCTTCTGGCCTGATGAGTTTCTGTGGAGAAATCAGTTGCTAGTCTGATGGGGGTTCCTTTATATGTGACCTTCTGTCTCTCTCTAGCTGCTTTTAAGATTTTTGCTTTGTCGTTGTTGTTTTGCACTTTAATTATAATGTGCCTAGCTGTTGGTCTTTGGGGATTCATTTTGCTTGGGACTCTACGAGCTTCTTGTATTTGTATGGTTTTTTTCTTCTCTATCTCAGGAAAGTTTTCTGTCATTATATCTTGAAACAGTTTTTCTATGCCTTCCTCTGTTTCCTTTCCTTCTGGAACCCCTATTATTCTAATATTGTTTTGCTTTGTAATGTCCCAAAGTTCCCGTAGGCTCTCTTCCTGCTTTTTAATTTTTTTTTCTAAGAGCTGCTCTAATTGGGTATTTTTTTCCATCTTGTCTTCAAGCTCACTGATCCGGTCCTCTGCTTCATCTAGCCTACTTTTGATGCTTTCTATTGAGTTCTTTACAGTAGCTATGTCATTTTTCTTTTCCTCTTGGGTCTTCTTCATTTCCTCTTGGGTCTTCTTCATTTCCTCTTGGGTCTTACTCATATTGTCAAATTTGTCTTCCATTCTTTTTAGCCATCCCATGATCATTACTCTGAATTCTTGCTCTGGTAGGTTGCTTGCCTCTAAATCGTTTACTTCATTTTCTGGTGATGGCTGATTTTCTTTCATAGGCGGGTTGTTTCTTAGCCTCCCCATGATCTATCTTTTTAGGACGCCTGTTTATGTAGTTCTCTCTCTCCTGCTTAGATTTAAAGGTACAAAATACAACACAACCAGGTACAACACACAAGGCACTGAACAGAAAAGCGTTTGCAATATTAATATCCTCCAATAAAGGTGACTAGAACCCAGCTAACAAAATCATACAATCAAATAAACAGAATAAGCAAACCAATCTTACAAAAAAGCATAAAACTTTGATATAGTTAGCATTTAGCATACAACTACAAAGGGTAGAGAGAAGGATTTTTTTTTTTTTAAGGACAGTGACAAGGTAGGTGCAAATGGACTTGGAGTAGGGGGTTGGGGGTTAGATATACACTGGAAGGGTGAAATTTAGGAGGGGATAAATAGAAAAAAAATAGGGAAAATCTAGAGCAGTAAAGAGTTAAGATAAGCAGGGCACCAAAGGGAAAGGGTTAGGAAGAGAGTGATGGCATAAAGGTAGGGTTGAGTTAGAATAGAGCGTTGGAGAAGGAAAGGTATAAATAGTCTTTTGAATAGTAATCCCAAAGGGGAAAAAAAGAGAAAAGAAAGAAAAAGAAGAAAAAGAGAAATAAAAAAAAAGAAATAAAAAAAAGGATTATAATATGTCACTTAAAAAGTAGTAATAAAAATAAACAAAAGAAAATAAGATAAAAAACATAAAAAAGGTAAAATAGTAGTAGTAATAATGTTGATTACCTATAAAAAATGAATTAATTAAAAAGGTAAAATCAAGTGAGGGCAGATGAAAAAATTTCTTGAGTAAACTTTGCAATTAAAGTAGGTAAAAAACAAAACTTAAACAGTTAAAAAGTAAAAATTGAAAATTAAACAAAATTTGCTGTAATGAAAGTCATTCAGTTTCTGTGTTGTTCTGTCTGGCACACCTGTTCCCCGTCTGGGTGGTAGTTGCAGATCCCTGTGTTACACTGTTCCTCCGTGTTGATTACAAGTCCTGATTTTTAGGCCGATCTAGAGACCATATGTGCTTTAGCCTCTGGGTGGCAGTGTTTCTGGATGACTTCCAGGACTCTAAAGCCTTTCTATCTTTTTCCCCCCTCTCTCTGTGTCTCTGATGGCTGGGGGTGGGGCGGTCCCGAGCTGGCTGCACTCCCCTGTATCTCTGTGGACACTTCTTGGATTCAGATCCAGATGTGCTGCTCCCCAGATATCCCCCCTCCTAGGAGCCCAGTCCACAGACAGGCTCGCCTCCAAACGAAAATCCTGGGGCTTCCTGCAAATCCAGGCCCAGTCCTTCAGCCTTGGTGCGCCTGGCGCTGCGCGCGAGCTGGTGGGAGAGAACTGGTGGGCGGGGGTTGCTGCGCTGAGTGGAACTCAGTCAGAACTACTGGGCCGAGGGGAACTCACCCACCGGATCGCTGCGAAATCTGAGCTCCTCTGAGATCAAGGGTTCGCGCAGACTATGTTCAGTTGGTGTTCCTTGGGGCTGTGGATAATCAGGCCTCCGACTCGAACCTCCTCCCTTCGAAGATGGCGAGATCTCCCCGTGCGCGCCGGCAAGTATCTCCGGTAAGGGACCCAGCCGCGGGTGGTCCACTGTCGGGGGATCCCTGATCAGCAGACCCCAAATTTCCTCTGGTGTTTGCCCGTCTCCTGGCTTGTTGACCAGCACTCCTAGCGAGATCCTCCGCTGCTCTCTCTCTCTTCCTCGGGACAAGACTCAGAAACTGCCCATCTGCTCTTCCGCCATTTTCTCTCTCTCCCATGATGGGACATTTTAAGCATCTTACATTATGAAGAAGTTTACAGCAAGCAAGGTGCCCTTAGCAGAAACAGACATGCATGCGACAGAAGAAAGATACAGGTAATAAAGTACAATTTTCCTGAGCTCTAAAGTTATAGCTCATTTGCATCCTATTATTTATGCTCAATTTCCCTAATTTTGTGCAATCAATTTTTACTGTTATCATCAGAAAAAATAAGAAGTTACAGCAAGAAAATATTGTTACTGATGTATCTCAGAAGATTAATTCTCTCAATCGGAGTGTGCTAAAGACTGGCAAGTGGGATGAAGGGACCTACCCACAAGTTTCTGAAAAAGTTGCTCAGATACCTGGAACCTATTTGTTTTTCAAGCAAATAGTTGGAGGGTAATGAATTGAATATATCAGTAATATTGAAGGCTAAGACTAAGAATTATGGCAATGACTGCCAGAAAAATCCATGTATCTCTGGATATGTAATTACCCTTGGCTTCTTTCTCTAGCACAAATAATTGTAAACCACTCAGTCTACAACTGAATAAAGAATGGACCTTTATTTGGGTCTCTGAGACCTGGTTCAGATTTGCTTTCTGGGAAATGTTCTCTCTATCTAGAAAATAGCCTTACGGGTCCTATTCTCAGAAACTCCTCAAGCAAGTCAGAAATGATCATGCTGATTTTTCCCATTCTATACCCTTTTATCTACCTCCCTATTCCACCCCACCAAATTTTGCCATGCTATAATAAATGTCCCAAGTCTGATTCCTTAGTGCCAAACTTTACATCTATTAAATGTGTAATAAATACACATGTGAGAAGGAGGAAAAAAAAAGGAAGATGTTGATTGTGCTTTGCAAGATAAGAAAGAACCTTCCCTATATGCCTTTTCCTTTAATGAGAGTAATCATGTAATTTTGGGGTGGCAACTAAAAAGAGGCTAAAAGTTTCTGGGTTCTAATATAGCTACAAATCTTAGACAATGTTTAACTATTGCAAGTGTTTGGAATTTACATGTTCTAATGCAAATAAAATCATGCCACCGCATGGGAGGCTGTAAGAGGAAACATAAACCAGAATGGCCAAATATCAGATGAGGCCATACCTGATCCTGAATTGGAGAGGGAGGCAAAGTGGGGTGCAAGGGGGTGGGGACATCTATAATGCTGTCAACAATAAAAAATAATTTTAAAAAATATCCTCTAACCTTACAGAGAATTCTAAAAAAAAGGAAGAAGACAGTTCAAATGAATCTGGATATATATAGATTGCTAAAAGTGTAAACAATAAACAAAAGCAAAACAAAACAGAAGAATACTACACTTCCCACATTTGACCGAGACTTCCTCCATGAAGCCTTCTGAGAACACACATTTAGATTTTGTCTCTCTCCTGCCCTCACAGACTTTTAAAACTCTGCCATAGTAGCTCTGTTATATGCACTTTTCTATCCCTACCATTAGCTTGTACGCTCTATGATTCTATTGTCAAATGCATATCTTCAAAAGTGACATATGCCACAAACTGAGAGATTAAAGAAAGATTGAAGAGCTGAGCTTGTGCTTTCGAGAACTGCAGGGTTGAAGGAAACAGCAGTATTATCTCCCCAGTCCAGATGTCCATGCAGCTTTGAAATGTTCACTTGGCTCGGAAATGTGGGAGGAAGCCGCATGCAGGACGAAGGCTGCTCTGGAGGACACTGGTCTTCTAACTGTGCATCATCTGACAGCTGCGTCTTGCTCTGCTGGCAGGACACTTGTTTGCAGTAGGCTGATGGCTGCCATGCCAACCTGGTCACGCGTTACTTTCCCCTCACACATTAGGCTCCAGGAATCTGGCCTTCTGTCTACTTCTCTAACACTCCTAGTCTTTTACCTTAGTGCACTTCAACTTGCAGTTCCCTTTGCCTGCAAAGCATGTTCCCAGATCTTTGCACCTGAGGCTCCATTTTTTGTGTTCCAACTTCAGTGTCACTTCCTCCAAGGGGCGCACCTCCTCACCCTACCACATTGGCTCTTCCTTCCAGGCACCTGCTTTGCATCATTGTTTTTATCTCTGTGAAATTCACCACTACCAGGAATTTCATTGTTTATTTTATACTTGCTTATTTTCTGTTGCCCTCAGTGAATGTAAACTTCAAGAGAGAACCTGCTAGATCTGTTCCTAGCCAGTGTCTAAATAAGAAAGCACCCAATAAATGTTTATAACAATGAGTGAAAATAGGAAATATGTGGCTGGCGCTCTATTGAGTGCTTTCAAACATAGTCTCTCATTTGATTCTTACCATACATTTTGAAAGAGTCATGACTGTCCCACACTTAGCAAGTGAAGGAAAAGCTTCAGAGAGGTGGAGTAAAGTGTCCGATGTTGTACAGCAAGTGCTCAATAAATATTTATAGAAATAAGGTAGGCAGACAAGCTGGCCAGCAGGCATCTAGAATGTGGCAGCTCCACCCAACTGATACAGCTCCAAACTCCCTGTTCATTTCATCTCATCATAGTTTTAATGTACATCAACTTCTATTTTGACAAGGAGAGCAGAACATTCTGTGACTCCCAAGTCTGACCTTTTGAAAGTATCTTGCTGACAGTTGGAATCAATACCTTTGTGTGTCAAGCTGTAATTTCACCACCAATCTGACATACTCTTCCCAAGTAATGCTGCTGCCTTTGATCCAAGACTCAGGCTGTCATCTTTTATTTGGGAGAGAACAGAATTTAGGGTGAAGATTATTTCCATTCATTCCCTATTATAGTCCAGAGTTTACTGTCTACATTATGGGAGGACATACATCTTCAATGAGAATTTTTTAAATTAAAAAAAAAACAGCTCCCTCTCTTTTGGCAATCTGACATTTGCAAAGTCTTCTTTTCAAAATCACCTCACAGTTGATACTGTTCTCTGGTTTGATACTGGATGGGAACTTACTTTGCTTTACATGTCTACATGGCCAATCATAGTCTGGTTCCTCCCTACTTCTCCAGCCCCAACTCTTGCTACTACTTCTCACATTATGTCTCACCAATTCATTTCTATTTTGTTTTCAGTTAGTGCTCAGTGATCTCTAACTAATCTTCATGCTTTTGCTTTCTGTCAAAATAGTCCCCAACTACTTGCAGTATTTCCCAAACTTTTGACATATGTGTACCCCTTCTATAATTTTCGTAACGCTGAGTACCCCTCATCAAAAAAAGGATATATTTTAATAACAATTAAAATATATTTCTTTTTCTTTTTTTGGTACATATGCAAAATAATAAAGCAAAAAATAAATTATTCATAATAAAATATAAATAAAAGTTATATTATAAATAACATTTATTTGCACACCGGAACATCTCACGCTTCACAAAATTGTCTTGACTTGACTCATGAGAATGTAGAATTAGGCACAGCTAAGCACAGTGCAGTGCATATCCCTACCAAACTCCGATGCAACGCATACCCCCACCAAACCCTTCCCGTACCCCTGGGGGCATGCGTACCACACTTTGGGAAACACTGATCTAGAGTAATTTCATTTTATTTTTAAAGATTTTTTTCCTAAGTGTGGCTTTCTCTGTAAAGCTTTCTCTGATAATCCATACTCTCTTGGCCAATTTTGATATTTTTTCATATATAATTACAGTGTACCTTGTAACATCTCTAAAATAATTACATTGCATTTTGATAAATACTTGTTTTCCTCTACTTGTGTATCAGCAATTTGAGCATAGTATTTGTCTTATGATAGAATTATTAGCACAAAAATTGACATTTATATAGTGCTAGGCATTGTATCAGACACTTTACATATATTGTCTCATTTAATTCAAACAATGATAGTATTGGTGTATATAGAGCATATTATTTGCTCAATTGAGTATATTACTTTGGAGATATTATACAGACACTTTAACTCTGAATTCTCATGAAACTATATAATATGAATCATTATTGCAATTCCACAGGTGAAAAACTAAACCCAGCAGATGTTAAATCATTCACTCAAGACAGATAACTATCAAATAGCAGAGCCACATTTAAAACTAAATGTGATGCTCATTCTCTATCAGGTTATGTGCACATGAAAACATCTGTGTTTCATTTCTATCAGTTTCTGGAGAATGGATGACTTTATATTTACTGAGGGTGGAATTTGAGGCCATCCATAACCCAGTGTCATCCTCTATTCAATGTCATTTATCCAAAGACCCTCTGAGCAAGCCAAACTAATGTTTTGACGTTCCTCAGACTCATCCTGTTCACTCCTGATATATATGTGACCTTGGCTCACCCAACCTGAAAGATTGGCACTCTTTTTTGTTCCCTATACAAATATTCCCCATAATATTGGGTTTATATTTTAGAACCTATAGTTAAAAAACTATATCAAACTTTTTTAACCTCAATATAACTGTCCAATTTTGGCATATCTTCAGCATGAATCAAGCAATAGATTATATACAAACACAACAAGTACCAGGCCTTGGCTATTTGACTTTGGACCTCAATTTCCTGATATGTAAAATGAGGATAGCCGTAGTACCTAACTTCATAGAGTAGCTGTGAGAATTCACTTCTGTCATTAATGTGGCTTCAGCTTCATTATTATTATCTAATAATACAAGAGATTATTAGTATCTAATAATACAAAAGATTGTAAATACTAAAAAAGGGACTAAGTTCTTGATTTACAAATGAAAAAATAATCACAAACAGTCCAAACAAGAGAAAGCTACTGACTCAAAGTCACACTACTCAACTAAGAATCACATCCAAGTCTTTATGACTTCCAACTTCCAACTTGTAGCTGTTTATATCTGACAAGTGTGCGACTTCAAGGTATGAACATTTACTTAATTTTACCTTTCATTCTTCATTGTTCCTAACTAAGTACTTATTACAATTTTGCCAAGCAATGAATTACTGAGTTTCTAGAAGAAAATTATTTAGCTAAGTCTTAACATTCAGTGGTAATTTTCTCCACCATGGGGTTAGCTTCCTTTGAGATGGAGAATAGGGCTAATAAGTAACAGCAGTATATTCAGAAAGAAAGAGAAAGAAAGAAGTAGGAAATGAGGAAACATTATGAACAATCCTAGAAATAGAATCACCAGGCTTGCAAATTCCAAGCATCTGGAAAAGGAATCAGACTTGTTACAGGAAATGGCTATTTACTGAGAAATGAAGGGACTTTGTTTCCCTAATTCAGGGCCTGCTAAGCCTTATGTTTCTAAGTTTCAAGGAAAATGCAAATCAAAAAGAGAACAAAATTAATTTTCTTTGTCAAAGTATCTCTTATTTAACACAAGACAAATTCTCCAGAGTTACAAACCATGATAAATGGTTTCCTTTTTAAAGTCTAAAGACAGAGAGTTTGATGAATCCATTGGTATTCAATGGCCCCAATTTACAGCTCTTCTTTTATGGGTCTACCATTCATTAGCAACATTACAAAGAAAATGAAGCTTACTATCCTGTATTTATACACCATTTATACTTTCCCACCCATCTCAGACATTCATTTATCATCCTATCAGGGTTCTCAAGCCATATCCACCTTCTCCAGAGTGCAATATCCCACCCCATTCAGTCTCCTAGAGCACAACCCTCAAAATGTGATTCTCTTAATGTGAGAACTATAACTCTATGTTTCTTGAAAGTAGAGCCTTGCATTAAGCATATATCTCACCTAGAGGAGCAAAAAAAGTGCACATAGTAGAAAGTCAATACATATTTGGTAGATGTGTAGAGGGATGGGAAAATGAAGCAAAGATTCACTAAATGTGAGAAAGGAAGAATCTGCACAAAATGACTTGTGTCATGGCCAATATAGCAGCCCTTTCATTGGTTCTTTCACTTTAGCAAAATATTGATTTTCTCTCCCAAATGCAGTATTTCTAGGGAAGATATGTGGAGCAAGTGTTTCTCTTTTCATTCTCCAGCAATAGTCTGTGCAGAGCCACATACTTGACATATTTGGGAGGACTGGATGTGTGATGTGTAAACATATGACAATCTCCTTCTCATATATAAATCGGGAGTGGGAATTAGAACCCACTTTGATTTTAATGAGCTCAAGCTATCTTCCCTCTGCCACACCTAATGAATACAGAAAAATAATAACAATTATAAAATAAATCCAAATATTAGGTGTAGAGGAAAGAAGCTTAGTTATCTTGATAAGCTAGAAAATTTGAAATAACATATGCAGAATAGGCTTTGTCCAGAACCAACTGATTATGCTGATTCTGTAAGAAATTAGAATTGAAGACTAGGATGTGGTGGGGGAGCTAAGATATACCCATGTTAAATGGATACTGAATAATTTCACTCTAGGGCCCAGGGTCATTCATGTCATTACTTAGTCTAAATCGCTGATATTATCTATAAAATGAGAGTCAACTGCAAAGTGCTGAAATTGTTCATTTTAATGGGAAGGTGGCCATATTCCCACTAAAAGAATGTTATTCCTAGAGCAGATAATCAGAACAGCCATTCTCTCCTCTGATCCCACAGAGGGAAGGACTGGGGAGCCAGATGAAGCTCCCTCCTCATAGCTCAGGCCCAGCTTTCTTTCATCAATTTTCTGCCTTTGGGATTTTGCAGTACCCAGAATTTTTTGGAGAACAGTGATTCACCCTCTTTCTGCAGCCAGCCTACAGATCACACGGTGACTAGGCTTTATGGTGACATGAACAGTCGTTCAAAGTCAGAACTATTCCAACTCACCTCTTCCTTTTCAATTTAAGCTGCTTTCTAAAGGGCCATAAACTATTCTGTTTGAAGAAAGTTCCTTTCATCAAGGCTTGTTCAGATGAAAGACAAGGGAAACATCAGCCAGTATGACAACGGTATTTGGGTGCTTTGTTCCCTTTTTTGTTGCAAAAGAATATGACATTCTGACCTGAAGACCATCCAATAGGACACCCAGGCTGGTCTTGGATAGTCTTAATTTTTATATTATAAAAATCTCTAGAGCAGCACTGTCCAATAGAAATATAATGTGAGCCACATGTTATTTAAATTTTCTAGTAGCCACACTAGCATATCATATTGAATCCAATATATTTACAATATTATCATTTCAAAAGACAATCAACATAAAATTTATCCTTGAGTTATTTTCTGAGTCTATAAAATCAATATGTGTTTCACACTTACAGCATGTGTCAATTCAGACTAATTATTATTCAATGTCCGGTAGTTACATATGTCTACGGTAGTGGCTGCCTTATTGGACAGTGTGTCTCCAGATCTTGGCTGCATTTATTTGCTCAACATACATTTCTGAGTTCACAGAGCTTTCCCCAGCAGGAATAAAACAATTAACACAGAGTAGGTGATCAATAAATGTTTGCTGCTCTGATTTTTTTTAAAGCATGTTAGTTACTTATTTTAAAAATGTTATAATTTTTAAAATTATTTGGGGGATACAAAATGATATTAGATCAAAAGGGCACTGAACTACAAAGAAAAGAAGAGCCCAAGACAGAGGTAACTATTAGAAATTAAAATAACAATGTCTTAAGGATTTATATTTTAATAGGGAAGATAAAAAAATGTTTTCAAAGATCTTTAAATGTCAGTGCAAAACTGTAAATATCTAAATTCCAAAATAAGAGAACCAACCAACATATTTTATAGAAACTGAAGAAATAACATTCTACCTCTCAGATAACTGAATATTGTAAAGACTGCTAATATGCATGGTTGCTGGGGGAAAAATAAGCCTACACTCCCATATGCTACTGCAAGTAAAGAGTGACATTTATGAAAAAAAATGTTAAATATCCTTCAAAATTGCATCTTTCAAGACAGCTGTTTTAATTCTGTATCCTGAGGAAATTACTAGATAAAGACATAAAATGAATGGAAAGAATGCTTACTTTACTGTCATGGAACTATAGAAAATTAAATGAGCAAATCCAAGTTTTGGAACAATATATAGAAGATACCATTTAAAATATGCACATAGCTGTGGGAATATTTAAGTTCTGCTTTGTACTTTTTGGAAATAACTATTTTAATTAGCATACAATCTTTTAATCAAAGCCAACAACAATTTGTTACCTTTGAAAAAGAACTACACCTTGGAAACTTTCAGAATAACAAAGAGAAAAAAAATTAATGCAGAAAAGATTGTAGCTTGTAATAATTAGGAAAACCATCTTCAAAGAAAATTTACATAAGAGAATTTAAGGAGAATATTCTTCATCAAAACACTACATTTCCCTCTGACTCATTTATCTTGTAAGTGATTTAGCTGAAAGCCCTTGATCTCCTTTAACTTGAAATGTAGAAGAAAAAAGCCCATATCAAAATAGGGTTATAAAATAATTTCTAGTTTGACAAGTTTAAAGACTACAACGTTACCTGGACATGCACTCAAGTTTTCCTGGGGGCATACTGGAAGTGCTGAACTGGGAAATAAAATTATAGCAAAGCAATTAGAACACAAAATCAGCTCTGAGAAAGTTCAGCGGAGGGTGTGTAACGGGGCAAAACAGACAGTGCCTTTCAGCAGGGGGAAAAACAGCACACAAGCCATTTCTGGGCTCTCTGAGAAAGTTCAAATATTTCCTGCACCTTCCTCAGCACTATGCCCCATCTACCTGCTTCTTTCACTTCTCTCTTCCAGAGCAAGGGTCAAGTTCATATGATCTGCCCCTACCTGGACTACCCCAATAGACTCTCCATCTCAGTCCCTCCTAGTTGCTATCCTTCCTGGAATTCAAACTAACAAATGCTCTTCTGTGCCTTTTGGATAACCCAGAGGACACAACCTCTATGCACATGCAAACAACAGATCACACTCTTAAATGTTGGGTTTTTGTTGTTGTTGGTTTGTTTGCTTTGCTTCCTATAGTGATTACAAAATGATTAGCTGCCCATCCTTGAGATGAAAAATATTTCTCATAAAGTCCCAGATTCTCCACTCCTGAAAAATTACATGATGAGCTCACATGCTTGAGACACAAAATGTCCTTGAATAAATGCCAGCTGTTCTTTTTCAGCTGAGGCAGAGTGACTTGATTTCTTTCTTGCTTCCTTTCCCTCTTTCTCTCTTTCTCTGTCTCCCTCTCTTATTCTCTTCCCCCCTCTGCTCCCTCCCCTGAGCTTGCTTCACTAATCATGTACTTTGTCACTGCAGAGACAGAACCTACAAGCCTCTCTTGGGGCCCTTCTCAACATAACCTAACCCAGTGTCCCAGAATTATTTCCCATTTGATGCCTTCATCTATTAGTCTATTCTCTGTGTATCCTCATAGGCTTTTCTCTTTTCCATTCCCCATACCCTGCCTTCATATCTTGAAGACATCTTGTATGTTTTATATATAAAATACTACTTGGTCTTCTGAATTTTTTCAAACATCTGCAAAAGTCAACTCTTCCTCTAGCTTTAGTCAGAAAATTATCACCCTTATCTTTCATTTGTCAATTATGAATTACCGTGTGTGTGTGTGTGTGTGTGTGTGTGTGTATGTGTGTGTATTCTGCCATTCAAGGAAGTGCTTTGCCCAGTAACTCTGTGTTCCCCAGGAAAAAAAAAGAGTATAATGCGCAAAAAGCTTCTGTTGATTGATCCATATACAAATTGGGCAATATGTTTTATCCACATATCACCTGGGAAGTAGAGAGCAGTCAAATCAAGCAAATACAATCTTAGTGATGAATGGATTAACTGGACAGCTGCCATCAAGCCACTCAAGTTATACCCAGTGGACAAATTCTTGGTAATACAGGAAGGATTGCTTTGGTTATAGCCCAAGTCCTTTTTAAATAAATGAACATTATGATTACAAAAGAACTTTGATTATTATACTTTCCCATTAAATCTTTAAAAATAACCACACACACCTTAGTTCCAGGGCCAATTTGTAGTCTTACATTTTTCCTAGCTTTCTTGCTTACTGAAGAGAAGTTATCATGATTTATGCTATCAATGGAGACAGGTTTGTTTGTTGTTGTTTTTTCTGAGAAACAAACGCATCAATTTTATCTTGTACAGATCAGCTCTAAGTAAAGTCTTCAGTAGTTCTGATTTGTATCTCATGCATTATGTGTTGGTGTTCACTAAACTTCTACTCTGCTCATTTAACCCATAACTAAGATTTAAGTATATCTTTAAAATATATATATATATATATATATATATATATATATATATATATATATATATTATTGACTTTCTACAAAGAGGAAGGGAGAGAGACAGAGAGTTAGAAACATCAATGAGAGAGAATCATTGACCAGCTGCCTCCTGCACACCCCCCACTGGGGATGTGCCCGCAACCAAGGTACATGCCCTTGACTGGAATCGAACCAGGGACCCTTCAGTCTGCAGATCAAAGCTCCACCACCGAGCCAAACCAGTTTCAGCAGATTTAAGTATATCTTATATTGATAAGTCATTGAATTATTCCTCAGGAGTCACTGAGTCCAGGAAAAAGAAACCCAGGTTAAGATATAGAAGCAACCCGGCCAGCACTGGTTCAGTGGATTATGCATCACCTCGCGCACCAAGTCACCAGTTTTATTCCTGAGGAGGTCACAAGCCTGGGTTTCAGGCTCAATCCCCAAAAGAAGTATGCAAAAGGCAGCCAATCTATGATTCTCACTCATCAATGTTTCCATCTCTCTTTCCTTCTCCTTTTCTAGCATTTCTCAACTTAATAAAAACATAATTTTTAAAAAGATACAGAAGCAAAAAGAGGTGCTGTCGATCACAAAGGAAGGAGAATGATTTGAAGGAAAGTTTTCTAGTACAATAGAAATTAATTTGGTATTAATTCAAACGAGGTTGATGGTAACATGTTAACTGCTCCAGAACAGCCACAAAGAAAAACAAACACTAAAATATATACAGTAAAAAAACAAAAACAATAAAAAATTAAAATGATATACCATAAAATAACTATTTAACACAATAGAAAGCAGTAATGGAGAAATGCTAGGAGGGGGATAGATATTTATATAACACAGCAAAATGGCAAACTATCATAGCAATTACATTAAATTTTAATTAACTAAACACTTCAATTGAAATACAGAGATTGGCAAAATAAATTTAAAGAAAAATATTACTTACCTTTATGTTTTCAGTAAGAGATGCTTTAAACTCAAAGACATGAGTTAAAAGCCAAAGATTAAAAAAAGATATAACATGCAACATCCAAGCAGAACTCAAGAGATCAGAAGAGCTATATTAAAAATAGCATACTTTAAACAAAATTGTTTTTAGGTACAAAAATAGACATTTTTAAAATGATAAAATGCCAATGTAGGAGGATGACTTAACCATTATAACATGACCTTTTAAACCAAAATGCCTAAAAAAATCTATAGAATAGGATCTCCAACAATAGCAAAATAGCAACATTCTCCTAAAGAGCACATAAAATATTCTCCAAGTTAATCATATCAGGCCATAAAGCAAATTTCAATAAATTTAAGAGATTCAAATTATACTTATAATTCTTATATGTCCTTTGACTAAAATGAATTGAAATTACAAATTAATACAGAAGGAATTTTGGTAAACTCACAAATGCATGAGAATTAAGCAACAAACTTCTAGATAACAAATGTGTCCATGAAAAATCACAAAACAAATAAGAAAACATTCTGAGGTGAATCAAAATGAAAACATAACTTACCAAGTTTTATGCAATATAGCTGACACAGTGCTTAGAGGGAAATTTATAGCTGTAAATGCCTATAATAACAAAGAAGAAAGAAGTCAAATTAATATCCCAATCCTTCACCTTAGGTAAAATTAAAATGAAACTAAATCCAAAGAAAACAGAAAGATTGAAATATTAAAAGTTGAGGAGAGCTCTATCTGATTTTGGCTCAGAGGTTGGCCTGCTGATTAAAGGGTCTCGAGTTTGATTATGATTTATTATTTCATTTACATGAAATATGCAGAACAAGTCACAAACTGGTTATCAGGAGGAGGAGTAGAGGAGACAGAATGGTGAGTGACCACTAATGAGTACGGGTTACTTTTCTGAGGTGCTGAAAATAGCCTGAACATAAATGGTGGTGATAGATGTGCAACTGAGTATTGTAAAACTACAGAATGGTACACTTTTGAAACATAAACTTCTGGTATAGGAATCACATCTCAAGTAAGTTGTTATTTAAGAAAATAATGAGAAGTACATAAGCTGAGTCCTATGGTAGTTCCATTCTAAGGAGGGGTGGATGGAGATAACTGTATGGTGAGGGATGGAAACTAGATTTCTGGGAGTGAGCACAATGTAGTATATACAGAGATTGAATCCTATCTAATAAAAGAGCAATATGCAAATTGATCATCACTCCAACACACAAGATGGCCACCCCCATGGGATCAAAGATGGCTGCTCCCATGTGAACACAAGATGGCCACCATAAGATGGCCTACAGGGGAGGGCAGTTGTGGGCAATCTGGTCTACAGGGGAGGGAAGTTGGGAGGGGGACCAGGCCTGCAGGGGAGGACAGTTGGGGTTTACCATGCCAGCAGGGGAGGGAAGTTGGGGGCAATCATGCTGGCAGGGGAGCAGTTAGGGATCAATCAGGCTGGCAGGGGAGTGGTTAGGAAGTAATCAGGCTGGAAGACAGAAGCAGTTAGGAGCAATCAGGCAGGCAAGCAGGATAGCAGTTGGGAGCCAGCAGTTCTGGCTTGTGAGGGGGATGTCCAACTGCCTGTTTATGCTTACCCCTGGTGGCAGTTGAACATACCTCAAAGGGTCCCAGATTGGAGAGGGTGCAGGTTGGGCTGGGGGACACCCTGCCACTCCCTGCCCCATGCAAGAATTTCATGCACCAGGCCTCTAGTTACCATATAATGTCATATACCTAAAACTTACCTAATGCTATAAGCCTATGTTAGTTCAGCAAAAACAACAACAAAAAAAGAATAACACTTTCTCACGAACATAAAACTGGTAGGAAAGATTCATCTTGGATTTGAAACAAGTTTATATGACTCCAAATCCTGTGATTACATCATCGTACTTCCTAAATTTGTTAACTCTGCCTAGGAGACTCTGGTAGGATACAGTATTTAGTGTGATCATTCTATACTTTGCTTCCAGCCTTCATGCACTTTTAAAGAAAATGGTGCTTTATGGAAGGAAGAAGCCTCAGAGAATTGTAAGAGACGCTCAGAAATTCCAGGTCATGAATCTCTGAAACATAAAGCAGAGAGGGGGAGAATATAGGCTCACCCAAGGGTACATTTTCCTTCTGAGAAATCAGGAAACTGCAGCATGGAGACCACGTTCAGGCTTGGTTGTGGAAATCGGAGTACAGGAAAGAGTAGTAACATGCTCTATTAAAGTGTGGAAGGTCAAGTTATGCCCTCACACTATCTGATGACAAGGAAGAAAGAAATGAAGCTTTAGGCTGAAAGCCAAGTGACTGGGGACAAAGAATCTGAGTGTTTCCTGGCTGCTCTCCCAAATTGGAGCTCTTTCATTGAAAAGGCAAGCACATTAGCCATTGTTGAGTTTTCTAAAGGTAGGTGAGAAGTTTGACAGCTCCGGATAGAAAGAATAAGAGGTGCAGGGAACTGGTAATTATCTGCTATTTGGAGACAAAGGCATGCCTGTGCACACGCACAGGTGTGTGCTCCAGACTCTCTGGTTCCAGTTCATTATTTAATTCCTGCCTGCCTGCCAATGGAGGAGGCAGCTTTCTCCATGACACTGGCAAAGGGAAGTTACAAAAGAGAAAAAATATCAAAGTTCACTGGGGGATCAGGGATGGAGGCAGGGGTGGAGGGGTGGATTTACCAATTGCAGAGAACATCTAGTGTCTAAAGATAAAAACATTATTTTTTTCTGCAAAAGTAGTATTCATGTTGTTTTAGATATATATTAGGTATTTTTCCTCCCTCAAGCTTATAGTCTTCCTATGTCCATGCTGCTCCATATAGTTGATTGATGTATCTATAAATGTTTCACATCATAAATGAACTGCTAGTTTTAATTTTCTGTGGATGGAGTTATGTTCAGAGCATGGTCTTGAAGCAGAGAAAAAGAGAAGAAAAAGTCAAAGAGAAGCATGGGTGAGCACCAATAAAGCCACCACAATTTCTTCAGAGGAAAATACTTAGCTCTGAGGTTATAGGTACACGTAGTTTAGATACATTATATAACATCTGGCATAGTAGTTGCATGGAAGTAAAAGGGATTATTCTAGAAGACAATGTGAAACTTTCCCCAGCTCTTGAATCTTGTATCATGGAGCTAGAATTATATTTTTATCACTTATTAACTGTGTCTTAGGAATGTTTCTTAAACTCTCCCTGGCTTAGTTTTCTCAAATATAAAGTGAAGATAGTAGCACATACACACACACACACACACACACACACACACACACACACACCCCTAAGGTATATTGGGGAACACAGCGGCATTTAATATATGAATAAATCATCGCCATTATCATTCTAATTCAATGGCACTCACAACTTAAAAGTTATGAAACACTTTCTATGAATATTCCAGATAACAAAGATAAACCAGGATAGGCTGGTTAAAGTGTGTTGGGAGAGAACATAATGGCCAGGGGCCCCTGCCTTGGGCCCCTTAGCCCCCATCTAAGGGAGTCCCTGAAGAGTTTGAAAATCATACATCATCACCTCCAGGCAACTTTTCTACTTAGAAACCTGGGAACTGGGGAAGAAAGCAACTTTCTCAAGATTATACAGTCTGATTGTTGTCAAAGCTGATAATAAAAACCAGTTCATGAGTCATAGCCAGCAGCCCCTTTCTCCAATCCAGTCCCCATTTATTTTTGCACGTAAGGGTGCACAGAAGTAATAGTTTAGGAGAGAAAGTCGATTGTTAGAAATAGATACCCAAAACATAGGAATCTATAACAAGACACAGTGATAAAGGAGACAGGAAAACTAAAAAGATGGGAGAAATTAATCTGTATTGCCATTGAGGGAAATTTGGTCTAAGGACAAACAGCTATTCCACTGAGCAGAGAACAAGAACACATATTTCTTCCAATAATCGTAGTCACTAGGAGGAGTTTGTAAATTGTGTGATAAATTCTCTGTGAAAAGTTAGGGGAGACTAAATGTATTATACTAGGTTTTATATCCAAAATGGGTAAAATCATTTAAAACACACACACACAAATAAACCAGTTTTGACTTTTAAAGGGTAAGCTTCAGTAGTCTGAAAAATTCATTTTTATCAAACACTGCATGCCTCAGTGATGTTAATTTTTTGGGGAGGTTTTATCAATTTGTGTAGTATATTTATTGACAACTTTCTATCGAATAATTGTCATTGTTTGGAAAGATTAAAGTTGTGGCAAAGCAGAAATACATAGAGAAAAAAGAAAATTCTTTTTAAAATACAGATGGGGAAAAGACATCGTTTCTCACAAATGCTAAGCTTATATGTATTAATATATCTTGCCATCAAATGCCCTTCACCATCTGCTCAATATCTAGCCAAACAAGAGAGTCATCACCTCCACAGAACTCTATAACTTCTCCTCGCCCACACTGACCTCACTTTATCTACTTGACTCCTGTAGCTTTAGAGTGCCTTGTAACATTCCTTGAATTACTTGTCCATACTTTATGCAAATTATAGATTCTTTATTAATATTCCATATGCATATATCTTACATACATTACTAAATTAGAATCATTTGAATACAGATTGAATGTTGGCTATTTTATTACATTGATCAGAACACATAAGGTTCAATCGATATAACGCATCAATAAAGGAATAAATGTATGAAAAAATAAGTAATTAATAAATTTAGGAGAGGTGTTGAAAATAGCCACTTTTCGAAAGAAGACATTCAGAAGGCCGAGAGACATTAAAACATGCTCAAAGTCACTAATCATCAGAGAGATGCAAATCAAAACAATGAGGTGCCATCTCATACCTCATCGAATGACTATTCAATGAGTCAGAATGGCTAACATCAACAAATCAATAAATGACAAGTACTGTTGAGGATGTGCAGAAAGAGGAACCCTCGTGCACTGCTGGTGGGAATGCAGACAGATGCAGCTACTGTGGAAGACAGTATGGAGTTTCTTCAAAAAACTAAAAATGGAATTCCCATTTGACCCAGAGATTCCACTTCTAAGACTATATCCCAAGAAACCAGAAACACCAATCAGAAAGGATATATGCACCCCTATGTTCATAGCAGCACAATTCACCACAGCTAAGATTTGGAAACAGCATAGGTGCCCATCAGCAAATGAGCGGATTAAAAAACTGTGATACATCTACACAAGGAATACTATGCCACTATAAAAAAGAAGGAAGTTTTACCATTTGCAATAGCATGGATGGAACTTTAGAGTGATTATACTAAGCAAAATAAGCCAGTTGGAGAAATATAAATATCACATGATCTCACTCATTTGTGGGATATAATGATCAACATAAACTGATGAACAAAAATAGATCCAGAGTGAGGAGAAGTGGTGGGAGGTGGGAGGTGGGGAAGGGTTAGAGAGCAACCAAAGGACTTGGATGCATGCATATCAGCATAACCAATGGACACAGACACTGGGGCGTGGGGCAGTGAAGGCGTCCTGGGGTTGGGAATGGCAGGGGGGAGGGGGGTCAATTGGGGGAAAAGGAGACATATGTAAAACTTTAGACAATTAGAAGATAGGAAGAAAGGGAAGGGGGGGAGGGAGGGAGGGTGGGAGGGAGGGAGGAAGAAAAGGAGAAAATACTGAGTGAAAGCAACCCAAGCCAAGTGAATGATTTAAAAATGTTTACATGTGAATTAAATTCATTTTACACATTGCAATCATGAGATACTGGCTTATTCAATGAAGTTTCTGCATGGTATAATAAGAAAAGGGTATAATGGAATTGAAAATACATGCCGAATTCCTGACCAAATAAGCCACTGACTTGTTTTGAAGCAGGTTGTGTCACATCTACACTTATGTTTTTTCTGTAAATTAAGTAAGCAGACTGGATGAGGAGCTGTGAGGCCACTTCCAATTTTGTAAATGATTGATTTATGACATGATGGCAACTAAGGGAGAAATGACCAAACATTCTCCATCTATGTAGAAAGAAGATCTGGTTTGTTGGTTTTACTCCTCAATCTGGGGTGTGAAAATAGCCCAGATCTAGGAGTCACCAGACCTAGATGTTAGTCCAAAACTCTTCTAATTACTCTCTCCAGTACCCAAGGAAGTCTTAGCCCTCTCTATCCCTCAGTGTATCATTTGTCAACAGTTGCCTCTTCCACCTCTACATTGCCATTATGTCTATGCCAGAATACCTTTCACTCATTAGAGTGAAAAGCAAAATGATTATATGGTCAAATTTGGGAAATAGAAACTGAGGTCCAACAAGAGGATGGTAGTTAGTGGCAGAACAATTGCTTTTAGGATTAAGACCCAAATCTGAAAGTTTATCCATGATCATCTACTCTCATTTCTCACCACTGTCCTAACTCACTAAATTCCACATTTTAGTTTCCCTGATATAGTACTTCCCAACCCTTTTCACAGCACAGAGAATATTTTGTGATACACAGGGGAGAAAATAATACAAGGCCTTGTATATATTTTTTATACTTATGAAAATATAAATTGGAGAAAAGGTGTTTCCTTTCCTTCTCTCCCTTGTACGTAGTATCTATGTACTTCCTTCTGAGTGTGTCAATTGAGCCTGTCTGGTCCCAGCATTCCCCAGATTCCTCTCCCTTTCAAAACTGACTTATTCCATTTACTTGGAGATTCCGATTTCTCCTTCAGTTACTCCATTCAAGCCATTCATGTTTAGCTTAAGTGTCAGCTAGTGGCTGGCTGAGTATTGCATAGGGAAGCATTATCATTTTAATAAGTGCTTTTGGTTTCTTAATCTAAATTAGGATATTCAAGCACCACAGCAGGGTCAGTAGCTCAAATATTTTGGACCAGGCAAGACCTTTGAATGATTTAAGAGGCATTTCATCCAGGCTTCTCTCTCTACACGCTGAGAATAGGTACCACCAGAAGTGAATTAATGAAATCGAGTTAGTGAGCAGCTCTGTGAGCTCTCCTTGTCAGAACTCAAACTCTGCCACTCCCCCGGGGGTAGAAAGGCACCTAGAGGGCAAGCCCACTGTGTCAGCAGGAAGACCGTTTGGGCTGGGGTGGGTCTGGCAAAGCCTGCAAGGGCACTGCAGAGGGGAATATAGATGCCAATTCAGTTCGGAACACACAGCAGGAACATCAAGACTACTGCAGCAAAGAGGAGAGGAGGGATCCAAGCCAGATGCCTCACAGCTGGAAGAGAAAGCTCTGTTCATTGCTCCAATGCCATAAAGCAAATGCCACACCGGAGTGGAAATTCACCAGTCCCTAGAGGAGGGAGTGCTCTTTCTCTGTCACTGAACTCCTATTTGGTATTCTCAATTAGAAGTCCCTTCGGGGTTTAATGAATTGGAAAGATGCTCCTTCAGACATCTTACCTGAAATAAAGCCTTATAGAGCTCAGGGAACCCGTTAGCTCTGTAGTAACTAAGGCTCTAGACCCACCTATGTGAACCCCCTACGGACCCCATCCTTAAGAGTACTTTTCAGATTGCAAAGCACAATCTACTCTAAGATCCATTCTCAGTAACTCTCCCTCAATAGCACAAGTGGGCAAACTTTTTCTGTAGGTATGTTAAGCTTTGCAAGCCATATTCTCTCTGTTGTAACTACTCAACTTTGCCATTGTATCATAAAAGCAGCCACAGGCGACCTGTACATGTATGAGAACGGCTGTGTTCCAATAAAACTTTCTTTGCAAAGGCAGGCAGTGAGCTGCATTTGATCCATTGGATGCAGCTTACTAGCCCCTGCTCTACAGCAGTACTGAGAAGGAAGTCAATACTCCCCTCTTCTCGTGTGCTTATACCCAGTGCTCTAGCAGGAAAGACCTCTGAAGTCTCCAAACTAATGGAGCTGGACTGCCTTTCCCAGGACCATGAGTTCTTCACTCCTCTAGGTCACACCTAACCTTTTCCCCCTCACTGAACCCAAATCCATGGGCTTGAGCCATTCAGTGTCCTAATTTTAGCAGGCAAGGCAACAGATAATCATGGCAAAGGTGGGGGAGGGGGGAAAGAGCACAGCAGACTAACCAGCAGATTATCAATGGTTCAAATAGCTCTGCAATGATTTTCCTGAGGCAATTAGACTCAGGAGTTTTACTTCTCAGCTTTATGTCCCTTTATACCAGGGGTTAATGACAAACACAACATGATTGCAACTGAGGGAATTACCAGCAGCCTTTACTGATTAGAAGATGTAAATTAAAAACACAAAACAAAACAAATAATAAAAAAAAAAAAAACAGAGGAAGCTGCCAATGCCTTGTGCCAGAAGTCAGAAGGCCAGAGGCCAAGGGATGGATATGACTAATCGTCTGATATCTTCAATTAGTGATTAAGCCTCTCAGAGCAATTTTCCTCACTATTAGATTAGGACAACACTTTCTCTGACACATCTTGTCAGCACTCTGAATGAAACCCTTCTAAAGACTCTCCCTAAGCTTCAGATAAAATCCAAATTCCTCGCTCACCTCTCTGGCCTCATGTCTTATCACTTGACCCCTCAGCCACAAGTGCAAGACATAACTCCCCTACTCACATAGTTTTCTCTCCCAGTAGATCGTTAACTATTTCCCACCCCTAACCTCCTTATTTCTTAATCTTGTTTATCCTTCTAGTCTCTATTTAGACATCTGTCTTCCATCATACTTTTCTTAACCTTCTAAGACTGGATTAGGTAGGTCTTTCTCACAATCTCATATAATGCTATCATTACTCTCATCACACATTCCTTTAGAGAGGACACACAAACTTTGAAGTTACTCAGAAGAGGACTTTGAATCTTTTCATTTCGAGAACATTTAAAAAACTAAGTTCTTTACCCCACAGAAGAGATGACTCAATCGAGCAAGTAATGTTTTACGTTCCCTGTGCAGCAGCCTTCAATGGCATTACTAATCTAATTCTCCATTGGCAGACCATCCTGCCTCACTATCAGTCTAGTTTTTTGTTTGTTTTGTTTTTTAACTGAGACTGACCTCACCCATTACCTACAGAAATGGAGGGGACACAGGGCTGGCCAATCAGTGTACTGAATTCCCTTGTTTCATTGAATGGATCAGGAATAGCCCCTAGCCCACTCAAACCAACAATAATTTTGGGTCTCTTCTGGATCTGTTGGGAAAGGTAAGCCAACACAGGAAAACAAGCACAGAGAAGGACAGAGACATACTAGCAAGAATAGGAACCCTACATTCACGTGTACCTGAAGCTCCTCACTATGAAACTTTTTATTTACATGGGCCAATAAATTTCCATTTTTTTGTAAGCCAATTTGAGTTGGCATTTGGCTTTTCTTTTAAGCAAAAAAAGTCTTGACATGAAAGCTGCCTTTATGGGCATAATTGAACTGAGTTTATTCACTGGAAAAATGCCTCTCTCATGTCCACGCTTTATCACAGTGTTAAATATTTCTGAAATACTCTGGTTGTGACAGATGACTAATTTATAAATTGACCTTGGCCTACATAATAAAGAAACATTCTGTTTGGCTCAACATTTGAAAATCTATTCTGTGAGGAGAGATAGGATTAAGTCAGGGATAATCTCTTCTATTCATAGAAATATTTACAGTCATTCATTTCTTATTTTTTCCAGTAAGGTAGCTGCTATAAAATATCTATCTCCTTGTGATAGCTTAACAAACATCTAATTAGAAAAAAAATTCACTTGTACAAGAAACTCAAAAGTACAGCAATGAAAAAAAGACAGTAGAGTGTATGGCCATAGGCCCTGAAATCTGAATGTTCAGATTTCTAATAATTGCTCTGACACTTATTATCTGTACACTCTTTAAAAAAAAAAAAAAAATATATATATATATATATATATATATATATATATATATATATTATTGATCTTTTACAGAGAGGAAGAGAGAGGGATATAGAGTTAGAAACATCAATATGAGAGAATCATTGATTAGCTGCCTCTTGCACACCTCCTATTGGGGATGTGCCCGCAACCAAGGTACATGCGCTTGTCCGGAATTGAACCTGGGACCTTTCAGTCTGCAGGCCAATGCTCTATCCACTGAGCCAAACCGATTTCGGCTATCTGTACACTCTTGAAAAATTTACATAAAACCCCTTATGTTTTAGGTTCCTTCCTTAGAAATTATCAACAATTGTCACAATTCAAAGATAGTTGTGAGGATCAAATGAGATATCATATCATAAGAATTTAGCATGTTTTCTAGCACAGATTAATACTAATATCACCAATATAGGTAAATCTTCATGGCACTGAATTAGTCAATTGTTTCTTAGATATAATACAAGCAACAACAAAAATATGAATTGGGCTTTACCAAAATTTTTTTAAAAAAGCATTTTTGACATAGGAGTTTGGAACAGGTGGTCTAATCTCAGAGGGATCATGGGAGAGGGTGGTAGGTGGGAAGAGATCAAAGATTTTGTATGCATATATGCATAACTCTTGGCCATAGACAATAGGGTGGTGAAGGCTTGGGTAAGGGTCAAGGTCAGGCTAGAAGGAGTTAATGAAGGTAAAAAGGGGACATATGTAATATTTTAACAATAAAGATTTAAAAATAATATTTTGGCATAGACCATGTGATTTATATATGCATACATAATTTAGTTCTAGTATATTTTGAATGACACTGTAATAATGAATACATCACAAATTTGTCTAAACTTACAAAATGTACGGTACAAAGAGTAAACCCAATGTAAACTATGGACTTTAGTTAATAATAATGTAACAATATTGGCTCATCAATTGTGACCAATGTGCCACACTAATGCAAGGTGTTAATAATAGAGAAACTTGTCTATGTGGGGTAAGAGGCGTGAGACCATATATTAAAAACCTCTGTACTTTTTACTCAATTTTTCTATAAACCTAAACAGCTCTAAAAAAATAATGTTTATTAATTATAACATTTTGTAAATTAAAATAATAAGGAATTAGTTCCAGTATACAACCTGAAAATAGCTAGTTAACATTTTTAGTATCTTAATCAAGATGCTCACTTTAGAATAGATACTCACATGGGGTTTGGACACCTTTATCTCTAATCAATATAAACGATTTAGGATTTGGTTAATTATCATATAAGATATTAGAAACATCCTTGTAGAAAAAGATGCAAGAAATCTGGCAAGCCTGGAGACATGCTTCAGAATGGTGCCTGGAATTAGGATTCAGAAGAGTGTTAGTTCAGATATTGATATGGAAGAAATGAATCACGTGACTTTGTCGAAAGCTTAGAGATTTCTAGGATTCAGGTGGTCTTATTTGACCTCTATGAACTTGTAATATGGTCAGGACTTGTCTATTTGCTTTTATTTGTAGCAGATACCAGTCTGTGAATTGCTTTTCAATAGCACCCAGCTCATGGAAGAAGAACCTACAAGCCTTCACTTACCTCTAAATCATGGAGGCCACTGATATTAACAAGAAGTACAAAATAATCATAAATAATCAAAGTAGCTAGGTCAGAGTGCAAGAGCACACTCTGGAATATTGTGGTATTTGAACAGGAGCTGTTTGAGCACTCTCAGGGTGTTCTGGGGCTAGACTCTAGATCAAATTATAGAATAGACTCTATTGCAATGGTTCCTGGGTCTAACTGAGCTGGAATCACCTGAAGAGGTTTTAAAAATATAAGTGACAATCTAGCTCCTGAGCTACTGAATCAGAATCTCCAAGGAAGAGACCTGCGTATTGATATTTCTCATAGTCTCCCTTAGGTGGTTCTCAAAAAGGCACCCTGACACTAATTCAGGAACCAGTTAGTCTTTGGAAAACGCAGAGCAAAATGTCCCTTAGAGAATCTGTGATCTTATATCTATATGAGTCCTGGGTAAAGAAGCCTTTATAAAGTAGATTGAAATATCCATAGCAAAGAAGGCAATGTGAGGAGATAGGAAAGAAATCAAAAGAGAGAGAGAGATGGGGAGGGAGGGAGGGGGGTAAGGAGGAAGGGAGGGGGAGAGAGAAGGTGGATATTGAGGGATGGGATGTGCTATTCGAATTCTAATTAAGGATCTTATAATCTGGGATAATTGCAATTGCCACTAGACTAGACAGACACCATTCTTCCCTTGGAACTGAGAAATCAATCATAAGCTAACAGCTTACTTTTGCCAACTCTCAGTTACATTCCTGGCTAGAGTTTGTCTCAAGCAAATGAATTCTAGTTATTCCTCCTAACTCTTGTTGGCAGAACACAGGACATTTACCATCTGCTCAGCTTTGCCTTGGCAATAGGTAAACACTGCCTATTTCTCCAAGGCAATGAGCAGAAAGAGATAACAAATCACAGTAGAGCTGAGGGTGGGGCTCCAATGTCACGTCTGTGTTCTGTGTTACTCCCCTGTAAAGGATTTCTGCTGCTGCCGGGGCTTACTTACCCATCTGGAGGCAAGGATCTGGCTCCCAGACACCATACCAAAGCAACTGAAGAATTCCATGACAGAATTCTTGCCTTTAGAAATCACTCTTACATTACTTTTTCATCCTTTACAATTTCTGCAAGCTTTTGCACTTTAAGCCTAAGGTTTGCTGGTATGTTACTTTTTCTCAAGTCATTTGTTGTGGTGATTAAGACCCAAGGTTCTCTGCTCCCATGAAGCTTACTTTATGCCATGGGAAACAAATAAATAGGTAACTGATCATGTTGTGAGCATTATAACCCGATGACTAGGAAGTACTTCTTAGTGGGACTGGGATGCATGTTGTCAGGAAAGAATTTTCTAGGAAGTTTTATTTTAAAATTACCCATGGATGAGTATGAGTTAGCTAGTAGAAAGAAGAGATATTATCTGAGAAAGCCAAAATATACTCCAACAATGCCTATATGCCTAAAGTATAGAGGCAAAGGTAGAGAGTGGCAAGAGTTGAAGCTAACAAGACACTCAGGGTTAGGTTAAGAAAGGTGTCCTGGGCCATGCTATGGAGTTGACATTTTATCTTGATGACAAAAGAAGACCCCGCAGGATCTTAAATCTGGGAATAATAAGATGAGACTCATTATTGGGCCAGTTTGCCATCCTAAATCTCTTCATTCATTATTCATTTGACAAAGATTAATAACATATTTTCCATTTGGTAGAACTGCTGTAGGCAGAGAGATATGATAATAAACATACAAAAAAGGCCCGTGTTCTCACAAAGCAAGAAAAAACACACAGAGGATAATTTCTGATGATAATGTGTACTGTGAGAATAAAAAAAGAGGAAGAATGTGATTGAGTCTGACTGAGGCGGTAAGTGCCAGGCTGTTGTGTGTGTGTGTGTGTTTACTTGGAAAAAAAGATCTCTCTGAGAAAGCGGTATTTGAGATAAGACAGTGTTGTGATTAATTATCCATGTCTACTGCATGTGTTGATGGAGAGCAAGTGATCTGCTGTGGACCTTTAAACTAATTATAGATATTTAATTTAAATTCACCTTGGATATGACCCTTATCATCCTCTGCTTTGTATTTTGATCATGAGTACACACACCTTCTCTCCCCATTTGACAAGTAGCTTTTTAAGGCTAGGAATCATGTGTCTGTGCCTTAGTTTCCTCCTCTATAAAACAGAACTAGTTGATCATGGAATCTTCAGATTATAATTTCAGAATTATAAGAGATAATGCATTTTCATCACTGAGATTAGCACCTGGCTCACAGAATATGTCTAAAATTTTACTTGTTTTTGTTACAATAACTGCAATAATAATAAGCATTTTTAACACCTATGGCTAAATACCAAACCTCACACACATAGTATGTAAAATGACTATTAAATAAAAGCAGTTAAAAGTGGTTTCTGAGGCTAAGACCAGTGAGTGAGTTGCTCTGAGATGTGTTAGTGTTTTATAGGGACACCATTCAAAAATGTGAGCAGCTGTTCTCTCAGTTAAATGAGATGAGATCTGAGCAAAAACTGGAGCAGCAATTTGACAAGTTTATTGGACAAAACTCTGACGGTGGCTTTATCCATGTTAAGAAGGTGCCTGACAAAAAAGATGAGCTATCGTCACCTCGAATGTATGGAGTGGATACCTAAGGACAGAAGGAGGAAAACCCATCACCACTTGCACCAAGATTAGCACTGTCCCTCTTCCTCACCCTAAATCCCAAGAGCACTGTGACAATGTGTGCTAGTGGCCGCTGCTATCTAAGTGCCTCCCTTCTGCGGGCTCTCCGGACAGTGGGAGCAGACCCATGGCCTTTGGGGAGAAGCACCAAATGCCCATATTCTCTCTGTCAGAAGCACTGCAGACATAACAATGCACCTTTCTTCACCCCCAATTGCAAGTAAAGCTGTTTCACCTCTCTCCACCAGCTTGTCCCCAGCTGGAGACAGCCCCAGGTTAATTAAATAGGAGCCCTCTGCTCCCTCCAAGCCCTTGAGGTACCACCCGCAATTACTCTGCTATTTAGAAATGCCAAGTCTCTGTATTTGAAGTATTCAAAGTGCACTGAGTCCCTGAGGATGGGGGAAATGGTATTGCAATAGGACTATAAGCAACTCCACTTGGAGAGAGATAGAAATCCCGTGAGGTACCAAAACACACAGGAAAGAATTCCTTCAGAGCCAGTCGGGTAATGAGCAAAGTAATAATATTAATCTCCACTCTGTGCTCAGCATAATGCTAAGCAATGGGCAATGAAAGGAAATGAGATATGCCCTCTTCCCTTCAGGAGTCACCCTCCATTGGAGTACATAAAACATATTCAGAAGAAAATGAGAAAGCAAGTGTTTTTGACCAAGAAAGAACCATACGTAGAAGCTAATAAAAGAGCAAAGAATCTAGGCTTGGGATCTAGCTGGACCAGGGTTTGAATCTGGCTCAGCAATGTGACTTTGGGCATTACTTCTCTTACCTGTTTTCTTAGTTTCTCCATCTGCAAATGGCAGACCGGCTGCAGAGAGGTGTTATTAGAATTCAATAAGAAAATAGATGTAAAATGCTTTAATGTAATGTCTGGCACAGAGTAGGCACTCAATGCACCCATTTCCTCAACAAATATTGAATGTGCACACTGTGCAAGGAATTGTTAGATGATAGGAACAAGACAGACACAATTCAAGCTTTCATGCAGCTTATATTCTAGAACAGTGTTTCCCAAACTTTTGACATATGTGTACCCCTTCTATAATTTTCATAACGCCTAGTATCCCTCGTCAAAAGAAATGGGTGCATTTAAATAACAATCAAAATATATTTATTCTTTTTTTAGTACATGCCCAAAATAATAATAAATGAAAAATAAAATTATTCATAATAAAATATAAATAAAAGTTATATTATAAATGACATTTATTTGCACACCGGGCCATCTTAGGCCTCACAAGACTGTCTTGACTTGACTCATGAGAACGTAGAATTAGGTGCAGCTAAGCACGGTGCAATGCATATCCCCACCAAACTATTCCCGTACCCCTGGGAGTACGCGTACCACACTTTGGGAAACACTGTTCTAGAAGAATAGATGATTTGGAAGTAGATTATAACCCGCATAGTACCTGAGATCCTACTCTGTGCCAGATACACCAATAAAGCAAATACAAGCAAGTAAGCTCAATATTATTTCATCAGGAAGATTGATAAGAAAATTAAGAGGTTTAGTGTTAAAGACTTAGTTGCCTGTTTGAGGAAGGTGATATCTGAGCTGAGGCCTGAATATCTTGCCATACAAAGATCTGAAGAAAGAACTTTCTAAGCAGAGTGAACTCAATAAATGCTAGACATAACTACCAATGCTACCAGTAGGTTCCCAGTTTCGTGTGGAGGCTATTTGATCTGGGGTAGTTTGGGAGTGATATGCCAGAATGGGATGGAGATAACAGACTTCTGCATGGAGAAGAGATGATATTGAGAGTGAGGTTTAGTTAGCACAGACGATCCAATAAAAACATTGGCATTACACATTCATACAACATTTACGACAGGGGATCGGAGGAACTTATTCATTTGTGTTGTCTATGACTGCTTTTTCTCTAGATGGCAGAAGTGAATAGTGGAGATGAAGGCCATGACCATTTTAGGCATTTTTAATGCCTAAGATATTTTCCATCTGTCCCTTCACAGAAAAAGCTTTCCAAGCCCTGTGTTAGAGGTTACAAAGCAAATTTAAATAAAAATTATTGTGGAGACAACCTGAGGAGACTTGAGATGGGCTTACTGAAAAGCCTACTTATGGCACAGAAGTCCATAGACAGCCACCTTGGTCTCTCTCCAAACTTAGAGTGTAGCTGAAGGCACCTGGTTGGTACTTATTCAATCTTGGTTGAATGTGAATGAGTGAATCATATGTCCCAGAGGGCTCTTTAATATAAAAATAGTGGAGAATGTCTTCCTTCCTCACTTTACAAACAAGAAAATTAAAGCAGATACAATAAAAGCTAAGACAAAACCTAGTGTCTCTTAACTCCCGGTTTACTACTCTTTTCCACTGAGATGCAGACTCAGACCCAGAGTGCCAGCTCATAACAACCTAAAGTAAGAAGGGTGCCTTCTTTCCCTGCCATCAACAAAGCTTCCGCCAAACCTCAGGTCTCCAATCACACTGACACCTGGTCCAGTTAATCACCATATGGCACTACATCTGCAGGACCAACTGCTCTCACTCATCCAAAACTCTGCTCAGTCCTGGGAATACATGTGGCAAGGTTCATGGGTGTTTGCTAATGATCATTCCCAGCTAGCAGTCAGAGGAAGCCCCATGGTCAGATACAAGGGTAAGCCCTCTGGAAACTTCCTAAATATGTGCCTCTTTTACCTCGTCTATCCCATGGCGAAGGTAAAATCCTACCATTTAGGAGTTAATTGCTTCTTCATGCATATTAGGAAACTCTATGAAGAAAATAATATTCTCAACCCCTGCGAGAGAGAGAGAGAGAGAGAGAGAGAGAGAGAGAGAGAGAGAGAGAGAGAGAGAGAAACAAACACATCACTATAAACAGGACATTAGGGGTCAGAAGTCAGTTAGCCCAAGGATGCTGTGGAACAGGCAGTTCAGAGTTTGAGCTCTGAAGACCCTGCTCTCCAAGTTTAAGTCCTGCCTCTGCCACTCACCAGCTTTATGACCTTGGGTAAGTCACTTGATCTTCCTGAGCTATATAGTCCCTTCTCCTGTGAAATGGGGACAATACTATTACATATTTCACTGTGCTCTCCTGAGAGTGAGGTTTAGAGATTTGAGCAGACCACTCGTGAGGTCCTTGTTGACAGAAAGCACTTGCTAACAGAATAAAACAATGCCGCTGATCTGAGTGGTGTGGCAGGGTCTGACTCTGACCACTGTCAACCAGATGACTGTGCAAAGCACTGAACTTCTCCAAACCTCAGTCTCTCCATCTATAAAACAAGAACAAAAATATTATCTAGCTTACAGAGCTTCTGCAAGGGCTAAATAGCATCAGAAAGATAAAGTACTTAGCAAAGATCATGGCATTTATTATTGGGTCATTAAATGTCACCAAATTTAAAAAAACAAATAAGATGTTAATACCTGCCTGGAAAAGCTCTACAACTCCTTGGAAGATGAAAGATCATGAATATAAAAGTGCCTATGTTACACTAAACTGCTCTGCATGTAGTGTGGGTTGTCAGGGTTACTATCCAGCTGAGGAGGCCTGTTTAATGTCTGTTTACTTTGGCCTGTGATTTGAAGGTCATTCATGGGAGTTGAATGCTTTGGTGGCCAGGTGCTATGTGAGGCCAGGGATTAATTAACCTGTGATCTATGACTTTTAATTATTGTTCTCAAGTCTCACCTAATATTTGCCAGTGACTCTTAAAGAGCCATATGGCCTACCAAAGCACTTGGGACTGAAACACTGGCAGAGACTCATCTGTGTTATTCCACTCCCCTGATTAGGTTTATGAGAGAGAAGACACTTGCTGAGCTGAGGTTTGGCCAGTTTCCTACTTGAATATTTAAACTTTTGTGTTTAAATGCACACACGCACACCTGTGTGCATACTACACCTATGTGAGCATAAGGTCACACCTGGGCAACATGCCAGGCAGCATGGCGTACTAGAGATAACATGGGCTCTGAGGTCAAATATACTTGAGGTTTCATCACTCACT
Source organism: Vespertilio murinus (assembly GCA_963924515.1). NCBI lineage: Eukaryota > Metazoa > Chordata > Mammalia > Chiroptera > Vespertilionidae > Vespertilio > Vespertilio murinus. The sequence goes on along the minus strand of OZ004708.1, from coordinate 17,970,327 downwards.
AGCTACATGAACTTGGAAAAGTCACTGTGCCCCCACGTGCCTCAAAGTCTTCACTTAATAGAAATAATAAAAATCTACCTTGTAGTGTTATAGACATCTCGCCATTACTGACCATAAATATAAAGTTATAGCTGGATCAATGCTATGAGCTTTTTAATAAGCCCAGATATTTTTATGTTACCTTTAGTTATTTAATTGAATCTCAAATTCATCATTAATAAAATTGGGATATCATCTACCCCATGAACTAATTCTATATTTATGGGAATCTTTTCTGTTGCAGACACAGTGGGGATACAATGACAAACAATAAAAGCACTGTCCTTCCCTTAATGGAAGTTAAGGTCCAAAGTGAGAGCATTAATTAAGTGAAAATATAGATGATTACTCGATCTTATGTTTTATACAATAAGGGTAATATGCTAATTAGACCAGACATCCTTCTGGACATCCTTCCTGATGAAGCCAGGGTCAGAGGGAAGCTTGCCTCAGTCCCGGGTGCCAGAGGAAAACCGGTGCTGGCAGCTGGGAGAAGGAAAGCCTACTCTTGCGTGAATTTTCATGCATATGGCCTCTAGTGTTCTATAAGACAAAGTCTAGCATCTATAGAAGGATTACCTACTATAGATTAGGAAATCAGCAGATGACTTCCAAAATAAGTGACATTTAATCTTAGAAAGAAGGAATAGGAGTAACAAAGCAAAGAATGGCATGAACAATGTCAGAGAAAACAACATGTACAAAGGCCCTGTTTTTGATTCATTCCTTTTGTTGAACAAAATGAGGAGAGACTATCCTCTTGGCCCTAAGAATATAGTGGTGAGAAGACAGATCCTTTGAAGACTGTGTGTGTTGCTTACATTAGTAAAAGAATAATAAAGGAAATGAATTTGAATCACAGCACGGGGCATGGCACAAACACAGCACTGTACATATTGAAAACAATAATTAAGATCACTACAGCAATATTATAAAAGAAGCAGTCCATAGCTCTAGGGGAGAAATGAGCACCACCCATTCAAGACTAAACATTGTAATCGTGCTTTTGGTTTACAGGGGAAGAGAAAAATACCCTCCAGCTCTGTTTTAGAAAAAGAGCCTCAGGATTCATACTAGAGTTTGAAGTACCTGATCGCTATTCAGTCTTCCCTTGCATTTGACTATCTTGTAGAGGAGCATTTTAGCATTAGGAATGTGAAGTGTTGGTCTTGGTCTCTCACCCCTTCCTCCAGTGAGATCAATGGCAGAGGAGCCTACCTTCAAAAGGTCTGGAGTGTTCCGTTTATGGGGGAGTGCAAAGACCACTCAGCAGGGTTACAACAGCAAGGAGGTTCAGCCTCTCATTTGACCTCTGAGGGTCCCCAAAGGTCAAGAAATAGATAAAGCCCAGATGCCAATGGAAGGGTGTTCCATCCCAGAGTTGTAGATGACATGTATAAAAAGTCTTCTCTAGCTAAGATCTTCTCCCCTACTAATGCCTAAAATGCCATCAGAGCTGACTGGTTCTTTGGTTCAGATAGAACTTGCTTTTAAATATGTGGAAATTGACATTAGGAAGTCCATGATCATATTGGCAAAGAAATATTTTTCTTTACTTAAAATTAGAATTTTAAATAAGCTATTGCAGCCGCCCCTTCCTTTGAAGCAACTAAGGCCCAAAAAGAGGAAGTGAGGTCACACATCCTGGCAAGGACAGATCCAAGACCAGAACACGGATTTCCTAATTCTAATTTCTTCTCTTGGACCTTCTATATCTGAATCCATATTCTCTAAATCATTTTGTTCCCCCCCCCCTGCCCCGCATTATTTCTCCACTATTGGAAAAGAAGGAACTTCTATAGCATTAATTCAAGAGCTGGAAGTTGGAACAGAAGTAAGAACAAGAGGGAACAAGGCACTCAGAATAATTAGCAACTTTCCCTGGCATTGGTCCCTCCCCAGAAGGTTCTGCCAAGCCTCAGGAAATCTCTGGCATCACAACCAGCTGATAACAAGTAGCATCAGCACTGTCGTCACTAAGACAGTGTCTGGAGCTCAAGACCATCAAGCTTTAAGCTCGTCTTGCTGGCTGCTGGTTGCTTCCCCCAAAAAGCATTCCAGAAATGGTGCCTCAGAACACAGTTCTCCATTCTCCCTTCTATGGCTTACCCAGAATTTTCTGCTGAATCTTCCTGTGCTCTCTGGGCATCTAGGAAATGAGGCTCTTTGCCTTGACAGGCAACCTCTGGGAATTGTGTTTCTTGGAAAGTTCATATAATAATAGTGGCACTCTTTATTCATTGAACTATATTTGACATATAACCTTGTGTTAGTTTAAGGTGCACATGTTGATTTTATACATTCATATAATGTGACATGATTGCCACGGTAGCATTAGCTAGCACCTCAATCACATCACATAATTTTATTTTAGTGGTGGGAATAATTAAAACCTAGTCTCTTAGCAAGGCTTCTGTTTATAATACAATATTGTTGTTTCTAATCACTATACTGCATTAGATCTCCAGGATTTATCTACTAGTTATGAGTTTGTACCCTTAAACAACATTTTTTCCTTAAACATGCTTTCAAGAAAAACCTACTCACTATTTTTTTTTTAGGTTTAACATTGTGTGTATATAATGCTAGCTACCGGCTTGGTACCAACTACACTCGAACCTGTACCTGTGTATCTAAATGACCTTATCTGGACTCAGGCACTCCCCCACCTTTCTGATAGGGCAGAGGAAAGAACAAAACAAGACAATTTCTTTTAGAACAGTCAATACTGAACTTTAGAATCCTACATTCTTTTTTAAAAGTATATTTTATTGATATTTTACAGAGAGGAAGGGAGAGAGATAGAGAGCTAAAAATGTTGATGAGAGAGAAACATCAACCAGCTGCCTCTTGCACACCCCCTACCGGGATGTGCCCGCAACCAATGTACATGCCCTTGACCGGAATTGAACCCAGGACCTTTCAGTCCACAGACCAACGCTCTACCACTGAGCCAAACCGGTTTCGGCAAGAATCCCACATTCTAATCCTGGCTCTGCCGACTCCGGCTGACTAAGCCACCTTGGGCAAGGCCATTCTTCTCTCTGACTCTTAGTATCATTATGTGTAAAAACAATATATAATAATACTACATAGGATATATATATATCCTATGTAGTATTATTTTCTTTTTCCCTTTTATTAATATCCGCATTTTAAAGAATAATTTTCATAAAAACATCCTGACCACTTCTAAAAACGAGAAGACCTAACCAACTGGATTCACATTCCCACATGATGATCTGTGGAGCTCTGCAGAGGTGTCCAGTGTAGAAGGGTCATGTCCACTCCCTTTCACTCCAGTTCCCACCGGGTCATAGCCCTTAGCTGGGTTAACTGTCTGAAACAAATAAATCTTTGAGTTTATGAACCTGAACTCAGTAGGAAGTAGTTGCACCAAGTGAAGCATCCACTATTTGGGCAGACTGTATGCATTCATCAAATATTACTGAAGGAGTGAGATGTGGCCCTTTCCCTAACACCTTAAAGTACGGCACCCTCATGGTAGCTCATTTCCTATATTATGCTTTCACATTTTGATAAAGGCTGCTTGACTCTTTGCACAATTTTTCTTTTTAATTAGCCCTAGGGTATTTTACTTTATTTTGACTCATTTCCAAAAATTCTTATTCCTGAAAACCCTTTGTCCATATTAATAATCATGGTCTCCCATTTGATCTCAATATATGTGACCTTTACCTAAACTTTCTTAAGCCTTTTTCCTACCTGCCTCAGTAGTTATGATACATATTAAGTCAGTTCAGAACCTTAAAACTTACATATAGCTACTTAAGAAAATAACTACTCAAAATGCATACAACTGTTTAATTAAATGAACATACCTGTAAAATGCATTTAATTTTTTCTGATACTTGTCATGCCAATAGGTAACATAAACATAAGCTTATTGTCTAATCAGTGGAAGCCTTCCCATTGGTTTCAGTGCAAAAACTGTCCCAGTCAAACTTTGATAGTATCTATTGAAGCATTATTACAACCAGGGAAAACATTACTAGTTTTGCTTCATAGTAGAAAAAGTAACACATGTCCTCTCTTTTAGAGATCTCCTAAAGAGCCACTTTGCCACCAAGAGTAAGGTTACAGGGAAGGGAACCAAGAGAATTTCTGAGGAATATTCCCAGAGGTCTCTCCTCTCAACATTCTGATCAGAAAATAAAGACGCTGGCCGAGGCAAATCATGTACAGTCAAAAAATTCTATCATATTGCTAAGAACACAAATTGTGACTCAGTTATTTTCTTGTCTAAGTAGACTGAACAATTCAATTAATTTCATTATTTCTTGGAGATTTGGGGGAACACAGCCACAGAAACTTGTAATTCACTCTGTGGTAGATGAAGACTTTCAATTTTCCAAATGCATCCCTACTAGTTCCAGTGAAGTTAGCATTGCATCAATTTTTGTTTATCTGGCATACTTTTCTTTATGACTCTCTCTCTCTCTCTCTCTCTCTCTCTCTCTCTCTCTCTCTCTCTCTCTGTTAATCCTCACTTGAGGATATTTTCCCATAGAGTGGAAGGGAGGGGGTGAGACAGAGAAATATAAATGTGAGAGAGACATATTGACTGGTTGCCCCCACTCAAAGATTGAGCCTTCAATGGGGGTATGTGTCCTTGACAGGAATCAAACCTGGGACCTTTGTCTGAATGCCTACACTCTATCTACTGAGTCAAACTGGGTAGGGTGCATCCAATTTTGGAGCAGAACACTTCCCAAGGTCAACATTCCTCATGAAGTACTTATAGCATGCTTCATAAAGAATAAAATAAAATAAAAAATCATTCGAAAGTCACTCAATTCCTATCATGTTTTTTAATCATTATAGGTTTATTTTAAAGTACAATTGTAATGACAAAGATATAATTGGGGCCTCAAATTTCTTGCTGCTAAAAAGAAAGATATCTATTCTGACTTGGAAACGTTGGTAACAAATTATCTATTCTGTGATTCTCAAAGAGAGGTCCCTTGACCAACAGGATCAGCATCTCCTGGGAAGTTGTTAGAACCTGTCAGAAATGCAAATTGACTTAGAAATTCTGAGTAGAGCCTAGAAATCCCTGTTTTAACTCCCCAAGTTATTTTGATGCATTCCAGTAGGAGAACCATTACTTCAGTCCAATGCTGTTTGATGAAGAAACGAAGATTGAGGAAAGAAAATGTGATTCTATTGTTGAGTTACAAGAACAAGTGAGAATCAAGTTCTGGCCTCACACAACATTTCTTCCATCCTTTATACAAAACTCTAAAATAATGTATTTACACGGGGGCTACAAAGTATGCTACATACTTATTTAATTATCACCTCTGTTCTATGAGTAGTTTTTATTTTACAGATGAGAAAATGCTCAGAGGGAGTTGGTATGCAAAGTACCATTTGATAATGGGTTGATCTGGATTAAACTTTGTTTTCAAATTACAAATTCCAAGTTCTTTTAACCAAACTACAGCATCTGATCCACCCTATCACATAATAAATTCTCAAAAGGTAGAAATAAGTCTATTTATACAGGTTTTCATTGTCAGATTTGAGTCAGCATTGTAGCGAATGGCTTGCCTCTTGGTGAGCACAGTATTTTGGAGAAAGACTATTTCTGTCTCTATACTTCTGTAGCCTCAGTTGATTAAATTTGCTACTTTTCTACACTTGAGCAACAAATGCACAAGTCAATCTATGTCAAATTAGCCAGAAATTCTATTTTTATTCTTCATTGTTATGTATAAGATGCTTCTCATTATTATACATTTGGGGGTGGGCTGTTGTTGAGATTTTAAAAATATTTTAAGTGGTGCTCATCTATTATATTTGAGGCTTCAGGCTATGTTAGCAAGTGGTACAATTTTAGAAATTTCAAAAAATCAAAACACCATGTGGTATGAGAATAATATGTTAAAATATAGATTCTCAATATAGAAGTATTGTTTTCCTTAAAAAAAAAAGGCTACTGCTAGTAATTATCACTATCAATAGCCACAAATACTTTTATGAAGCTTAGTATTCTAAGAATTAAGGCACTTTTGTGCAGTATCTCCTATAATCTTATGATGTTAGTATTATTATTGCCCCCATGTTATAAAAGAAACCTATTTTCAGAGATTAAATAAATGGCCCAAAGTTACAGAATCCAAAAATTGCATCTCTAGGACCCACTACACCAATGTCCAGACCTACATCACCTGAGTAAGCTGCTTCTCAAAGCAATGACTTCATTCGCTATCCTGGCCCAGCCTAGACCTTTCTGTTTGAAGTCCCAAATAAGTACAATCTAACTACAACCTACCACTTTCCAGGTTTATACTTAATTCTTTTAGCTGCTGCTGTTCAAATCAACTCACAATATACATTGTACTGGTTAATGTTACAGATTTTTTTCAATAGATGGAGTTATATATATGTTGGTATATACGCAATTTGTGATTTAATATGTATGCTATTTTATTGTATTGACAACAAGCTTCAAAACTTCATATGTCAAATTGTTAAAGGTGTTAACATCATAGGTATTTTTACGCTTAAAAATGTCTAATTTCGTGCTCCCAAAAAAAAAGAGCATTCGCAGGGAGCTTTAATCCATTACTTTATTTTGAAGAAAAGTGCTGCTAAATACTTCAGGAAGCTTGTGGTGAACATGCTCCACTCAAGATTCTTGTGAACAGTGGTTTAAACTCTTTAAAAGTGATCATTTAAATGTGAAAGACAAAGAAATCCTAGTCAACCAAAAAAGTTTGAAGAACAACAATTACAAGCATTATTGGATGAAGATGCATGTCAAACTCAAAAACAACTTGCAGAAAAATTAAAAGTTGCTCAGCAAACAATCTCCAATCATTTACAAGCAATGGGAAAGATTTTAAAGGAAGGAAAATGGATGCACATCAACTGAACAAAATACAAATGGAAAATCAAAAAATCATCAGTAAAATGTTGCTTCAATGGCACAAAATAATTTTTTTGCATTAAATTGTGACTGGCTATGAAAAGTGGATTTATTTTGAGAATTCCAAATGCACAGAATCATGGGTTGATCCAGGTCAATCATCAATATGGACTGCAAGACCAAATCACTTTGGAAAGAAGACAATGCTCTGTGTTTGGTGGGATCAGGAATATGTGGTGTATTATGAGCTTCTAAAATCAGGTAAAACTGTTAATATTGATTGCTACCGATAACAAATAACCAATTTGAACCACAGTTTGGTTGTAAAACAATATAATGGGCCAGAAGACATGGCAAAGTAATTTTGTTTCATCACACTTCAAAACCAGTCAAAGACACATTGAAAGATCTTCCTTGGGAAGTATTAACCCACCCACTGTATTCACTAAACCTTGCTCCTTCAGATTACCACTTGGTTCCGATCAATGGCACACCCACTTTCTTAGCAACACTTCAAAACATATGAAGAAGTGGAAAATTGGGTCTCCGAATTGTTTGCCTCTAAACAAGAAAAGTTCTATTGGGACGGTATCCACAAATTACATGAAAGATGAGGGAAATGTGTAGATAGCGATGGACATTACTTTGAATAAAGCACTTTTGATGTTTCTCTTAAAATTATCGTGTTTTCTTTGATCATAAAATCCCCATGATTAACCCATACACCTGATATATATATATCCCATTTCCCAATTCCAGGCCTGCCCATCCTCTGCCTGCAGTATAACTTTTCCTTTCCCTTCATAGTCTATTCCAGTCCAATCCAAGTCTATTCAATTCACTCAGAGTTTTGAACTGTGTTAACAATAATAAAATTAACCCCCCTGATCTGTGTGCTTTGATGAGAATGTGAACTTTGTCCATGAGAGATACCCATGGTGGTATGGAGTGATTGGTGATGCTCTCACCTCTGGACCACTTCAATGTAGAAGATGGTAAGACCTTCCCTAGATGTGCATGAATGATGCGTTAGAATAGTACAGCAATAAGGCTGTCCATCTAGGGAGAGGACAGGACACACAAATTCAGGCCACAGAGTGGCAGCAATATTATATGTTCATATAGTGGGCTGAAGATTCCCTTGAATTCCTTGTTTCATGTTTTTGACCCTTCCCCAAGGCATCTATATTAGGGATCACTTCTTAAAACAAAAGGAATATTTTAGTGTTAAAAAAAAGTATCTTGGAAATCAATGAGACAACTGGGCTGGTAGAAAAATGGAAAAAAGGCTGTTCAAAGAGAAATAAATAATATGAAAAGGTGCTCAGCCTCAGTTATATTTGAAGAAAAGCAGATATAAAAAAGGTATAAAAAAGAGGCCTAACACTTCTCACCCATCTAATTGGTAAAATAGTTAAGAACATTTTAATACTCAGTATGGGGAAAATTGGTAGAAAACTAGTATACTCTACTCCTGAGTATGTATGTATTATAGTACCACCCATAGATAATATTGGTATCTTTTTCATTTCTATATTAAAAATTAAGTTTTTCAATTAAAGTTTATATTCAATATAATTTTGTTCTAGTTTCAGGTATGCAGCACAGTGGTGCTCTCTGTATTTTTATCTCAATATGAAATAAATTGGGACAATCTTTCAGAGGCCAATTTCCCAATATTTACAAAATTTTAAATGCATATATTCCTTCACCCAGGGGTTACAATGCTACTGATTTTCCTATGGCTTTTCTCTCAAAAAGATGCTTAATGTAAAAATAACAAAACACATTTAATCAACAATTGTTTTCAGTGCTTTACATGTAGAAATAATTACACATTCATTCACACAACTGACTAAATACTAAATGACTAACTAAATCCCTCCTCTGGAAAACAGTGTTAGAAAAGTTGCAGGAAAACCTGAAAGCAGAGGTGGCTTATGGCCAGCTTTCTATTTGGGTGGAGCCAGTGCAATGGGGTGGCCACAGAAAAGTCAAGGGAAAGATGCTGGAGGACTGGGTGGAGGGTTGTTCCGCCCCCCTGATTCCACCCTTCACCTCAGCTTCCAAAGGCGCTCTTCATATGGTGCCTTTGCACAGGTCATTTGTGGACATGCACGGAGTGGTGGAAGTTTGAGCCACCCAATGTGCATATTCATAACTGACATAAAAAAAATGACACTCTAATTCTTGTTTCAGTTCTCACACTATAAACGAGTGTCCTTTCACAGTCTATTTGTGTCATGTTTTCTGCATATTTGTGCTGCTCTGACATCACTATTTAAAATAGCCTCCCACAGCCCGGCCTCCGCGCCCGCCGTGCTGGTGACGAGCTGGCATGGCACCTTCCATTCACTGCCCCGGCGAGTCCTTTGTCCGCTGCTGCATGGCTGGGCCAGAGCTTATGCCTCTGCTGCCTGGTGGATTTTGAAACTATAATGGAGATTGAACCGCCTCACCAGCCGCTGCACCCGCCGCCGCCACAAGTGGGGGAAGCCCACAGAGATCAGAGCTCACTCCGTCCAGGGTCCAGGGAGTGAGCGGCATCCGTAGCCGCTCCACTCCTGCCCCAAACTAGACACCTTTAAGCACAGTCTCCCCACCCGTAGACATCTCAGCCCAGCCTCCAAGCCTGCCATGCTGGCAAGGAGCTGGGGTGGCCCTTCCATTCATGACCCCAGCACCCCAGGGGGGCCATGTTCCCCCAGTGAGCCATGTGTCCCAGGGGACCCTGTGCCCCGGGTGAGCCTTGTGCCCCAGGGGTCAGTGTGAGTCCGGTGCCCCAGGGGGGCCGGGTGTCCCGGGAGAGCCATGTGCCCCAGGGAGCCATGTGCCCCGGGTGAGCCGTGTGTCCCAGGGGGCCATGTGCGCTGGGTGAGCTGTGTGTCCCAGAGGTCAGTGTACCCCGGGAGAGCCGTGTGCCCCAGGGAAGCAGTGGGACCCAGGGGAAGGGGCGGTGTGAACCAGAGGAGGAGCAGATTTTATTAGTGTGGTCCTGAGATAGTCACCATAAAACAAGCAGATTGTCAAATGACAGCGGAGAGGGGAAGGAGACTTGGGGGGAGATAAGAGATAAACCTAAGGACTGGTATGCATGCATATAAGTACAACCAACGAACACAGAACTCTGGGGAGGGAGGGCATGAATGGGAGGGGGGGCAATGGTAAGCTATGTACACATATAAATACCTTAATAAAGTAAAAAAAAAAAAATAGCCTCTCAAGCACCAGGCTGACATGCTATCTCCTGTTTCCAAGCACAAGAAGGCTGTCATGTGTCCTATAGAGAAAACAGGTGTATGACTTAAATTTTTTCACATATGAGTTACAGTGCTGTTGGCTGTGAACTAGATGTTAATGAATGAGCAATATATATTAAACAAGAAGTCTTTGTACAGAAACATGCATAAAGCAAGGTTATGTATTGATCAGTTGATCAAAATGTAACCACAGACTGGCAGGAACTTAATTCTGTATTTCCAATGGGAGTTATGGTTCCATTGCTTAAGTCATAGCTCACAGCTACTATATAGACTATAGCTGCTAAAGCAACAAGTATTGATAGCAGCATAGGAAAGAGCAACTCGCAGGAATATAGAACATCACTGAGCTGAGAGCCAGTTGGTCCCTTCCATGGGGTCCCTGTAAGAGCTGAATAGACCTCACTACAGAAGCTTTTCAGCCAGGGGTGGACAGGCCATTAATTCAGGGGCTCGATGGAGGATGTGTTCACAATTAAGATCTATCCACCTGCTAGAGTGGAGATGGTCCAAGACATCAAGAAAGTCTGACTGGGTCCTGGTCCAGCTGGATGCACCTTCCTGAATACCAATACACAGAACCCAGGAACCACACTAGCCAGAGACCCATGACAATCCAAAAATCGGCAAGCGGATCACTGCCCTGCCCCCAGGGAGTCTTGGCCTCTTTCTGATACATCAAGAAGAACAGTGAGAAACCCAAAACTCTAACCATCCACCCAAATGAGTTGGAATTCACTAAGGAGAGACTTTGTAAAAGAGAATCCACCTTAAATTTGAAAAAGGAGGATTTATTGGAAATAAGGTGGGTTATACATGGATCCCTATACATTTGAATATATTATTTAAAAATCAGAAATGCTGTCACAATTTTATGAAATATTTAAAAGAGGGAAGGAGTTTATATATGCTAACATAAAATATGTTTAAAATGTGTATTTAAAATTTAAAAAAGTTTCAGGACAATATATATATATATATATATATATATATATATATATATATATATATATAATATAGCCTTATACACATTTTGTACAAATACACACAATATTTCTGTAAATATACACAAGAAAAATATTTTAAAAATACTTGAGACTATAAGCTTTGCAAAGGCAGGGACTGTATCTATCAACTCTTTGCCATGCCCAGCATGCTGCCTTGCATGTATTATGTACTTTTTAAATATTTGTGGAATGAGCAAAAGACTTAATAGGCAACAATAAAAATGAGAAGAGAGGAGTGCCATGAAGCTTTTCTTTATATTTTTACATCCTTTGTGGCTGGCACTTGTTAACGTGAGCATCTATTACATTCAGAATAAAAAAAAATGAAATGTTACTCCCCTGTTTATTCTTCAAAGGCTGCTAAGTCCCTTTCAATATCACAGTGATATTCTCCATTCTCTCGAAACTATTCTATCTCCTCATATCCCTTTTTCTAAGCCACAAAGAGATCCAGAGTGGTTTCTCTACAATCATGTTTGTGCACTGGGACTAAGCTTTGTGGCTCATCTCACCAGAGATGTTTGATGTGACCTAGCTGGTCTAATTTTCTCCTCTGTGAATGTCAACTTGTATGTGCCCCAGACATTGGACATTAGATTCATCGCACAGTTGTAATCATAAGGTGTGCATTTAAGTTTCCGAATGTCCACCCTATGTCTTGAGTAGCAAAAAAAAAAAAAAAAAAAAAGCCAGCCATTAGGAATGAAGACTGAGATAGAGAGAAGCCATTAGAGAGGCACAAGGAATACCCACACTCCTAAGATATTCCTATTTTTTGTTTTCTTTTTGAGGGCTACCTGCATCCCTAGTCTAAGGTTCCCTGAGAAACATTTTGAAAACATTTTCCTTATTGGTTATTAAATATGTGTCCTTATTCCCTAATTGCCCCTCCCATGGCCCCCCCAACTCATGCCCTCGTCTCCCCCCCCCCCCCCGTGTCTGTGTCCATTGGTTATGCTTATATACATGCATACAAGTCCTGTGGTTGATCTCTTCCCCTTACCCCCACCCTCCCCTACCTTCCTTCTGAAGTTTGATGGTCTGATCAATGTTACTCTGTCTCTGGATTTGTTTTTGCTCATCACTTTATGTTGTTCATTATATCCCACAAATGAGTGAGATCATGTGATCTTTCTCTGACTGACGTATTTCACTTAGCATAATGCTCTCCAGGTCCATCCATTGCTGTTGCAAATGGTAAGAATTCTTTCTTTTTTACAGCAGCATAGAATTCCATCATATAAATGTTCTACAGTTTTTTAATCCACTCATCTGCTGATGGGCACTTAGGCTGTTTCCAAGTCTTAGTTATTGTAAATTGTGATACATTTTCATGTTTATAAAAAATAACCAACTATTTAGCCTAGGATCCCCAGAGTGGGTTCCTAACAGCCACTTCAGAGTTCTGACACTGCATCTCCCCATCGCCTCAGCACTGAAGGCCAAGCATTACTGCTCATATACAAAGTCACATAAAAGACCTTTGAATACATGGCCCTCTGCACTCTTTCTTTCCCTCTTTTCCTATACATCCTCCCTCCTTCCTGCATTGGCCTGGGATACTCTTTTATCCTCTTCATTAGGTAAAATTGAGTCAAATCAGGACTCATCTCTTTGGAGAAGCTTTTACCACCAATGCAGCTACCAACACCACCAACAATACCACCACATCTGGGTGAGGACCCTATGTGCTTCCCGTTATAAGAGGGACACTCATCACATTTGTCTTCCCCATGTTCCACACTCCTACTGGACTGCAGCTTCCTTGTGAAGCTGGGATCCTTTCTCATCAGTGGCTTCATCATTGGTGTTTAATGTGGTTAGTGCATATGACATTCAACAAATATTTACTGACTTATACTTTTTGTATCCACACCCTAGAGAATCTTAGATTTCCATGTATTAGAAATTCCATTAGTTTATTGATGAAGATATCTAAACAAATGTCCAAACTATCAGAAATTAGCCAACCTGATACTTTTATATGCTCAACAGTCCAGACTCAAAAGACACAGGCAGAATTGGTGGATGTAGCACCCACACATGGCCACAGACAACTAAAAATACGCCGAATTGGAGAATGCCGGGAGAAGTAAGCTAACTTGCAATTTGCTCACAACTATTATAGGACAAGAGAAAAAAAAAAAAACACAAACTCTCAGAATTGCAGGCTTTTAGAGCTTACAGGAAATCCTCTTGAAGAAAGAAAAATGATAAGAAATCTCTCAAATCAAAGTAATTCTTTCCTGCCCACTTTAACTAAAGTGTTTCACTTTTTATCTTTTTAATAGACAGCCTCAGGTAAAGGTGTTTTCTAATCTAGTTTGCTTTTCTTGTTCTAGGGAGAAAGAAATGCAGAGTTAGATGAAAAAGTGTGATGGAGGGCAGAAAAGCCAATTAGCAGCTGAGCTAGGATTAGAACTTCCTGCTTTCAGCTTCCTACTTTGATCCAAACTTGTTTCCGTCATTTTTAATAGGGAGTTTGCAGCTCCAACTTAGTGTCCTTAGACCCCCGAGCCTACCTAGGATTTAATCCTTCAGGCTTGCCAAGCTCTCACCCCTGGATAGCAGAGGTATGTAAAAGCCAAAAGAAATTTTATTGGAAACCGATCTCTTGGGCAGAAATCAAAATGACATCAGCTACAATAAATAACTGCAGTGTAGTCTTAGAGGAAAGGTTGGCTGTGTCTCAAGCGAGGTCAGCTTCTGGCATCTATGTGAAATAAATATAAGGCAGCTTATCTTTTTGAAAGCAGGGCACTATAAAAACACAATTGCCAGAACAGGAGAAAATTGAAGCTGATTTCCATGGCAACAAAGGAGTTACGTGGATGAAATAGGAGCCCATAAAAAAATCTACGTATGCTACATTAAAGGGAGAAAAATGGAAAATAAGCAACAGGGAACTAGCATTCACCAAAAATTCCCTGAGAGGGGAGGCCACCACCAAGACTCCTAGAGTCTGAGCATCAGTAGGGAAAACGCTCTCAACAAGAACCCCCAGGTCTGGTTGCTGTGCTCTACAAATGCCTCCAAGTGGATGGTCCCCTGGCACTACTGTGGGGTGGCTCTTCAGTTGTCATTTGGATATTTCCTGCAGCAAAACATTTTTTTTAAATATCTGTATTTATTGTTAAATGAAGACCCGATTCAGAAGTGATGATAGAACTGAAAACAATGACAAGCTTGAGTTGTAATGCTCTAGCTGCGAGGATGGTTGTTCATCTCAGTAACCCAGTGGTCTGCTTCTCAGTTCTCAGGGCACCTCATAATTCCTTGTTCACCCAACTCCTTATCACCCCCCCTTCAGCAACCACCAGTCTGTTTCCTGTATCTATCATAAAAGAAAACTTTTATGAACTCATTGACTCTCTCTCTCTTTCTCTGTATATCTATATCTAATATATATATATATATATATATATATATATATATATATATAGAGAGAGAGAGAGAGAGAGAGAGAGAGAGAGAGAGAGAGAGTCAACTTTTAGAAAAAGAGGAAGGGAGAGACAGAAACATCAATTTTGAGAGAGAATCATGGATCAGCTGCCTCCTATACACTCTCTACTGGGGATGGAACCCACAACCCCAGCATATGCCCCTCACAGGAATCAAACCCAGGACCCTTTAGTCCATAAGCTGGCACTCCACCCACTGAGCCAAACCAGTCAGGGCCTCATTGAATCTCTTGGTAAAAGGTTTGGGTGAGGTCACCGATACCTTAAAAATGTTAGAGAACTCTCAAAATTGTCACTGTTCTCTATCCTACTACCTTCTCTCAGTTCAGCTTCCCTACTGCCTTGGTGCTTAGGGTCTTTCCCCTCTCAGATATGTTCACAGCCCTAGTGGATTTATTATTCTAAACCAACCTGAATCAGGATCCAGCTATAGCCCTTTTAAGGATTCCACTTCCAACCTCCTTAGCATGACACCCAACCTCATATTTGACCCCTGACATGCTCCCCATCTAATGTCACATTCCCAACACTCACAATTTGTCTTTTCCCATCATTTCATGCTCTCTTGGAACTCCAGACATTTGCAGATACTGCTCTGGTCTCTGTACCAACTGTCTCTCTGTCGTCTTCCACCCCTCTCTTGCTTGGCTTTCCCTCAAATTGAGTGGAAGTGCCCTCTCTGTGATGCCTCCACTGACTGCTCCTCTCCCCTTCATGGACCAGGTGTCCCTGAGAACATGCTCCCTTGAATCTCTGCACATACTGACTACAAATGTGTATTACAAGGTACTGCAATCACCTGCTCACGTGCCCCTCTCCCCTGCTAGGCCCTGAGCTTGCTGGGAATTTGTCTGTTATCATAGTCATGGTGCCTGGCACACAGGACACATTAAATACATAGTATGGACTGAAAGGAAGGAAAGATAAATATCCCCTGTGAGTTCTTGTTGCATGTCATTCCTAACTCGAAGCTCATTAGCTTTAATAAAATCCCAATTCATTCTTAAATAGTTTAAACACTTAGCAACTTCTCATTTTCACCTTTTAGGTTCTTGTATAACAGCCTTTATACAACATTGCTTTGTGTTTCATTATTTAGAATGCCCACAACCTCCCAACAAGCTCCTGATGGTTTTTCCTGTTACTCAGTTAATTCAGGAAATAAAATGTATGAAATATAGAATTAAATACTCTGCATCCTTTTGACATCTATCCACTACCTGTTGCTGTCTCTTAGTCTAAATCTACAGAGAAAAACAAGTGAAGGGGGAGAAATGGAAAAACCAAGAGCCCAGCCACATGCCTGGCACAGCTCAGTCAGTGGTTGAATGTGGACTTATGAACCCGGAGATCACAGTTTGATTCCCAGTCAGGGCACGTGCCTGGGTTGCAGGCCCCATTCCCAGTAGGGGGTATGCAGGAGGCATCACAATATGTGATGGGGGGAAAAAATGGAACCCAGTGACACTTTCCTATTATCAGGTAGGAAGATGTTGACAGGACCATAACTTCAAGTACTAATGGGTGGAAAGCAACAAACCATCATCATCCTCTGTTCCCTTTGTCTCTCTGTGTCACAGCAAGGTCCCACTTAAAAACTTGGGATGGCTCAATCTGAGAATCAAGCCATCATCTCAGTAGGTACTTGAAGCTGTAAAACACGGGCCCAACATACTTCACAGTTTTATTTTGTTATCCTTCCTCTGCTATCTAATTAAAACACTTTATGTAACATCACACCAACATCTATTTCCTTAGTAATCAATTCTCCTTTACAACCTCCATACAAGCAACTACATAGATTATCATCCACTTTACATATGCAAATGCTCAATTTATAAAGATAATTAAATTGCTTACTGGGCCCTACTCAGCTCAGATTCCACCTTCTTCCAGAAAGGGGTGTTCCTGCTGTCTTCTCACTCCCTCCTGCTCCCATACACAAGTGAAATCAACGTGAGAAATGGGATCACAGGCTGCCTTATCTCTGAGCTGTTTGCAGACATATTTACTTCCTGTTGGACTTGGACTTATGCGGGGTAAAAATGCTGTCTTTCGTGTCTTTATTCCTTACACAGGCTTACCACATATTCTTTGGAAACATTTTCTTCTTAGAGAGTGAATAAAGGATCTGTTTACCCAGAAAAAGGTTAATTTTTGCTGTGCTATTGTTGAACTGGCCTAGACCTTTGCACTTCATGAGAAGAAAGAGTGCCAATTCTGTTTACACTGTAAACTCAAGTTCGAATGCCGTACTCAATGTGGGAGGCTTCCTGTAAGCACAAGAAATGAAATGGGGCCACAGAGTGCATTTGAAGTCGTGTTGCTTACATAATCCACCATGCATACATAGATTTGCTTTACCTTCCTTGAACCTCATATCATCTCTGGGAGATTGGTAGAAAAGGCATTCTAGTTTATAGATTGAGAAATAGAGGCTTAGAAGATTGACATGTTTATAAGGCTTTTAATATCCATGACAAAACTTCAACTAGGCCTGCCATTATTCCTTTCCTCAACTATATTAATTACTGAAGCTTGTGCTAAGAGATGAGGATGATAGTGAACAAGAAAGGCACAACCCCAGGCAAGGCCAGGTGGCTCAGTGGGTTAGAGCGTCATCCCAATTTGTAATAGTTGCAAGATTGATCCCAGATCAGGGAACATACAAGAATTAAGCAATGAATACATAAATAAGTGGAACAACAAATCAATTATCTCTCTCTCTCCAATAAATTTTTAAAAAATAAGAAAGGCACAATCCTCTTTTTTCCTGGAATTTAAAGACAGATGAGCAAAAAGGCACAAAGCAAATATTGTGATTAATTCCAGGGCATCATAAGAATTGGGAGAATAGGTCACATAGTCCAGACAGGGAAAGGAAAGTGAGAAAGATATGAAATGCTTTCTGGGGGAAGAAGAATAATCTGAGGCCGGAAGATGAGCAGAATTGGCCACTAGTTGAAGGAGTAAAGAAGGCAGAGCTGGTATTAAAAGTGTTTTGATTATTTTCCCCTCTATGATGTTTATATAAATTAGATTTCCTAAAAATGTTGGAAAAGTTGAGCCTTCTTGATTTACCTTCCTGGGATGTGCTGACCAAATTTCTGAGCATCTTTCTAAGTTCACCTGTAATACTATCAAAATCCCACTTACTATTCCTAAGGTCAATCAAATCCAACTACTGACCATTTATGTACAAGGAAAGTTCAACATGCTAAGCATACAATTTTTATTCTGAAGTGCACTATGGTATATATGGATTTGGTACAATGTTTAAATTTAAACATTAATTTCTATGATTTTGAAGATAATGAAAAATTGTAAAGAAAAAAACAAAAGATGTATTTACTGGCATTTTAACATATAGAAGTATGCATGTATCTTCCATTTATTACCTCATTTAATCTTCCAAACAATCCAATGGAGAAAGTACTATTATTATCCCATTAGTTAATTGGGATTTAGATAACTTGCCCAATAGCATGAGGCAACTAAATGCAGGAACCAAAATTTAAACCTCACTCTGTATACATTAGTTCCCTGTTGCTGCTATAAAAAAAAAAAAAATTACTTAGCACTTAGTGACATAAAACAACACAAACTTAGTATCTTCCTGTTATAGAAGTCAGACATCTAAAATGTGGGTCTCAAAGCTAAAATTCAAAGTGATGGCTGTGCAGCATTCCTTTGTTGACTTTAACACATAATATTTTTCTCTTGTCTTTTCCTGCTTCTAGAGGCAGCCTCCATTCCTTGGCTCATGGCCCCCAGCCGGCAACTGAATCACTTTTATTGTAATATATTCTTCTATGACTCTCCTGCCTCCTTTCATTTGTACAATCATTATTACTTTGGGCCCATGTAGGCAATCCAGTCTCCCCATTACAAGGTCCTTAACTTAATCACATCTTCAGAGTCTCTTTTTTTTTGTCATGGGAGGTAGCATAACTTCATGCTCCATGCATTCAAATGTGGACATATCAGAGGGAGCATTATTTTGCCTACCATCGTTTCCTTTTTCATTTTACTCTAGGGCATGATTCAGGTTGGTGACACAGGGATATGGTTCTAATTAATGATGCTCTGGGCAATAAGTGACTTAATTTAGTCTTCCTGCTCGGCCACCTCTCTCTTAATGGCTTCTGGATCTCTGGGAGACCATCCAGGTATCCAGCCCCATAAGTGACATTACTTCCTCTATGCCTGCTCCTTTTACAACAGTCATATTTACCTGCATATTTGGTACTATCTCATCAGACACTTCTGTAATTCTTTTCCAGCTCATCCCCCTTATCCCCACTGTCACGACAATCCATACTCAGGATAAATGGCAGAGGTATCAGCAGAAACCCTAAAGAAAGCCAGCGTCCAAATGCCCCAAGTCTAAGGTCTAAGGCATTTACTTTGTCTTATGGGACTCTTAAGATTTTATTTATATATATTATATATATATATATATATATATATATATATATATATATATATATATATATATAAGATCAACCAGTTCCAGGAAAATCAGTTCCATTCAGATAAAATTTGTAAAATTATTAATGGAAGGGACACTGCATTCAGAGTCAGTGACCTACATTCCAGTGCCAGAATCAAGTTTTGGCATTCTGCTTCATTAGCTGGACAAGTCACACAGCTGCTCTGGGCTGCAGTATCCTCGGATGTGAAATGAGGTAAATGACCTCTTCCTTTCCTTCCTTCCTCCCTCCCTCCCTCATCTCTGGAGTGAAGAAAAGACCAAATGAGATAATCAACACAAAAGTGCTTTGCAAGCTGTAAAATTCATAGCTAGATGAGCAATCAGTATAACAACTATTGGTTAAAACTGCAAGACACTGTAGCTAATATAAAGATACATAAGGCATAGCTTTTGCTTCTAAAGGAATTTACACTTTGATGGAGGTATGTCATGGACACAAATTAGCTTGGTCATGTTAACAAGATTATTTTTAACTTCATCTAAAAGACAACCTCACCATGCTAACCAAAGGAGGATTTGGGACTATGTGTAACTTTGTGGGTTTTAAAAAAATCTTTATTTTGAACATATTATATCTGTCACCATTCCCCCTCCCAATGACCCCTTCTGGCCTGTTCCTGCCCCCTGCTTCAGGCCTTCACCACCTTATTGTCTGTGTCCATGAGTTATGTCCAAGATCCGACAGTCTCTCCCATGTTTCTATTTGGGACTTTGTGTAACTTTGGAGACATCCTACTTGGATGCCAGTAACAATAATACTAGTTAAGATTGATGGAGAAATCACATTAGCAGTATTTTTCTACTCTTGATACTCATTTCTTATGATTGGGGCTCAATTAGTATTATCCCTGCACTGCCCCTGCTTTTATTCACTTGGTGTCTGGGGTTGTGAAGAAATATTTCTGATTGACAAGTTTGGCTAGAATAGCTAAGAACATTCTGCCTAGCTTTTTCTTTCCTGTCTTGGGGAGCACTAACCCTCCTCTTGCTCCTCCATTCACCCTCACACAGGGGGCTCCTCTGGGAAGAGGGCCTGCCTTGGACAAACACTACCATGACTAGGGATCAATTCTGAGCTTGCTTATTAGCAAGGCCATTAGGTGATCAGACCTAAAGCAACATCCTCCATCATTCCCTCTATCCTCAAATGAAGTAACATTTTGTTTTCTAGTTTTCTTTTTCTCAATCCATTCAAAATTGTGTAAGAAGGTTATTTTACAATCTCCATAAATAGTTATGTTCTAGGGGCCACACAAATTTCCATGCTATATTTCAGGTAATCACAATTATAACTCCCAAACCATGCATTATTGGCCCATGTGATTGAGAAAATTGAAATGGTTTGTGAAGTGTACCCAAGGTCTCCCAAATAGTAACATGGCTGAGTTAGGAGTCAAACCCAGGTCTCTCTAAATCTGAAACCTTCACATTTAGCTGAGCTGGCAGTAGAAAGATCAGTCGTGGAGGCAATTTTCTAGTTTCTACTAGGGATAACTTAGATCCCAGCAGAATCTAAGCAATGGCTACAATTCAGGAAACCTCTCTTCTTTTTTGTCCCCTGATTACTGTGTGACCCCTAGATGTTCATTTCCTTACATGTAAAATAAAAATAATAGTAATGCTGGGACTGCCTAGGGCACCTGGTTATTGTATTAAGTACATGAGAGGGTAGATGTATGGATCCTTTGAAAACCTATGATACCAATAAGAGTGGTCAGGGTTTTCATAATTACTTCTTGAAGATTTGATGACAAAGACTGCCTGCATACAAGATTTCAGGAACTGAATACTGACATTGCAATTATAGTTAGGATAAATTCTTGACTATATTTTTAACTTAACAATCCTATTGCTACCGGGTCACTTCCCTCATAGGTCCAGCCCCATCAGTACCCCTTCTTTGTGATCAGAGCAGGGACGCTTCAGATGCATGGCCTGAACCACAGTCATCAAGTCGGAGCTTAGTGACTGACAACTCCACAATCTCAGTGCAGATTTAGACACGTGTCTCATGTGTGAACTAAAGAGTTCTCCATAACAAATGGAATTCTGGGGGTTGTCAAAAAGAATTCCTGCAGAACAGGCAGAGCGTTTTAAAATTCTCTGTACATTCTTTTTATAAAGATTCATAAAGCCACAATCCTCACCTCAGTCATAATAATGAAGCCTAAAATTAGATTCTGACATTGCAAATGGGTTATATGTCAGGACTATTGCTTCTTGAAGTCACGGGAGAATTAAAAACTCAATCAAGGAGCAGTAATATCTTACCAAAAAAAATCTTCATATTAAAGCTAACTAATCTATTGATTTATTTAATTTTATCACCCTTGCCTGAAAAAACCAAGTGGGAAAAAACACTATGCCCATGATGAAGACAAATTAATACTTAAATACAGTACAATGACTCCCGGTACTTTTTGAATAAAATTCAAATTGGTCTTTAACTTGAACAAGGAAAACTTTGTTGAGAAAAATATATATATAGCTAGCATGTTTGGTTTCATACCTTGTAACAACTAAACTATTAACATTAGGTCAACTGATTGCCTGCCTCTTGATATTATCTTAAAGATTCCACAACTTTCCAGTTAGGCCCTGTCTCCAAACCAGTCTTGAACATCAGCCTTAGATAGATATCAGCTAGGTAGGACAGGAATGTATCACAGCCTCAAGAATGATAAACCCTAGGAGAGGATTTCACGGGGAGGGTGGGTGCGTTCTTGGGGTGAAACACACTTCCTCACATCTATGACTTTGGGCTTGACGAGGGGACTTGCCTAACTTGTGGAAAGTGGCCATGTGCCAGTTCCTGTGATGTTAGCTCGGCTCCAAAACCTCCTGCCCTCTGCCTTGAGAACAGCATGCTGGGCAGTAGCTGTTCCTTAGTCTGAGCCCTAAGAAGATTTAGAACCTGGCCACAGAATTGGCTGTTATTTATGGGTCCCATTAAAAAAATAAAAACAACTAGGGCCCCTGATCAAAAATTTAAAAATGTAAGACAGAGACAACAGAATAGGAAATCATATGTGAGACCCTTCCTAGCATAAGACTCTGGTTGCTCATCCATGAAGCCAGCCTTATTGGCAGAGTACTAGCTGAGCCACAGGTCGCACATAATGGGAACAAGAAATAAGAGTCGGCTGTTGCTCTAGAGTTTTGACGTTGCCACTAAAGTTTTAGAGTTATTTGCAGTAGCAGGTGCTAATAGAGCAGACACCAAAACTGAGGGAAGCAATCAGAGGTAAGAGTGTTTTTTATGGAAAATTGGAGAACCCAGGTCCCATCCAAGACCACAGCAGCTATTCAGTTCCTGCCAACTGTTAATCTGTGGGCATGTACCCTGCGCCAGCATGCACTCCCAGGGCTTCCAATCTCCCTGTTTTTCGATATTAGGTGGAAATCTATATTTTATATGAAAGAGCTTCATTTTTTTAAGCATGGGTAACTTTATTTTTAAAAGATATTATACAAGGAAAGCAAAATATGTCTGCTTTCTAGGTCTTGCTTATCAGTCATGTGATGCCTTTTCTGGCATTGTTTGTTGTAATAAATGTAGGGTGTTTCAAAACTAGGAGGAGTTCAAATGACCTCTATACTATACTGTCCCAGTTTACAAGTAGGTTCCTCAAAAGTCAGAGCTTGCTCTTCAGGTAGTAAATTACAGGATAACAGGAGAAAATCATCATGGAAAGCATCATGCAGGTGAACAGACTCATTCCCCAAATAATGAACATAAGGTAAAAGAGGCCCTTAAGGAGTTTAAGGAAGGCTTAGAGAATGTAATAAAAGATGTTCTTCAGATCAGAATTAAGTCAGAGAACTCGCTTCTTCAGCAATCAAGGTAACTATCATCACATACATGCACACACACATTGTTTAAAAGAATTCAAACAACTTGGTTTGATTCCTACCTTTATCACCAGTGTCAAGATCCCTAACTTTATTGGGCAAGAGTTTTCTCACCAGAAATAATTGTGATTTTAATATAACCTAATCTATAGGGTTGAGGATTCATTTAAAAGAATGCATGTAAAGTCTTAGCACCGTACTTCCCACATGGTAAGCTTAGCTACTATTTTTATACTAATGGCTGGGATCCCATCTGATTTTACTTATCATTGTATAACTAACCCTTACAACAGTGCCTATCATATAGTAGATATTTAATACATGTTTGTTGAATCAATTCAATCAAGGAATTAACTGTGTTCAATAAGTATTTGTGGAGTTCTTAACAGCATTGTGAGAAATGCAGGGATAGCTAGGTCAAAGGTGTGGTAAATATTTTATCTACTGAATATAGATTCAAGATATTCAAAAATTCCTGACTCCGTTTAATAGAGCCATTTCCTCCTTGATTGCTAACAGACTCCAGTTTTATTCAGCAGCCACGCAGATGGCAATGTGCTCATCAAAGATGGGCCCTTCCCCCAACCCATTTGACTGATCTAAACTTTTACTGTTGATAATCCTATTCCTCTTTGCCAGTCATTGGTTTAGGGCAGGCATGCCAACCAGTTCTGGTTAAAGAGACATAGAAGAATTCTAATGAAGAACTTTGAGAAAATAAGTTTTTCTCAGATTAAAATAAACAAATAAGCAAACAAAACCCAGCTATATGGAAGCAATAGACCTGTTTCCTTCTTCCCTCCTCAAATGTTGACCCTGGGGGACTGCTGTTTACAGTTGCAGTAGTCATCTTGAGTCCATAAGAGGAAAACCAAAAGATTTATAGGAAAAAAATATTCCTTAAACCCAGAACTGTTAAGCAGTTGAATTAAGCAATTCTGGAATTCTCTGTTAATGTAGAATTTAGTTAAATAAGATAATATTTCACCATATAATGCCAGGCCGGTGTGGGTCAGTGGTTGAGCATCAACCGAAGAACCAGGAGGTCACGGTTTGATTCTCAGTCAGGGCACATGCCCAGGTTATGGACTCGATCTCCAAAATGTTGTAGAAGTTCAGGGGCAGGTAAAATCCTTTCCAATTATTTTGGCTTGGCTAGTTTTGGTGGGGAAAGGATGGAGGCATGGGGCCAAATAAAAGGATTAAGGAAGACTTTGTGCCTGAGATGACTTTTTAAATTAAAACAGAATGATGGGTAAATTGTCAATAGGCAAAGGGGATGCATTCATTGTAAGTAGATAATACAATGGAAGTACAATGTAAAGGGAATGAAATATAAGTCTCATGAAATAAGCTCATGGATGACAAGATGTAATGGATTACTAACAAATACCATAGTATTTTTGTAAGTAGAGCTGCCCAAAGGGACAATCAACCATATGGAGTAGAACTAGAGTTATTCACACTGAAAAAGCATTGCCTTCCTTCATAGGAAAGAGAGTTCCTGACCATAGATGAGACTTCGACAACTCTGAGGCTGTTTCTAACACCTCATATTGACATAAAAGAGGACAGTTGCTGTCCAAGAATATCTCCACACAAAAGGAAGGACCCAGGAACAATTGGTCCATGGGTCTGATAAGGGATTAAAATTCAGGTAATTACAGGCTTTTTTTAAAATATATTTTATTGATATTTTACAGAGAGGAAGGGAGAGAGATAGAGAGCTAGAAATGTCGATGAGAGAGAAAACATCGACCAGCTGCCTCTTGCACACTCCCCAGTGGGGATGTGCCCGCAACCAAGGTACATGCCCTTGACCGGAATCGAACCCGGGACCTTTCAGTCCGCAGACCGACGCTCTACCACTGAGCCAAACCGGTTTCGGCTAATTACAGGCTTTCTATAGTCTTAATTGACACCTCTGAGTGAAAGTGACAGCACAGTAGCCTTGATGGGTTTGGATCTCCTCTGCTAACTCTTAAGCTTAACCTGTAATGGTGAAAGGGCTTGAAATCGATGTCATAAACAAGTAACTAACTCCACACCAGTTATAAATGGCAGAGATTAAATGCTATTGGTCCCTATTGGGATTATGGCACATATGATATTTTGGGAAAGTATTTTGGGTATGGTATTTTGCTTGAGTTCAATTGCCTCAAATTTCAAATCCTGGCTCTGTCTCCTACAAGTAATATAACTTGTGATAAGTAACATAGCCTCTTTTTATTAATTTATTCACTGGAAGAGTGGAGATCATGCTGGCCTTAGTTTTCTTGAGTGATGTGAATAATGTCATTACATGTGCATAAACATCAAGTACAGCGATTGACTTCTGGTAGTTGTGGAAATGCTGGGAGAGAAGCATGATCTGGATTCATGAAGCTATCAGAATTAATGTATCTTCTGAACCAGCTCAAAATGGTCCTATCCTATTTAAGGAGAGACTGAGTTATTTTTTAGAGAACAGATCAAAACTGCAAGCCATGCAGCTAAACTATGCAGAGGAGGAAACTTCAACCTCCAGATGCACCCAGAAACAAAGCCTCCCGCCAACCCCCCACAGAACCAAAGGACTAGGACATAGCCAGGATGCAACATGGGAACCCGTCCAGAAGCCAGGAGTCCACTGTCCAGGAAGATCTGGTGTTGACCCCCCATTTACCATAAATGACCAAATTCCAAGGTCATCCAATTAAAACTCATCCCTCTAGCTCTTCTTCATACCTGTTTCCCCAACCCAGTGGTCGGTAAACTCATTAGTCAACAAAACTAAATATCAATAGTACAACGATTGAAATTTCTTTTGAGAGCCAAAAACTGTCTGCACATGGGTCACAGAGTTTCAATCTCACTGTAGGTACATGCCCACACATGGTATTTTGTGGAAGAGCCACACTCAAGGGGCCAAAGAGCCACATGTGGCTCACTAGTCGCAGTTTGCTGACCACTTCCTAACCCCTGAAAAACCCTTAACCTGGTCCATGAGCACATGATGGACTTGAGGTACCATTAGGTCTCCTGTCTTCTCAGTTCTCACCTTTTTAAAAATATATAGTTATTGCTTTTACAGAGAGGGAGAGGGATAGAGAGTTAGAAACATCGATGGGAGAAAAACAACATTCAGCAGTCTTCTGCACACCCCCTATCAGGCATCCAGCCCACAAACAAAGCACATATCCTTGACTAGAATCAAACCTGAGACCCTTCAGTCCACAGGCCTACACTCTATCCACTGAGCTAAACTGTTGAGGGCTGGGTTGCACCATCTTGATCATTAAATCCTTTTCTTACTCCAAACCCTGATGTTTCTGGTTTTGATCTTTTAAAGTATAGGGAAAATAAATTTAGGTTCAGTAATACTAAGTATTGTTTAAAAAAGAAGGGGAAAATGGCATTTACTGAACCTAGAAGACCCAAAGTAGTCATGTATTTCTCAAATAAAAATTATAAGTCTTTATCATTGAGAAGGGATAACAGTACACAAATCCAGAAGGATTTTAAAAAAATTTTCTGTTGCCTTAGCTGGTTTGGCTCAGTGGATAGAGAGTCGGCCTACAGACTGAAGGCTCCCGGGTTTGATTCCGGTCAGGACACATGCCTGGGTTACAGGCTTGATCTCCAGTAGGGGGCATACAGAAGGCAGCTGATCGGTGATTCTCTCTCATCATTGATGTCTCTATCTCTCTCTCCCTTTCTCTTCCTCTCTGAAATCAATAAAAATATTTAAGGAAAAAATTTGCTCTTGAAGACTTACTGATAATGCAGAAGAAGAAAGGAGCAAAAAGAGGAGGAGGAGGACAGCTGGTGTATCTTGAGCACATGTGGGTCAGGCTCAATGATAAACAATTTATGTGTGAAGCATGTCACAACTGTCCTCTGGGGTAAGCGCGATGTCTGCCCACATTATACAAATGAAGGAAAATTGGGTTTAGAAAGAAAGCCACCCTCCTCCCCTCCGTTCCTGAATCAACTATGTTTCACAACCCATCAGACAACCACTCCCTCGGTAAGGTACGTGAGCAGAGATGGAATGAGATCTGCATTCTGGGTCACCAGCTCCCAGACAGTGTCCCTTCCAGCCATAACACCCTAGGGTTCTATGCACTTTAAAAAGATTTCTCACCACTACCACTGCAGCTTCAGGTGTCAGATATTTTTTAATCTCCACAGAAACAGACTGAAAGGAAAATCGTATATAATAAAAGCCTAATATGCAAATCGACCAAAAGGTGGAATGACAGGTGGGGGGGAGGGGGCAGGGCTGATGAGCAGGCAGTACCAGGCCAGTCAAGGTGGGTGCCAGCAGGCAAAAGGAGGGGCAATGAGAGGCAAGGCCGGCTGCTTGCCTGCTGGCTGCTCAGTCTCCCGATCTGTGGGCCCACGGGTTGCCTCCTGCAGAGCGAGGCCAGGCTGCAGCTTAGACCTGCTCCCCCTGAGACATCCCCTTAGGCTCCCGGTCTGCGAGAGGGTGCAGGCCTGACTGAGGGACCCCACCCCCCACCCCAGTGCATGAATTTTTGTGCACCAGGCCTCTAGTATAGATATATAAAAAAAATTTTCTTTTCACATTTAGTCGCTTGTGTTCTGCTTACAAACTGTATCTCTCCATTATTTTAAGTAGGAAATAAACCAAACCTCCCAAAGCAGAGAAAGCACAACACTGATGAGCACTGATAAAATGTGTAAACTGAGGTCTCCCTTTTGGAGGTTAAATTGCTGTTTAGAAACCATTCAGCACCAGGCATCCCAAGGGGAAAAAAGGAGGAGGATGTGGAAGACAGGTCCTGTTCCCCTTCCTATGAAAATAATCTTTTGTGCTGCATCTATCTGTTACTTAGGCAACAGATAGGACACATTCATTTAAAGGGACGTTAGATTTGGGGTGTACTTTAGAATTAGTTTACTTTATACATATGTTAAAACAGGCATTAGAATTCAATGTGGGTTTGAACCCTAGCTTTGTTATTCAACTGGCTGTGTGGCTTTGGGCACAACTGTAAAATGAAGAGAGTCCCAGGACCCAGGTCCCAGGGTGGCTGTGGGGATTAAATGAGGTAACACAGGTAAAGTGCCCACTAGACAATAAGGACCTAGTAAATATTACCTGCTTAGGAAGGTGGATTAGTGAATCAAGATTCCTTAAACCAATATACACTTAGAGCTCAAGGATAAAGAGGAAAAAGTACATGAGGAGCTCCCACTGCAAGAGGGCCAAGTCTTCACAACTGCATGATTTTCACACAACAAAGTCTGCCCTTCTGCAGAGGCACAAGGAGACGTATGTGGAGGCAGGTACCCAGGGCTAGCATATTTTGGGGAGGAGTGTGGATAATGAGATCCTCACTGGGTAAGAAGGAAAGAGGGGCTCAAGGGGTGAGCCACTCAGAGCTTCCCAAACTTCTCACAATGCGGCACACGAAGAAGTGGTCATTCGCTGCATCACGAGGAAAAATGTAGTTTATTAAGAGCCTAGGACAGTGGTCAGCAAACTAATTAGTCAACAGAGCAAAATATCAACAGTACAATGATTGAAATTTCCTTTGAAAGCCAAATTTTTTAAACTTAAACTTCTTCTAACGCCACTTTTCAAAATAGACTCGCCTAGGATGTGGTATTTTGTGAAGAGCCACACTCAAGGGGCCAAAGAGCTACATGTGTCTCACGAGCCTCAGTTTGCCGACCATGGGCCTAGGAAATGACCAGCAGAGGGAATGGGATGCTCTAGGTGGTGAGGTGAGAAACTCCCTCTCAAGAATGACATTTGAGATGTGACTTCACTGATTACCGGCCATGCGTGGAAAGGTTTGTGAGAAGAGCATTTCAGACAGAGGACTGCAAGTACAAAGACCCAGAGGCAGGATGAAGCTTGTCTACTTCCTCAGGAGGAAAGGAAGGCAGCCAGGCTGGAGACCAGTAAGCAATAGGCATGTGTCCTGTCCTGAGAGAAGCTCTGGAGGTGGGGAATGCTCAACTATATGTAGGGTATGGAAGGAGTTTTAGTCCAAATTCATTGGAATGGAACAATGACAGATGGGGTTAATGTTTCCAATGCATTGGCTGGAGAATAGATTCCATGCAATCTCCAGGAGTGAGAAGTGGGGTAGAATGAGAGGGGGGCAGTTTCAGAGACTATTACAGTCTTTCTCGTGAAAGATAACAGAAGGCCATCAGATTAGGGGTTCTCTCTTAGATTAGTTGTCCTTCAATCAAAGGGTTTTTTTTTTTAGCAGCTAAAAGAGATACTTATAAATCATCCACACTAAATCTCTTAAAAACAAAAAAGAAAACAAAAAACTGTGCTAAGGGAAGTGATGCTATTTGCAACAGAGATTGGTGGGGATATGCACTGCACCGTGCTTAGCTGCGCCTAATTCAAACTGTTGCTTTTCTTTCTTTGCAGTTTGTCATTTTTTTTCCCTACCACAAAATCATGCATGTGATTTTTCCTGAGATAAACAGCAACAAACTACCTATACTCCCCATACCATCCCACAAAAATATTAAAAAGATGTGAGCCTAGATGTCTAGATTTAATAGTAATAATTTTAGTACTTCACAAAGGACATTCCTAAGTGAAACTGGCCTTTATATTTTAAAAAATACATGCTACTATGTACTAGTGGGGAATATAATGACTCCAAATATAGTTGAAATTTGTACTAAAGCACAAAATTTTCCACCATTGGTTTTGCAACATCAGACAAATCTCAACACAGTGAAAAAGGAAAACGCAGTGCCCTGGTGTTATGATGAACCACACACTTGGAGAACTGGGCTCCATAGATGCGGTCCTTACTAGGGCCGTGGTCGGAAACTGCAGCTCATGAGCCACATGCGGCTCTCTGGCCCCTTGAGTGTGGCGAGTCTATTTTGAAAAAGTGGCATTAGAAGAAGTTTAAGTTTAAAAAATTTGGCTCTCAAAAGAAATTTCAATCCTTGTACTGTTGGTATTTGGCTCTGTTGACTAATGAGTTTGCCGACCACTGTACAAGGGCGACGCTGCCCTTCAGAATGGAGAGGGGCCCATGTAGATGAAGGGATTCTGACAGATTTTCAAGGATCAAGGTATACAGAAGAATAAAAACATTCAAAGGCAGAGATAGGTTTCTTTACCGGTAACTCCTCTACTCAGAGAGCTGAGACCCTCAAATACCCCACTTCACAAAGGCCTAAAAGCTAATGCCAATTTCTTCTTCTCCAGGAGACATATTTTCAAACAATAGGAGCTGAGTAATCACCTGCACTGCAACCACCTCTTAACCCCCTGGGGGCATCATCTTCCTTAAACCTCACAGCAAACCTCCACAGGGGATGATGTCTTCAGGATTTAGTAGACATCACAGACAGGTTCATTAACTGGCCCGAGGCCACACTGCAGGGTAAGGGTGGGACCTGGATTTATTCCCGGCCATTCCAACTCCAGGGTCTTCTTTATCAAAGGCTGGAGCCATCCTTACAGACATAATTCTCTGGTTGATTTGCCACTGGAATCTGGAGATAATCCCACCGAATGGGAGAAATCAATCTGCATTGGACCATGGCAGGGAAATAATGACTTGGCCTGTGTTTTTGTTTGTTTGTTTTAATAGCTTCAGAGAAAGATGTGAGTCCCTGCATTAGCATAAGAATGAAGTCCTTGGTAATTACATACTCAAAGATTTTTATGCCCAGGCCTTTCTGTGAGTATTATTGATGTTACTCATTTCCCCTGAGAAAATTAAGGCAACCAGAGGACTGGGGCACAGCAGAGCATCTATCTCAACCAGATCCAGCGACGAAACAAGATAGCACACCCTCTCCACAGATGTGCACTCAAAACCTGCCATGCAGATAGGGCCTCTGTCTAATCACACCTATGGCCTGTGCTTCTCTGCACAGCACTGCCTCCTTTTTCCCCCTACCACTGCTCAGTGTCGCCCTCTGTGGTCACTCCTTGGACAGCCAGGAGACCCCATGCATCTGGAAGGCTGTGTGAAACTCCCAGCTGTGACATTTCCTAGTCCTAAATCAGGTCTAAGGGTCTGACTTTTGCTACATCTATATGGCTCCAACAGCTATCTCTCTGCCTCTTTTTCCAGGAATATGTTCTCTGAAGTTGTAAACAAATAAAAAGGGGCTGAATTGGGGCTGACCCTTCCTCTGGCCCTATCAAGACCCCTCATTCTTAACACCCAGAAGAAGAAAATGAGGCCCAGGTTGCCTCGCACATGCACACTGAGATAGCGCCATTATCTTTGCCGCACACCTGTTCTCATGCAATAGCAATGCTATATGACCCCGATGTTGTAAGAGTTCACAAGCATATAACTACACACACATATTGAACTGCAAGAACCAGGAAGAAAATGCACAAAAATGTTCCCAGTGGTTCACTGGGTGGTAGAGAAGAAAGCACTTCCAATGTTCATTCTTATACTTTCCTGTTTTCCCTTTATCTTCTGCCATGAACATATGACTCTTATAATCAGCAAAAACAAAACATTAAATATTACTTCCCCACATCACAATGGACTAGCAGTCAGAAGAGCTAGACCTCTGCCCCCACATTTATTTCTTGCAGCAAACCACTTCACTGAGACTCAGATTCATCAACGGTAAGGTGGGAGTGCTGATCCCAACAGCCTGGAAAGACTTGTTGAAAGAATTAGAAGAATAATGAACACCAAAGTACCTGTTAAACTATAAACAAACCTGTGACGGCACTGTTGTTATGTAACTGCAAGGCTTATTAATTGGGAGCAAGAATAGTTTTGGAAGCTCATCTCACTGAATCTCGCAGAGGGCTGAGCAACAGACACCCAAGAAACAGAGGACGTGAATTCTGAAATTTTAACATCATATTATTTCCGCTGAAATATTACATAACCCTTTCATTACCATGTTTATTATCAGAAAGATGTCCCCAGAGATATTAATGGGTTTGACTATTATTAAGGGGTGGGATGGAGGGAATGTAATGTACGTGATTAAAATATCCTATTTTTTCCCAGATATAAAAATATCAAGACAGAGAATTACTACATTACAGAGGTTAGAATGCCCCCCCCCCTCCAAAGGGAAAAGGCAGACTCTAAAAGTCCTTTGTTGGGTATAATTTAATTTTAATTCGTAATGTACATTTTCGGCCTCTTTATGTACAAGATTTTTAGGAAGAATCAAGAAGGCTGAAAGAAGCCAAGCACAGAAACTTGGGTGGGGAGGGTAAAAGGGACAGTCAAGTATTTTAAAACGTGGATAGCATCTTTTTCCATTACCCCAAACTCCATTAAGGATTTTGTATTTTTTCCTAAGAACAAGAATAAGAACAACACAGAAGGGATTTTAAGCAGGGGAATGAAAAGATAAATTTTAAGTTTTAAGTGAGAAATAACAGAAGTAAGAGTGGCTTTTGTAAGAGCTGAAGGTTAAAGAAATACGGTGACCAGAACAAGGAAGGTCATAATAGTCCACAGGGGGAGGGTCCAATGTGCTTCTAAGAGCTGAGGGTTAAAGGGCACCAGGACAGCCTGAGGGTCTATAGGATTGTTACCCTCAGAGGCTTCGAACCCAGGTTCCATCAGAAACAGTTGCACAAATGGAGGTATTTCCTAAGAAAGACAACGCCCGGGAAACATAACCATTTATTTCTAGCATTTTAAGGTCTGTCCAGACATCTGTTTATCTCTGAAGGCACACCCTCTTCCCAGAAATGCAATGTGTGCATTTTGTTGCTCCTTTCTAGGAGTCTGACCTTCAAGAATAGAAGCCCCAACATAACACCTTCCAGGAAAAAAAACTTTATTTGGAAATAGATATAACTATCTAATGTAAATTGAAAATATACTTCTGAACTATCTTTGGGTATTCCCTATAAGCAAAATTATACAAAATGTGTCTCTTTAAAAATTCTAGCTTATTCCAATTAGGATAATGTTTTCAAGTTTCATTCATGTCATAGTCTGTGTCAGAATCTCTTACCTTTATAAGACTGAATGATAAGATCCACTGTGTGTATATACCATATTCTGTTTATCCATTAACCTGCTAATGAATTTGTGGTTGTTACTATGTTTTGGCTGTTGGGCATAATATTACTGTGAACTTTAGTTACAAATATCTGTTTCATTTCCTGCTTTTAATTCTTTTGGGTCTAAACCTACAAGTGGCATTACTGGATGAAAGGGTCACTTTACAGTTAAATTTTGAGGAACCACCGTGCTGCTTTCTGCAGCAGCTGCACCTCTTTACGTTCTCTCCAGCAGTGCCCTCCCCAGCAGTGCCCGAGAGTTCTGCCTTCTCTAAATTTTCCCCAACACATTACTGTCTATTGCTTCTTAAATAACAGTCATTCTAATGGGTGTAAAGTGAAAGGGTATCAGTTGTTGCTAGATAATGTTTTCAGAGGCCACAGCACAGGCGTAATTTTACTGCATATACATTTTGACAGGTTTGATGTTTGGAATACATATCCAAGGCAACTATGAATTTCCAAGTCCCTTTGAAGTCTTCACTCTTTGGGGAAGTTCTGAACACTGCAGACTACCAAAAGTTCTTTCTGCAAATAATGACCGTTTTACTTCTTCCTTTTCCCTTTTCCGATTCAGATGTCCATTGATTACTTTCTGAAGGGAGCCTTCGCCAATCTGTCATAAATTATCATTTAACCATCCACTCTTCTTTAGAGTAGATCCGTTGGGAATATGCATCCCTTAAGGTTCTTTCCTAATTAATGTGTCTGTTACTCTAAACAATCCATATCATGGGGACATGCTCCAGTGCTTTCCATGGAATCCCCAGCCTCAGCCAGGGCCAGCACATAGATGGCTCTTTTTACTAG
Organism: Vespertilio murinus; assembly: GCA_963924515.1. NCBI lineage: Eukaryota > Metazoa > Chordata > Mammalia > Chiroptera > Vespertilionidae > Vespertilio > Vespertilio murinus. Next base: position 17,936,499 of record OZ004708.1, on the reverse strand, counting down.
TTAGGATTTGGGGTTCCAAGTTTTCTAACCCTAATTAGAAAGTTCACTTACAAAAAAGAAAAGAAAAAAAAAAGCGAAACAGCTTTAGTAATCTCCTCAGACAAGAGACACATTGAAGAGCCATATATCTTCAGATGCAGCCGTATTTCCTTTGGTAAGCTGTGGACACAGGATTCCTGTGTCTCCCTGGTAACAGGTTGAGGGCCCCAAAGGTAACTATCAAGAACTTGGGCATGAGGTTTGAGGGGGCGGGAGCAGCATGTCAGTTTCAGCTTTAGTATTTCATTAGCGTTGGCGTGAGCGCCATTGCACTTCAGAGCAAAATATGAGCCCAACTGTGAAATGTACATCACTGGAAAAAAAATCAGAGTCCCCCTGTGGGGTGTTAATGTGCATTAGCAGAGAAAAGTGAGGCCAATTTTCCCTGCAGAGAATCTACTTCTTTTTCTTTTCTTTTTTCCCCCCTGTGGATTTGTCAGGTGCAAGTGGAAAAACATTGCCCCTGCATTGCTTTTAGGTCAAGAAAAGGAAAGCATGTGTTCTTTTGCCATCTCTTGACTTTTGAATTTTTCCAATAATTTAAACTGATGTTTAAAAAAATGGAGAATTGTAGACTTACAGATTCTTTGATCCTCAGATTTAGAAGGTCCTTAACTGGCAGAAGGCCAAGATCTAAGAAATTATTTTTATTCATCATTCATACAAATAGGCTTTTCAATACCATCCGATGCAAGAACCTCTTCTGTCATGTCTTCTGAATTCAAACTAAACCCAAATTTGCTGCCAATGAATATCAGTTCTAGGGAACTCTTTGCGATGTTTTCCAAATATTTAACTTTAATTAACTTAAATTAATTTCTGCACAGTGGACAGCTGGTAGATAGTCAAAACGTGTATTAAAAGCTGAGAAAGGAATTCTGAGATTTATAATTGATACAGAATGTCACCTGCAAGCAATTATGAATTAAGCTACAACTCTAAATTATTACCATGTTAACTTTTCTCTTCTGAAGTGTTCTTTCATTTTATCCAAAGAATTCCTACAATATTAGTGGGATATTAAATATTAGCATCTCTGTTTTGCAAAAGATGAACTAAGAAGTCATTAAACTTCACTGGCCATGGTTACGGGCTCAGAGGGACAGGCAGATAATAGGTATAGGGAATGATGGGCCAGAATGTCTCTCAACCAGCTATTCTGAATTGGATTTGACTAAGTGTATGGCATGTGCTAAGTGTGTCAGATAATCTCCACATACCATTCAGGCTTCACATCAGCTCCATGAAGGAGGCATTATTGCTTCCATTTTACAAATGCAGCAAGAGAGTCTCAGGGAATTTTGAGTCACAATTACAGAATTTAGTCACTGTCAGAGGAGAGTTTCTGCCTCACTCAGAAGTCTATAATTTTAATGTCTGACTCAGTCTCTCACTTGGAGGGACAGTTGCTCTTTCAGTGGGGTTTTCCCTCTTTTCATGTATTGAGCTACTACCAGGAGCCCAGATCTACTGTGGAGGTTGTGGAGAAACAGACAAAGGTAGGAAAGAGCTTGCAGGGCATGGAAAGGTCAGCCAAGGACAATGACTTAAACACAGAAGGGGACTTTGTGAGCACACAATACAATACACAGATGATGTATTCTAGAATTGTACACTTGAAACCTATATAGTTTTATTAACCAACATCACCCCAATAAAAGTCAATAAAAATAAAAAAACAATGACTTAAACAAGTACAGATATATTTTCCGTAATATTTTATGTCCACAAGCATGTAATGTTTCTAGTAGAGAAAGCAATGGCTCCTACCACTTTTTGTTAAGCCCACTAGTACACCTGTACTTCACTTCTGGCTGCCTCTAGCCACTCTTTCAACAGTATTAATCTGCAAATACAACATGTTTTAACTAACACATGGCGTTTGCTTATACTTACAATTCATTGAACTAGAAAATCCTCAGGAATGCATAATTCGTCGATTAACAACTGAATACCTTCTACCCAAGGCATTGGCTAGATGTTGAGTAGAATACGATATCAAGGTTTCCACCACACTAGACTCACTTCTGTTGGCCTCTACAAGAGCCAGGCTTACAGAAAACCACAAAACTATTCATATCTGTTGCACTGCTCTAAGGTGTGTTCTCAGCTACAAAATCTGCATAATGGGACATGGAAGGGGAAAAGCAATAGCAATGCTCCCAGAAAGTTCCAGGGAGCAGAAGGTAGGCAGACCCAAAAAGTCAGTTCACTCTACTATGGAAGGCATAGTTTAACCAGTAATAAATGGTTAAAAGTTCTTTATTCATCCCAAGACCTGCAACAAAATGGAACACTGTTTATCATATACTGTAAGCCACATAAAAAGAGAAAAATATTTACTACATTAATTACACAAGTTCTACCATGCATGAGATCAACAATCGATAGCCATTGCTAGTTGCTGTGGGATCTTGAACCAGTCTTTCCCCCACGCAAAAATTTAAAAAATAAGGAAGTCAAAATAATACTTTTAAGGTCCCTTCTACCTCTAAAGGGCCAGTAATAATGGGCCATGACTTATCAAATGCTTCCTGACTTGAAATGCTTACCGGGAAGCATCTTATTTTCTCAGCTACCTTATCAGATGGCTACTATTATAATGGCCTCCATATATAATAAGAAATTGAATTTCATCAAAGTTAAAATAAATTTTCAAGACCATGCTTGCTTGCTAATAAATAGCAGAGTTCCCATTTCAAGTGTACAAACCAGTCTCTCTCTCTCTCTCTCTCTCTCTCTCTCTCTCTCTATATATATATATATATATATATATATATAGAGAGAGAGAGAGAGAGAGAGAGAGAGATTATATATATATAATCATTGTTTTGTTTTGTTTTTTTACAGAGAGGAAGATAGAGGGATAGAGAGTCAGAAACATCAATGAGAGAGACTCACCTATTAGCTGCCTCTTGCACCACCCCTACTGGGGATGTGCCCGCAACCAAGGTACATGCCCTTGACTGGAATCAAACACGGGACCTTTCAGTCCGCAGGCCAGCGCTTTATCCACTAAGCCAAACCAGTCTCGGCCAGAGTCTTTCTTAACAGCTAAGTTTGGGAGCCTCAAATCTTGGTGTAAATTACTTGATCACATAATATAAAAAGTTAGAGTAGAGTTAAATAGATAAATAGTAGACATTTCTGTATCTATAAAGTAGAGATAATAACTACCATAAAACTTTTAGTACTGCACCTAGTACAATAGCAATTATTCTATAAAGTGTTGCTATAGAACATAATTATAGATGTGGCTAGCGCCCTTCACCTTGTAACCAAAGCATGTGAAAGGGAGGAAAAGAAAAATGAAACAAAAATTCTGTTGCCATCTGAGTTCTAATAATGGTATCTCTTTGACCTTTTCTTGTTTCCATGCAACCACCCAGCTCCATGGTGAGCTAGAGCTCTGGTTAAGAGTCAGAGGCCTTGGGTTTTAGAATAGTGAAGTTAAGAGGGTGGGCACAGCAACCTGGCAGGCGCCTGAACCTTCTCCCATTCTGAGGGAGGTCTCCTGCCCCCATGGCTGCTTCGATTCCCATGCACAGCTCAAATTGGGACCCAAGTAACAGATAGAGACTTGGCGGACAGCAGCTGCCATTTCACTGCAACAAGACTTGTTTGAAATGCCTTGTACCTATGATGTGGGCAAGTGGGTTTTTAATATCCAAGTCCAGCCTAGTAGCAGGAATGCTCAGGCCCTTCTCAAGAAGCCAAACAATCAATTCCAATAATACACACATGGTAAATAAGATTGTTGCTAGAGTGCTGAGTCTGACAGATGAATAGTAGCCAATTTCTCAGAGAAAATAAATGTGGCTATTGGAAATAAATGAATATTCTAGAAAAACTGAGTGTACTATATAAAAAGCTGTTCCTATAGTATTAACAAAAATTCTTATGGGCAGAGCATCCCCTGGTAAAACTGCACAACATCTTATGAACCTAATGCAGTCATAGTGTAGTGCAAATAATTAAAATGTAAAAGCTATCAAGACTACACTATAAAATTCCCAAAAGTCTCCTATTATTTAAAGTAAAAAGAAGGGGGTGACAGTGGAAGAATATCATGTAAGGAAAAATATCCTGTGAATAACTTACATCTAAAAAAAAATTTTTGTACTTTACAAAATTAACCTTTATTTGAAACGCTAACAGCAAGATACTCATAAAAATACACACATGGCGTCAAAATAGGCTAGAGGAAAGTTATTCGGGGGGGGGGGGGGGGAGATGAAAAAGAATCCCAAGTCAAATTTAAAGAGAATATCCTTTTATTAACTTTTGGTCAAGAATATGTTTGTATATTTTCAGAAAACAACTCCGATATCATCTGGAATCCGGTAACAGAGAGGAATAGACAGAAGTGCTCCAGCCATGAAGACAGAAGAGACACAATTCAGAGATGGAAGATGCTGATGACACCACAGCAGCTGCGTGTTGCTGAAGGATGCCCAGGACCAAACCAGAGACGGTCGGACCTGCATTACTACCATTTGTCCACCAACTAGATCTGAAATATCATGGCTGACATGTACACATAAGGAACTATTTGACATTGAAATTGGGACTCAAAAGAACAGTTGGCCCAGAAAGGAACTCACTACAGACTGACTCATTTTCCTCTCAACATAACCATTAAGGCTTGTTGAAGTTTAGATTCTTACTTCTTGGATCACATGATCTCACACATCTAGAGGAAATAATGAACAGCATGGACTGGTGAACAAAAATAGACCCAGAGAAAGAGAAGCAGCAATTAGACTCTCGAACCTCAGAGAGTGGGTGGGGGAGGGTGGAAAAGATCAACCAGAGGATTTGTGTGCATGCACATGGGCCTAGCCAGTGGCCATGGAAAGCGGGGGTGGGGGGTGGGGGGGTGAAATGGGAATGGGAGGATAAGGACAATTATGTGATACCATAATCAATAAAAAAAGTTTAATTAAAAAAAGAGGGTGGGCACAGGTGTCAGGATATTAGAGTTCAAAATTAAGATCATACCATTTATTATTTGTAACCTTGAGCAAGTTGTTGAAAGTCTCTAAAACTAAAACTTAGACTGAGGATAATAGGTTTTAAAAAATAACCCACATAAGGAATTTAGCACAGTTTCAAGAATACAGTTAAGTAACCCATGAACACCAGGCTTGAATTGCCAGGTGTATGAGTTTGGGAAGGTTACCTACCTCCTCTGTGCCAAATTGCCTTGTAAGTCTAATGTTCATCATCATGAGGGTTGGGTGCTACATGGGTTCTTGTGAGGATTAAATCAAATAATACCTGAGAGCAAATGCTTAAAACAATGCTCAGAACTGAATAAAAGTTAGCTACTTTTAAAATTTTCATAGTCTCTACTTATTAAGATCTTGGGCAACCTTGACCAAGTCACTTCTTTCTCTCTCTCTCTCTCTCTCTGGAACTCAATTTCTACTTCTAAAATAGGAAGGTGTGGGTGTTTTGTTCACCACTCTTTGGTGAGTGAGGGGAGCTGCTATTGAGTTCTGGGATGGCCACCCACACAACTGTCATTGGACAGACAAGATCAACAGCAGTTTATTAGTCACATACACTCACAGCCCAGGGGAGGAGGACACCAACCATGCAGGGCCACACCAAGGCTGCACTCAGGAGAGAGTGAACCTGCAGGGGCTGTGAAAGGCAGAGAGCGCAGTAACCGAAGGGCGAGGTGCCCTCTGGTTCCTAAGGGAGAATATGATTGGCTTATTTGATATATGTCACAGGCTGGCAGGGAGGTTGAGGACCAGATGGGATGTAGCTGGGCTGGCTGACAGGGAAACTAGCAGGGTGAAGAGCTTCCTGTACTGGTAATGGGGAACATTATCTGGTGAGAACAGGGTACCTCACAGCTAGGTCTAGAGCCCTATGAGGTTCAACGTTTAAAGGTAGTGCATGAAATTTGAGGCCTTACAATACAATGTGTTTTATCTCTAAGGACTACTCAGATGCAGCACCCTTAAATTCCGTTGTTGTTTTTTGTTTGTTGTTGTTTTTTGTTTGTTTGTTTGTTTTTGTGTTTGTTTTGTTTGTGGGGTTTTTTGCATTCACACCTCAATTTGCATCTCTCCAACTTTCTTGTGCCATTGCCCTCTGGGTTCACGGAAACATCCCTGGAGGCACTCTGTGTTTACAACCATTTTTTTTTTTTTTAAAGCAAAGTAGAAAGCTTTCTCTGGTTAAGAGGAGTGAGCACATTTTGTAGAATCCTTGGGCTTGCTGTCAATCCCCAATGACTACACTAGTAACTTGAAAGGCTCCTCAAGGCCACTGTTTCACAATTATAGTGCCATCATCCCTCACCCCCCTGCTATCTCCTTTGCCTCTTCAAAATAGAAAAAAAAAGTTTTTATTTGCTTACTTTTGAGAAGTGAGTTTCTGGTGAAGCTGTTTAAGACTGAGCCACCAGTGCGCCATTCTTGCCAACATCAAGTTAGAATATATTCCAGTAAAGCAAGGCTTGGGTGTAGGAGAAGGTTTAAAATCCCCTGATGGATTTACATTGCCTAGAGCTATGTTTGGAAGCAGAAAATCCCCTGTTGATTATTCCCATTACTATCATATAACTATCTGGGAAAAGCTGAAAGAGTATCCTGGAATAGGCTAGCATCTCCTCTTTGCTCTTTCTGGTTTAACTGCAAGCAAAACAAGCGAAGGTCATGTAGTCATGTGGTACTCCTCTTCCTAGTCATTTTAGCATCCTCTCCATCTCAGAGCAGTGTGGGGGCCATCTAATATGACCCTCATCATATGAGAAAACAGATCCAAGGAAAGAAAAGGATGGTGTCCCTGGAGATCATCATAAGCAGCTAATATTCAGAGTGCTTACGGAGTACCACACTGTGAGCCAAGTATTTAAAATCATTTTCATATGTGATCATGAACCATGTGACACCAGGAAGTATTACCATTGTAATTAGCTAGTCATTAATATTAGTAATAGAAAGAGAGCAAAGGGAAGGACAGACATTATAAGCATGGCCATCTGGGTAAACAGTCCCCAGGGATCCACGGCCCATTCCCTGTGGATCACTGTGGGAAGGGGCTGAACAAAGGGGAAGGTGAGCACATGCGCAGTAAAGTCAGGGTGATATAGGGAGAATACTTGCCTGTCAGTCTAATCTGCAAACTCACAAAATCGTAAAGGTTAAAATCTGCAAAGAAAATGTCTCCTTTTCCTCTGGCTTTGCTCCTTTTTTCCTGGCACTTGCCCGTGTTCTCTCAATAGCTGCATAGGCAATTTGGACCCCACACTACAACTGGGAGAACAGCTAAGCTAGCCTGTTGCTGGACTAGACTGTGCAACCATTCCTTAGAAAGTCTGAGCGAGGGCTTTGATCCTAGCCCTGCTGAAGACAGCTGGACTTTTTCCTTATCGAGATGGAGGGAGACAGGACCTTGGAAACACAGGAGTTTAATTCCACACAAATATCATCCATTCTCCCATGGAAGTCTCAGAAAATTCCTTTTCTCATGACATCACAAGAAGCCCACTTCTACTGGTAACTGTTAGGTACATGGAGAACACCCCACCAATAACAATGGGAGCTATTATTTCCATTTAGCTGAAGATAAAACTATATAACACAGAGGGTGTCAAGTACTGGCCTAAGGATCCACAAGGGCCAAAGGACAGGTCGACGTCTTTGACCTCTCATAAAACTTGATTCCATCTCTCTTCAAGCAGCCAATACTAAGTTCATCTTTGAGTCCTTAACAAAACTATTGATACAGCAGGTCCAAGCAGACACTTGTTGTTGTATCTTGAATTGTGTCCCCCTCCCCCAGATGTAATGTGGAAATTCTAAACCCTGGTACCTGTTAATATGACCTTATTTTGAAATAAGCTCCTTCCTTACAGATGTAATTAAGATGTAAGTGAAGATGAGGTCACACTAAAGTATGGTGTCCTTTCCAGAGGAAAGACACAGGGACAGACACCATGGAAGAGAATATCCTGGGAAAGACACGGAAAAGCCGGGGAAAGATGGCCCTGTGATGATGGAAGCAGCAATGGAAGTTATGTAGCCACAAGTCAAGGAATGCCAAGGACTGGTAGTAATGACCAGAAGCCAGGAGAGTGAGCAATGTTTCGGATTCCCAGCCTCCTTTATTGTGAGTATACATTTCTTCTGTTTTGAGCCACTCAGTTTTTACAGCAGCCCGGGGAAATGGATACACTTGTTGAAGTGTTTAAAGCCTCTTAGGTGCTATTAAGGCCAATTTGGAGAACGCCATTCTCTTCTTGTCCCCTCTGGGCATTATCCCATGCCATTCTCCTTTCTCCTGTAGCTTAGCAAGCCCTTGCCATCCAGTTCTCAGCTGGAGATCATTTCTCCTAGGAAGCCTTCCTTGCCATCCAGGAGTGGCTTAGAGAGAATGATTCTATTCTCTGGCCTGTCATAGGGGCAGGGACTGCAGAGAGACTGCCAAACCAGAAACACAAAGTCTTAAAGTGCAGCTCATTTAACAGGAAGAAAGCATATCCTATAACTTCTAAAAAAAATCCAAATTTTAGCCAAACTGTTTTGACAATTATTCTTCCATTTTTTTTAATAACTAGGGCACTCTTGTGACCTCTCAGAAGCCTTTAGTTTATCAAAACATACCTATGGTTTCTCATGCCTACTTCTCTAGTTGCCCATCTCCTGTTTGACTGCTAGCTCTTATAAGGCTGGAACAATTTTACTCATCCTTTGCTGTCCAAATGCTGTGCACACCAGTACTTAATTTGAAGACAAATCATGTGAATGAAAGACTAAGAAATGAAAGTACTGTGTGGCAATCATGAGAGGAATTGTGATTCCAACACTCTTCAAAAAGGAGATAATTTATTTCTATAAAAGTGACTATTGATAAATATTCGCTAGAAATACCTTCACAAAAGTCAGCATCTTAGGATCAAGTTTTTAGGCCCCAACACTGAAGCTCGGTTCCCCACTCCCATCATACCACCCTTCTCCCCTACCTTTTGGGCCTGGATGGCCTTATTTAGCCTGCAGAAGCCACCTGAGGTGAGGCATTTGATATCGGAGCCACTAGATGACACTTTATATTTGCAAAATGTACCTTTTGAGTCCTCTGATTCTATTAACATAGCTGAAGACTGGCCTGGAAACACCAAGGGTTGCCAAAGCAGAGGCGAAAGCCTGTTTTCAGGGCAGAGAGAGTTTTTAAACAGAAGGTGCTAAATGAGGTGGAGACACACACTGTTTCTGGAACGATGCCTCTAGGCTTTTTTCTGTCCCTTTTCTCTGCTGCTCCTTTCCAACCTTCAATTTTAAAAAGCCAACCCAACTGCGGAAATGTAAAAAGCCAAACCAGGAAAGGACAGATTAGGAAACCACCAGCATGGTTGTGGAATGGGTTTATGAATGCTGGTAAGGAAAAGGGCCGCTCTCAGGGCAGGCAGGTTTTAGAATCTGCCCTTCTGCTGGCCTCTGGTCTTCCAGAAAAGGATACCCAGCTGTGGGCACATTTCTGCTAAAGCAATGCCTCTATTTGCTCCCATTTTGTGTGATGAGACAGGATAAATGTAGTAACATCTTTATTGTTTTTGTTTTTTTTCAATTTTTCCTTTATTGATTTTTAGAAAAAGAGGTAGAGAGAGAAAGAAACACTGATGACAGAGAAACATCATCGATGGATTGGCTGCCTCCTGTGCACCTCCTACTGGGGATCAAGCTGCAACCCAGGCATGTGCCCTGACTGGAAATCGCCCCAGTGACCTCTTGGTTCATAGGTCAATGCTCAATCATTGAGTCACATTGGCCAGGTACATCTATGTTTTTCTACCCAACACAAGAGGATGTTGCAGTAAGGTCATATATGTAGCCATGGGCCAAGAAATGTTTTCTTTCTAGACACTGAGGGGAGGTGACCCTGAGATATAGGAAAGAGGTTTTATAAGTATTGCCACAGGAAAACCTGCTGAACTTGACATGTGATTCAAGTCAGCTCTAAACCAACCTGGGACTAGGATGTGCATCCCTAGTCCAAGTTGCTAACTGAAACTATTCATATCTGTTGAAAATATTTATTTAGTACCTACTATGTGACAAGTACTGTTCTCACTCTCAAGATACAGCAGTGAACTTTTAAAAGGATGATTTTCAAAACTAAGGCAAAATCAGGACAATCAAACAGATACAAAATGAGCAGGAGTTAAGGATTTTATCAAAGAAGAACCTGGCAGATGTTAAACCAGATCAAAGATGGAGTCAAAGAACAGGCACAGTTAGTAATCATCAATATTTAAATGTATTTGTAAATTGGTGCAAAATTGAATTCTTGTACAGTAGGGGAGGGAAGTCAGAACAAAAATGCTCACCCTTCTTGACTTATATACTGGTGGAAAAAAATAAATAATCTGAGTAAATATATGCATTATATAGTATGTTTAATTTTGTAGAAGGCAATGTGTGTGAGGATGGCTACAATTATCAATCAGCTGTCCAGAGAAGATTGAAAAGGGAACAGAATTGGGGGAATATGTGGATGTCTGAACCCAGGAATCTTATTTTTATAAATTTAGAAGACTAGACTCCAATTCCAGTAAACCTCAGATTCCTTCCAGCTCAAATATTTTGTGTCTCTGGTTTTATTCTGGTGTTGTGTAGGCTCTCTTGGAATATTTTGTCATGTGATTCAAGGCTCCCTTCCCAATAGTTTCTTAAAGATGATCAATGAACACTTAACCTCACTCAGTGAGGGGATAAGTAGTGAGCAATGTTATAAGGTGTGCTCACAAAACGTGACTCAGCATTGGAGAAAATCTCCAGATTAGAAATCAGGCCAAGACAGGTATTACTCGACCATTCACCTACCACACCAGCCTGTTGCATCTGACTATTATTATTCTGGCTTCTGTTTATTTGTTCATTTCTAATGTCATTCATTCAGTCATGCATTACTCCTTCACTCAATGCAGATGAAAACTCAAAGAGTTAATGGTGTAATTTATAGGAGTGGTCCCACTCTTGGCTTCCTCACAGATTAAAGGGGATGACCACCTGGACATACATGCATGGTCAAATGACTCACAAGGACATTGGTGCACCAAAGAGATGACAGGCACCAGACAAAGCTCATGGCAGGAGGTGGACAGGGACTTTTAAGGTTAGGTAGAAAAGGTAGATAATATAGGACCATTTAGTCCAGGCAGAAAGAAATGCCCAAGCAAATGTTTCAAATCTAAAATGATAACTCATGGCAGTGTGTATCTGTTCTTTCCCCACTATAGCTGTTATTTATATTCTGGTCTATAGCCCTGATTTCCATTTGACCCAACCCTTCAATCATGCTCAGATGATACTATGCTCTGGGCTCTAGGAATGACCCCTAGCTTTGGCCTGGCTAAACAAGATTCATCTTCCACCCTGTGGTTACTTGGCTCAATTCAAAAGGGTGGTCAATTATGAACTATTAGGAAAGAAAAGTACCCATTTCAACTGAGATTGCTAGGTTCTCATAGAGCATAAACACATGAGTCCATTTCAGCACATGGCACACATTGCCTGCCCATGCCTTTTGCCATCCTCTGCCCACACTGGAGAGAGGTCCCATATACCATATATTTTGCAACACATGAGCAAAATAAAATTTAGAGGATATATCTGAAAAAAATCCACCATAGAAACTTAAGACTGTTAAGCAATATATATGACAGAGAGATGGCTGATGATATAAATTCAAAGATCCTGATGAGAAGGGAGGGAAATGAGGCAGGGGAGGGGAGAAAGAAAGTGAAGATAAGAGTGTTCTGGGTTAGCAAGGAGTTTTCTGATGTTCTTCATTTCACAGTGCATGTGAAACAAGTGAGAATGTACTTTGCAAGAATTCTTCCTTCTAATAATATCTTGACCTACGGGGTACCACATTTTGCAAGACCTCACAGAGTGTGACTGACCCCATGTTCCTGTGGTAGTTGTATTTGTCCTTTCAAGGGAGAGAAACTGAGGCAAAGGATCTGGCATTATCTTATCTAGGAGAGGATATGAAGCAAGGAAGTGTTAGCATTCTAAGGCATTATTGCTTTTTCCTTAAACATACAACTCTCTCTTTTAATCCAAGGGGCTGAGACAATCTTTTTCCAATTAGGGTTACCAATGTTCAATGAATGATAATGTCAATAAATGGATGTGCTATCTTCTCTCATTTCTAATCATTCCTCTTGCTTCTCCTTTTCAAAAAAAATAGTTAATATTAGAACAAAAACCATGAAACCAAACTTTGTGGTTTTTTTTTCATCTCCACATATATTTTGAAAATAAATATCACTATTTCTTTTAAAATATAAGAGAAATAAATTGATTTGTATTGCCTGCCTTGGATTCTGGAGCTAGCACAGACCAGACATAGCCTAAGTCCACTGCTACTTTGATGCCAGTTTGTAGGCGGCAAGCAAATTACTCAAGGACAGGAGAGTGACTAAGACTGTTTTCTTTTTTATGTTGATAGAGCAAATCAATCCAGTGGTTGGAAAATAAAAAGAAAACTTACTGAAACTGATGAAAGAACTAAATGAGGACACAGTTCTCATATGTATTGCGTTCCTGCTTCAGTTAATGATGTCTGTAATGTTAAAAAGAACTAATAGTGGCCACAAGCAAAAAACTATTTTGTAGGCATTAGCAAAATATTGGATTTTTTTCTTCCATAAAAATTTTATCTACCTAAACAAGTCCTACTGATCCTTCAAAATCTTACTCAAGCACCTTCCTTTTCTGATATTTTAACCCCCGATCCTACCAGACCTTGGGCCCAACTTCTTTATAACATGTGCCACCTGGATAGAAATCATTTATTTACATGATTATCATCTTCATTAATGATCACATTAACTTCCATTTTTCAAGGAGTGTGAGGTGAATACCTATCCTGAGAAATCATTATGGAAACAGTATTTTAGGAGACACGAGTGCTGAGATCAAAGGGACAAGATGGATTTCCTAGGAGGCACATAATCTATGCTAGGGCAAAATCTCAATCCATAAATTAGGAATAGCAATACCTACTTATGAGGATGCATATAAAGGCTACATGATATAATCTACTGTATAAATGCTTCATTAATTGCAGAGACTCATAAGAGATCATCAATATTATTAAATATCATGTGGTCTAAACCCCTATTTGAAAAAACACCAGATGACAAAATATCCAGGGTAGAAATGGGATTTTCTATCATTCTGGGTTAGCCTGAAGAACATAAATCTAAAGTCTCGCTACCATAACTGAATCTAGGCTTTGCCACTTAGTAGTAGTTCAACTTAGTATTCGGAAGTTGCTAGCCCCTCTGTACCATGGTTTTCTCATCTGAAAACTGGTGACAGCAACAGAACTTAACCCTGATTGACTGTGAGGGACAGATAAGTTAATTTATTTAAAGCTCTTCAAATAGTACCTTCTTCTTCATAAACAGAAGAATGAGTCGTCATTTTCCTAAATATGACCAGTAAATGCTCTGATAGAGTTTGTCTTCTTTCTCTCTTAAATCTGTCTCCTCCCTCTGCTCTTCCTACCAATTAGTAGGGGCCATCTCTGTCTCTCTCCTGTATTCCTTAAAACAGCTTCTTAAACCAACTCTTTTTCTTTAAATGTGTCCCTCTCCAGGTTTTCCCCCCACTCTGAAGCCAGCATTTTCTGGCCACGTAAAAGGTAAATGGGCTTCATAACCCTCAGGAACCCCTGGTCCTCATATTCAAATTTACATTCCTTGTCTTGACACATGAACCACTTGGGAATCCCTCGATCCCTTCTCAGCAATCCCCACCCTTCACTGCATATCGAATAAGCCACATGCATTTTTATCAAAACACAACACTTGCTCTAAATCCGGGGCTTTTAAGCATACTACTCTCATGCTAAAAATATTCTTTCTTTGACTTTTGCTAAATGATATATACTTGTCCTTACCAGGTCTCAGATTAAATATTACATTTTTCTTTGTTGATCTCCCAAATCTACATATCCCAGAATGCTCCTATAGTACCTTCTGCTCAACTCTACTACTGCAATGATACGTGTAACAGCAACACTTGAGTATAGTCATTGTTAAGAATTCTCCCTCCCTTATCCATCATTTCACTTTTTTGTATTTTCAGTTACCTATGGTCAACTACAGTCTGAAAATATTAGATCCCAGAAATAAATAAATCAATAAACAATTCATATGTTTTAAATTGTATGCCATCATGGGTAGCATAGGGAAATCTTGTATCTCCCTGGCTTGTCCTGCCAGGGACATGAATCATCTCCTTGCCCAGGATATCCACACTGTATACAGTACCCAACCCTCTGTCACGTAGCAGCCATCTTGATTAACAGATCAACTGTCATGGTATCCCAGTGCTTAAGTTGAAGTCTCCCTTATTTCATTTACCAATGGCCCCAAAGCCATTCACTTAACTTTTGTTACAGTATAATTGTTCTATTTTATTGTTAGTTATTGTTAATCTCTTACTGTGCCAAATTTACAAATTAAACTTTATCGTAGGAATCCATTGGAAGTCCTGGAACATATTCTCCATTCATTCAATTGGTACATATTTTTCGTGTACTTACCATGTGTCAGGCACTGGGTATACAGAAATGAATAAAGGAAATGTGGTCTCTTTAGTATTCTACACAGTTAGCATTCCAACACTGATTTGTTGTTCTATGTTTTTATGCACTCGTTGATTGATTGTTGTTTGTGCCTTGACTGGGGATTGAACTGCAACCTTAGTGTATTGGGAAGACGCTCTAACCAGCAGAGCTACCTGGCCAGGGCCCCACACAAATTCTTTATACTAAAGTTCCCCAAACCAGCCATAAAATATTTTGTCTAAAAAAATCTACCTTGCTCTTTTCTTTGGCTCTTCCTGGTCCGAGTAAATTGACCCCATAATCCTCCTTTTCGATCAGGGATCTGCCTCATTCCCAACACTCCCTTCCCTTAATTCCATTTCCCTCTAGACACTAAATTTACGTTTTTTTGCCACATAATTGCATAATAGGTGAATAAGGAAACAACACCTGACAGACAAAACCCTTTAGATCAAAAAGGACCACCTGGGGAAACCGAAGCACATGTAACCTGCATAAATCCTAGGGCCTCATGTGGTCCTCTGAAGTGCAGAATTGCATTTAAAAATACATATCCCAGCAACCAAAGACATAAATAGTCCAATATTAAACCAAGTCTGACAAAGACTAGTAAAGGAGTTCTATGACATTACCCACACAAAGCTTTGGGAAAGTGTCATTTTCTACTCTCTCATACTCAGAAGCTGATCCCCAAAATATCTCCATATTCCTGTCAGCTGGGGTTCTTCCCCTTTTCTCTAGAGTCAGTCACAACCTGTGTTGTATACACCCCCTATTCCAGTGTCCGTTGAGAGCTCTCTTCCCTTCTCATAAAAGAAGTCTAAATTCCCCTTAGTCAATGTTTAAACAAGGGATCCATGAAGTACAGGCAGCAATGAACACATAACCAAGGTCCTTACTACAGTAGCTTCCCACTTATTTACAGGGGTACATTCAAAGACCCCCTGTGGATGCCTGAAACTGCAAATATATATCGAACCATATATGTACTACGCTTTTTTCCTATACATACATTCCTACGGTAAAGTTTAATTTATAAGATAGGCACAGTAAGAGATTAACAACAATAACTAATAATTAAGTGCTGGAAAACAAATCAGTTTCACTAAAAAAGAGATGATTACAGGAAGCCAGGAAGGCTGGTCAGCAACCTTAATTGCTCTAACCACTCACCCTTTAGTTGAGACATTGTTAGCTGAAGCAGCCTCCACCTTGTTTGTCCCATGTAAGTTTCTGTTATTTCCTGCCTACGGGATACATGTAAATTCCTGTTTATGTTGCCTAAGATGTTTTCCCCAAAGCCTCAATAAAAGGGGATGGCAGGGCCAGAGAAGTGAGTACGGTAGTTCTCCTACTAGAGTTGGACTACCACCTGGCCCCCCATATCACCAAGTTGAATTCAAGTCTCAAGTCTCTTCATTTGTGTGCAGCCCTTCTCCAGAACCTGAACCCTAAATTGGAAGTCTTTCTACGCAGGCCGTGAAAGAGATTCCTATAATAAAGTAGAATAATTATAGCAATATATTGTAAGAACATGTGAATGTGGTCTTCTCTCTCTCACATTCTCTCTCTCTCTCCTCCTCTCACTCCCTCTCCCCCCCCCCATCTCTCTCTCTCTCTCTCTCATAACCTGGACAACTACTGAGTGAGTAACAGGCAGGTAGAGCACACAGCATAGATAGGCTGCACAAACATGATTTACCTCCCAGGCTGGACTGAGCAGGATGGTACCAGATTTCATCATGCTACTTAGAACAGCATGCAATTTAAAATGTATGCATTGTTTATTTCTGGAATTTTCCATTTAAGATTTTCTGTGGGTAACTAAAACTATAGAAAGGAAAACTGCAAATGGGGTGTGTGTGTGTACCATTCATATAAAAACAGACAATGCAGATATTAAGGTATAGTGCCACAATTTTCCTCAGGTTTAGTTTAAAGAAAAACAAAAAGCTGTCTTTACTTTAGCCATTTTTTTAATTGAAAATTTAAGACCCAGAGATACAAAGGCAAAATCACACCAAAAAATAGTTCCAGGCCTGAGAACAGGACTCCTAGCCCCTCCCTGGCAGCGAATAAAGCCAGAAGGACACCTTGATGTCTCCCCATCAGGGTTTCCTGGGAGACCTGTGCTGCTGTGCCCCCAACACTGGCTTCCTTATCAGGAAGAACAGCAAAGAGAGACACCTCAGATCCTCAAGTAATCATCCTACTACCCCCCAGCTCCGTGCTTCCCACTCCACAAATGGCCTGGCTTATTTCATTTAATCAACTGCATTATGTGTTTATGGCCTCGTTTTTCACCATGCTGTAGAGATTATTGCTTGAATACGTCTTAGTGAATTGGAAATGAGCAGAAAAGAATCACTTAAAGACTTATTAGGAAGACGTGTTTTCCTTGCACGGATATAAAATCTTCATATACTATGAATAAACTAAATTCTCCCTTGTTTGTGTCAAAGAAAGGGAAGCAATGCTGCATCTTTCAATATATATAATTGAAATGTAGGCAGTGTGCTTGCTTCCTCAGGAAGAGGACACCTATGGTGAAGATAAGAGATGCTGAGTGAATCATCCTCAATCTCATTTGTCAGGGAAAAAATTCAACTCCCACCCACTGGCCCAGTTGACCTGACAATGAAGTTGCTGCAGCAGCTCCTGACATTTTTATCTCCCTCCCTAATTATCTTAGTGGCTTCACAAACACTATGGCAGATTCTCATACCTGGCGAGGGAGATACCAAATAGTATGCCTACTTCATCAGCTCACTTTATTTGCCCAAGGTCAAAGCTAAATACATGTGTTTTAGTACTTTGGTCCAAGCTTCAGTGACATTTAGAACTTTTTCAACTGGAAGAAACAGAAACCTGTCAGGGTTTAATTGATAAGGATTTTATGAGTTCATATAGCTGGAAATTTAAAGGTGGGGAAGGCTACTGAACCTTCAGTCAGGTCTCTGGAGGAAGAGTGGGGGTTGGGATAGAAGAAGGAGTTAGAGAGGAAGAAAGAAGCAGGAAAAGGAGTGAAGGGATAGAAAATAAAATAGAAGGGTGGGGGGAGAAGGACAAGAGGGAAAGAAGGGGCAGGGAAAAGAGGAAGAAGCTGAAGAAGAGAATGTTTGTTGAGAACAATTGAACAAAATCATGGCTGGAATGGACCTAAGGTACATTGTAGAAAAATAAGAAGGGGCATGGATTTGGAATTAAGTGTCCCCATGAAATATAGGTGGTCCACACAGGAAGGAAAGGACTACATTGCCTGACTGGTTCCCCAACAGAATTGTAGGGGGTTAGTGAACAGAAAATCCCCCACCCCTTCCTGCCTCCCTTCTCTGGAAATCAGGGGCTTGCCCAGCCTCTCTAGATAGAATTAGAGTAGGCAGAACAGCAGCGTTTAGTCCAGGCAAGATAAATGAACTCATGGCTGACTTCTGTGCATCTGCAGGAGTGATATGAGCCTTTGCCCTTTAAGTTACATGAAAAACACATTGCAGGTATGCTTGTGGGAGCTGTTCTGGCTTATGAAGGTGATGACATGACTGGAAGGATCATCTGGAATGCCTAGAACAGCCATGGGCAAACTATGGCCCACGGGCCGAATCCAGCCCCTTTGGCGGTTCTATCCAGCCTGCAAGGCTGAAAGAGTGGAGGGCTCTATTGCTCTCCCCTCCGCTCCTTCACCAGCAGCCCAAGAAGAGAGTGCCAGAATGGTCAGGTTGCTTTTGTTCCAGCCCTCCGGTCCAGTTTAAGAACCCATTGTGGCCCTCGAGTCAAAAAGTTTGCCCACCCCTGACCTAGAAACTCTGGCGCCTCACCCCCCACACCTCCTCAGGCCTTGGGAGTGCACTGGGAAATGCCCCAGCACACGGGCCCTGAGGAGTGGCAATCGCCAACCTGGGACACTATCCAGGTGCTTCTTCTCTCTTCTCCTTACTTACAAAAAGTAATCAGTTAAAAACCATATTAACACATTGGAAAGTACATAGAATCAGAGATTAATAGAAGATAATCATGGCTCATCACTTGGAATTTAGCATTCAAATATTTTCCGAGACCTTTTTGGAATTCCTACATACAAGAAAAAAGGTATTACAAATACACTGGAACCTATTCCACTGAATAGTCCCCTCCCATTCACTTCCTTCTCACAGGAAACCATTATTCCGAAGTAGGTGTCTATATTTCCTACCTATGTTCTTATGTTTATTATATAAGCACATAGCACCAAATAACAGGCATTTAATATATTTTGTGTATTTTTAAAATTGCCATATGGTCATATCTTTTCACCATGTGCCTTTTCAAAGAAACAGATTTGGATATTATCTATGCTGATGCATCTGGACCTAGTGCATTTATTATAAATGTCACATGCTATTGAATTCTATGATGTTCCCACAATCTATTAATCCTCTCACTGATTAAGTTTTAATTTGTTTCCAGTTTTCACCATGGCAATGATAATGCAATAGTCATTCACAGACCTGTCTCTTTATGCACAGTGGGTTAGGTTTCTAGAGTATTTACTAAGAAATACAATAGCTGGGTGGTAGGGTATGCACATTTTCGTCTCCACTGGATATTGCCAAATAGTTCAAAGTGCATGATCTGTCAATTTCCACAGACTGCTCCCTCCTCCTGATGGAGGAAATAATGCCCCAAACAATGTCAACTCCTTAGAGAAGACCAATGACTTCCTACAGGAAATCCAATGAAGAGATCAGTGGGTTTCATATTGGCACAGATGCTGTGGACTAAAACTGACCGTGCCCTGCTACCAATTCCACCACTTACCATTGGTGTGACCTTGGGCAAAGTAGTTTCTCCAAGTCTCTTTTCCCCATTGATATAATGGGGGGAGAAGGGGATCTCTTACTACCTATTGGAGTTACTATTAGGATTAAAATAAGTGATACAAATACAGCCTTTGGGGACAGTTACATCCAAGGAGCACCCATTTTATTATGGTAGACCTCTTTGCTATAGATCTCAAAGTCTACTAGTATTTACATTTGGGGTGACCTGGAGATGCAAAAATGAACAGATAATGGTAAGCTAGGAGCAAAGAGTCATTGCCACTTTTTCCTCATGTGCTGAGGTTTCACAAAAGAGGAAAGGAACATACTATGGGTTCATGTGTTTAAGGGCCTGGGTGGCATTGAAGGTAACTGCAGTATATCCCGCTTAACTCATGCTCCAGAACGCTGGGCTCTCTTTCTTCCTCTCTCTCTCTTTTTTTTTTTTAAATTCAAAGAACACATCATACCAGCTCTTTTTAAAAATTCCCCCAGGAGCCCTGGATGGCAAAGGAGCCTGAAAGGCAACGCCTCCTGCTTTGCATTAAGCCTACAGGGGGGCACTGATTGTCTTTCATAAACCAGGCAAAAGCCTCTGCACACTTCCAATGGCAGCACTTCCTCTCAATGCCACAGGAATAAAAAAGTAAGAAAAAGCTCTCTCTCTCTCTTTCTAGGATGCTAGCAGAGAATGCCAGCACTTAAAACACATGTGGGAGGAAGCCTGAGAATGAGGGAGATGCGGGAGATGAAGAGAAATAAAGCAAGTTGCCACTGAGAGCCTGAGAAGGCAAGATACCTATCTTGATATCTAAATGGAGCAACCTGCAGGAATGCTCTTTCCCTCCCCTTGAAAAAGTAAGTAATGGATCGCCTGCACAGAAAATGCATCCTCCCCTTTATGCTGGAAAAAAAAAAAGTACATTAAGTATATGCCCATCAGTGAGACTGTTTAGGAGTCCTGATCAGGAGACAAAGATAGGATATCAGAGTGCTGGGTCATCAATAAATGGATTGGAACAAGTGCATACGGGCATATTAGGATTTGAAACAGGAGAACAACATTGTGAGTCACAGTGTCTAAGAGGATTGACATGCCATCCTAAGGCAGAGGAATTTAACTGTGAGTAAAGATCCTGATGGGAAAGGTCAAAATAAGCATTTCAGGTACCATGCCCTTTTCACATCCCTCATCCTTCCAAGTTGAGCAGGATAAAAGCCTGAGTCTAAAATTATAAGACCAATTAGCAGGATGGATGGGAAGACATTAAGAAAGAAATGTTCCCTAGTTCAGCAAAATCTCATTAATTCAAGCCCCATTTAAGAAGTTGAACATAAGTTAGAATGAAACTTACAATATAGTGCTGCTGTGAAGAACATGGACGTAAGCCTCAGTCTTCTGACATAGAAAATGGGGATTATAGTCCTACAGGTATAACTCAAGTCATGGAATTTCTGAGCCCTAAGTGACCGTGGCAATCATCTGACGTAGTCTTTTTTCCAAAGAGTGAAAGGGAGCCAACACAGGCTCAGTGACTTGTCTGAGGTCACTTGGCTACTTATTATCTTGTATCTTCCAGAGAACCTTGTCCAGAATCCTCTGCCACTTATGTCACATGTGTTAGCGCCTTATGGCCAAAAGGTAAGCTGTCTTTAGAAAGGACATTATATATTTATTAAATCAAAGCCACATAGAATTCTACTGATAAGTGCTTGGTAAGCCCCTAGTTCAAGGTAGTATTATAGTACTTAAACAAAGCTGCTTTTAAATAGAACAGGAAATAGATAAATAACATACATATATGTGCATACATACACATATACAATGAATTCAGACTTGTTGGTGCATGGAATAATCTTTTCTTCTGCAAGACCCCTAAATTTATTTGGTTTTATGGATGTGTGCATGTGTGTGTACCACTTTTGCAGAAGGTAAGAGTAGAAGGTAGAGAATAGAGAGAAGTGCAAAAGGTACACAGCAGAGGGCCCTGTAAAGAAGTCAGCTTATAACAGCCACTGGAAGCTGAAAGTCTGGGGTGAAATGACTTTGGCTCCTTCAACAGGTCTCCTCTGCACCCTGCCTTCAACTCAATGCAGGGCAATTCTATTTAAAAATATTAAATTCAATATGAGATTGGCTTTGCTTTTCACCTGAAATGTTTTTTAGCTTGATAGACTTAAGATACCTTTTTATATGACTTTTTAAATCTCTGTATTTGATGGGACTGGATAAATAAATGGCATTCTCGTGTGTGTGTGTGTGTGTGTGTGTGTGTGTGTGTGTGTGTTTCTTTTCCATATTTCAGTTCTTGATGGGTGTGTGTTTGGTGTGTGCATGCCACAGGCAAACTGTGTTGAGATTTAAATTTAATTAAAAAGCAGTTTAGTTAACTTGTGATAGTTTCTCTTTAAACAAAAAATTTTAAAAAGTTAGCCTTTCCTTCCTTCCTCCCTCTCCTCCATTCTTCCTTCATTCCTTCCTGACAGGGGATCTAAAATAAACGGAAGATGTTTGCAAAGCCATTGTGCTGTCCTGAAGATAGGATTATGACTAACACATTTTTAGTCCCTCTTTTAGTAGATCCTCCCACCTGCCCTCCCCCCTCCCAAATACAAATCAGAACCCCGGGTTACATGAATGCCTTGCTTCCTAGTCCTGACCACCACACCCTGCACATTCAGGCCCCAGTTTCACTAAGGCTTTGGTCTGTGGCCTCCAACAAACCATGCCAGCATCCTCACTTCCATCAGGGCTGCTCATGGCTCAGAAAAAAAGAAAAAGAAAAAAAACAAATGCAGCTAATGAGCTGGAAAAATAACACACTTGTGCAAATCAGCATAAGAATCAAATGTTTCCTATTATCAGCAAAAGGGGAAAAACTTACAAAATAACAACAAAAAGAATATCTCCCTGTGCCTTTCAAGCATTCACACCACAGGTAGTACTATAGATGGTAGCAACCTGGGTCTTTTTCCTGCCCCTCCCCTACCCATGCTCTTCAAGAGCTGTTACACAGCAATTCTGTAACGACAGAATGGAACCTGCATCTAGGTTGTCCAGAGGAGCAGTTTCTACATCTTAAGAGCCGTTAAGTGGATGAGGCGAAGAGTATAGTACAGCCTTGTGCTGTCAGCCTCTAGCTGTGCACCTGCTGCCACACAGGCATAAGAGTGGTCTGGGCCTGAGATCTTTTTCCATTGATGTGATAGCTGAATGCCATATTGTCTGTTAAAGGAGGTCTATACAAAGAGGCTGGACAGCACAGCTGGATTCCTGGTGGATTGGCCGTGAGAGTGAAATAAATGCAGGCTCAAGTAAATACACGCCCTAGCCCTATCACTTGACAGTCATTTGATATACGGGGTAACACTGTAGACCAGATCATCCAATAGCTGATGCCTGCAGTAAACCTCAGCTGTTTTTGTTTACTCAGTGTGTTTGTTTCCTAGGGCTGCCATAATAATGTACCACAAATGAGTGGCTTCACACAACAGAAATGTATTCTGTCATAGTTCTAGAGGCCAGAAGTCTAAAATGAAGGTGCCAGCAGTGCTGGTTTCTTCTGGAGTCTGAGGGGAAATTTGTCCCATGCCTCTCTCCCTGCTTCCAGGGAATGTTGGAAATGCTTGGCTTGTAGAGACATCATTCCAATCTGTGCCTTCATCTTCACATCACCTTCTTTGTGTATCTTCTCTCTACCCCTGTAAGGGTACTGGTTATTGGATATAGGGCCCACTCCAATCTAGGATGATCTCACTTTGAGATAATTCATTTGTTACATCTCCAAAGATCCTTTTTCCAAATAAGAGTCACGTTCACAGGTTTGGCAGGGTGAGGCATCATTCAACTCATATATATATCCAGTGCATATTCTCTTGTCTACTAGTATACTTCAGTTTTGCTTTAGGGAATCCCAGTGCTTGCATTCTCAACCCACAGAACTTGGTTGGACTCACCTTGTCTCCAAGGGTGAATTTATGGTACAGACCAAGCCATTCAATAGCCCAACTCTATATTCCCTCTGCCTAAATCAGCTTGCAATTCAGCATTCCAATTGGATTCAGTTTTGAGTCCTTTTGTGGAAGTAATGGGGATAAAACCCTTTTCTACTGGAGATTTTGGTAAAGTTAGAGGAAAGGCAAGTCTGAAAAAGAATATATCCCTATAGAGAGTCTGACTATAGGTAGAACACAGAAGGCAGCCTGAGATTTCACATTTGCAGGTTCTACACTTAAGAGCCTGTCGTGCTTCACCTATTTGGGATTAGAGTTTCTTTGATTTGCAAGTGTATAAAAAGAACCTACTACTGCATCAGCACTCATTCTACAAATATCTGAGGAGTAATCATGAGCCATGGACATGGCACTAATCACTGGGGATAAAGTAATGATAACAAATGACATATTTCCTGCTTTCAAGAGTTTATAATCTCATGGAGATGGTAGAGCTGTTGTAATAAGATTTCTGCCATGGGTAAATGCCAAGCTTGGAGACCATGGAGGGTCCGACCCCATCTTTTCATGGAGACACCGAATATAAGAGTAAGCTCCACAAGCCGGAAGAGTCCGAGGGCTTTTTCGTTAGTTTGCAAACTTGCAAAAACAGTGTCAACACTCCCAGAGCTCCAGGGAGAGGCAAACGTGTGAAAATGAGGGTAGACAGAGAAGATGGATTGCAGATTGCCGGCCCTGTGCAGCCAGGAAGGAATCCGCCCTCTCCCCGGGGTATTTTTAGCTTTCTATTCTTAGAAATGATCATAGCACCTTGGTCTGCTTAATACTTCCAGATGAGGGAAGACCAGAGATAAAAAGAAGAAAAAGAAAAAAATCAAACAAAACAAAACAAAAAACAAGCTTCTGGAGCTGTGGGCACCACAAAGGAAATCAATGTCCCAAGAGAAAATCTAGTGACAGCCCCTCCATGGGGTATTCTTTCTAGGTAAAGTCACAGAGTGTTGAGTTGCCTAAATACATGCCGGTTAATGTAAAACAGGAATATGTTACAATTGTGCAACATATTCAAAACATGGTCATCTACTTCCAATTAGGCTATAAATTCCCTGAGGATGGAACTCTAGGGGATACCTTGTTCTTTGGTTTTGGCACTCAGGGTTTAAACCTCCTCCTTGTATGAGGGAATCCTGTATTTCATGAGCCCCAACATGAGTTCCCCCACAGGAGCTAAAAACAGAAAATCTCCTTCTCAGACTCTTTTGTGGTTAGGGCTTGGGCACAAGGCCCAGGCTCTGCCAACCAGACGTGTCTGCACCAAATGTTGAGCGATCCATTCCTGATGGGAGAAGTGGGGGGCCTTCTGCAATGGGTAGTAAATGTGACGGGTGGTGGTCGCTGTGTTCCTGGGGCTGTGTGCAGGATGGCTGCTTTCAACGGGAGTACAAGCTGAGGCATCTGGGTCCCAGGCACAGTAACATCTTGGCCAATCCTGCTGCGTGATTTTAGATGATGCTCCTGATTGGGCAGCCTCTGAGCCTGCTTCTGTCTTCCTGGAGACTCAGATCTTCTTGCTTAATT
The DNA here is from genome assembly GCA_963924515.1 of Vespertilio murinus. NCBI lineage: Eukaryota > Metazoa > Chordata > Mammalia > Chiroptera > Vespertilionidae > Vespertilio > Vespertilio murinus. Next base: position 17,911,528 of record OZ004708.1, on the reverse strand, counting down.
CTGGTTTTGTTTCATGAGAGTTGGCATCTGCTGTTTGCAACCAAAAACTCTGTTTATCTGTCATTTAGCTAACCCAACAAAGGAGGTGCTCAATAAATAGTTGTTTAGATACATTACCCTCTCATCACCTCCCCCCACATTTTAATTTTGTCAGGAAGGTATACAGAGTCACATGGCTGGCAGGGAGCAATCCTTTTCATGTTTACCAGAGACCACATACACTTTTGCTTGTGAATGCCACATGCCATGGTAATCAGGACCCCTCTTTTTCTAACCTGGATGTTCAGTTTTACTTTCCAAATCATGAAATAAGGTAAGTTGAGCTCTGTTCTCCTGCTGGTATTGGCCTACTAGAGCTAGGCTTACTACTGTTTAGAGACATAGCTCAAACTTCCAGCTCACAACAGTCCCTGGAACCCCTCTTGTCTCACACCCCACCCTCACTACACATTACCTGTGGGAATGCTGAACTGCATTCTACCTCCAGACTGTGCAGAAGCAAAGGAAGCGAGAATCCACATATTACTGCTTCATCCCTAGAAAAGCATGTTGGATCTAAAGTCCCAAAACACCAAACAAATAAAAGACAAACAACATAAAAAGGACCTAAGAGTCCAGAATTCTGGCCAATGGGTCAGGGTCCAGAAAAAGGCACAGGTCAGAGGGCGGGAGGAAATGTATTCAAATGCTTCACTGTCTTTGCTTCATGCTTTACTCCTATGCCCTGACCTAAAATCTTTTTAAAATAGAGTTCAAATGAGGTCATGCAGAGTGCTTTTAATTTTTTCTCAATCCCAGTTATATTTTCAGGTGACAGAAGTATTAGGTGTGGTGTAGTTAACTTAGACAATAAAAAAGGTTAAGAAAAGGACAAGATACACACTACTCAATTTCTCAATCCCAAGAACATCTTTGTCAGGGGTGTATCTACTATTTTGAATTCTTGTGAAGTGTTTTAAATTATAAAGTTTTGTTGGGATATTCTTCATCCATTGATCAACTCACATGACACATAGGAACAGACTATATGGAGTACTGAGAGACAAGAGCAGGCATTCCCCTTGGATTCCAGGCAGAAGAGGTGTCGGGCCACAGAAGAATTCCTTAGACAGTCAGAGGTGAAGGAAGGGGAGGGAGAAAATTGCTGTCAGTTTCTAGGGGGGAGAGAGCTCTGCATCATATTTGTCAGAGGCAGAGATGTAATGGTGTGGAATAAGTACCCAGAGCTTGGGATCAAACCAGACACACACACCCCCGGAAGGAAATATGAAGTCAATTGAGCATGATACACTTAAAAGGGTAATTTCCCAGGGGTGGAGAATAACTATAACATGCTAGATACACATGCCCCAAACTCCAAGGAAAGAATGACCAAGGTTGAAGCATTAGGGGAGAGAGACAATAAACTCAATTATCTCCAGGAGACAGGCAAGTGGAATAAATGAATAAAGGCCAGTTGTGAGGGAAACAAGATAGACACACTTGGTTGTAATTGTAAACACACAGGAATATTCTGCATTTCCACCAACAAGTATTCTCTCTCACTTTTGGAAAACTTGGCCGTCTTCTTCATTTATCTTTCATTTTCACACATTTGAGAGAGAGAAAGGTTTCTTCACATTTTGGAAGACAGAGGTCAGATGGAATGGTAAACAGAGGGTGGCATCAGAATTTCCTTTCAGGGAGACAACCAGAAGTGGTGTAGCAGCTTGAAGACTGGAGAATGCATGCCTCTGACTTCTGCAGGGCTGTGCCCCAGCTAATGAGAATCAGAAGTGAGAAATAAGAAATACAGTACTATCAGGTGTTCCAATACTCCAAGACATGCCAGAAATATGAAGGTTTATATATACTTTTCTGTTTTGTAAAATTAGTTCCAGGTTTATTTAGTTTAAAATTAAATAGTTAACCACATGAAACATATTCCTGCACTCCCATAGGTCCACAAGCTGCTCATGTGTGATTTTTTGCCTCATGCTGTTCCAGATCCCATACCATGGTGACCCAGCCTCTTAGAACCCAGGGGGAAAAATACTCTCCTTCTTCCATACACTGTAAAGCAATAAAGTAGGATTTCTAAAACTGCTAAATAAGAGGAGCATCAGCAAATTCAATCATGACCAAAGGGCTGGGAAGGGGCCGGAAATCAAATATGTCTGGGAATAGTTCTAGGAATAGATATAAATAATACAGTATGGTTTATTGTGTTGTGTTTTTTTAACCCTATTATTAAGAATTGTACAATGCTTTAAATTTCATGTAGAAACGTGCATGGTATTTTCATATCCACTATGTCATTGGAGCACACAATAAACTCCAAAGTAGGCTGAAAGGTATTGTTAATACCATGAATAGGAAGGTAGAGGGAGAAAGGGGATGAATGAGTAGAAATGGTGGCTCAGAAGTTATGTGACTTGCTAATATTATCATAAAAATAAGCCCTGGGAAGAATGATTCATTAATTTGTTTTAAAAATGGAGAAACTTTCATGTTGACTCCGAGTATCATTTATGGAAAACACAATGAAGCCAGTGCTTTCTTTCTCCAAAAATACTTTGACAAAAGCATTAAATTCAAAAGAATATAAATGGTTATATTTATATTACAAATAATATAAATGTGGGAGAAATGTGTTTAATTTTTCTTCTAGTTAAATTTACTCATGCTTTGAGGACTCAATGCTGACATCTACATCTGTTTCATGGAAAGGATTTATTATTTTTCTCCTTAACTTTTAAATAAATACAGGATGATATTTTAGGTTACCAAAAAGAAGAGCTTTTCAATATTAAGAATTATTCACCTAAAGAAAATAGTGTAACACTCAGAGTCTGGGCATTGGGTTCGAGAGCAAGCATTGCATGTGTCCTTAAGCAGGCAATAATTTTCCCAGCCTGTCAGTTTCCTCTTTCTTAAAATGAGAATAATAACTGACTATGAAAAGGGAAACAGCTGTTTTTGAAGCGCCCTACCCCCCTCTCTCAATTTTGCAAGCATTGCACAGACATAAAATAATGAAAGGTAGGTTAACATGATTTTTTTTTAAACAAAACCAAAAAACACACCTATAAATGTGTATAAAATACTTTCTACTAAATTAAAACTCCTTATTTTGGAGTTTAAGGATCTTATGTCTTCTAGTCCAACCCCATCTAGCCGACCTCATTCTTATTATGTCTCATCCCAGCCACACCCAGCAGTCTGGGTGGCTTCAGATTCAGAGCCAGGTGACCCCCAGATGCCTGGAAACCCAGTCCATTCGATGAGCACTACTGCTTCTTGCACCCAATTTCACTCATAGTCTTGCCTCCAATTATATAAGAATTCTCCAAGGACCATGCTCCCTCCTCCACTGCCACTCAGATCTAGCATGCTTCCCTCCTCCCGCCCCACCCCCCGCCCCAGCTCCAAATACTTCTGTCTCAAGAAGTCTCAAGTTTCATCTCCAAAAATCATCTATACAAAAAAAGGTGTATATTCCTAGAGTGAAGAATAAAATCAACTTTAGTTCAAAGTCTAGTTTCACAAGCTGAGCCTCTCTGAGCCTGTTTTTATAACCAGAAAACTGGGATTCCAAAGCCTACTTCAGAGATTGTGCTGCTGCAGGTAGGTAGGTATTTTATATTTTGTATCTATTTGTATTAGAGCCTGTCATAAAAATCCAATAAATAGGATTTATTGTTAACATGATTTTTATTGCTATTAGGAGATTCCACATGCAGATTTCCCCTTGAAACCATGGGGATTAGATAACGCTTGATCACCCAGAGCTGTGTAACATTAACATCAAGTATGGATGTCTTATACTCAACACCCCAATTACAGTATTATGAACTTCTTGACCAGAATCATTCCTTCAATATTTCTTCAGAGTCATGTTTCTGCTAGACACTTTTCTCAGACCTGGGGCTCTCAGGCAAGCTGGCTTCCTTTTAGATATTGAGGAGAGGAGCTAATCAACAGGTAAAAAATAAGATGCTCTTTGCAAAGTACTAGTATATATGTGAAATAACCAGGTAATATGATAGAGATACCCTGGGATGAGAAAGATATGAAGTTGCATTTGATAAAGGGAGCAAGGAGAGCTCTTTAAAGACTTGAAGAGGATCCAGCCATGCACAGATTGGAGGTGGGAAGCAACACAGGCAAAGGAAGATCAAGTTCAAACCCTGAAGAAAAAACACCAGAGAGACTGGGGAAGATCATCTCCCTATAAGGGAGAATGGGGGCACTGAGAGATGGAGAAGAATTACACACAATGATGTTGGAGGGATGGACAGGCTCCATACCTCAATGGACAGTAAGAAGGGCCAGGCTCCAGGTCTATGCCTCTGATTTTTATCATCAAGCCCTATGTCATTTCCTGGGGGCTGAACTATAATATTTGTTTTCAGGTTCATTTTATTTTTGTTTGCTGCATGATCTTATCCATGGCACCCATGCCTTAGCACCTTGCAAGAAAATATCTGGTCCCCGAAGCCCCTTCACCCAGTCACTTATAGGAGAGAAATGTCGCATGAGGAACCCTTGACCCATTTCAAAGTCCTCCCCTTCCAGCTTCCAATGTCACACTCAGTGTGCCAGTCCAACGAGAATTGCTCCAACCCATATTCTTCTGCTTTCTGGCATTTGGGAAGTTGGCTCTGTTGCCTGAGGAAGACATTTTAGGATAGGTTTCCATAGAAACTCAAACTTTCCCTCCAGCTGCTCATGTAGTTTATCTCTTTATTTTTAAATACACATTATTTTTCTTTCAGCGGCTTCCGAGCGCTTTGATTCTTTGGACACCAAAGAAAGAGTACCAAATCTCTAGAAACATCGTCATTTTCACTCTCTTTTTACAATCTCTCCTGATTGTGTTCTCCTGGCTGAAAGGGAGGGGTGTGGGAGCTCTGCTGCTGTAATTAACCATTTCTCTTATTAATCTTTACTCTCCCTCTCAGAATCCATTAGATGGTTGGCCTTTCATCACCAGTTTACTATTGACAGCACTGGATTTACAGAGAAAGTCTTACTAGACCATTGTGCAGCCTCTGTCCCTTCCCCATCCTCTACCTCTGACATCAAACTCCTTCCTGGTTCATTCACTACACTCTCCAGCTAGAAATACCCGTCCTTTCTTCATACAAGCTTAGGTTTTGCCCACCTTGGGTCATTAAGAGTAGCATTTCCTTGAGCTTCCTCCTTCATACCCATCATACTTAATGTATGTTAAGTAGTGGGCATCATTCCCAAAACGGAGGTTTCCTGATCTCCCAAGACTGGTTAGATCACCTGTTATGTTTTCTAACAATTCTCAATTATAATGAAATCAAGATTTGAGATGTCTCTCTCCATTAATATGTATACTCCTTTAGGAATTATCTTATTAACTTCTGTATCAATAGCATCTAGCAGAGTATTTTGTGAGGAATAAAAGAAAAAGATTATACAAGGGAAGTCATTATATTTAAGCACAAGAGGAAGAATTAAGTAGCAAAACAAATTTTGGCTTGTACATTTACAGGGATACAATTTATTTTCTCCAAGGAAACAAGAATATATGTCATCCGTTGTGGAACAACTGGGAAAAAGAAATCTGTTTGGCTTCAGTGAAGCCATCGTTTTATATAGTATAAACACACACACAGGATAAGTGCATTCTAGGGGTGCACATGATGATTTTTATGTGGGAATAACAGGCCTCTCTAATTATTTGGTGCACAGCTGAGCAACAGGTGAGCAGAACCATCATCAAGGGCAAAATTCTCACCTCACATAGAAAGGCTAGAGAGAAATGGTGTGTGTGGAGGGTGGGGGGTGGAGGAGAGGAAGGAAGGAGGAAAAGAAGGAAATGGGGAAGGAGAAGGAAGACAGAATATTGGGGAAAGGAGAAGAGAGACCACACCCAATGAGGAGCAAAATAAGAAAAAAGAGCCACGGGGTGACTCCATGTCTCCCTACAAGTGGGAAGATGGCAAATAGGCTGGCAGTAGAGGCCTAGAGAAGACAGTAAACCTGCAACTCAAGAGCCACAACACTTTTGACAATTCAGTTCTGTTCCTAGCAAATGAACAGACACTTGACTACCTAGGTACCAGGAAGCAGGATGATGTGTGAGATGATTTCATTAAGCCTGTAGGTCAAACCTAATCACAACAGCTGAGATTTAGTGAGTCTCCGGTATGTATGTTGGATGCCTCCAGACATATTGCTATTTTAAATCTTCACAAGAATCTGTTTTTACCAATGAGGAAACTGAGGCTCAGAGAGCTTGAAGCTCTTGCTAAAAGTCACACAGGTAAAATATGTCAAAGCCCAAGTCTGTCTATCTTCAAAGCTGCGATCTGTCCATTATGCTACCCTGTCCTGGCTCATCAATGAGGCCTCAAAATAATGAGGACCGTATCTGCAACACAATGAAGAAATGCTACAGGGTGAATATAATGTGTGACACTCAAACTTTATGACTGGAAGAGCTGCTTGAAAAGGAGTAGGCCTCTGTGAGGAAGTAACCCCATTGTGGAAATTCAACCTGATGCACTTTTTGGAGCCAATCTAATTATATTGCCCCCTTGCCTAATATCAGCCAATGATTCCCTACTTTACTTGGGATAAAACTCAAAGTCCTCACTATGGCCTCAAGACCAGACACCATCTAGTGCCTCCCTCCCTCTGCAGCCTAATCCAGTTCTCTGCATCATAGGTTCTGCCCCATTTTGACCCAGGAAGGCCTTCACCTTCCTGGTTGTTGCCACACACCTGCCCTAGAGGTTTCACATAGGCCCATCTGCCTTTATGGAAGGGTCTACCTACCCTCTACTCCTCGCCTTGTGAAGACTTAGACCTTTCCCAGGTCTCACGCTATAATTTTGACCCATACTTCCCTCTTTCTCGATGCACCTTGTACTATGCCTTTATATCCCAATAGTATGATCACCTCTGCTTATTTGTTCATATGATAATTTTGTTAATATCTGCCTAGCCCTACTAGATAGCAGGCTCCAGAAGGAACTATTTCCCTTGTTCACTGTGGTGTCGCCAGCCCACAGTACAATGCCTAAGACGTTGTGGGATTATAAAAACCCAAGTAATTTTTTATGACTATTGCAATGAACTTCATTCAGGAATGCTACTGATCCAAAAGGAGTGGGGTAGTGAGATGACCATTGAAGAAATGCCCAGTTACAACCAGCATCTGGGTTAAGAGCTTTTCATGCAATATCTCTTTCCAAAACAAGCAGCAACTTAAACTGTCCATAAATAGTGAGCATCATTTGGAGAAAAAAGTGGAAACTTGCTCCCTACTCCATGTGCCTCCCTCTGCAACACTGCTACCCACACTAGCCTGTTTTTACCCTATTTATGAGAGGTGTGTGTTGTTGTTTTTTTTAAGGTTTTTTTCTTTTCTTTTTTTGTGTCTTTGTTCTCTTATAAATTTCTTTTATATCCATTCCCTCTTTATTCAAAAAAGCATCCAGAAAGCCAAAGCCACAGAGACCCAGGTCCTTGGCTATCATCGGGAAAATGAAAAACAAGATGAATCACCAAGAGTATTAGCATGGAAACAGTCTCTGAGCCAGATCAATTCCAAATCTGTTCAGAGTCATCGAGGCATTTCCACACAAATGATATTGATATCACAATCCCAGGATTTTGAATTTACGTTGTCAGAAACCTGAACTCTGGGAAAACAAAGGATCTGTTATTATGCAAATAGTTTTAGACCAAAAAAGAGAGGAAATGAGATAAACAAGGACAGACAGTGCAATACTACTTAGCTTCTAAAATAATTCCTTCTCCAAAGTTTTAATAGGATATCAGCTAAGCTGAAACAAAGGTCTCTAATCACAAAGGAAGTGTTTTACTCAAATGGTTTTATTTTCTATTTTGGTAACTTTTTCCAATGGTGTGATTGTACTTGCAGAGAAAAGAATAGCAGGAGACCCTTGATGTTTTCCTTGTATGGAAAGAAGTTTCTACTTCTGCTGCCAAGTAACAAATGGGCAATCGCGCCACCCATGTTTATTCCACCAGCACTGACTGTGTGCCAGGCACAGTGCTTGGCGCTGGGGGACAATGTACAGAGCAGAAACAGGAAGGCCTGTCCTCTCAGAGTTGTCATATAGTATAAACACAGGTCAAGCTTACACATCATAAAGACATTTATCTTGTTATTCAAATACACGCATTATGACACTTTGTGTGTTAAATGTCACTTTTTGTCATCTTTCCAACAACCCTGTAAGAACCGCATGAATGTTAAAATTTTCTCTTTTTCTAACATAAAGAAAATGGGGCTCAGAGCCCAAAAGAACTGGCCACAACTTATACATGCTATGTTCTTTCTCCTATACCGATAGTAACAAATCTCGGCAAATGTTTAGAAAGCATTTATAAATACTAATCTTTTACATACATTACTGTAGTCAATTTCTGCAAAAAGAAAGAAACCCCATGATTCCTATTTTATAAATAATAAAATTGAGACTCAAAGGTTGAGTAACTTATTGTAAGCCAGCCATTCAGAAAAAAAAAAAAGAGAGAGAGAGAAAAGAAATGGGAAATTGAATCTATGTGATTCTATAGTTGGCATTCAACCACAGCTATTTACTGTTAAGACAGCATAAATTGGTTATATTTATCATTTTAATTGCAACAGCTATCATTACTATCATATTGAAAATAGATAAACAGAAGTCCACAGAAGTGAAGAGCCACATTCAAGGTCAAACAGTTCAGAGTATTGGAGTTAAAATAGTATCTAAATACCCGAGATGTGAAATATAACCCACTTCTCACCTAGGCACAACACAGAGAACAAGATTTAGAGGGATCATCTGGTCTAAACTGTGGCTTCAAAGTCAAGTAAAAGGTTCTCTCATAATAGACCTCAGCTCAATCAATGTATTTGTGTGTAACCAAGAGCTGAAAGTGGGGCATTTATAGAGTCAGAAAGCTCAGGGCCATTCAACATCTCATCAGTGATGGAGTCCCTATTCTAAATGAAATTTAGTTCTTGTTGATGTGGCATAGTGAGCCTATTTAAAGAGGCTGACATCTTCCTTCCTTCCAAAGAAAGATGTGAGGAGAACCAATCTTATTAATCAGAGTGTAAGACAACAGGAGGTACATTTAGGTAGAAGAGAGGGTTCGTGCAAGTGAGAATAGGGAGATAAGGTGGAGAACAAGAAGAAATTCAGATCATACACACACAAAAAAAATCACTTAGTACTTTCTGATAGATTTGAATCAGAAGACCAGAATTTATACTTTTTCTTTAGGTGCTGGAAAACTACTGAAAGTTTTCAAGAAGGGAATTATGTGACCACAGCAGTTCCTCCCACAGATTCAGACCTCTATATCTGTCCTCTGCAATGAAGTAGCCACTAGCCACATATAGCCATTGAGCACTTGAAATACAGCTAGTCCAAACTGAAGTGTGCTGTAAGTATAAAAATCACAGGGGTCTTCAGAGCAGGCTTTCTCCATGTGCTGCCGCCCTCCCCTTTTCTTATATGTGTAAAAAGGAGTTTATTTGCAGGGGAACGAGACTTTAATCCAACAAGCCAAATCCCATGTTGTCATCCGATTGCTCAGACTTGATTAATAATGTAAATGTTAATATGAGGCTAATATTTTAGATATTTTATTGGGTTAAAATGTTACTAAAATTAACTTCACTTTTTTTCTATTTTAATGTGCCCACTAGAAAACTGACATTAATATAGGTGGCTTGCATTATCATTCTTTTGGACAATGCTATTTTATAGACTTTCAGATAAATGTTTACATAGGCATTCCTAAAAACTTTTACTGACTGAACATTCACTGAGCCTTGAGCAATTCCTTTCTGTTGCTTCTTAGCTCTGGCTACTAGGGAGGTATTATTTTTTTGTTAAACCACAGCCTGTCTTTCTGAAGATTTTACGCATTAGCAACCATGATGCTCTAGGGTATCCTTCCAGTAACGACCTTCCACTACCTTAGTCCACCCCCTTCGTCCTGCCCTAGATTTTCCCCGTCTTCTCTTGTTTCAAGTAAATACCTCCAGTTGGTTTTATTATTTATTATGTTTCCCAGGTCTCTGGTGATTCGTATCGCTCTTCTCTAAAACATGCTCAAAATTATCAGTTCTCCTTCAAGGAAGAAAAACAAAACTTCTCTGGTTGTCAGCGTGCACAACGGTTAAAAAGACCTTTACATAAGGAGTCAGAGATAAGTCTGCTCCCCATCTCTCCTGCAGTGTGCAACCTTATGTAAGTCATTTCATCTCATGTCCAAAAGCAGATAAGACCACTTAAAAGCAAAAACCAAAATGCAATATGCTGAAGATAGAGTCACCACAGAGAGCCTTTGTTTTCAACTGCCCCACATCAATGTCTCCTGCTCACAGAACCCTTCTTCTCCCATTTTAAAACTCTAATTTTTTCAGCTGTGCGAATGAAGAAGGGTAAGCTCACCCTGTACCTCCAGCTCCCGGGAGGCCTGAGTGAGGCCAGGCTTGGGGAGGCAAAGTCACAGATTGGTTCAGCGACAGGCACACTGCTGAGCTGAGGCGAGGGCATCACGTGGAGAGAGCCTGCTTGAGAAGGAAACCAACAGAGGAAGCAGGACTAAAATCTGCCGGAGTGGCGGGTAAGACCTGATACTATCACTTGAATCTTGGCTTCCATGTGGGCTTAAAGTAATACTTCCTGGCTTATGTTTATTATTATTATTTAACTGAATTAATATATTTCTTTTTTTCCCCAAAATCCAGTATGAATTTACAACCGAAAGCCTAATGCATTGTTGCCGATCACTAATATACTTTCAGGGTTTCTGCCTCATTTCATAGCCTTCTGATCTGCAGAGTATGTAACTGGCCTCACAAATGAGCGGCAGCGTTTTGTCAATAAGCAGAGGACCTACGTGTTAAGATGGTAGGAAGGAGGGATGGGAGAACCCTGATTCTGCCAGTCGCTCTCTTTTCCTCTTAAGAAGTATATCCAGCCGAAACCGGTTTGGCTCAGTGGATAGAGCCTTGGCCTGTGGACTGAAGGGTCCTGGGTTCAATTCCAGTCAAGGACATGTATGTACTTTGGTTGCGGGTACATCCCCTGTGGTGGGGGGAGTGCAAGAGGCAGCTGATCGATGATGCTCTCTCATAGATGTTTCTAACTCTATCCCTCGCTCTTCCTCTCTGTAAAAAATCAATTTTAAAAAAAGAAGTATATCCATCAATCTTTTACCCTTGTCATGGAAAAACTACATGGTCAACATTTCACTTAATCGAGTTGTCATTTTATATTAAAATGGTACTTGTTATCTTTTTCCTCTGAGGTGTGTGGCAAATAAATATTACAGTATACCTCATTGTACATGGGTGAGCAAAAGTAGGTTTACAGTACATGAAACGGTTCATTCTTATATCCTTATTTATTAATCATTGTATTATTTTACCTCGCAGCAATGGTAAGCCTACTTTTGCTCACCCCTGAATGAAATCAATGCGTGTGCCAAAACAAATTGACTTCCACTAGAACTCCCAGCACGCTTCATCTGCACTTCTGATTGATTCTCAGTAGGCAGCGCCTCCCAACACTTAAGCCTTCTGGTTCTCTCCCGTCCCCCACATCCTAACAAGTAGGTTGCGTTACAGCACTGGAAAGGATTTGAAGAAATGGCTGCTGTCCTACTCCCTTAGTGCAGTGGTCGGCAAACTGCGGCTGGCGAGCCACATGCAGCTCTTTGGCCCCTTGAGTGTGGCTCTTCCACAAAATACCATGGCCTGAGCGCATCTATGTTGAAGAAGTGGCGTTAGAAGAAGTTTAAGTTTAAAAAAAATTGGCTCTCAAAAGAAATTTCAATCTTTGTACTGTTGATATTTGGCTCTATTGACTACTGAGTTTGCCAACTACTGCCTTAGTGTATCAGTAGAGTCTAGTGTATGGGAAGTGACTTTCTCAATGTCCAAATGCAGTTGGAGACAGAGCGTGAGCAAGAGTGTAGTGCTTCTGAAGTATGTTATCACACAGCATCTGAGTTCTAAGAGACCCCGGTTTAAAGGCCTGTTGGTTATGCATAAATAATGAAATAATACAATGTATTTCTTTCCCCAGAGCAGATGACTCCATCTTGGTTTTCATAAAGTGGGTTTACTTTGGCTTGGGTACCTAAGTTATTATTAACACGAGAAACTGCTACTATTTATGGCCCAGGCATCTGCTCTGTGCTTATGGCCACTATCTTGCTCCATCTTCATAAAAACCTCTCTGAGGTCTGTATGATTAGAATTCCCCTCTTAGAGAGAAGGAAGCTGGGGTGTAGAGAGGCCCAAACCAGACATCTGATAGATGGTAAATAGCATTGAATTCAATTTCCATCTCTGACTCCGAAGCCTGAGCTTTTAACATGAATATTCCATAACTTCAGGATGATTAAGCAGTATTTTTCATTAGAACACATCTGAAAGCAGACAAGGCTTTAAAATTAGAGGTTCTGCCTCCCCAGTCCTCACTGACCTGCAACACTGTTTCATTACGTTACCAGAAATGCTCAGAAACGTCCCCCTCCAAGTCTTCTGAGCCAGCTATGTAAATGCACAATAAACAAAAGTCTATAAATTTGTGTATACCTAAGGCTATGCATTTATTATTTACATGTTTTTTATTATAGAAATTTAAAAAGGAGACAGAAATTAAAACAAGACATAGGGAAACAAGAGCCATCTCTTACTTTCACTATGGCTTCTGTCCTCACATCTTGCAAACCACATTTATTTACTTATTTAACTGAGTGTCTCATTTTCATAAAGAGGATTATACCTCAAAAGCCCCAAATTAGCTGTATTGTAGCAACATTACTGTGTAACAGATTACCCTGAATTTATTGGCTTAAAACAATACATTGTTTTTTTGCAGAAATTGACAAACTTACCTTAAAATTCATCTGGAAATTCAAAGGACACAGATAGCCAAAACAATTTTACAATTCCCAATTTCAAAGATATAGTACTTAAGATATTATGGTACTGGCATAAAGGTAGTTATATAAGTCAGATAAATCAATGGAATATAATTGAGAGTCCTGAGATAAATCCTCAAATTTACAGTCAATACATTTTTACACGGATGCCGAGATAATTCACTGAGGGAAAGAATATTCTTTCCAATAAATGATTCTAGGGCAACTGGTAAAAGAATGTAGTTAAATCCCTACTTCATACCATAAGGTAATTTAGAATGGATCAAAGACCTAACTGTAAAAGCTACAACTATAAAACTCTTAGAAGGAAACATAGGTGTAAATCTCCATGGCCTTGGCTTAAGCAATGGTTAGTTAAATATGACACCAAAAGCCATGAATTAAAAAATACATAAACCTATCATGGCCAAAACTAGTAAGTTTTGTGCTTTAAAGGGCACCAAAAAGCAAATGAAAATTTTTGCAAATCATGTGTCTGAAAAGGGACTTATATCTAGCATATATATAAAGAACTATTACAACTCAAAAATAAAAAGACAAATATTCCAATTAAAAACTACAAAAACCTAAATAGACAGTTCTTCAAAGGAGATATACAAATAGCCAATTAGTACATGAAAAGATGCTTAGCATAATTATTCATCAGGAAAATGAAAATCAAACCCATGATGAGATACAATTTCACACCCATTAAAATGGCTATAATCAACAAGACAGGAAACAAGGGTTGTTGAGGATGTGGAGAAGGTGGAAACTGAGTATTGCTGGTAGAAATGTATGACCTCTATGGAAAAATACTTTAGCAGTATATCAAAAAGTTAAACATGGAGACTCAGCAATTCCATTCATATGTGTGTATGTGTCTGTGCGCCTGTGTGTGTGCAGGGCTGTGCCCCATCTAATGACCCACAGGTTGAGAACTGCTAGCAGGGTCGCCTAAGACCATAAGAAAACACAAATATTTACATCAGGATTCATTAACAGTAGCAAAATTACAGTAATGAAGTAGCAATGAAAATAATTTTATAGTTGCGGGTCACCACAACATGAGGGACTGTATTAAAGGATCGAGGCATTAGAAAGGCTGAGAACCACTGATCTATAGGGTACTTACAGCATCCTAGTCTCTACCAACTAGATGTCCACATCACCTTCTCAGACTTGACAACCAAAAATGCCTTCAGACAATGCCAAATATCTCCTAGTGAGGCAAAATGTCTCCAATTGAGAACTACTGCTTTAAATGAATTAAATATGCTATATTTTTAGAATAAACTCATTTTTAGTTGATTACATATCATTCTGCTTATACACTTATTCCCTAGATAATGTATTTTTTGTTATATAAAGTCACGCTTTACATAAATATTAATTCACTACATTGGAAGAGGTTCTCTCTTGGCTTTTAAAAGCAGGGCTGTTGGTCAAGGTCACGATTGAAAACATTATGAACGCCTTGCTTCAGAATAATCTACCTTTTATCTCAATGAGGGGAAGAATACAGGAGAGTATGGATGGCCCAAGGCCAGTCTATGCCCATTTCAAGAAAGTTTAGCAAACTCCTTGATATCAAAGACTACAGAGATGAGACTCTTACAGTGATGAATCATATTTCTTAAACATTTCAAATATTTTCATTATTATAAACAAATGGTATGTTTTTTTAGAGTGAAATGGTTGGTCTTGGTCACATACTCTGAAGTGGCCCATCTTGCCATTTTTGTTTCACATATTTTGAAAATGACTCATTGGACTAGTTAAAACTATCACAAGAGAAGAATGGACAGAGTGCATCTTGCCCTTTGTCTAATTATACTCTAGCCCAAGGTCAGAAAACTAGAATATCTTCAGGGGTCAGGTAAGCAAAGTTACACCTATAATGAGTCTTCAGAACTATGGTGGACTGGAAAATCTATGACCTATCTAAAATATTGAAACCATTTTTGTTTACAGATGTCATTCAGAAAGATGTGATCTTTCAACAAAGCCAATAGCCTGTATATTTGTATGGTGTGAATTGGCAACTAATTTAATTTTTTAAAATCATTCAAAAGCAACACCTTATGGGGGTGGGGGGGGGAAAGAGAGAGAGAGAGAGAGAGAGAGAGAGAGAGAGGTGAAAGCAGGGCCAAATTGGCCTAGTTGAAGGGTATGTATTTGTATGAATGTATGTATATATGTACTATTGTTTATACACCTATATGTATGGTATACACATGTGTGAGTGTGACTGTAGGCTGAATTCACCAATCAGAAGGCTATATTATTTTTATCTAACCAACCAAAAAAAAATCACATTTATTAATGATGGGAGGGGTGACTTGTTATTTCAGAGAACTCTTCCCTCTCCACTCAACCTCACTTTCTCAATAAAATCAATAACTCAATATAAGCCCACACAAAGTATCCACAGTAAGCTTACTGTCATAGAGATCAGTAATAAAAATGTGTTACTAATTTTCACAAGATAAGAATGAGAATTGAGGGTTCTTACTCTTCTTTTCTAAGTCACAAAGCTTGGAAGTGGTGAAGCCAAGGCTCAGACGCCAGTCTCCTAAAAGCTTACCCAAGGCCCTTTGGCTACTGAGTAATTGCGTCCAGGGCACTGTGGAAATTACCTGTTTTTGATTTACATAAATCTATGAGGGCTCTGTGTGCAATCTTTATTTTTTGAAAAGAGACTATTTGGTCCTATAGGTCCCAGGTGAAAGTTTGACAAATGTTGTATCAAAAATAAAGTATGCTGAATTGTGTGTGCATTAATTTCTTGGCTAATATTTCAGTTCATACATTTTAAACCCCTTCAGAGCCATCACGGACCTGGAAGCATGGGCTTTACTGCTTCTAAATATTTGAAATCCAATTTTAAGGCCTGTCAATCTGCCCAGACTCAGAAGTTGGCTTAACCTGATTTTCTCTGCTTCATGACAATATTGTTTAGTATTCGTAAGGCTGCATCTGACATGAGGTAAATTTATATTACATTTAGTGAAATATATTGAAAACTGCTAAAATGGCCCCTTCTTCCCAAATTTGCATAGCATTGCATTTTCCCCCTTTCCTTTTTCACTCTGCCGAGTCTGTTATCAAAGAAATTACAGAGTTTATCTACATTGGGAAACTGTCAAATGCATGAAACCCAGCGTGGTGTGAATCTTGGGTTTTGAAGAAAAGATTAAAAAAGAGTTGCCTTTACTCTCTTGAGAGCCCTTGTATGGAGAAAAGCACTTAGATCTGCAGGTAACGTGGCTGTCTGGTAGCTTTCTTTATGGGGGGAAAAAGGTGATATTTACAAAAAAAATCTCATACTTCTCACCCTGTCCACTGATTTTCTGCAAGGTTTCTTCCCCAATTTATAACACCAGGAAAAAAATAACATGCGAAAAATCAAGAAACCATCTTAATTCTTGGCATAATGATTAGGGGGAAAGGAAATATCCATAAAATCTTATCAGCTCTAGCTTCAGAATAGTTCACAAATACATTCTTTTCTCTGTCTCTCTTTTCCTCATTACCTCTATTGTCCTTAATTTCCTCCTCTGAAAAATTGAGGTAACCCTAATTCATAAGGCTGAACCCCATCAGAGACAAACATCATAGGAACCTATGCTGAGGGTTAAGTTTCCTGCCAATGATGAAAATAACAACAAAGTTCTCTGAAAATTCATCACACTTTGTAAAAATGCAGCAGACCTCAATTTTCTAAGGCAACAAGATAGTTCCTGGTGAAGTGATTACCAGGTTGACTGCAGGGGCTGGGAACTGCTGGAGTGAGTCACTGATTAAGAGATTGATTGGGATTTCTGTTTGAGCTGTGTTTGATTAGCTTGCCCATGACAGTGAGCAATCAGGTCTCCATGGACACATTCCATTGGACACAACGGCTCCAATATTCCCAGCCCCAATTGCCATTCAGGAAACAGCCATGAGTTGGTATCATTAGCTCATGTTCATTTATTTTAATGGGACATTAAGACTGATTTATATGACAGCATTAAAGGAGAAAAATTATTCCAGAATTACACCTATATAAGAGCACTTAACATTAGCTTGCCAATTAGCCTTTTGAAAGGATGAATGCCAATGCCCCCAATTCAGGAAACTTCCATCTCACCGTGCCATCCCCTTGATTGGTCAACAAAAGAGGAGCACAGGGAACCCGGTCCATCGTGTCTGTTTCTTTCCTGTAGTGAAGCTAATGCTAGTGCTGAGAACTCAACCGTCAGCAGAGAACACAATAATACCTATTCTCCTGAATTTCTAAGAACAGCCTGAAGGCTGCTGTAATTCCTTTTAATAGAAATGCTTCTCCTTTTATCGTTAATGCTTTAAGATAATGGTATAATCACTATTGATTTTACCACCACGCATCGCATCATGACAGCATTAAGAGAGCTCATCCCCCTATTTCTTTGCAACAGTAAAGTCAAGAAGAGCAACACTGTAGGTTATCAATCTCTTTATACCATTTTGCCCTCGGCATTAGTTTCTCCCCAACTCCTGTTTGCTATTCCACCTCCCCTTTCTTAATGATTGTCCCTTCATCTTCACCATTAATCACCGGTGGTTGTATTAGGCAAGAACAATGGTGGGGAAAATTACAAAAATCATACCTGCTCACATCAGGCTGATTTCACTAAAAATGTGGTGGGAGGAGATCACTTTTCAGAAAGGACCCTGAAACAACTGGTTAAGGCTTTTTTTTTCAGTGCCTGTAAGTGTATTGATGTGAAGAGGGGAAAATACCCAGTGATTTTTTTCCCCTGTAAGCTATTTTTATAATCTCTGACTTGTCTATTAACCTTAAACTATGAAAACAAGATCTAACAGTGAACATTCACCAATGAATCCTAAATTCTTATTAATATATGTCACATAAAGAGCATAATAAATCCATCAAAGTTAACAGTTCAACTTAGTTGGCCAGGATTGATCTTCCCTGTTATCCTCCCTTGTTAGGGGAATTAAATTAATAGGCAACTATTCTTCAATCTGACTTTATTCAGACCTTCCTGGGCTCCCATAGCCTCTTGAGTTTATCCCTGGACCTTGAAGCAAGGATCAACTCATTACACAAACCAACAATAGAGTACTCATCATGGTAGAAAATAAAGAAAAATTATTTGAAAAATTGAAAGCTGGGAAGGTAAGAGTGTGTTCAAAATAACTCAAGTCTCTACTTAGGTTCTGACCCAATAGGACCCAAATTTTATTTTCAGCCCTGATATGGAACCCAAACCAAATATTTTTTTAAAAATTTACAAA
Source organism: Vespertilio murinus (assembly GCA_963924515.1). Lineage (NCBI taxonomy): Eukaryota > Metazoa > Chordata > Mammalia > Chiroptera > Vespertilionidae > Vespertilio > Vespertilio murinus. The sequence goes on along the minus strand of OZ004708.1, from coordinate 17,893,315 downwards.
AGGCACACAAATTTCAGTACAAAATTCTCTCCATTATTATTTATTGTCAAGGCAAGAGCATCTCAAGACAGGGGACATGGTTCATATGTGAAGCCACCTTCTGCTGGTTTGGAAACTCTGGGAATAGACCAGTGTTTGTATGAAGAGCACCTTGCCCTTCCAAAATTAAATGTAATAGGGTCTCCAGATATTTCTAAAAATATTGCACGTTTACTTGCCACCTGAACACAAGCCATCTCCCAGATGTTTGTGGTGTTTATGTGTTAAAAATAAGGTATACGGTGTATATCTATCGATCTCCCCTATCTCTGATTCACATCTTGTTAGTTTGAAGTGAATTCATTCATTTTATCATTTACCCTAACACTACTGAGTAATTTCACATGAGAATCACCTCTAATGTGCTCATATCTCATCAAGAAAGATAATGGTCCTGCCAAAAAGATGTATTTCTTTCGGTGTGCTTCTTTAGTGAAGGAGCACTTTGTAGAAGCACAGCGAGGCTAGAATGACATTTCTGATTTTCATGGATTTAATGGATCCTGCCATAGTCTCAAGAAGAAATGGCTCTGTCAATCAGGGAAACATTAGACTTAAATTGCTTATTTTGGTATTGCTGCTTACAGCTTTCCTTTATGCCAAACATCTAAGCTGATAAATGCGTTTTTCAATAGTCAGTGGTTTCATCTTTGCTGTAAAATGAGAACAATTCAGGTAAGTAATCCCAGGGAACAACTGTTATCAGATCAGGAAACTTGGATCTCCCCACCAATATTTTAAGCCCTGCAGTCTTTTGAACTGTGAGAGCAGAGACAATATTCATGATTTCTTTCCTATTTATAGGAAATGAGTTATTTCATTATTTCTAAAGTAAAAGAAATATACTGTGCTCATACAAGCAGTTTGAGCAAAAAGAAATGTCTTCAAGTGATAGAGAGACCACTGGACACATTGAAACATAGGCAGGAGGTTGGGGCAATAAAACCTAATTTCTGATTCTATCTATATGAGACAGATATCCAGATTCTAGTATAATTCTAAATTTGATGAACTATAATATATATGTTTCTCCAGCACTCCAGAGCCAAAATGAGGTAAATCTATTATGAAAATAAAATTTTTAGGAAAAGGTAAAAATGATTCTCATATAGATATAAAAATGAGTATGTGTTGAAAAATTAATTCAATTCACAAGGGAACCAGCAGATGTTATAACCTGTGCAAAGGGAAGGTCGCAGGTGCAGACATTTATGTAAAGTAAGAAAAAAGTATTTAAATGAATCACAGAGTAGAGGCAAAGTGGTTGGGTGTTTTGTCTGCCTGTCTGTCCCTCACAGAGAAGGAGCAGGGAAGCAAGTTAAATGAACCTCTACCAGATCAGACAAAACCTGCATGCCTTGCAGTACCTATAGTTTACAGAATTTTACAATAGCTGCCAGAGAAACAGAATATAAGGCATGAGTTGGAAAGGGGGCCATAGATAATGTCTACTTTTCCACAAAGAACTAAGAAGAGGAACTAAGCAAATAATAGGTTGCAAACATCCCCTCCAGGTATAAACAGGAAGCCTACTTAGTAACCTATATCTTGACTCTTTGTTGCCTCCTTTCCAACCCACCCCCCACCCCCCATGCCCCAGATATCACTGCTTGAACTAGGACTTGAACTATTTTCCTACTTGCTCTAAAATAGTGACAGATACATGGAGCGAACTGTCCAGACACAAACCCAGTATCCTAACAGGGCTGTGCATGTACAGATGCCTTTTAAATACTCAACTATCTTATGAATCTACTAGAGGCCTGATGCATGGATTCCTGCACCAGTGGGTCTCTTGGCCTGGCCTGTGCCCTCTAGCATTCCTTGGGGGATGTCAGAGAGCTGGCTTTGACCTGATCCCTGCAGGCCAGGTGAGGCTTTTATATATATATATATATATATATATATATATATATATATATATATATATATATATGTAGCGTTATGTATATATCTATGAAGTACCTGTCCCAAGAGCCTTTCTTCTAAGGTTATGGCATTAATAATCAAGATAAAAGTGAAGACAGAAACCAAACTGTATCTCAGGGGATTTTAATGGGGGAAGAAAACACCCAGTCACCCAGCTTACCTCAAAGCAAGGGACATGTATGAAGTATGTATGCATGATTCACTGCCCGGTATCACTGTGTCATTTCTAATTTCCCCTGAACTTCACTTTCCTCCATCATCATCATAACCCATGTCCTATAATGATCAGAGTGAAAAGGTATGCTTTTCCCTTTCTAGGCTTTCTGTGACATCCCAAGACTTACAGCAAGCCTCGTTAAGATATAAGGATGGGGACATTGCCAAGCACTCTGGATTTATTAGTTTCTTGCCACATTTAAGTCTGGCGTTGTGCTTTAAAGAACCCGTTAATAACATAATGTGCAGCAGATAAAGGAAACTAGGTCTTATATATTGCACATTGGGATACAGGAAATGAGATTTGTATCAAGCAGCCATAAAATGGCACTAATAAGAAAAGGAAAAAAAAAGAAAAAGGAAAGTCAGCCAGGTATTCCAAAGCAATCTTCTAAGAAAATGAAGAGAACAGTGAAAGACAATTAATAAAAGATAAGCAACCAGCCTATCCGAGACCAGAGAAAATCTCCAGTGCCTGGTTCCAAACTAGATAAAGAGAATGAGGGAGAAGACATACAAAACTTTCTTTCCTTTATTTAAATTCACTCATCTGCTGTTTTAATATTGGGCCTCTGTAGAAATAATAATAATAATAATAGGATTTTATGGTAACCAAATGAGCCCATTATTAAAAACAGTTTTGAATTGTTAAAAAACAAACAAACTGAGACATATTAAAAAGAGTTTATTTGAACAAAACTTGATTCAAATTAGGCAACACCAGATCAGAAGTGGTTAGCAGTACTCTACCCACAGGAGATCCAGGAGAAAAGGCAAACATAAAGTAAGAAAATGATTGATTGGTTCTTGCTTAAAGCCTAGTTGGCTGTGATTGGTTGTCCTTAGGTTTCAGTTGTGTAATCTTGAGGCATTTATAGGCTAAGACTGTGGTTTGCATATGTAGGCTGTCATGGCATTAGCACTACCTCAGTCTACTGACCTCATGGTTTAACTATCTTGACAAATCCAAGACAAAACTGCTACAAGCAAAGCTAGTTTTTCTCCCCATGGCTTTCTGCAAGTTACTGTTTGACTTCATGTTGTCACCTGACTGCAAACCTTGTCACCTATTGCTTAGATCAGTGTTTCCCAAAGTGTGATATGCATACCCTTAGGGGCACGGGAAGAGTATGGTGGGGATATGCACTGCACAGTGCTTAGCTGCACCTAATTCTACGTTCTTATGAGTCAAGTCAAGACAGTCTTGTGAGGTGTGAGATGGTCCGGTGTGCAAATAAATGTTATTTATAATATAACTTTTATTTATATTTTATTATGAATAATTTTATTTTTCGTTTATTATTATTTTGTGTATGTACCAAAAAAAGAAAAATAAATATATTTTGACTGTTTTTAAAATACATCCTTTTTTTTGACTAGGGGTACTTAGCGTTATGAAAATTATAGAAGGGGTACACATATGTCAAAAGTTTGGGAAACACTGCTAGATTAATGGTTCTCAACTGGAGTCTATTTTGTCCTCCAAGGAACATTTGGCAAGGATGCCTTGGATGTAAGAATAAAGAAACATTTAAAATAAATTCCTTTTACTTTTAAAGGGAAAGGTAGTAGCTGCCCCTCCTCCATCCTTGAAAAAATCCCCTAGAACAGTGTTTCCCAAACTTTTGACATATGCGTACCCCTTCTATAATTTTCGTAACACTGAGTACCCCTCGTCAAAAAAAAAGGATATATTTTAATAACAATCAAAAAATATATTTTTTCTTTTTTTGGTACATACACAAAATAATAAACAAAAAATAAAATTATTCATAATAAAATATAAATAAAAGTTATATTATAAATAACATTTATTTGCAAACTGAACCATCTCACGCCTCACAAGACTGTCTTGACTTGACTCAGGAGAACGTAGAATTAGGCGCAGCTAAGCATGATGCAGTGCATATCCCCACCAAACTCCAGTGCAACGCGTACCCCCACTAAACTCTTCCTGTACCTCTGGGGGTACGTGCACCACACTTTGGGAAACACTGTATAGGGGGCCTGAATTCTCTAATACTTGGACTACAGACAGATTTCTCCAGGGACTAGAAAAGCCCCAGTACAGAGATGTCTCCAAAGCCACAGGCCCATAACCCCGTTACCCCTTGAAATACAAAATAGTATTAACAGAGTTATTAATGCAGTTAACATAGGAGCCCATCTCAAGATATAATTATCAGAGAGAATCAAGATGTCTTTGGATGAGATAAAACATTTTATTATTCATTCAAAGAAGAACAGTTAATTAAACAAATAGCTACTCTTCAATTCCCAAGAGAGCTTTGCACTTGCTTTGATGTATAAATTTTCACGTAGACTACAGTGTTAATGGAATAATCAACCCACTTCCTTTCTTTTCATAATGATGTGGAAAGGACTCTCCCCCACACTGGAGCTACATTTGTTATTACAGAAGCAGGGGGTGACTTCGTTACTAGTGGGCATGTAGTTGTTAGGGTATTGCTAACGTCGAGATGCCCCATTCTAGGCCAATGGTCTTCAAATTGGTCTATTGGAATAGAACACCAAATTTTTAAATTTGTGCAGTTAAGAGTCCATTTGGCTTCTCAAAGTCTCTACTGACACATTTTCTAAAACAAAGCAAGATTCTGGAGCATGGCATAAAAGAAAATTAGACTCCCATCAATCTTCTAGATCCACATGATCACACAGCTGTGCCTGTGAGGACCTTAGCTGGCGCTGAGGTCAGGCCTGGAGAGTAAGTCTATGGGCAGGACCCCATGTCCACTTCAATGTGAGAAGACCTGTTTTTACTTTGATATGACTTATAAATCCATACTGATTTCTCTGTCCAGTCTGACAAGAGAAGCCCCATTTAAAATCACTATTTTCTGCCAAAACCGGTTTGGCTCAGTGGTAGAGAGTCGGCCTGCGGACTGAAAGGTCCCGGGTTTGATTCCGGTCAAGGGCATGTACCTTGGTTGCGGGCACATCCCCGGTAGGGGGTGTGCAAGAGGCTGCTGCTAGATGTTTCTCTCTCATCGACGTTTCTAGCTCTCTATCTCTCTCCCTTCCTCTCTGTAAAATATCAATAAAATATATTTTAAAATCACTATTTTCTGTTCTTCCATCTTCCTTGTTTTCTTCCATTTCCATTAATGCTTCTGTTTACTCCAATGTGGAAAGGACTCTCCTGTTTACATTGATTAGACCATTCTCCTGCTTAAACATTAAAAAAAAAAACCTCCCTACTCTTAGGATTGGGTCCAATCCCCCTGCCATGGCCTACAATCCTTGCGTGGTCTAGCATCTGCTCACTTCTCTCACTTCATCATATATCTCATTCCCCCTCATTCCTTCACCTTTATCCCCTACTGTTCTAATTTCCATTTTACAAATCTGACAAATTGCTTCAACCATGTGGCCTTCTGTCCTCCTCATCTCTCTGCTGAAACATCTCTTATTCCTCTTCACTTAGCCAGCAGCTCCTCATCCTTCATGTGCCAATACCAATGCCTCTTCCTCTGGGAAAGCTCTTCCTTGGGGAAGCCTCCTTTATCATTTAGGAAGTTTTCAGCTTTGAGCAAGAGAATACTGTGATCTTAAGTGGTTTAAACAAAACGAAATATATTTCCTCATACAACAAGCCATCTGGAGATAGAGTTCCAGGCTTAATTCAGGTATTTAGGAATCTCATCAGGGCTCCCAGGTTCTTTCCATCTTTCTGTTCTTTCCTTATGTTGCTACGAGAGTTATAGCAATACCAGACATCTCAGGGAGATCCTTGGCTGCCACAGGAGGAGGTGGCATTTCCCTCCAGGTTGTAAAACTTCCCAGAAGCACCTCTGCAGACCTCAGCTCCAACTGGCCAGCGTGGATTACATGACTTTTCTCTAATCACAAAGGAAGTGGGGAAATGAAGTATATTTTTCCCTTCTAAAATAAGAGTCTGACTCTACTAAGAAAAAAATTATAAACATATTGTATAAATATATGTATATATTTGTGTGTGTTCCAGATTAGGATCTCCTAGTATAAGCATTCCTAGCTCTACCTTCTCTGTATTACTTATAACAATGATCATTTGGACACCTGTTTGGTCAGTGTCCATTTCTCCTATAAAATTGCAGTTACCTCAATAATAGGTCCTGAGTGTTATTCAGAGCAATATACATTTTACTTGTTTTTGATATTTTATGATCAATTACTCCAGTTCCAGAGGCCTCCAGTGGTTCCCAAATGTCTAATAAACCAAGGCAAATGCTACCCACAATTTATGACATCCACACTTCAAAAGTTTTAGGTGAAATAAATCTACAATACCATGGACAGAGAATCAAGTGAATGTTTGCCCATAATACAGTCAACTTTGTAGTTAGAGTACAGTGATTGGAATTCTAGGCATGGCCATTAACTTGCAATTTGACCGTGGGCAACTATGTAACTGGGTAAAGAGTCATTATTTCTAACTGAAACATGATGATGATGATGATGATAACTTCATAAGGTCCTATTAATTCACTGAGAGTGAGGTTATATCAGCAAAGAGCTTGCCATACTTAACTCAAATTTTGATTGCTCTCATTAACATCATTATAATATTTACAATTAATAATTACATTGTACTAAGATACCTGCTCTTTTTTTCTTACTTATCTCCTAATCACAGGATATAAATCACAGGATCTCCAAAAAGGTTCTACTAAGACTTGGTTAGTTCCCTCCTTTGATACTAGACGAGATGATTACCAATATAAAGAGATTGCATAGGATGAATAGGCCCAGGAAAAAATAGAATCCTTCACCAGGCTGAGGCCAAATCTAAAAGCTCCTTTGAATCTGCACAATGCAGCTTGATTTTATGTGGATATTAGGCCTCCCCAAAGTGAACAATAGGCCACTTTAACACCTTCAAACTGAAAATCTTGTGAATCTATTGAAAAAAGAAGCTAGCTTGCTTCCCAGCACATTTATCACCATTGTATCCTTGCTCTAGTCACTTTTGAAATCCAATTCAATATGACAGAACCCATGATGCTGTGTTGTTTTTTTCCCCCTTTTAACAAAACAACAATATTCTGAGAAAATGTAAATATCTACAGAGAGAGAGAGAGCAGGTGCACATGGTCACTTTGCGGGGAGGAAGACAATGCATTATGGCTTCAAAACTGCTGTCACACCTCTCAGAACACATTTTCACCTGCCCAGACGCCTTGCTCAGAGGGCTCTGAGGTCTCCTGCTCCCCCACTGTGACTTCAGCCTCCCTGCAAAAGCCATACTCACCACTCTGAGAAGTGCTACCTTCCTGGGCAAACACACAAGCAAGAATAACCCAGTAAACAAAGCCAGGTGCACCTGGAATGCAAGTTTAAAAAAAGAACATCTTTGAAGAGAAAAGACTAAAGACCTGGATTTATAACAGACTGCTTAAAATCCCAATCAGAAATGGATTTAAAATGGGTAAAATGTATGTGTATGTATTCGGGGAGTAAGAGTCCCTAGGAAGGAAATATATTTGAATTTTGTAATATTATTAAAATTCTCTTTCCTTACAAAACATTTCCTGACCACATTAATATTTCAGGTTTGTTACTCTTTCACAAACTGAGTGAATACTTGTCATTTATAGTTGGGATGACAGGCATAAATATCTGGGTTCTGGATGATTTGACAAGTCAAAAAAATCAATCAACTATGTCTATACACAAATAACATGTAAAGGAAAGCTACAGACTGGTTAAGTTTAGGGACAACACCTGATTGAATAAAAACAACTGAAAATTTATTATGAGTAGAATTTTCATATAAAACAGCATCTGAGTGATTAACTGAAATAGTTGTCATTCATATCAGAATATTTGATCACTTGTTCTCACAGACAAAATCTAAACACCCAGATAAATATATTTCCTATACAACCTACATACCCCTTTAAATGGGCTCACTATATGTTGAAGAGTGCTTTTGTTTCTTTATATCCAGAGCTTTGTCTAGCTTTTGTGATAGCAACTAAATGGGAGAATGTTCTTTATACTGTCAAATACACTACTGGCTTACACTCAGACTTAGATTCATGATTTAAGCTTGGAATTTGAAGTTCAGATAAATCTCAAAGCAAGGTGACACATCAATCATTTAACTTGACATTTATAGGAACATTAACCAATGACAATGTCATGGGCATGTACATCCTCCAAATCAGAGAGTCTACAATAACATCCAGGGTCAAAATTGAGTGTTAACTATATATTTCCCCTCCCCAAAACAAAATTTGCCACTGGATGTATTTTAAAGAAATATTCAAACTATGAAAGTATGGAGGCATGAGAAGAAATGTATAAAGGAAGGTTTAAAGTTCTTAAAAATAAAACAACAAAAGAACTGCTATTAGAGTTATTGACTATTCTGGAAATTTTATTAATTATAGCATTGTTGTCTGATAATGATATGACCAAAAAGACATTCTTCAATTTGGTTAGCTAAAAATCAAACTAACTAACAACAATAACAACCCTTATTATTAAAGAAGGGAATGAGCCTCTAGGTGTTATAAACATAATTTCAACCCCCCAGGATTACCCATCAGGCAATGGCACAAAGAGTGGGGAGAGAGATGAACAAAGAAGAAAACAGGGAAGAAAGAATGAGGATTCTAACATCCATGCTATAGAAGCTTTATAAGAACACAGAAGAAAAGATGAAAAAGCAACATTTGAATAAAAGTGACTGAATTTTTTTTTCAAAAAAGAAATAAAATCCTTTTTAGATTAAAAGAGAACTTGCTAGGGCCAAGAAGGATACATAGAATAAATCCACATATAAACATATTATCACCACTCTCCAGAAAGAATAAAACAACAAAATCTCAAATTACCAGGGATCAAAAGATCAATTATCTTAAAAGGAATGACAATTAAGTTGAAAGCAGTCTTTTCCTCAGCAACTTTAACTTCCATTCTGGGCAGTGCTGAAAAAGAATTGTCAACTGAGGATCCAAGAACCCGAGGCTACTCAGATATCAAGTCCTTTACTAATGGCAGATTTAAATGGGAAATGGGATACTGATCACTTGGTAAACCAGTTATGATAGAGGAAGGAAGTTATGTAGAAGGAAGGAAGGAATACATTTAAGTATTTCACCAAAGACAGAATCTTATAAACACTGCCATTGTGTAAGGGATACCACTGAAAGAACAAGCTCATCACTAACTTTCTTTTAAAAATATATTTTTTTATTAATTTCAGAGAGGAAGGGAGAAAGAGACAGAGATAGAAATATCAATGATGAGGGAGAATCAGTGATCAGCTGCCTCCTGTATGTCCCCACCTGGGGGTCAAGCCCACAAACCAGGCTTGTGCCTTGACCAGGAATCAAAACAGGGCTTCCTGATTCACAGGTAGATGCTCAACCACTGAACCACACAGGCTGGGCTCACCACTAACTTTTGCATTAAGTATCCACATAGGTTCTACCTCAACTATATTTACTCCAGAAGCACAGGATAATCATTTGGGAAATATTTCAAGTATGTCTGCTGCTATGCCAGAAGCATATTTTTCTCTTATGTAAACTTTTATTTTCAGTCATTTTGCATGTGATCTCCTATTTAGAATAGGTAAACATTTTCCTAAGCCTTTTTCCAAAGTTTTTTTTCCCTAATGGCAGAGTCTTGGCATGATTGTTTCTAATCCTTATTTTATTAACTATTATATCTATTGTTCTTATAGTCATGTCACAAACTGCAGGCAATATATTGTGCACACAAAAATATGAATCACTGAAACCAAGCAACAAGCATTAGCTGATGGCCTCCAACTGGGCACACATGTTTCCCGATACCCCGCCGTGTGAGTAGTTGATACAGAGTCTATTCTATAGTTGCTGATGATTGATTTGGGGAGAACAGACATATGCACATGAGACAATTGGGAAGCAAGCCAAAATGGTTTAAAATTAGATTTTGTATTGTGTGACTCATTGTATTAGTGCAATAGATCAGAAAAGGAAGAGATCAATGTGGTCTGAGTCACTTAGAACAATTTTGAGGAGGCTAAATTTGTGTTGGTACTTGAAGGATAGGTAAGAACTGTGGAGGAGGAGGTAAGAAAGAAGGTGAAATAAAGAAATAATATATATAGCCGAAACCGGTTTGGCTCAGTGGATAGAGCGTCGGCCTGCAGACTGAAGGGTCCCTTGGTTCGATTCTGGTCAGGGGCATGGGCTTTGGTTGTGGGCACATACCCAGTGGGGGGGTTTGCAAGAGGCAGCTGATTAATGATTCTCTCTCATCGATGTTTCTAACTCTCTATCCCTCTCTGTTCCTCTCTGTAAAAAAAATCAATAAAATATTTTTTAATAATATATATATTGGGGCTACCTAAGAGCTGAACCTTGTGTTGTGTTTGAGAAGTGTCCTACCATGTAAGGCAGAATTAGCTTACCAACATAAAGTATAAAAATACCCCAGCATCTTTCTCTGTTAGCCCTTTCAATTAAGCATGGCACATGACCTAGTGCCATGGTCGGCAAACTGCGGCTCACGAGCCACATTTGGCTCTTTGGCCCCTTGAGTGTGGCTCTTCCACCAAATACCACTGCCTAGGAGAGTTTATTTTGAAGAAGTGGCATTTGAAGTTTAAAAAAATTGGCTCTCAAAAGAAATTTCAATCATTGTACTGTTGATATTTGGCTCTGTTGACTAATGAGTTGGCCCAACACTGACCTACCCTGTTTCCCCGAAAATAAGACAGTGTCGTATATTAATTTTGCTCCCAAAGATGGGCTAGGTCTTATTTTCAGGGGAAGTATTATGTCTCCATGAAGTAGGTCTTATTTTCGGAGGATGTCTTATTTTTGGGGAAACATGGTAGTATTTGCCATATTAGATGCTCATACCCAAACTGGTAATCAATCAGGAATTGGATCTTGAAGGAAATAGGGACCATTTGCCAAGGGGGCAGATAAAAAGAATCTTCACCAGACAAATCTGAGGTACAGTTTGGGGCATTTTTCCTGGTTTCATGGCCTAAAAGTTCCCGGCTGCTGTCCTGAGACAGCTGGTATGGAATCCACCATCAGCTCCCAAACCGATAAAAATGGGCAAAGAGCCCATCACTGTGCCTCCTCGGGCAAGGCACTGCTTCTCACTGAACCTCAGACACTACCACCGAGAGCTGAAACAACTTTCCTATTTGTTTTCAGGAACCATATTGTTTGAAAAGGAATTACAAACTCGAAGATAAAATCCCCTTTGCTTTCTTGTTTGCTGCACAGGCCTTTCTAATGAGCACCCAGAGTGGAAACCCCTGTTGAAGGCCGGTCTTCCCCAGCAATCCCAGCTTCCCCAGGGGCACCCTCCACGCACCTGGGCACAAAGCCGCAAACACAGCCAGATTTCCGCCCTTCCTCGGGTCATTACAAGCTTGGAAGAGCAACAGACTCTTGCCCTACTTTCTTTTTTTTTCCTTCTTTAAAAAAAAATTACTGATATTTTACAGAGAGGAAGGGAGAGAGATAGAGAGCCAGAAACGTCTATGAGAGAGAAACATTGACCAGCTGCCTCTTGCACACTCCCTACTGGGTATGTGCCCACAACCAAGGTACATGCCCTTGACCGGAATCGAACCTGGGACCTTTCAGTCCGCAGACCAACGCTCTACCACTGAGCCAAACCGGTTTCGGCTCGCCCTACTTTCTAATTCACCAGGACTGGCCACACATTTCCAACCACTTTTCTCCCCCAGGCCTGCCTGCTGAGAAGCTGACTCCCAGCAATGGACTCACCGGAGAGGAGAGAGTCCGCGGAGCACGGCTCGCCTACAAAGGGGCTGCGGCATTCAGATTTGCTTTTTACCAGTTCCACTGCGCACCTCCACACTCTAGCGCGATTCCTCCCCAGAGAGCCCCTGACAAAGATGTAAAATCGGAAGAACACATCAATGAATCGCACAGGGGACAAGCCGGAAAGTCAGGATAGATCAAATCTCCTTTCTGTCAGTCTGCAGCCTTAATTACAGCCCCGCTATCACTCATTATCCATCTTTCTGTGCAGGCTGTGTGAGCGGAGAGACACTTACAAATGCAGGGGTTACAGGGCTCCGAGAAATGTACCCTCGGGACTCCAGGAAGTATGTTTAAAGCAACCGGTGCGCATAAATTCAGCCTGTAGAGTTATTTGGATGAAAGGCGCTGTATAAACGCAGCTCATTATCATTACCATCAAGCAAACTGTTCAGGATGAGCGACACTCTGTCCCTGACCCTCTCCCTCCTAGAATGCAGAGAATGCCTGAATCGTCCCTGTCCACGGGCGGCAGAAAACGCAGCTCAGAACCTAGCTGTGACACTTGATGTTCCCAGCCCCAAATCATGAATAGGCAAAAGGACCGTTTTCCATATAAGAATGCTTGGGAAGTCTTAGGTCAGGTACTAACCCGCATCCTTGGCTGCCTCAGCCTTCATTCACATTGAACAATCAGAAGTCACTAACCTGGTGCTGGCAGCAAGGGGGGAGAGAGGAGTAGGCATGAGGGCCCGGGTGAAGACTGGCTAGTTGAGCACAACCGGAACAGAGGTCCCGTCCGAGGGCTAGCTTCAGTTAAGTAAAACCTCTGAAAAGCTGATGGGCAGCACCTGGGGAAAAAGGGTGGGCCGCGCCATGTAATTAAGGAGATTCCTCACACCTCTAAGAAGGGCACCCGGTTACATGTTGACTATCGCTTGCTCCAAACTGCAGCTCTCAAAGAAACACGGGGTTGGGCAGCGGTTCTCAAACTAGTATGTATGCAACACAGTCACCTGGAGGAGCCATACAATACAGATTTCTGGACTTAAAGTTTCTGAGTTAGTCTAGGTCTGGATCTAAAATTTGCCTTTTGGGTTTTTGTTGTTGTTGTTTGGGAAAAAAAATGTAGGTGATTTGCTGATTCTGCTGTTCCTGGGGTGGCTAAAAAGGGAGAAAGCAGGCTTGGAATTGCACCACTGCTGCTCTTAATCACCTCCCCTTCCCATCTGAACTAGGTGGGTGCCTCTCAGTGCGTTCTTTTCACCTGTCAGGATGCGAATGAAAGGCAGATTTCTGGGCCCGGGCCCAGGGAGCTGAATCCTGGGGTTTCTATGCATTAAAGTTTAGGCACTGCTAACATATACAACTTCTAGTGTTCCCATTAGCTCAGAGATTCCATAAACCCCGGTGGTAGAAGAAAAAAAAAAGTGTACATCTCCTGTTCCTGAAGAGACAACAATCATCATATCCACGTGCGGGGAAATTTAGTGATTAACACCCGGACAGGTTATCTGAAAACAATAAACCGAATCCTGGCTGCATATGAAAATCGCCCATCTTGCTTAAAGACAAAGCATATGCACAGACCCCCAAGTTTAAACGCACATTTCTGGGATTGGAGTGGAGAGGGAAGAGGGAAGGAGATTTGAGAGGAAAGCCGTTGGAGATCCAGGGGAGAACAGACTCTGCAGTTTCCATGCACAGGCCCAGCCGGCAGAGTTCCTCTCATTAGTGGGGAGGTCAGACTTTGTTCTTTCTAGTCAGGCCTTCACTGACGGATGTGGGCCGCGCACGTTTCGGAGAGCAATCTGCCTCACTCAGCGTCACCCATTCAAAGGTACATCTCATTTAAAAAATATCCTCAGCGGAGACATCCTGGTTAGATTAGTGTTTGACCAGACATGTGGGCACTGTGGCATAGCCAAGTTGACACATACAATGAACTCTTCTATCACCCTCTAATCTACTACCTACTCCTTTCTCATCTTCTCCCACCAATGGAAGGTCAGCTAGCTCCACCTGGGAAGTGTTTGTTTTGTTTACTATTGTATCTCCAGAGTCTGAAACAATGGCTGATCCATTGTAGGCACACAATAAATATCTAATGAACAAATATCTATCATCATCATCATCATCATTGTCATCATCATCATCCTCTTTCTCACCTTTGTACAACCTCAGAGAGTTGCTTTGTAAAAAGACAGAACTTGAACCCCAGTCTATTATCAGTCCTTCTATTCAATGCTCTTCCTATTTCTATAATGGAAAAATCCATCCTCAAAAATACTTTCCACCCCCAGGACTCTCCCAAATAAAATGGGTGCCTTTTACTCTTTGAAGAGGGGGGGTCTATGTTCTTTAAAACGCAAGCATTACCCTTGGGCTGGGCTAAGGGTGTTCTCCTGGGCTTTCCTTCAGCCTGGTGTAGGAGCATTTCAAGTCTCCTGTTACTAATGGAGAGCTGGGAGCTATGCAGCCCACAACATAGAGAATAGTGCTAATTGGAAATTATTTACAGCTTTAATATCCCTTTTATATCTTGGCTGTCTGAGTTATGGGGTTCCTATTGCCAAGATTCACAGCGACCAGCTAAGGCTCACTCATCAGCTTTCTCTTCCTCCTCCTCTCCCCATCTCAGATTCACGGCCCTGAGCTTGGCAGTTATTTATGGGTCATTCCTGGGCAGGGATCTCAGTGGTGAGGGGCGAGTACTTGAATCAGAGTGTTCTGGATATTCATAACCTGTGCAGGAAGATGTTGAAATAAATGGCTGTCCAATCCTGTCAAAGGGAAGCAGAATGAAAATTGATACACCCTTTTGGAAACCAATTGGCAATAATGCGTGTCAAGAAATTGAACGGTGACCTTATTCTTTGACCCAGTAATTTCACTTTAGAGAATCTATCCTAAATGTCAAAAAGATTTATACTCAGCAATGTCCATCGTGATATTTGTTCTAATGGCCAGCATTGGTAACAACGTAAGCGCCCTACACTGGGTTTTACTTAAATTACAGCCACTAGATAGAAAAAAAATTCAGGCACTAAATATTGTCTACAAAGTTTACAACATGGAGATAAGGAGCTTCATTATAGTTAGTGAAAATTCAGTACATAAAATTAATTTGTAAAATAAAGCAGAAGAAAATATAAAACAGTCTAAAAAAAGACTGGATGGGTGGGAAAAAAAAAGACAAAATTAGCATTGTTTTAATTTGGCAAAGGAACTGAGTGATTTTCTCTCTTCTTTTAAATTTTTCAGTTTTTAAATACAATGAACGTGTACAACTTTTTTACCCCAGGCTGAGTTCATCTATTAATTTTCAGGGGACATATTTTATTAAATCTCTTTTACCCATAGCCAAGGTCTAGATGAACATATTATAGCTTCTATGTGCCTTTTTTATCCCCCATGCCCATCTTTTCATCAATTAGTCCTTGAATAGAGGGACCAAGTAATTCATTGTCCAAACCAAGGTATTTCTGAGAGAGAGGCAGGTGTTATTAGGAATAATGCAGATACAACAGGCATAACCCAGGACTGTCGTGGACGAGGGGATGTGTGGTCCCTGTTCTGTTGATAGGCTCTACTTTATAGACAAAGATTAGGACGGGGTCTCATTACCAACTCCCAGCAGGTTCAGATGCAGGGCGAGGTTTCCTGCCATTGGTTTGGCTGCTGAATGCGAGGCCAAGGCTCCTGGTGCTCCTGAGGCCGGCTACTGTTGCAGGCTTCATTCTTTGTTTTAACAGTTTGCAGTCCTGCCTTCATCTTTATTTTTAGATCCTGTGTGTTTTCCTCAAGGTCTGCAAGGATATCTGTGTATTTAAAATCCTCTTTTTGTGTTTAAGCCAGGAGTGATAGTGCTTGGTAGCAGGAGTTTCTCCATTCCTCCCCCCACTCCAACTTTCTAGTCCACGAATTGCCAGAATTCTGCAGAGGTCCATTTGTGGTGAAGAAGTATCCTGGGAACCTTTGGAAAATATGTCCTCCAAGCTTCTCTCTAGAGGCTCAGTGGGGAATACATGGACCAAAAGTGAGACACTGTAATTAGATTGCTTAACCCATGGGACAGGAGTCACCGAGAATTCACAAAGCCTGGCACTTTGGCACAAAATACGCACTCAACAGTATCTATAGAATAAAAGAATAAGCCAGTGAATGAATGAACAATCATTTACAAAACTGTGTTTCACTGGGCTTTACAAAAATATCCCACTTTCTAGCTGAAAAAGCATGCATTCAATTGTATAACCTAAAAATGTTTAAATAATTTCATTAGATCTTCACCTGCTTATACTAGTAGCCCTAATTAGAGGAAGCAGTGCTATTTATGTGTTTGACTAGTATACTTTATTGAACATAGATATTCTGAAAAATTCAATTTACAAGAGATCTAATGGAGAAGATAAAACTGTCTTTGTTTCTCCAAGACTAAGTGAAACACACTTCCTATTAACTAAGTAGATCACTTTAAGAAAATATTAACTCTCCTAAAGACATTTTATTGTGGCAACAAATGTGCACTGGGATAATGAGTTTGACAATGAATTCTCTCATAAATGCCACAGAGAAATAAGATTAAATCAAGTTTCTTAGCTCCCTGTTGGATATTACACCCCTGGCTGATTCTTACCACTTTTCTCTAGCTAATATTCTGTGTCTGCTTCCCAAGGTCCTTCTCACATGTACCTTTCTTCCTATTCCTCTGTAATTGTCCCTTTAAACAACAACAGAAATGTCTTCTCTTACCTCTGTGTGTGTCTCTTCCATTTTAATTCTTGAGCTTTGTTACAAGACAATTTTATTACAGTCTTCACTACTTTCAAATGAAATTAAACTCAAATTCCAAGCTTTATATTTATAGGCAAATATAAACACATATATAAATTACTAGATTTTATTTTAAATGGATTTATTCGAAACAAGTTTTAGCTAACATTTACAATGTGTTGGGCATTAAAGTAGTTTCTTAACTATGCATGAATGGGAACAAGAAATGTTCTTTCTCCCATGGAACTTACTACCCTATCTACTTGAAGGGAGGGTGGAACAGGAGGGGAGGGACTAGAGACAAGAAACCTGAGAATTACAATGAAATTAACAATTGCATCAGTATGTATTCTTGAGTAGTAAAGAACAATTTCTAAAGACAGGAGAAGAGGAAACCCAACAAGCAATATTGCAGTACCCTGGAGGTAGGAAGAACTGGGAGCTCTCACTAGGCCTAGGTCTGAATGGGCAGGAAGACAGAGGAATTACCAACTAGGATAGTTGTGTGGAGAGAGCTGCCTGATGGAAGCTAGAGCCTTGGGTAGAGAAACAGGCAACCCAGAGCAGCCCACCCCCTCCCACCCTGCTCAACTCCTGACAGGTAAAAACCAAATTGGAAACTGCAGAGCAAGGAGCCCAAAGATCAGCTTTCTGTGGCACACAGGAGGACAGAGAAGAGCTAACTAGATCTGAAGGGGCAAAGTGAAGAGATCTGGCACAGTAGAGCATGGGTCTCTGATAGCCCTTATGGCTCTTAAACATACCATTGGGGGCTAGAGGAGGAGAGCCTCCCTGGAGCCGAGACATGAAAACTGGGGATCACTTACTCAGAAAGAGCACTCTGAGATGTCCATGCAGAGGAAACAGGTAGTGTAAAGGCTTCTACACACAAAAAGCCTATATCCATGTCTCTATCCCCCTCTCCCCGCCCAACACATACTCCCTCCAAATAGATGGTAAGTTACTTGGGGAAAAGCTATGCAAGGATGAAAGGAAGGCCCCCATGGGCAGTGCCCTGAAATGAGCAGGAGGCTGAAAGGACATGGGGCTGAAGAACTATGTCAGTGGGAAGCCATTGGAACACACAGCCAAGTAGTGTGGCTGACTACTGAGTGCTGATACTAAGGGAGACCTGGAACTTGAATGGGAAAACTCTGAGTCACAGGAAAGAAAAATCATGTTCTGGCTTGAGAAATATTCCTATTCCTTATAAGGCCTTTCCTAACTTTTATACAAATCTATTATGAACAGATAGAGGTATTCAGTTCTAGAACAGTCTACATCTTTAACTTCCAGCTTCTTAAAGGGCACCTCACTACTTGTGGACAATCTACAACCTCCCTGGGGCCTTGAAGTTCTAAAGAAAGAGCTAGGCTATGCTCCTGTAATCACATGATTCCTTAATGTTACAGAGACCCAGGAAAAAAAATAAGTACCATGAAGTCAAACAAAACTCATAAGGGTATGGACTCCCTCCCTAGTTTGTGAGTTTGTACTCTGAAAGAGCTACTGAGGCTCTCTACTGGATGAGAACTTTACTGTGCTTTCATTGTCATGAAAAGTTACATTGTGTGTTCAAAAATAGTTCTTTTGTAGGAATGGGAAGGAAAACCCAAATTCTGAAAGTCCAACCAGCAGGGGTTGCCTACACTAGCTAGCTGGAGAACTGATCTTCCTTTGTCTCTGAGATGATTCACTAAAGTAAAATGCCCCATGTGTCATCTTTAAATGCAACAGCAGGACTCCTTATTTGGAAATGCATCATAAGGTGGTGGTGAGAGGTCAGCCAAACCAGGAATCAGGAGCTTTGGGTTCCAGTGGATGATGAATCCTGTTTGCCAGGAAATTTTCCAGTCACCTTGAATAAGCCACTGCATTTCCCTTGGCCTTTGTTTGCCCATATAACACGTCAACAGATTATTTGTCCAATCACTTATTCAACAATATGGATTGAGTAAAATCTGCCCCACATAGAGACCATGTGAATACAGCAATGACCAAAACAGACAAAAGTCGTTGTATGCTCTCATGGAGTATATATGTTAATTAGGGGAGCAAGCAATGATCAAAACAGATCAAAATAGAATATGTTAGATGGTGTTAAATGCTATGAGGTAAGCTATAGGAAGGGATTGTTAGTTAGGTAGAATCCATTTTAAATAAAATGGACAGTACATAGGGAAGATCTCATTAAGGAGATGATACTGGCATAAGGATGCAAAGTAGGTGAGGGTTAGAATTATGTGATTCTATGGGAGAAGATTGCTCTATACAAAGACAACAGCTAGTACAAAGGCCCTGAGACAGGAGTATGTCAGGCATGATTGGAAAACAGCCTAGAGATCAGTGTGCTTGGAGCAGAGGAAAACATTGTAAAAATTTGGATCTAACACTTAGTGAGTAATCCAATCTAATGAAAGAGAAACATGCAAATTTACTGTACCTCCACTATGCTCACAAGCCATGTACACCAGCTAATCAGGAGCAAGTATGCAAATTAACACAACAAATATGGCAGTGGCCACAGAGCTGGAGAGAGCAGGAGGCTTCAGTTGCCCCTGGCAATGGAGGAAACCAAGCTTTCCACCATCCCTGGCCTGCCCTGGCCTCGGCTCAATGCTACAAAGTTTCAATTATAAAAGATAAATAAATCCCCCCAAAAATGGCAGCAGCCACAGAGTTAGAGCCAGCCAGAGGCTTGTGTTGCCCCTGGAGGAAGCCAAGCTTTCTGTCCACCATGGCTTGCCCTGGCCTCTGCTCAAGGCTACAAAGTTTCAATTATAGAAGATAAATAAATCCCAGATACCAGGACCTCTGCTTAGGTCACCATGGGACATGGCTGGCCTACAAACCGCCACAGACCCCTTGCCCAGACTGCTCCACACCCCAAGCAAACTCCTACCCTGGTCTGGGACACCCTTCAGGGCAAACCAGCTGGCCCCCACCCATGTACCTGGCCTCTATCCAATCTAACAAAAGAGTAATATGCAAATTGACCATCACTCCAACACACAATATGGCTGCCCCCAGGTGGTCAAAGATGGCTGCCCCCATGTGGACACAAGATGGCCACCACAAGGTGGCCAGGTGAGGGCAGTTGGGAGGGACCAGGCCTGCAAGGGAGGGCAGTTGAGAGAGGCCAGGTCTGTAAGCGAGAGTAATTAGAGACGATCAACCCTGCAGGGGAGGGCAGTTATGGGGGACCAGGCCTGCAGGGGAGGGCAGTTAGGGGCAATCATGCTGGCATGGGAACAGTTAGGCATTAATCAGGCTGGCAGGGGAGTGGTTAGGGGGTGATCAGGCTGGCAGGCAGAAGCAGTTAGGGGCAATGAGGAAAGCAGGCAGGCAAGCAGTTGGGAGCGGATAGCATTGGGCCTAAATGGGCAGTCTGATATCACTTGAAGGATCCCAGAGTGGAGAGGGTGCAGGCTGGGCTGAGGGACAACCCCCCTGCACAGATTTCATGCACTGGGCCTCTAGTTAACAGATAACATCTATTGACTTCTATATTACTTTTCTGTTTTCTTGGAACAAAGAAGACCAGAATGACCATTTATCATCTCTTGCACTGCCCAAGGAAAAAGGTAGGACTGATTTCCCCAGATCTTAGTATCTCTGAAAAGGTTTTATAAATAGGAATATTTCCTGTACTTTAAAGCCATAAAACTGGTTTGTTCTTGTCTTTAGCTGTATACCTAATCTTTAGCTGTAACCTGGTTAGTGGGTCTCCCACAGGTATACAAGCCAGCCATTCTCCCCATGGTGCATTCTGCTCTTGCAGCTGGCCTCATGCCCTGTTCTCTGGATTTAGATCTGGCCAAGAATTGGTAGAAGGATGGGTTGGGAAGGGAGAAACAAGCCCTAGTCAGCATTCTCCCAATCCATTTTTCTAGATCGTCCTGCCTTTGATGGATTATAGGATTGCTTCTATGGATATTTAAAATATTGTTTCTCTTACTACACTGAACTAGTGAGCCTTGTGTGTATTCTTTATTGGCCCAGAATTATGGAATAGGATAAATTCCAATATCTGTTCACCTTTACATTCTCTCTGGTCTTCTTTAAAAGGACCTACAGTTTTTCAGTATTAGAGGTGAGAAATATTGTTTATACAACTTCAAAAACCTAAAACAAACAAAGCCCATATTATAGTTCAGCCATGAGTGTGGTTCTGTGCTGATATATAAACAGATTCAGGTATGAAATAAAAGAAATGTGCATGCTAGCCTCAGTTCCACAACTA
Source organism: Vespertilio murinus (assembly GCA_963924515.1). Classification (NCBI taxonomy): domain Eukaryota; kingdom Metazoa; phylum Chordata; class Mammalia; order Chiroptera; family Vespertilionidae; genus Vespertilio; species Vespertilio murinus. The sequence goes on along the minus strand of OZ004708.1, from coordinate 17,872,363 downwards.
ATATCTTGTAAATCATTTGGACAGTCACTTAATTTCTCTGCACTCTATTTCTCTCATCTGTAAAAATGGAGAAAATTCCCACTCATTAACCTTACTCACTTCATTGGTTTTCTATGAAGACTGATGAAGTAATATTGCTGAAAATTATTTGGAAGAATAAAACAATTATACTGTGTTCACATATGCATTATAACTGTTGCTATCATTGTAACTATTAAGAATAATATTTTCCATTTGCCCTTGGATGTGTTGAATATAGTTTGATCATCAAATCCTCAAAGCCAAATCTCATCAAAGCTCAAACTCAACCTCCCTGGAGGATTCTCCCTAAACCAGATAGTGATGGTAATAAGGAAAGGAACGCAACACAAGGAAGCATATGGAAGAGGGATCCTGGGTTGAGGTTCACTCCTGTTTGAGGAAATGACTTGCATACCATCTGAAAACAATGCGCAATGCCTTATAATCCAGCTAATTGTACAAAATAAAAATAAATGTTCTGGGCACTTCAAAGAGGAAGTAAACAGTGTGGATTAGAATTCTGGGGAGCGTGCCTCCTGCTCTTGTTCCCTTTGTGAAACAGAATTAACCTTTCTAAGGAAAATGTTTCCCCTCAGTCAGTTCAGAGTGGCCTTAGTGGGAAGATTCAGCACTTCTTTCAAGTACTGTTTTAACCTGTTTTCCATTATATATTAACTAGAGGCCTGGCTCACGAAATTCGTGCACAGGTACAGTCTCTAGGCCTGGCCTGCGATCAGGACCATCTTCCTCAGATGTCCACAACCGGCCCCGCCCCCGCCCCCCACTGCTACCCGCCCCCAGTTCCCTGTTCGCTATCGGGTGATTGGCCAAGGGAAGGGACCAAGAGGTCATCTGTTCCCACCTGCTCGCTGGACCCACCCCTACTGTGGGTGGGCATCAGGCGATCAGAGCCTGCTGGCCAGGGAAAGGAACCAAGAGGTGGTCAATGCACCTCACCGTGACTGGTCCAGCAGTTGTTCTGGTCATTCTGTCTTTAGGGTCAATTAGCACATTATCCTTCTAGTATATAGGACTTCATTGTAGTAATTAAAGATATTTCCACAATACTATGTTTATGGTTTATGAAGCACTTGGTATAAATGAACTAAAATGCACTTCATTGGCACTCTATTAATAAACATCTACATCTTTTTTTTTAGATTTTTACTGTTATAAAAAATGGTATAATGAACATCCCTGCAGCTAACCTTTAAATATGATTGTGTTTAATTCATTAGTACAAAATTCTAAAAGTAAAATTATTATTATAACAAGAATGAATTAATCTATATTCCACAAGTACAAGAGATAACATGGGTCTGTATTTTCTTAGATCAAATCAAATCAAGCTCTGAATTCCTACAGGCTTCAATATTTATCATCCTCCCTGCTCTACTTACTGCTTGAATTATAAAATTTCTTGGGATTTGTGTACTCCAGAGAAATGGGGGCAAGGCCTCTGGGGTATCCAGTGCTTTAGCATTGCCATCATCACTCCTCTTGGCACCAACTTATGCAAACAGTGGCTTGTTCCCCACCTGCTTTGGCACAGCCACTCTGGGGTCCTCCTGGGTCCCTCTCTATCAGTTGATAAGAATAACAACTTTAAAAAGGAATTGCCTCCTAATATGGTTGGGGGCCCTTTAAAGTGTATCTGTGGCAAAAGGCAAGGAGTCAGTGGTTCTTTTACTCCTGCAACCTGGAAGGTCCCTCCCTCCTTCCAAACTGCATTGACCCCGGAAACTGCTTCTACTCTCTAGTGTCTTTATCTGGTGTGTTCTCTTTGGACTTCATGTTTGCTGGTGATTCCCCAGTATCTTGAAGTGATGGGCAACTTGAACTGAGGCTGAGACGTCAATCTTTCCAATACTGGAAACCAGAGAGCCCAGATGCCAAAGTCAAAGTGATGAGTATCCAGCCCCCACAAGTATCCATTCAAAATATCCAATTGAAAGTGGTGCAACCTCAAGGGCACTGCATTGAGAGATGCCCACAAAAATTTAACTCTCCTGTCAGAATTCCAAGGAGGCCACCCAATTTCTGCTTTTGAAACACAAGTCCCCAGTCCCTTTCTCCTCCCAGGTCATTAAACTATTTTTTAATATATTTATTTATTTAAGAGAGGAAAAAAGATGGGGAAATAGAAACATCAATGATGAGAGAGAATCATGGATTGGTTGCCTCCTGCACACGCCTCACTGGGGATCCAGCCCACAACCTAGGCATGTGCCTTGACCAGTAATCACACTGTGACCTACTTGTTCATATGTCAGCACTCAAGCACAGAGCCATACCAGCCAGGCTCATTAAGCTTTAAACATAACTTTGGGCTTTCAGAATCAATGAGTTGTTTTTTATAAATTGGGATTAAACACTTTGTCTACCTCTGACTCTGCTGCTATCTCCACCCTTGGTTTCTGTTATTATTGTTAATCTTCGCATGAGGATATTTTTTGCATTGATGTGCAGATACGGTAGAAGGGAAGGCGAGAGAGGAGAGGAGAGGAGAGGAGAGGAGAGGAGAGGAGAGGAGAGGAGAGGAGAGGAGAGGAGAGGAGAGGAGAGGGTCAATGTGAGAGACACATGGACTGTTTGCCACCTGAACTCCCCAACAGGGTTGGGGGTGGTGGCGGTGGTGATAGTAGGGGCAAACCTATAACCCTGGTATAATATTGACTGAGAATTGAATCCAGGACCCTTTGGCGTATATGCTGGTGCTCTAGCCACTTAGCTACACAAGCTAGATCCTCATCCCTGGTTTACAATGATCTGGAAGATACTGATTAACTCTACACTTGGAATAAAAGAAAAAAATAGAAAAATAATAATATTTCTAAAATGTCTTCATGCATATATTTAAATAATTTAATGCATACTTATTCTCAATTTCCTTATCTGTTTATTGGCATCCATAAAGATTATAGTTAAATTGACACCTCTCTACAGGATCTCTGAACACTGCAACCACAACTATTTCTAACCAGGGGAGATTTTATTCCCCAGGGGTCAAATGGTAATGTCTGGAAGCATTGGTGGTGTCACAACTATGGGGAATGAGAGCTACTGGCATCTGATGGGTAGAGGTCAGGGATCTTGATAAATATCCTACAATGTGCAGAGCATCCCCCATTGACAAAGAATTGTCTTGCACAAAAAATATTAATAGTGCCAAGGCTAACAAGCCCTGCTCTAAACTCATGTTAATGCCTACAGTCCATGTTGTGCTTGTTTCATAAGGTCTTCAGTTTGAGAAACTTTTTTGTCATTGTCCCCGACACCTCCTGTCCCCACACCTTATAGATAGCTGGCTTTCCGTGATTGTCAACTGCCTGGCAAGTCTAAGAAAATACCAAGGACAAGGGGATGCCTTCTGTCTTCCTGAATCCACCCCTTAACGTTAGTCATCTCAACTTGGCTCTACCATATGATAATCAATGGAGTTTTCAAAACGTATCTTAACTTGGGCCCATCCAGACCAATCAATTCAGAAACTAGGCGTGGACTTGAACATGAATACTTTTAAAATAGTCCCAGTGTCTGTAATGTGTATCTAGGGCTGCGAACCTCCATTTGGATAGTCTATCAGGGTGTTCTCACCTCTGTTCTCATCTCTAAACACGCATTTAATTCCACCAGGGGAAATGTAATTCGCAGAAAGATTTAAGAGAGGAGCTACAAGCCTTACTCCTCTCAGATGGATTTGCTTGAAAAACAGGGATCAAAGTCTTAAGCTGCAGCCTCAGGCTTGGATGGAGGGTGGCTAAGCCTCATCCTGCAAGTAAGGGAGGCACTCTGGGGATGTCCCTGCCATTTTAAAAACTGCATCACACTACACCTGCTCATGCTCAGCCCTGTCCAGCAACCTGCTTAACTGTCCAGTTTTGAAGCACAAAGGGCTAAGTCCAAAATGCAGACAGAATACGTTTCCATTTCCTTTGGGTGTGGTTGTGAAGATTAAGTTACACCACAAGAGTGAAAATGAGAACATCCAGGACTATGCCTTGTCCATAATGTGAAATTCCTCCACCCTCTCCTTCAATGTTTTCTTCTTCTGTCCCTCACTTTCTTCCATTTTTTTCTATTGACTCACCACATATTCCCTGAGCACCTATCTGAGACATGCACTATTGCCAGGGCGATAAACAAGACAAAGCCCCTGGTGTCATAGCTCTTGCATCTTAGTGGGGTGGAGAACAGGAGGCTGACAATATGCAGGGAACAAAGGGAAAAGATAATGCATGATAATAAGTAATGCTGTCAAGGAAAAACTAAAGTGAAGGGCTAGATGGGGAGTTTTTTGGTCAGTGTGGTCAAGGGCAGTCTCACTGATGACCTGAGAAGTGAATGAAAATGAGCCTTGAATGCTAGGTCTGGAGAGAGGACATTTCAGGCCATGCCAAGGGGAAGATCAAAGGCCCTGGGGCAGGAACAAGCTTGGAGTTTTCAAGGACCAGAAGAAAGATTTGTATGGATGGAACACAGGGAATATGAGATGAGGATACAAATTGGGATAACAGAGGGCAAAAGATCTTGTAGGCCACATGGGAATTTACATTTCATTTTACACATAAGGTCATTGTAAGTAGGGGTGACACTGTCTCATTTATATTACAAAAGCTCTCTAGCTGTGCCTGGATAAGGAAATGTTGAAGGGTAACAGTGGTTCCAAGGTGGCCAGGAGATATTACAATCACCCAGGCAGGGAAAATGGTGCCTTAGATGTCCATTTCTCTCTCTGAAAGGAAATGAATGCTCAATGCCTGAATAAAGACAGGAAATTATCTAGATCCATGGAAAACAGACAATTGGATTCTGAGATCACTAAATTTGGCCACAAATCTGGTTATACTGGTATATGAGAAGTGGCAGGTAGAGGTGGTGAGGATGTAAGAGTTGTGAAATTGTGCCAACCGTCCCATCATATGGTCAAGAAAACTGAGTCTCAGACAGAGATTGACTTGCCCAAGGTCATAGAGTAAGCTGGTGCCAGATGCCAGTTCTCCAAAGGGACACTGAGGACTCCTTTTAGTGTGACCATGACTCGTGGTATTACAATGACTTGTTTCAAAGCAAACCTATGATGAGCCAGAGGAAGACAGTATCTCTGGCCTTTCCCTCATTCACCTTCTCTCTCCCCTTCTCCATAATTCTTAATCAAGCAGCTTTCTGCCTAGGACCTCATTATTGAGGGGATGGGAACACCCCTGCCTCCACTGGGCTTCTGCCTGTGAGCTCAGGTGTTCTTTCAGAAAACATAATCCCTGTCTGGTGCAGATGTAGATTGCATCCTTTAGCCACCCACCTGCTTTTCCTTTTCTGACTCACTGCTTCTGGCCTGTTCAGAGGGGAGAAGGCGGGGGGGAGGAGGGAAGGGCTGCTTTTGCTGCTGTTCTGCCAGCTTCCTGCCTACTGGAGCTTCCAAAAAGACCAGGGCCTCAGCCATGGTAGTTAATCTTTCATCAATGTCAGGCTAATAGGCAGCCACAGGATGGGGAGGCGCACAGAAAGCAATCACAGAATGAGATGAAATAGTCAAGATTACTGATCAAAATAATTCCTCTCCTTTACCCACAGCTGTGCCTCCCAGGGACAAAGGAATTGTTGAGTGTCCTGTGAGATAAAGAGACTCCCTTTCTATATGTAACACTTGACAGTTTTCAGCACTTTTCCACATGATCTGTGACTTTCTGGCATCTCCACCCTCACCCACTATCCCCAGATAAATCATGCCTTCTCTGTTCTGTGGCATCATTTTTATCTCCTATGAAACTTCAGTTTTGTTGTTTATCATACCACTAGTATTTTGAAGTGATGTATTTGTCAGGCTTCCCTATTGGGACATGAGTATTTCTAGTGGGAGTAGAAATGGTGTTTTCTTTATCTGGTTATCAACAGAGGTTCCAAATAGATATGTGTTGATTGCTAAGAAATGGCCTTAGAAATCCACTAAGTGTTGGCACTAGAAGTATAGCCCAAGAGTCCAGGGTCAGCATCACCCAAAAGCTTGTTGCAATAAACACGATCAGTCCCTACTCCATATCTATTGGTTTAGCATCTGCATTTTTTTAAAAAAATCCCCCAGACACTTACATGCACAGTAAAGTTTAAGAAGTACTCTAATTCAAACAGCTGGCAGAAGGGAAAACTGAAGCCCAGAAGAGGAATGGACATGTCCACGTTCATCCAGCCTATTGTTGGTAAGCTGTGGGTAGAACCTAGTTCTTGCATTGATATCTAATGCTCTTGTCACTTCCCAGTCTGCCCCTCTGTTTTGCAATCCCCAGAGTCTGACTCACCTTCGTCAGGAATGGACACAGACTTAAAATGAGAGCTCAACGGCCACAGAATAATTCTTTGTCACTTTAAAGCCTAGTATCCATTATCTCTCATAAATAGAGTCCTACATTGTACAATGTGCGGGGCCCTTGAACACCCTTAGCTTAAATCTTTCATCTCTACCTCATGCAGTGTCTGAAATTTTACCATTAGAAATCAAATATTTGGTCCTGAAAGGTAAATACCCTTGAGCATGACAATGATTGAAAGCCTTGTCAATTACTAGCTTAGTGGGAATTATCTCCTGCTAAGAGGCGCCAAGTGCTGTGTCTAAGAGCACGCAGCTAGAAACTGAATAGACCCAGGCACCACTGGGTGACTTTGGGAAATATGGTAGTCACCTGTCTGTATACTAAATATTTTAAGTTCTTCTTGGAGCATATTATGAAATGGGATTTTCCTGCCCCCTTTGAAGGAAATGTGGCCTGTGACCTTGTGTCCATTGAAAGGTGACGAGGACTACATGCCATCTTTGGGTGAAACACAAAAGAACCAACACACAGTTGGCCATGCTTTCTCTTTATCTCTGTCTTACTGACTGACCACAATTCAGAGCGTCCACTCGGTTGTTCAGGGTGCCAGGCTGAGGACATGTAAACTGGAGCCTCCAAAACATCCCAGGATGGACAGAAGTGTGTGCAAGAAATACATCTTCATTATTTCAAGCCACTGGCATCCAGAGTTCTTTTTGTTTTCATGCCTTTTGATCATGCTAGAAGTCAAGGTATTTAACCTCTCTGAGCTTCAATTTCCTGCTCTAGAAATGAGAGAATACTATCTACCTGCAAGGCTCTGTGTGAGGATTGCATAATAGGGCATATAAAATGCTCAGGAGAGGGCCTGGTTCAAAGAAGGAGCTCAGTCATTACTTTACCCCCATCCTTTTATTCGCTGAAATGAAGTCCTACACGAAAGGTAAAGTCTAGAAACAGATGAGGAGGGAAGAAGAAGGAACACCAAAGAAGGCTGGGTGCATGGGTCAGAGCATTTATGAAGAGCCAAGGATGCCATGTGAAGAGCTTTGCAGTATATTTATCTAGGTGACATAATATTAAAACTGAATACCATTGACTGCCTTCAGGGAGAAAAAGAGTCACAAAGAGGAACCAGGTGATTCATTAAGAGAGAAACCAGGTAAGATGGGTAGAAGGTAGCTGAAGGTTGTGGTATCTACATCACATGTTCACCATATTTCATATACCACCGCCCTATCTCCCTGGTCCAAAATCTTCCCATCCATCAAGATTAAGATTCAATATCATCTGTTTTTTGATATACAAATTTCCAACTTCCCAGCTGAAGTATATGCTTTTTCTAATTTTCCATAATGCTCAACCTAAATGGTATATGTCTTCCCTGGTGATCATGGCCTAATCTCATTCAACTTTGTGTCCTCCAGAACATTAAGTAGAGCATATCCTGTAATGATAACTGCTACTATTTATTCAAATAGGCCTGCACAGAGCACTTGAAACACCTTATTCACTTCATTTCTTAGTAACCCTATGAAGCGGATACTATTATTATTTCCACTTACACATGAGGGCGCAAAGGTTGGGAGAAGTTAAGAAAGTGGCACAAGGTCATCCAAACAGTCTTTACAGCAGAGCAGATACAGAAACCTGTCTGTCTCTACCCAAAGCACACTTTAAAAAATAATAACACCCTCAATCAGTGTTTGTTGAAGAACAACAACAACAAAAAATAGAATGATTATCAGTTATTTTTAAATACAGTTCAGGCCCAATCTCTGCTTCCCTGCCTGCCTTGATGAGTGTGTGCCCATCCATGTTCAAAGTTATAGGGAAAGCACTGAGCACAATTGAGCCAAGAAAGGGGTGCTGAAAATGCACTCAAGATAATCTCCTCTTCTTCCATTTTGCCAAATGAAAACCTGCTTTCTTACCCCTAGTGTATTTTCTCACAAAGCATGAAGGTTTGTAAGAGCAAAAGGGAAGGGGATCAATGTTATAGGGAACAGATTCAAAGCCAAGTGTGGCTTTAGATAAAGAGAAGACCTCATAAAAATGTTATAAAGGATGGTGGCTTATGAAGCAAATAGGGGAATTTCACTGTGGTGGTTTCAAAGTTTCATCTCACCCCCATTTTGGTTTGAGTGAACATTTATCAGGTTGTCACAGTACAGGTTCTCTCAAGCAGCTCCTTGGTTGACTGAGATGGCTTTATCGATTTTACCCATAGCAAGGTAGCCTGCAGGTGATTTCAAAGTCCTCACACTGGATTTATCATTTCCAATTTCCATCTTCTGAAAGACCCATTATCAATCTCAAACAGCTCCCTGGCAGCTGAGCCCTAGAGAGAAAGCAGATCGCCAGGCTCCCAATCCAGTGCTGTTTTCCTAAGTGACTTCTGGAGACCAAGATCTATTCTGAATCTGCCCACTGATTATCCATGGGGATAAAAAAGCAAGAATAACTACAGAGAACAGCTGTTAGCAAATTCTTTCATCAGAGGCTGACCATTTCCACTATGAATGGTCATAATGTATTAGCTAGAATTATATCCCAAGCCTTCCCTAGGACTGTCATTCCCCTCAAATATTGATTGAGGCTGGGTTCCTGCTAAGAAATGTAAGTGAAATTCAGGCACATCATCGCTTCCTGGCAGGCAGTGAAAGTCGTATTAAATTAAGATGAGCTCAGTCCCAGCAGATGATTTTAGACACCAATATAAATGTAAATAAGTTCATCATGTCTAAATGTGCTAAACGTTATCCCTTGTAATGGGCATTGGCTAGAGTTTGGTAGACACCCAGGCATAGCTCTAGATGTGCATTCGGGCATAGACAACACAGTATATGACACCAGTCTGTGTTCCATCTGTGGTTTATTCATTCAATGTCTAACACTGATTACATATAAAACCAAGGGCTCAGTGCTGTGCAATTAGAAAACAATGAATCAAAGGTCAACCATACCCTCAAAAAGTACCAAGGTTAGCCCTGGCCAGGTGGCTCAGTTGATTGGAGCATTATCTCATACACCAAGAGGTTGTGGGTTCTATTCTAGGTCAGGGTACATACCTAGGTTGGGGGTTCAATCCCTGGTATAGGTGCATACAGGAGGCAACTGATCAATGTTTCTCTCTCACATCAACATCTCCCCCTCCATTCCTCTCTCTCTAAAATCAATAAATATATCCATGGATGAGGATTTTTTTTTAAAGCTCCAAGTCTATTTAGAAGTCTGATAAAAATAGATACAGATAACAAAGGACTGTGGAGAAAAGCTTTTTGTTCTTCTGAATTGGGCACGAGTGTGTTCATTTGGGCTAAAAACTGGTGCAATGAAATTGCTCTGAGAGATAAAAGAAGAGTACTTTAGGGTTCCTGGGGATGATTCAATTTCAAGAGCAAACGCCAATAAAATTTGAGTTATTGTTTCTATGTCCACATTTCCAGCCACAGCATCTCAAATATGAGACTTACATACATAAATGTATCTTGAACTCATTTATCATTCTGTAGAAAAATTCCTTCTAGACTAGTGTAAAGGCTCATCCAATGAAATATCACCAGACTTCCCTTCTAATGCTCTGATCAGATCACTCAACCTCTGCCAAGGCTTTAAAATGCATTCCTTTGGCTGCCAACACAATAAAACCCACAGGCTTAAACCTGGCATCCTAGGGTTTCCACACCAAATGCCAGCCCCCTTTATTTTCCACCACATCCTGGCTTTGGCCCCTTAGTGCTGCTTCCTCACACATGACCTCCCCTGTCCTATTACAGTGCTTCTGCTCAGACTGTGCTCCAGCCCGGAATGCCTTTCCTCCAGTCCCTGCACACTGAGGCCTTAACCCTTCTTCTATACCTCACACTTTGCCTTCTCCTAAAGGCCTTCCCAATGCTTCCAACATTTTCTAGCAACAGGACTTCATAATTGGCTTACCCTCTTCATTTCTCGGCTTCTCATTTACAAAAATGTATAACATTAGTACCTATTTCATATTGATGTGGTGATGACTGAATACAAAAAGATATGTAAAGCATTCAATGCACTACATGGTACCTAAGGAGAATTTAAAAGGGTTAATTTTAAGAGTAGCAAAAATTAAAAAGGTTACTATTAATCCTTGTCATTTTTATTTTATTAATACTATTACTACTTTCCTGTTCTCTTATTAAATTTTATACCTCTCATATAGCCTTGCCTGCCCAATGGGCCTTGGTTCCAACCACAATCTTTCCCTAAGTTGTGAGTGAGCCTATGATGGGCAAGGGCGACGCCATATTCCTTTTCCTCTCCAGCCCTGCCTGGTGCCAGGCACAGCCTTATATGTACCATAGACTTGATGACTGATCATTAAATCTCACTGAACATGCATATAGGTGTCATTTAAGCTATCACTTATTTACAAGAAGAGGCTAATGACAGCATTAGTTTGAAGAATTTGATAATGTTAATAGTCTAAATTGTGTCAGACAGAAGAAAATATATTTTCATCGATGGTGAAGAGTTTTATTTGCAAGGTTAACAAAGAAAAATACAACTATATGATGTGAGTGTATTTATTTTTCTTGTATTAGTAGTTTGCCTTCTCTAGAATCCCCATTTTGTGCCAAAGGCTCAGTCAGGACAAAGGTATAATTTTGCTTAAGAGGAGAAAGAATGCTAATATATAGGATGTATAGATTCAAAAACTCCTATACTTTTCTACTGAGAATATAATTTAGTGCCCCTTACAATCAGTGGCATATATTAGAAGTCTTAAATAAGCAAAGCCTTTGACCCAGCCATTCTGCCACTAGGAATTTATTCTAAGAAAATTACGAGAGATAGAATGAGGAAGATTGTACAAGAATATTAATTAAATAGGAAATAAACTAAATCTTCAAAATTAAAGAATGTGTTATATATATGATGGTACATCCATGTAGTAGAATATTGCACAGCCATTAACATCATGATGTGGTAGGATAACTAACATGGGGAAATGTTTAACATAATTGAGAAATTAATGAAGTAGGCTACAAAGCTTTGTATTGGTCAGAGTTAGATAGATAGAAGCCTCATTAGTCAGCAAAAACCATGGGGATAATACTGAAACGTTACAGGAAAAGGACAAATCATTAGGTCCCTAAAACTTTATCCCAATCTACCGAAGGAAGATGCAGAAGTACTAGTTAACATAATTATTGAGTTAAAAATCATACCCCTAAAGGGATCAATTGTGTATGTTGATACGTAAAATGTATATTCATAGTTATATCAACACTTTTCCATTTATTTCCATGAAGAAGAAAAAAAGTTGGATATTCATTAACTTGAAGGGTATGACTTAAAAACACTGACTGTGTGGGGCTCCGATGTCGCCCCAGGGAGAAAAATGAAAGCAAGCCTCTTCAAAAGAGAGGCTAAAAGGGGATTCGGTGAGAAGTCAAGTGACTCTTGCTCCCAGGTGGTACTCATGCACATCAAGGTACTATGGACAGAAAAACAAGTCTAGGTTTTAAAAAATAATCCAAAGTCTAGTCATAAGAACAGTGGTCCACATTTGCAGGTTTTATTTGCCGTTGAGTTGCTTGTCACAAGATGTGTGGCAGAAATTGCTTTATTTAATAATGGTTAATCTCCCAGGCAACAGTGTGGAGTGTGGCAGGTACAATAAATGGGGAGAAAATGTGAGTCCTGACTCTGATCTCTTTATCTCCATATAGAGGCAAAGCCAGCATGAAGACCTAGATATAAATTTTGTGGGGTTTTTTTGGGGGGAGGGGGATTTCTGTACCACTAACCCAAAGAAATATGAAAAATGTAGCTGGGAAGCAATATACTCAATGTAAGGAAAAGGCACGCTTTCGTCCCACTTAGGAAGGCCACATTTAGGTCAGAATTCTTGGGAAAAGTCTGGTTTTCTTTTTCATTTTCAATTGTTCCCTTTTGGAATGGGCTGCCTCACAGCTCATGTGATTGGATCTCCTAGTAGGCCTTTGCCTATCATCTGTTCTAGAAAGAATTATTCTTACATGGGAACTTAGACTGAGCAACACTAGGAGAGCTCTCTTCACTCAATCTTCTCATCCCTACTTCTTCAGAGTATCAATGAGTATTTTTATCAACTTGTGTCAATAAGTATTTGTACCTATTTGTATCAATGAATATTTTTCTAAGTAGTCTTTCTGCACAAAAACCTTTATATGAACTCCCCACATTGCTAGAGCAATAATAACAGAAGTGTCCCAGCATTCTTATTAAATGAATATACTGCACATAATTAAACTCAACAGATGAAACATACAAGACCACAACTAAGAGTATTAGCCAATGCCCAGGTTCCTTAAGAAATAGTTGCATTAAAAAGGGTTTATTTGGGAAGACTGGAAGTCTCCTAGAAACAGCTATTTGTAGTAAGACCTGGTATTTTACCTTTTGAGCAAATCTCAATGGTCATGGCTAAGGTACTGTCTTAAACCTTGACTTCCTCCCCCAACATTCATGTTGATTAAGTGGAAGTTTCCAACTGAACAGTAAAATTCTGTTTCTTTCAGGCATGTGCACCACATGATGTTAAAATACATTATACTGATAGGTCACAATGAACTCCTAAGGATTCAGATAGTGGGTTGGGCATGGATTTTTGGAGTCAGGAATATGCAGGTTCAAATGCCACTTATTAACCTCTCTCTCACCCAATTTGGGTATCTCTCAAATGCCACTTATTTTTTTACATGATTTCAGGAAAATTTATTCATATCTTGATCTCTTCAACTATAAAATTAGGATCATGTTATTTATTCTTTAGGAGTATTGAAAATATTACTAAGCACATTTAAGTTTCTCATGACAGTTCCTGAAACATAATAGTCACAGATTTTTCTCCCTCTTAATCTGCTTCTCTCAAAGAAACCAGCACCTATGTGGAGAGACAAACTTTAGTCACTTGGAAATTTCAACCAAAAGAGAAGACCATGAGGGAGTTGCAAGAGTGCTGCTGAATTTAAGTCCCACACAATAAAATGCTTACGTAGTACCCTCATCATGATTAGTTTAGCAACTGCTACCCCACAGACCAGAAAGAGAAATGGGTGATTGAGTGATGGATGTTGCAAGACAACCAGTCTCCATCACAGAACCAAATGAAAAAATAAACAAAAGGACTATTGCTTTTAAAGGCATTAATGAATACAAGCCTACCTTCCTACCGTGAGTCTGCATCTCTCTGGAAGAGCTTTGGCTAGCCTCTAGAACCCACACTCCTCATCTGCTGGGCAGTCCCGAAGTACAGGGGGACTAATGCCTCCAGGAGCAATCCTCAACCAATCATCAATGAGTCTTGGTAGATGCCAGTGGTTCTCAAATTTTAGTAGGCATCAGAATCACCCAGAGAGGCCTTTGCTAAATCACTTCCAGGCCCACCCCAAGAGTTTCTATTTCAGTGGGTATGAACCAGGCCTTAGAATTAACATTTCTAACAAGCTCTCAAGCAATACTGATGCTGTAGGTTCTGGGGCTACACTTTAAGAACCACTGGGGTTCACATACCCTATAATTCCTCCATTCCCAGGTGGCATAACTCTGAATCCCATGTTACACACTGTCTGTATTAGTCTTCTTCAGCTTCTATAACAAATGCTACATACTGGGTTGGATTAAACAATAGAAATTTATTTTCTCATAGTCTTGGAGCCTAGAAGTCCAAGATCAAGGTGTCAGAAGGGTGGGTTTCTCCTGAGGCATCTCTCCTTTCCCTTAAGTTGACGCCTTACTATGTTCTCACATGGCCTTTGCTTTGCTCAAACTTTCTGGGATCTCCTCCTCTCCTTATGAAGACAACAGTCATACTGGATTAGACTTCCACCCTCATAACCTTATTTAATCTTAATTACTCTGTTAGAGGTCCTATCTCTGAACACAGTCACTTGGAGGTGAGCATTTCCACATATAGTATATTGTGGAGTGGGGTGGTCACAAGTCAGTTCTTAACAGTGGCTTTCAGAATCCTACAGGCAATTAAGTTCTAAATATTGAGAGCACACTCTTTGTCTGCCCCTTTCTATATCAGCTACTCACTCCCCTACTGGTGTTTCCTAGAATTATGTTCGGAATAAACTAGTTGTCCTCATCTCAGAGTCAGTTTCTGAGACAGCCCAAACTAACACAATCAGTGATCTTCTATTGGGGGCTTACTTTAAAAAACAAACAATGCTTATATATACATTGTTAATGGACAGAATTAACAGTCAAGAGATGAATTATAATTCTAGTTTTGTTAGAATCTTGTGTAATCTTAGAATGCTGGGTGATTAAATCTCTCTAGGCTTCAATTTTATCTCATATTAAATGTATGCATAAATCTCAGCCTTGACTAATGTCTACAGATCATATGAGGATGTGTATGTATCATTTATAATTCTTTGTCTGTAAAGTAGCAGAAAGCTATTCTAGCCAGCTTTAGCAATGAAAGGGACTTTATTAGAAAGTTATCAGATAACTGATAAAATTAGAAACTGATAGGAACAAGAATTTTTCATGTAAGTAGACATTACTTGACCTTCCTGCTGACATAGTAGGGGAAGAGGGGGTCATATGAATGTAAATCCAGGACCATGAACCCCATAAGAAAAATCACCCAAAGGTGTAAATAAACTGAATATGTTTCAGATGTTGAATGGATGTACTGTTGAGTTAGATGCTGTCTAATTTGATAAGTACCCTCATCAATCAGGCCTCGAGGACTCTCACTCTTGAAGTATTTGCCTCAGATTTCATGGAGCTCCAATTCAAGCAAGTTGCTGACATTTGAGACCACTTAATGGGGAAAACTAGGGAAATTGGAAATGTGCCACGCACATAATAGTTGTTGACTATTATTCACTACCTAGGTTCATTTTTGGACCCATATTCTCAAAGACAAGTAAGATTTTAGTTAGCTTTTAATGATAACATGTGTAAAATCTGATTATGCTGGTGCAATCTGTCAAAACATCAATTTTATATATTTTATATCTATTATGATACTAATGAATGACCTCTAAATTTGTCCTAATTCTTAAGTCACCATGATTTATAGTCCTTGGAGAGTCTAATTGGAAAAGCTTGAGTCACATGACTTCCCTTTGGTTATATGAGGCCAGCAAAAGGAAGGAAGAACTATCCTGGTAATACTTTGGTTGGTATAAGAAGAAAAGCAGAGTAACTTGGTTTGAAATCTCACAGAGACATCACCTGATTGCGGAGAAGAAACTTCTCACACTACTACACACATATACTATGCTGTCAGAAAGAGAAATGGTTGATTGAGTGATGGATGTTGCAAGACAACCAGTCTCCATCACAGAACCAAATGAAAAAATAAACAAAAAGACTATTGCTTTTAAAGGCATTATATATACCTTATACTAATAGAATTTATAATTGTCCTCCTGCTATTATATACCATTATTCATTATAGGATCTGGGAGTCTAGGCAAAGAAGTCTGAGCAGGAAGACTGGGGTCTGATAAACCTCCCCTGTAATGATATCATCCAAAGAAAGACATTCACATGTGATAATCCTATGAAGTGCAGACAATGCTCATTCTCTTCAATATTTTCTAGAGAATTTGACTTGGTGATTATCATATATAACTTTCTAAGAGTGGGATGTGATATTGTAACCTTGTTGTGTGACCTGGGCATCTTCCTTCCTCCCTGTAACCTCCACTTCCTCATTTCTAAAAAGAAGGTTGGGTAAGATCCTTGCAGCTTGAATCTCATGATTCACAACTCAAAGTTAATGAACAATAAGCAGTTCTATTGCAGATTCAGTAAATCAATATGCTGTAACAGGATCCCATGGAGCTGAGGCTTCAACTAAGGATCCTATAAGATTGGGGTGGGGGGGGGAGAAAGAAAGAGAGAGAGAGAGAGAGAGAGAGAGAGAGAGAGAGAGAGAGAGAGAGAGAGAGAAACAGATAGCCACCACTGTTAAAAAAACACAACACCATTAATTTCTTTGGATCTGAGAATAAAATTCTGCCTCCACCATAGAAGCCCATTCCATATTTTCATCAAGCTGTAATTTTCCAAGTGGAGGCCTGTACTATATGTCTGTCCTGAGCATGTTAGATTAGGAAATGGAATGAAAAATGAAGCATAAAGGGAGGTAAATCCCCAGTTCTATATTCACCACCTTCTTAGCCACAATAATCTTGACAGTGCCTTCATTTGTCAGGAAACTGCAGAAATAATTTTGTCTCCATAAGAATGTATGTGGGTGAGGGAAGTGGGGAATTATTTATCAGATGTTAGCCTTTTTAAACACTCTATTGGTGATTTGTCTGAGATGTATGTTTCTATGACACTGGATCAGATAAAGGTAATGATGACAATGCCAGCTTGTGAAGACCTGCAGCCTGAAAAATCCTCTCTCAAGAACTCAGTGTGCATGTGGCCTGATAAGATTCAGGCAGGACAAATGATGGATCCCGAGAGAAAACCCAAATCACTAAAAAATTTTTTCTTGGAATAAACAGCTTCCAGGCAGCAGAAAATAGGATACAGGGGTAGAGGGAGACAGATGTGAGAAGGTCATTTCATCTATTCATCTGCATCAGGGAAGAATCACTCAGGAACCATTCCATGAATATGACTTTAAAACAATAAAATCCAGCCTGTCCAGAGTGGCTCAATTGGTTAGGCTTCGTCCTGTTCACCAAAAGCTTGCCAGTCAGGGCACATATCTGGGGTTGTGGGTTTCATCCCCAGTTGGGGCATATATGAAAGACAACCAATCAATGTTTCTCCTCTCTCTCTCTTTCTCTCTCTCTCTCTCTCTCTCTCTCTCTCTCTCTCTCTCTCTCTCTCTCTCTCTCTCCCTTTCTAAGCAAGTCCCAATGAAGAAATAAGACTTCTGTATCTAAGATGGAGTAATAGGGACCAAATTTTGTCCTCCTTCATGAAACTACCAAATAGAAATAAGCAAAATATATGATACAATGGTTTGAAGACCCTGGACATCAATGAGATAACACACATAACCAAATTGAGTACTATTATTGTCCCAGGTTACTGTATTGAGAGACATTTCAGGCCCTGGCATAGGGAAGGAGACCTAAGGTGGAGCCTGGAAGACTCCTTAAGTTGAGGAGACAGAACTGAGAATTCAGAAAAAACAAAGCAACTTGAATTCATAGGACTGAGTACCAGAGAGGAGAGAGCTGCATAGAGAGGTCCCTGAATAGGAAAGAGGGGACGCCTCAAATATTTGGCAGAAAGTGTGTGTGTGTGTGTGTGTGTGTGTGTGTGTGTGTGCACGCATGTGCGCACAAAGTACCCAAAGCCAGAGAAGAAGCCTCTAAAAGGCTTAGAGGAATAGTTACTTGACTGGTAGTAGAGCTGGTTCTCACAAGTCAGAAAGGAAAATGTTATGGGGTACTGGCTTAACTATTAAGGATGACCATACCTCCTTACACTGTGGCCTTAAAGTCCCTCCTTCAAGAGGTCGAGCCTGTTCCCTCCCCTTGAATTTGGGTGGGCTTGTGACTTCAGGGGAAGTGATAAAGCCGGGCTATGAGTTATTAAAGCTTCCAGCTTGTTACCCTCTTGGTACATGTACCTTGATAGTACTAAAGAGGTCTGGCTGCCTGAAGCTGCGGTGCTGGAGAGATCACATGGTTAGACTACATGTGATAGAATCCTTAGATGCTTGCCTTGCCCCAGCCCAGATACCAGACAGGAGAGGAAGTATACCTTCAGTTCCTTCTCCCTGCCCAGCTGTTTCCAAGTGGGAAGACATGCGATTTTCACAGAGCCCTGCCCACATAGCTGATTTGTGAGAAGATAAATGTTGTCTTCAGCTATTACATTTCAGGAGGAGAGGGGGGGGGTTAGGTAACTGGAACACTATCCCAAGTGCCTCTTGTTTGGGAAGGCAGCTATGGACAGTCTCACTGATCTCTTGGGCATGAGCATCATGATCAGGATGATGAGATGGCCACTCTAGCATCTTCTATTCACCATTGAAACTAAGAGATTAACCATGTTGAAAGGTCAGAGTAGCAAAAAGATATGTTATCTGAAATTTTATTAATTAAAAACTTATGGAAACCAAGACTTCTTATAGCCCACAATTCAAAATTTCAAGCTAGTAACTGGTATCATTTTTCACAGTTAATATAAATAATCAGATGAGTCTCTTTAGAATTAGAAATAACCATGGTAAGTTGGTGTTGTGTATTATTCCTATTGTATTTAGGGGCAAAATAAATTAACCTCAGCCTCACATGCCTTTTGTTATAAATCTCAACCTTTACACAGACTAGGGATAACTTAAAATGGAAATAAAATGAGTCAGCATTGAGTAGAATATGAACTAAAATTCTACAGTTAGAGAATTATGGATTTCTTTTTACCTTGGAGATGAGCAATGGACCATAAGAATTCTTTCACTATCTGAAAGCTATCCTGTGAAAAAGAGAACAGATCTTATACTCATAATGCCATGAGTATAAGAACAGATCAAAAAGAGGGATGTTACAAGGAATTTTATTTCAGGTTTATTATTATTATTATTATTATTATTATTATTATTATAAATTGTCTACTGACCACATTTATTTATCCAAGAAGGTGTTCCCATTCCTAGGGTATGTAAGCAAAAACTAAGCAATGACATGTCAGAATAAAAAGAAATGAAATGAAAGATGAATTTCCAAAAAGAATTTAAGTGCCATGTGGCTGGGGATCATGAGCAGTCATTCTGTCTTATCCAAAGTCTTAACTCCACTGCCTGGCACAGTGCCAGGTCTATAATAGGTGCTCAGTAAATACCTTTTTTTGTATCAGTGAATGAACAATGTGTTGCAGATTTGTGCTAAATGACCCATCCTAAAGACCAAATACTATTATTACTCTGTCCTTCCCTTTATGAAATCTTGACAAACTCTTTGAGCAAATGATTCAACTTGCTCAACCACATGCAAACAGTTAATGTGACACACAAGCTGCTGAAGCAGAAGTTATTCTTCTGATTAAAACATTTTTGCATCAATTTTAAATCACCAATCTAGCTGTCCAAAATGCCTTTGTACCAATAGAAAAATAATAAAATTTTAGTTCAACAGCTGTGTGCAATGCATATTTTAAAAGAACATTTTTAAAAATTGCTCCCATTTCTATTTTTCCATATAGCTCAGTTTTTCAGTGTTGAGGACATTAAAACCAGAGTTGAGAAGAGTAGGAAAGAAGAAGAAATTCACAAAGTGAATACCCACTAATCTATCAGGATATGCTGTTTAGAAATGATTTTCCTTCATGCTATTAAAAGGATTGTCCTAATTCTAGATGAAGGGCAGCCAACTTTTACTGGAAAGGTCCAGACAGTAAATCTTTAGGTTTTGTAGACCATACGGTTTATGTTGAAATTCCTCATTTTAGCTACAAAAATAGCCATAGACTGTACTTAAATGATTTAACATGGATGTATTCCAATAATACTTTATTTACAAAAACAGGTGGTAGACAGAATTTGGCCTGTGGGCTATAGTTTGACAACCCGTTTTAGATCATGTGTTTTGTTTGTATCATGCTGTATTTTTACATAGGGCTATTTTGTCTCATTTGAGCTTCACTGGCAGTTTGACACAGCAGGTGTTATTCACCCAATTTTAAGAATTAAATTGCTGATGTTCAGAAAGCTGAATCTACTTGAACAGGGTCTCAGAGCAAGTTCTTTGTAGGGTCAGAGCTAGGATTCCGGTCCCTGAACATCTATTTTACCAGCTGGAAAATCACAATATCTTATTGGACAAGTGTTTAGTCACATTATTATTGGGATTTTAAAAATTGAAATATACTTCCCACAGTGATATGAGCTTGTGTGCAGATATTTAGCAAAAGAAATTTGTTTCTCTGAATAAGAACACAGTGTAGCTAAATTTCTACATAATATAGTACCTAAATTTCCCTTAGATAGTGTATTATTTAGGTCATTGTCAGTAGAAGGAGACAGAAACTCAACTGAAGCTGCTGTAAGCAAAAATAAAAATGGATGGGGATTTACTGACTAGTGTAAGTGGGAAGTTTAGGGATATATTGGCAAAAATCATGGCTGGATCCAAAGGGTAGTATTTCTTTTCACATCTGTTTATTCTGCCATCTTCCATGTTGGGGTCGCTTTCAAGAGGGCCACTGCCATGTAGTATCCCCGAATAGTCCCAAGTTTATATTTTCATATTTTCACAGATCCCAGCTCATGAATAAGGAAGCCTCTCTTTCTCAACAGTATCAACAAAGGTTTAGGCTCACCTCCCACTGGCCTAGCCTGGTTTACATGCTCATTCCTTTAAAAAATCAATCAACCCAACTAATCCAGGTGAAAGCCTGGATTGGCTTATGTGTAACTCATTGGTCCATGCAGAGATAGGGTCAGCCCCACTCCAACAATATAAACTGTGTGTGTGGTTTGGCTCCTCAAATGAAAATTGGAGTTTTTACTGCCAGAGGAAGGGGGTATGGATTCTGGTACCAAAAAGGACACTTGTAAACCCTATTATCCTATACTAACCAGTATCTACCAAGTGTAAAATAACCCTACAGAAATTACTCATTCCATTACTCTGCAGGCCTTGAGATGAGCTGCATTTAAGTGGCAAGTTGGCAGAATCAATCTAGGACTTAGGCATTGAAAAAATATTATCATCCTTAAATTCACATGCCTCTTTGGTTCTGTACATTTTTTTAAAAGTGCTATTTTGGTTTTTAAATTGAGATTCCTATGGGGTGCAGTATGAATTGACTATGCTAAAATTTATTTACAACCCACTTCTCTCCTGCCTTTCTATATATACTACAAAAGATGGAAAGCTAAAATTATTTATTTCCTGCCCTAACTGGCACATACAAATGACCCTGTTACATAGAGATAGACAATTAGACTTAGAAAATGTTCCCAGGAAGGGCTTTACTTTCTATATAATTAGATAAAGACTTATGCTCAGCCAGCATGGCTCAGTGATTGAGTGTCAACCTATGAACCAGGAAGTCATGATTCAATCCCCTGTCAGGGCACATGCCCAGCTTGTGGGCTCAATCCTCAGTGAGGGGAGTGTAGGAGGCAACCGATCAATGATTCTTCTCATTGATGTTTTTGTCTCTCTCTCTCCCTCTCCCTTCCTCTCTGAAATCAATAAAAAAATATAAATTTTTAAAAAGACAAGACTTGTAAGAAATAGACCTTCTATTCCTTCCTCCTACCTAGAAGGTAGAAATGAGGCCTGGATGTTCAGCAGTCATTTTATAACCACGAAGCAGTATATGGGAGGACAAAGGAGCATAGAACTACTATGGCAGCCCTGGACTGCCTACTCCTGACTTTCTTGTAGCATGAGATAATGAAACTCCTATTTCTTAAAGCCACTGAAGTAGCTGATTTCTTGCAGCTAAATATATTCCTGCCTAATACAATTCCCAAAAGAATATAATGTTGCTTAGGGATGCTAGGAAACTGGGGCCATAGAAACCCAAGCAGCATCCTCTGCATGCTAGACATGAACAAATTACTCAGACTCTTGGACATTTTGGCTTATTGCATTGGAAGAATTTACTGGCAGGTTTTGACTATTTCCCTCTCCAATGTGGAGAGAGACCCCTGGGAACTCTTAGAGCCATATGGACCAAGACCTGAAAAGAGATAAATCAGTTCTCTGTTTATATTTTACTGAGCCATGGTATTTACTCAGCCACTTTCCTTGGCAAGTGATGCTGTAAAATTATAAAACCCTTTCCAAAAGCAATCTGTTGACTCCCCGCCCCCACAGGACTTTACCTAAGTGATACTTGAGAGATGCTGAGAGGCATAGGAGATAAACATTACAATCTTTATTAGATTTTCCAAATTATGAAAGGATTTTAGTCCAGAAGACAAAAAGATATAAACATTTCAAGACAATGTAGGTAAGGATTTGCAGGGAGAAATATTCTATAATTTCTTGAATAGGTCTAGAGGATACCAGGAAATATCCCTCTAAATGAAAAGTTAACAAAAGAAGGGATAAGAAGTTCTTACTTTGATTATAACCTACCCTTCACCAAGAAGCAAGAAAAAGATCTAAAGATCTTTCATTTCAACTCTTTTCTAATAGATTCTTCCGTTCATTGGCCTAACCCTTCTCCATAAACTATTCTTTGTTAAAGATCTTGGTTAAAACTTGGTCCAAAATATAACTGATTATTTAAAATAAAATAATCACAAAAGGAAGCTTTGTGTTGAGCTTATTATTTCACTACTTCACACAACTGTAAAGCATTGTCTGTTACATGATTCAAGTCTTTTAAATCATGTTTTTTCTTTATTGTTAAGTTATGTTTTAGATGCATATCTCCATTCCCATTCAATACAGAGGAAAGACTGAACTCTCTGCAGATCTTTGGGAATAGTAATTTTCTACCCAAGCCTCAACTGCCTCCTCTCTCAACAAAGGAATTTGAATTGTCAGTAAGTAGATTTAAAATAACTATTTTTAGCTGAGAAAGCTTTGTTTAAAAATATTTATAGAAAATCTTATATTCAAAAGAAACAATGCATTGCTGGCTTGATTGAGCTTGGTACAACACCTAGAGATCCCTCCCTGAGTATCTGAAGGGTTCCTAGGGCACCTCTACCAACCTCTACAGTTCTGTAGAAACTGTTTAAAAACCACTGCTTTATGCTCTCTGGGTGCCTGTCCAGCTTTATCATTTTTTTATTCTATTTTACTGCTTTGACATTCTTAGTCTTCTTAATTTTGACAAGTTGAATAGTCCTCACCCAACCAATTCATCTCACAGTTGTGCTTACCTCCCCACTTATTTGGGAAACATTTCTGAGCAGGGATAGTATCTAATTTCTTTATCTCCTACATTTACTTTACAAACATTTTTTGACATCTCCCCTATCTGTTCCAAACAATGTACAAGGAATAAATAAGTAAGCTAGGAATGAGGGATATGACAAAACCTGGACTGTTTCTGGAGGCCATCATTGGGTGCTCCTCTCACCTTCCATCTCCTAGAATAGGACTTACCAATCTGCTTAAAAGTGTGCTGCACTAGTTACACTATCCTGGGTATCATCTAACAGGAGCACATGAGACAAAGACTTACAAATAAGCTGCTTATTGAGGGACAGGGGAGTGAATAGAAAAAGAGGAAAATACATTAAGAGAAGTGTTATCAAGTTGGCCACCAGTGCCAGCAATGGATCAAATCTTATGAGCAGCTCTGGAAATCATCTACCCTAGAAATAAAAGGAAAAATATTCATATCCATCTATTACTCCTATTCCCACGAGCAGTCACAGGTGACCCCATATACTTATCAGCACTGTACTCATGGATTGCCCATGTGTGAGTGCCAAGCAGGTTCTCAATTCAAGCAAGCACTCTATTCAACAGTCAAACAGCTCTTTCAGAGGGTAGCAGCGAGCCAGGGTACTCAGGGCACAGACCATATCATGAGAGATGGAGAAGATAGTATTATAGGAACAGGATTAGTCGGTGTGTATTGAACACTACTATGCCACTCACCCATTTAGATTCCCTGCATTCACCATCTCATAGAATGTTGCCATATGCAGAGAGCCTGAGCTTTCAGGGACTAGCATTATTAAGGAGATGCTGGAAGTAGATCGTGACCATAAAGTAGAGATGAAATTTGGGGTTGTAAGACTTGTTGGTTCTCTGGGGCTATTGACTTCTCCATTATGCTTGAGCTGTTTAACATGGAGAAGATTCAGCTCAGATGGTGTTGCTCAGTGGTTAAACATTGACCTATGAACCAGGAGGTCATGGTTCAATTCCCAGTCAGTGCACATGTCTGGGATGTGGGCTCAATCCCCATTGTGGGATGTGCAGGAGGAAGCTGATCAAGGATTCTCTCTCATTATTGATGTTTCTGTCTCTCTCTCTCTCCCTTTCTTTTCTTTTTTAAATATATTTTATTGATATTTTTACAGAGAGGAAGGGAGAGAGATAGAGAGCTAGAAACGTCAATGAGAGAGAAACCTACCGAGGATGTGCCGGCAACCAAGGTACATGCCCTTGACCAAAATCGAACCCATGACCTTTCAGTCCGCACCGATGCTCTACAAACTGGTTTCGGGTCTCTCCCTTTCTCTCCCTCTCTAAAATAATAAGAATATTCAGAGATGAATGGTCACTCCCTTCCAATGTTTGAAGCATTGTCATATATTATAAGTATATTTTAATTCATACTTAACATATGCCCTTGTCTTTGATTAGTTCCATTTTCTAACAAGCCACAGTTTTAAGTCTTATATATTGATAGTTCTAAGCCAGCTTTTGAGTGCAAAATCTAAACTTCATTCATCAGATGGTAACATTTCAAGAAAATGAAGTCATCAGTAAAGCCTATTTTAAGCACATGCTATACATGTATGGAGACACACACACACACACATCTGCCATTGGCCATTTGGAAAGCTATCTTTCCCTTTATCATAGTTGATTAAGATTCAGGACTATTAAAATTAATCTTTACAAATATTGAGAATATGTTGGATTATATTACCTCTACAATTAAAGCAAGATTAAAGTTTCATCCAATTTAGTTCTGGAGAATGAAATTATGCTCAAATCACACACACACATTAATTTTTATATGTACACATTTTAAGTAACGCATTGGCTATAAAAGTAGGAGTCTACATAAACTTATCAGAAATGTATAAAATATTTTGAAGTAAATTATAATAAAAGGCACTGGTGTGAAAGATGTTTATAAAATGGAAAATAAGTTATCAAACATTGCCCATACAAAGCAGAAATTACATTCCAAAAATCTAAATTAATGAAGTAAATTTCCCTTTAACTTCTTCATTTTACAAACTTTACTCCATTTTGGATCAATCCAGCCCTAATCTAGAAATTATGGGCAAAACAATGAGTTTTGATACTATTGCTTAAGATTGAAAGGGATGTCAATTTGTTATAAAATGAGAAACATAAAAGGCCGGTATGTCCAAACATATCACTCCTATAATTGAACTGCAATTACAGTTCAAAATTTCCATGAGTAGGAAGGACTAACAGTGGTATATTTAGGTGGGATTTAAACTTCCTATTTGGAGTGTGGATTAGTGCACTAATGTCAAATAGGAGAGTTGTCTCTAGTTTCTTTTTTTTTTTTTAAATATATATTTTATTGATTTTTCACAGAGAGAGATAGAGAGCTAGAAATGTCAAATGAGAGAGAAACATTGACCAGCTGCCTCTTGCACACCCCCTACCGGGGATGTGCCCACAACCAAGGTACATGCCCTTGACCGGAATCGAACCCGGGACCTTTCAGTCCGCAGACTGATGCTCTACCATTGAGCCAAACCGGTTTCGGCTGTCTCTAGTTTCTTGCCACACAGCCTTGTTCTCAATTAAGCCCTAGAAAATATTTTTATGTTAGAGTTGGATAAGGACATTGATTGCATTTGATTTGGATTTGCAGATACTGCAAAGCTAGGAAGAGAAATGAACATTTTATGATTTAGAATCCTAAAGTTTCTCAATGTGTTGCAATAATAAGAAGAATTTTAAAATTTGAAATTTGTTAGGGATAAACATGGATTCCTTGGACCTTGGCTAGATATTAGTTAGGTATATTTCAAAATCAGAAATACTATTGTTTGATTCTAAAGAGAGATGGGCCTTCATATACAATGAGTTAGATTCCAGGAATTTTCATGCACAGAGTGGATACTATTTCCCTTGCCCCCAAATGTGTAGCACAGCAGGCCTTCAGCATGCCAAGTTCATCCACATGTTTGTCTCCCCTGTTACCACCTGGTCCAGGTCACCATCACTTCTCCCTGGAAACATTGCATTAGCCCATAAAAGATCTCGCATCTCTAGTACCACCACCCCTAAGGTTGAGCCTCCACAGATAAAGCAGAATAAACTTTTAAAATATAAAATGAACTTTTACAATGTAAATGTAAAAGAATTTGCATCATGTTCTTCTTTAAGCTCTCCCAATGTCAGATGTTTTTTTAAAAAAAACTCTTGATAATGTCTCTCAAAGTCAGATTATTAGGTGTCGTCTTTGCCTCCATGTCCATCTCAATCACCTCCCTCACACACCCAATGTTCACAATGCTCCAGCCACAATGGCCTTTGTCCTTTACTCAAATATGCCAAACTGGCTTCCAGCTTTGACTTCCTGTCCCACTCAGTGCCCAGGGTCTTGGACTTTGCTGATCTTTGCCTAGACCATCCCTTCCTCAAAACTTTACATGACCAGATAACCTCGTCATTTATGTATTTTGTATTATTTAGAGCCACTATGCTGTTTTTATATTTTATTGTCTTTATTTTCCCCCTCTTTTTAGAATTCTACTTTATGAGAGCTACTAATTTGTATGTAATTTCCTCCTCAATCCTTGTATAGATAGAACAATGTATAGTCCAAAGTGGGAATTCAACATGTATTTGGAGGAAGGGAGGAAGGAAGAGAGAAAGAGAGAGAAAGGGAAGAAGGACCAAAGGAAGGAAGGAAGAAAAGGAGGGAGGGATGAGGGGAAGGGAAGGGAAGGAAATAAAAGAGAAGGAAGAAGGAAGGAAAATCAAATAAAAATTGTCTGTAAAAATGGTCTTTAGAATTGGATACTTGCCTGAGTCTGTCAGAACAATAACTATGATAGCAAATTTGTAATCATAAAGGTAAATCTACCCTTCAAAAACAAAAAAGAATACAGAATTGAACTATTTATTATCCTATATAATAAAAGGCTAATATGCTAATTAGACTGGATTGCAGTATGACCTTTGAGAATGACCAGTGGGCAGGGCCATGGGGCAGCAGAGATAATTGGTACAAGGCAGAGAGGCAGCCAAGGCCACAAGGCAGCTAGGGCTGCAAGGCCAAGCCCCTTGCACTAATTTCATGCATTGGGCCTCTAGTCTTTTATAAAACAGAATATAAGTTGTCTTCAAACAAGGTGTTTTCTAGATGTAATTTGTCATTCAGAGCTAAAATCCAGTTAATCAAATTCCTAGTAATGAGACTTAAATATTCACTTCAAGAGTGAAGTTAAATATCATTATAAAAAATTATTCAAAGAAGAAAATAGAAATGTAGTGGGCTACCTCTTTCCTCCCAATAAGTAAATAAACAAATACACAAATAAATACATTTTCTCCATATCACTTAGGGAATCTGGTGTGTTGGAATCAGTAAGTTTCAGGTAAGGATGTTGCTACTTTTGTTTTCTTAAGAGGTAGCAGCTTTAGCCTTGAAATAGGATCTTCCTTCAGAAAGGCTAGGAATTGGTAGCAGCTTTAAAAAATAGAGGAGATGGAATTGACATTTTCATAAAGAAAATATGAGAAACACTTGTTCTTTCATTAAAAAAATAAAGATATTTTAGTGGCTTGTTGCTCTGAGGGAGAATGTTCTATGTCTTGCTGTGTCTTCCCAGGTAGAGAGGAAAGCTGTAATTTTAGCCTAAGGTATGAATAATTGCATGACTTTGTCTTCAATCTACATGCCTGGAATATTCCTAGTTAGTAAAGAGCCCTTCATTTAACAATCGTTGGTGACCATGCTGAGGGGAAACAAATGGCTTTAATTGCTTGGGATATTATAGCTTTTATTGTCTCTGTGAAGATTTCTGCCATTAGTTATCAGATTCTGTGTGCACATGAATTCTTCATTTGCCTAGTATTCCTTTTTCCCTGGATGAGAAACATCTGTGGTTTTGAAATGCAGGAGCATGCAATGACTGGGGGCACTTATCTTCCTGTTCCACTCAGTGCCAAGGACAGTGCTCATTTATTTGTTAATTCAACAAATATATATTGAGTTTCTACTAAGTGCTGATGATATGACATGATCCAGACAGAAACAGTCCTCACCACCTACATGAAGTTGATAGGGCAGTGGGGAAAACAGACATGAGAAACATTATGAAAAAGGAAATATAAGGTGGTACGTCATGATTTAATTCCCTCTTAAGAAGTGATGCTTAAGCTGAAATATGAAGGATGATGGAAAGAATAAAGAATGAGGGGAGCATTGAGGGCTAAGCTTGCAAGCAGAGATAATTGGTACAAGGCCCAGACAAAAAGAAGAGTGGGATCTTTCAAGGAACTGAAAGAGAGAAGAGGCCAGGTCAGAAAGATTCAAGGTGAATAGATCATGCCAGGCCCCTTAGTTTGAGTGGTAGAAAATCTTTGGCTAGCTTTATGCATTAAGATGCCTTGGTAAGATTTACTTTTTGTGAGAATAAATCCGAACTAAGGCCGGACCAATCAGAAGTTATAGCCATACTCTAGGGAGGAGAAGATGATGGTCCATGGAGTGCTGGTGGTGGATCTGGAGATGAATGGAAAGATGAGAGAGAGATTTAAACAGTCAAAAATATCATGTTGTGGGGAATAATGAGTCTGTTTTGAAAAACTAGGTGAAGGGTGGTCACTGATGTGGGTTGTCAAACCTAGAAGGCCATGTTGACTATTTCAGTACTGTAGTCAAGAACCCACCGTCTAAAGAAACAAGTCCATATTTCTCATTCTATCTATGCCAATGTTTCCCCGCACTATTGATAATTCTTTGTTGTGGGGGTATGCCCTATACATTATAGGGTGATTAGCACCATCCCTGGCCTTTACCCACTAGAAGCCAGAAGCAATGTAATTCTCCCAGTTATGGCAACCAAAGATGTCTCAAGATGTTCCCAAATGTCTCCTGGGGACAATTACCTGTGCTGACTCCACCTTACCTATGCAACTTCCTATTTCCCCAAAATACTTTCACCCTGGACCATCACATTTTTCTCCTTACCATTTCCTACCTGTGTCTAAAGATAGTAGGGAACTGTGCTTTTGATATCATACAGATCTGGGTTATCCTGGTTTCATAATTTACTGACGAAATGATTTTAAGTTACTTAGCCACTTTTCATTCTTCATTTGTAAAACAAGGATAATATCAGTTTCTCCTCATTAGGTCATTCTGAAGATTATCACAGTCAAGTGAGAAACATTTTAGGTTCTCAATTCATTTTAGTTACTATGACATTATGCTGATTCCAATCTTCATGTCTTTGCCCATGACTTGTAATGACACCTATCTCCACTCATTCATCTGCTTCAAATTTGACTTGTCTTTTAAACCCTCATTGACATTTCCTCCCACAGAAAATTTCTACCAATTATTCCAGTATAATTATAGGTGCTAGTTTCAAAGTCCAGTAGCAATTAGAGCTTATACTACATACTTCAGGACTTTATCACATATTTAAATATTTTCTACTAATAGTCCAGTGCACAAAATTCATGCACATTAAAAGGAGATTAATTAGAGAAAATATTTTAATATTGCTATTTGCCCTTTCTCTACAACAAACGTGACAGAGATGAAAGAAAATTAGTAGAATATATATGAAAATCTTCCTCCTGTCAGAATCTGGGGTGCTCTGTGGGACCCAGAGTCAAGTCCCCGCCCACCTGTGGCACCTCAAAATCATGCAAGACCCAGACCCAGCTGGCCCCACCCCCATTGGGTGAGATTCAGACCCAGCCATCCCCACCCTTGTCTAGTCCCATCAGGTGTCAGTTGGGGGGCACAGCCTCAGGGTCCCTGTCAACCCCCATAGGGTGGAGGTGTGGCCTGAGGTCCCCTGGCCTGGCATTGGGGCAAGGAGCATGGCCTGAGGTCCCCCAGCCTGGTGCCAGGGCGGGGAGGGGGGCGGAGCACAGCCTCAGGTCCCTGCTGATTGCTCATTAAGGCTCGTTATGGGAACTTAGCCTCCACTATGGGTGCAGCCATCTTGTGTTACAGAAACCCCGCCTTCGCTATGGGTGCAGCCATCTTTGTGATGGCATGAGAGTCAATTTGCATATTTCCTCTTTATTAGATAGGAGGATTTGCTTCTTCTGTGCAAGTTTTCAAACCTTCAAAACAGCATATAAAGTCCATGGTAATGTGGAGGGAGATGATATTATCATGTGAGCAACAATAAATGTGTTGAGTGGATGCCAAAGAACTGAAGTTATCCACATGTGTGAGGAAAGTCAATTTCTAATTATAGCTAAGTAGCCATAGGACCATCCTGTTCAGGAGCAGTTGGATAGATATGATCAACTTATTCCTTCTGATCTGTTTTATGCACAAGGATGCCTAGCTGTATGAAATATAAATGAATTCCCAGCAAGAGTGAGCTTGTCTAAGAAACTGACATTTTCTCCTGTATTAGATGAGAGTGAGAGAGTTCCAGGATTCAAGGTGAATAAATGGCAGTGCCACACACCTTCACAGGAGGCTCACACTGTGAGCTAGGATCTCACCTGGCTTTGAACTCAGCATGAACTCAACTCTCAGATTCACTTTAGAACCCCAGATTTTAAAATTAACCATTTATTCTTTGACCTTGATTTTGCTAAGTCACAGAAATAGATTTAAATGAAATGGAAGTTTTGACCATTGAATGAGACTGAGAATTAGAAAATGTGGCTTCTATTGCTACCTTTATCATGAAGTTTGTTATATCTTGTTACTAGCCAAACTCACTTATAGTAGATGCTCAGTAAATATTTATTGAACTAGATTCTCCAACTTTCTATCTGTGTGGCTTGGAATAAGGCACTTGGTCTCTCTAGCTTTGTTTTTCTATCTGTGATTTGAAAAGTTGAGTCAATATTAAGCATCTAGCATTTCACAGAGGTATCCAAGGTTTGCTTTGGGGACCAGGAACTGTTCAGGAGAGATTAGTGACCAAAACTCTGAACATGCCATTCTCACTTCAATCAGAACATCAGCTTCTTGTTGTTCCTGTTTTATAGTTTTGTGCTCTGCTTAAGTTTCTGTGGGTCAGGGATCTGGGCATAGCTTTGAATAAAGAAGTCAGCTTCCTACATAAATTAAAAGTTTGAAATTACTGTCCTAGATAATCTTTAAGTTTCTTCCAACTGTGTTATGTGATTTATAATATTCATTATGATTAAACAACAGAGAATGGAGGGTGGGGGTACTTTAAGAGGAATCTGAAAAGAGTTTAACTGGAAAAAAAAATTGAGTTTATGATGGAATAAGAAAAGTTGCTAACTCCTTTCCCTAAATAATTGAAAAGTTGGCCAGAAACTTTGTACACAGACATTCTGGGGGAGCAAGATCAATTTCACTCAATCAAACATCAGCATCACATTGAGTATAGCCCTGTATTGGACACTTTATAGGAAATAATTGTGATTCCAACCAGGTTCTTGTCCTCCAGGATGTTCACAATCCAATATGGGAGTTAAGGCAACTAAAATAGTTAACTGTGACAAAATTAGGAAATTATGAATGTCATACAAGATAACTAATAAAAGCATAGAGGAGTGTTTTGATATATCCAAGAAGGGAAAAGTAATTTTGATGGGAAAAATCAGAAAATAGATTACTGACAAAGTGGCATTTGAGTTGGACCTTGAAGTACAGAAGGAATTTGGAAACAGGAATGTGGAGAAAAAGGTCATTCAGGTTGAGAAAATCCAGTGAACCAATTACACGAGGAGAGAAATCATCAACAATATCCAGAACATAAGAAGACATTTTTGTTGGAGGAGTCAGTCCTCATTTGTGCTCCTCACCAAATATTTCCAGTTCTATGTTTGGGCACTGGGAAAAGGAATCCCTCCTTGACCCCTTAAAATTAGAGGTGGCCATGACACTTGCTTCAAACACAGAGATCTGGGTGAAAGCCAGATTTACCACTTTTCATTTTTCCTATGCTAGCAGTAGTGCAATGCGGAGTTGGAGCCTCCTTCAGCCTGACTTCCTGCCAGTGATACAGAGCTAAGTTTCCTCTGTAAACTAAATTTCCTCTGTAAAGCACTAGATGTAGGGGGCTTGTTTCTTTTCACAGTGAGGTACGCAGAATTCTGAGAAGGCCTCCTGATTCCTGTCCCCTGGTATCCAAACGTTTGTGTAATCTCCAACCCTTGAATAGTGACCTGTCTCTAATCAATAGACTATGGTAAAACTGGAAAAATCACTCCTGTGGTTACTTCATATAATGTAAGACATCATTTTTAATAGATCTCAATCTGGCTTTGAAAAAGAAAGCTTCCATGGTGTGAGAAGTCCAGGTAGCGAGGAACTGTGGTAGACCTTTAGGGAACATGAGTGACCTCCAGCTGATTACCATAGGAAAGCCACAAACTCCTTCACCTACCTACAACTGCAAAGATTTAAATTCTGCCAAGCCCCACGTAAGCTTGGAAGATGCCCCTCAAGATCCCTA
Organism: Vespertilio murinus; assembly: GCA_963924515.1. NCBI lineage: Eukaryota > Metazoa > Chordata > Mammalia > Chiroptera > Vespertilionidae > Vespertilio > Vespertilio murinus. The sequence goes on along the minus strand of OZ004708.1, from coordinate 17,839,792 downwards.
AAGGGTTAGCACTCCAGTCTACACCTAAACTGTGAGTCCATAAGCAGAAGCCTCAACTCAGCTATTTCCAGATTCCTGACCCACAGAAACTGTGAGATAATATACATTCCTTTCAGCTGTGAAGTGTGTGGTAATTTAGTATACAACTAGAGGCCCAGTGCACAGATTCTTGTGCCGGTGGGTCCCCTTGGCCTGGCCTGCAGGGATTGGGCTGATACTGGCCCAGTACACAGATCCATCCAGGGCATGTTTGGCCTATCTCACCCAGTCCCTATTTGGGCCAATCGGGGCTGGGTAGTGACTGCTGGAGGTCGGCCAGCCAGGGAGGGAGCACGGGAGGGCTCCAAAGCATGTCCAGTCTATCTCGCCCAGTCAGATCGGCCGGACCCCAGCAGCAAGCTAACCTTTCGGTCAGAGAATCTGCTACTCTGGGGGCTAGTGAGCATCATAGCGAATGGTCAAATGGTCAAATAAATGGTCGGACACTTAGCATATTAGGCTTTCATATATAGGACAATAGAAAACAAAGGAATGCAACATAAACTAGCCTCTCTTATTTTTTATATATATTTTATTGATTTTTTTAAGAGAGGAAGGGAGAGGGATAGTGAGTTAGAAACATCGATGAGAAAGAATCATCGATCAGCTGCCTCTTGCACACCCCCTACTGGGGATGTGCCCACAACCAAGGCACATGCCCTTGACTGGAATCGAACCTGGGACCTTCCAGTCCACAGGCCGATGCTCTATCCATTGAGCCAAACTGGTTTCGACTAGCCTTTCTTGATTAATACAAAAATGATGACAATTAAGTCAAGAAGACTTGAGACTTCCCCTTCAGTAGACATTAAATGCCCAGATTTTGAGGCAGAGCTGTTCTGTGGACAAGAGCCTTCAAAGGTGTTTGAGCAGAAGGACTGCGTGGTTAGAATGATGCAGTTAGAGGAATGATTTGCAGGCATAAGGAAGGAAAGATACATTTTGAAAAGAGATGGATATAGATAGATAGATAGATAGATAGATAGATATCTAGGAATCAAGAAAATAAAGATGACTGCATATTCTTATCAAATTATTCATATACAGAAAGTTACCCGTTGAAAGAAATAATGCTGGCATTCTTTCCCATATCAAGAACGATGCTGTTTCTACCTGGAATTCTACTTTAGCATGATTAAAATGCCTCTAGTCAGCCCCTGGAGTTAAAATGACAAATGTACCCAGCTGCACGCCTCCATCTTGTCACCAGGGGCCTGTTCTATTTGTTAACAGGCATTGCTTTTTGCCAGGAATTTCGTTTTCAGCCCAAAGTAAATTGCCTTTCATCTACACCAAAATTTGAAGTATGTACAAAGTGGTTTATGTTTTATTTGCCACTTATTCTAGAAGGGAGATGGGTTTAGGAGAGCTTCAATTCACTTTCAGGAGTCACGTGGGCGTCAATAAGAAACTTTACCGCTGCCTTTTATTTGCCACACTCTAATGCTCATGGGGACCAAACCATTTGGCTTGTGTGAATTTCAATATAGCAAGTGCTTCAGAGATATAGCCAAACCAGCACAGGAGAATATTTCTTTTTTCCAGTGAAATTCACTTTCAAAGAAGCACAACTCAGATGATCTTGAGTTTCTTAGTCTGAGTTTCTCAGATTTTAGAGGTCACTTAGCCCTTTAAAAGGTTACAGTGTTGCCAGACTGGTTGGCCACTTCCCAATCAGGGTCAGGGTTGCAGGCTTGATCCCCAGTAGAGGGCGTTCTCATCATTGATGTTTCCAGCTCTCAAGCCCTCTCCCTTCCTCTCTGAAATCAATCATAATATATTTAAAGGGGGGAGGGAAGGTTAGAGTGGACATATGTTCTTCTAAAACTCACTGTTCATTCTTTCTATTCCATATTTCCTGGCGAGCCATCTTCAATCCCACTTCTACTCTGTATAGATCATCATCACTAACTTGAGGGTGACTTGGGTCTAAGCTGGAAAGCACCCCCTTCTCTATGCCAGCTTAAACTGGCTAAGCCTAGGGAATCTAAGGCCATAAAAAACGAAGCTCTTCCTCTTCACCTATATGAACATAAAAGGATGTGAACCCAGAGGCACTGCCATGATAGTGCCACTGTAAAAATCTGCAAAATTTGTCAATGGGAGGAGGTCCCAGTGACAGTGTTTGAGCCTTTGTTCCAGCAAAGTCTGAAGTCAGGCATACCCCTTTCTTTTACTCCTGTTGATCTCTGCCAATCTGAGGAACGCACCCTGGACACTTGCCCCATCTGCCAATGAACTTTGTTTTTGCCTAGAGTTGTTTCAGAACTGTGTGTATCAGCTCTTGCCTTTCCTTAATTGAATGTTTACTCACACTTGCTTCCTCTGTCTTCTTATAACACCATAACCAAAGAGGGTAATCCAGACAATAGGTAATCACAGTAGTTCATGGTGTACTTGTCAGGGTTGGCCTCGGAATGGTTAATTCAGAGACTATATACAGATGAGTGCTAGGGTGAGACAGACCGAAGACTTGCATCTTGTACTCTGTTTCACTGAATGGAATTACAATATTACTACCAGATCACTTTGTGCTCTATGAGAGAACCTTCAGGTAAAAAAAAAAAAAAAAAAAAAAGCAACAGCACTCTGCCTCATTAATTGGAACTTCACTAACAGGAACTAACCAGTTATACACAAAAAGAGATAAGCTAAGTGAATCATCTATCTATCTATCTATCTATCTATCTATCATCTATTATCATCACTGTGTGTATGTTGATGGTAGGAAGATATGCAGAAAGAAAAGCCTCTTTTTAGTTGCCTACCTAAAAACCATTCCCATTTCATTCCTTGCATACTGACAGAGAACCCCTCACACATATGCATGCACAGACACATGCATGCACACATACACACAGCTGAAAATGCCAGGTCTTTATTTTCTGGCTTCCTTCGCTGAAAGCACAGCTTATATAGCTAATCCTGGTCACTAGGGCACAAGAGAACTGGGGGCTCAGAGATATACTTCCATCCTCCTCTCAAAAAAAGAAGATGGCTGAAAAGAAACTGCCCCTTTTCTGCATGTGGAATCCACAGTGAGAATGTGAAGCCTGGAACTGCAGCCGCCTCCTGAGCAATCCTTGCCTAACTGACATAAAGGGGAAAGCCACCAGCCAAAAGAGGCAAAGGGAAAAGGAGGAAGCCTAGTCATGACACTGATGGTTCCACAGGATTGATATGAGATACTGTGGCTCTAGACATTGTATAAGAAGTAGTAAATATCTCTATTGCTTAGCATGTTTAGATAGTCTGTACTCTGTGGTTTCAAAGTGCCCTGGCTGATAGGAGTAATATGAAGAAATGAGCAGGACTACCAGAAAGACTGAGAGACCAATCTGAAATACAAAATAAAAATTTATGTTTAGGGGGAAAAAAGTGCATCTGCAAAGTTAGGCCAACTATGGAGGAAACATACACATATGGCAAAAGGATTTAATGCACAGTGGTATGAAGAAAGAAACCAAGGATATTCGTAGACAAACTAGATTTGGAATGAGGTCATTTGGAATTAAGCCTTATTTTTTCCAGTTATTATGGGTGTTGAAGAAGCCACATAACCACTTTCGAATCACCTATACTAAGTCCTCATTCAAAGTCATCTGTAGTTTCTGTGACTTTAAACAAAACAACGTGTAACAAAATCAATTTTATCATAGGTCAATTGATATAAACAAAAGTTAAGGCATCTTATCAGTGTTAAAACATTGAATGAAATGAGGATATTTGAGGCCCTACTGTATTTAATTTTTAAAACAGAGAGAATAGCAGCAATATTACCACCTATTGTTTTGTTGATGTTGATGGTATTATTGTTGGTGGCAGTGGTGGTGACAGTGTGTGTGTGTGTGTGTGTGTGTGTGTGTGAAGACCAAATGAAAAATATAAGTGAAAACTCTTTGTAAACTGTGAATCTCAAATAAATGAGGAGGAAAAGTTGTTGTCATCATCATATTCTTCTCATCATCATATGTGTCAGAGATAATGTGTACATAGGCCAGGATCTGTACTTCTCCCGGATCCTGGCCTAGGCACCCATCCTCTAGTAGCCAAGAGTATTGGCTGAGATGAGCTCACAGCTATCCCTAGCAGGGAAGTCATGCTTCTCCTTTTGCAAGTGGCCTACAGCCAATGACTGACTGGTTAGAGATGTCCAAAGGGTGGCTTTACTCTGTGGCATGATTCACACTCCAGAGCCCCCCATGGGAACAAGCTGAAGCTAGGTCCCAGCCGGAAACCATATCCTCCCTGACTTCTTTCCCTTCCCCACACTGCTTCCCTCACTCCTCTGCAGCATTCCTCTGGAAGCACACCCTCCTTAAGTCACACACACAAGATTCCCCATCATAGGCTCTACTTTTAGGAATATTTTCCTGAAACATCTTTCCAATACTTAGAAACAGAATTCAGAAGTTAGGGAGACATATCCAGAGTTTCTAAAATTAATATAACAGAAAATATATATGCAATGTTACTATTTAAAACTTATGAAGATAAGCAATGAAAGAAATAAAAATATTAATATGATCATCAAACACTGGGAGAAGAAAACAAGAGAGAAAAATAATGAAAGAAATAAATATTTAATTCTTCATAATGGAGTAAAAAGAATATTGTTGATAAATCAAGAAATGGTGAGCAGGCATATTATTTAGATATATGGGGTACCTTTAACAACAACAACAACAACAACAAAGGGTAGAAATGAGAGTCACAGCTGAAAACCCACACATTTAACTGCTTAGCAATACTGCCTCCCACATCATTCACAATGTCCTAGCCTTCCCTGAGGGAAGCCCCACCCTGAAACTAACATTTGCACTTTTCTGACCATGCCGCATGATTTTATCAGCTACAAAGGTGTTCATTTCTTGAGATGTAACAATGAAAAGAGAATGAGTTTTAAAACAGTTTACACGCAAGTGTCAGTATACAACTATTTTCCCATGTTTAAATTTTTTTTAAAAATTTTTATTGAATGTATTGGGGTGACACATTGGCTAATAAAATTATATAGGTTTCAATTGTACAATTCTACAATGCATCATCTGCATGTTGTATTATGTGTTCACCATCCAATTCAATTCTCCTTTCATCACTAGGTATCCCCCCTTTACCCTCTTCTACCTCCCCTCTCTCTCCTTAAGTATCATACTGTTGTCTGTGTCTATGAGGTTTTCTTTTTTCTTTTTTTTTGCTTAGACCCTTCAGTGAATTTATAAAATAGAGTATTATAGTTGATGAATTGAATGCTTTGCTATTTTCTACTCACATATTTCCTGGCTCTTCAGATCTATTTCAAAGCCTTGGTAAGCTTGCATATAAACAACTAAATGTTCTCCTGTAAGTATCAAGCAATGCTCTTAAAATGTTTTAATCATCATCTGCTGATAATACTGGGTGTAAATGATGTGAATTGTCCAATTAGTGCCTGTGGATACATTTACAAAGAAAATAGTATGCCTAGCTAGATCTTATTAAAAGGTTTTGTTGTGGTGGTGGTTGTTTTTGCTTTGGGAAGAGCTGCAAGAAGTACCCCTAAGAAATAAATCTTGTCTTGTCTTTCATTTTTGTACATTCATTTTCATTTTTCTCTAACAGAGATGCCATAAAAACCATCCAGCTCAACATTAGAAATTGAAACTGAATCTTGGAATGTGTTAATGGCAAAGAATAAGAGTAGAATATCCTGGAAACATAGGCATTTCTTGCAAATGAGCCAAAAGAAAAAAAGATAATTTATTGCCCTGTGAAACCCCAAGGCTGGCTTAGTTGATGTATTTCTTAACTTCGCTCCGGAAAAGTGAATAACTGAATGTCTAAGTATCTCCCAGCCCCTCTCCAAGGAAAACCTGGACATGGTCTTCACCACTCATGGAAGAATGGCTCCAACTGTGAGGAGCCCTCAGGTAACCAAGAACACATTTTGCATATGAAACAGCACAACAACCCAGCCCACTCAGGCCTTCTGAGAGCACTCCACAGATCCCAGTGACCTGGCCCTGCCTCACTTCTCTTGCTCAGGGGGCTGCAGCCACACACACTCTTTCTTGTCCTCAAACTCCAAGCTGTCTACTTCTTTTTCAGCTGCTCTTCTCCACTCAGAGAGCACCTGAGCTCTCCACATATTCTGGTCACAGCTCAGATACCTCAGTCTCTGAGGCATCCAGGCTTCTTTCACATACATTTTCTCTTCCTCATCCCAATCTTTTTATTGTCTTCCCCAAATCTTTAAAAACTTAGTTAAGTTCAGAGACTGGTTGCATTTGGGGGGGGGGGGGCTTAGTTAATATAATATTTGGTTGTAACGTGAGCAGTGAGTGGGGAAATTGGGACCTGGCTCCCACTTCATCTTAAGTAGTGAAGTGGGTGTGGCTTAGAGAAGGGTTTCATTTGTAAATTAGTGGTTTGGATTCCAAGACTGAAAATAATCTATGCCTACAAAGCTCACCATCTAATCTGTCATGACTTTCCTAGTCACCTGTCTTCATCAGCACAGATTCACTATTCCGGAAAAATTTGCCCAGAAATACAAAAATTGCAAGTAACTTAATTGTGCATTCCAAGAACTTTCTGGAAGTTTCGTCACACTTTAATAGAAAATATCGCCTAACTTTTTAAACCCCAGTACTCTTACAGCAGCTTACTTCAAAATCCTTGCCTTGCTGCGTCCACCAGTTCAAACTATTATGTCATGATCCTCATCCATTTCTAACAAGACTCTCCCATTCTTTTGAAGGACTCTCCTTAAACCAAACTTCCAAGTTTCAACAAATACCCTGACCGTTCTTCCCCCTCTGAAATACAATCATAACTGTGGAGGTAGGCAGTGTTTTCTCTCACCACAGTAAGTGATACACTCAGCTTGGACTTACCAACAGGTTGTTCTGATGATATTTGGGGGAGCCTGGGAGATATGGTTTAGACTAAGTCCTTCTTGTCTCCAGGGTTTTATTTATAAATTAAGGAGGTTGGACTCAGTAATCAGCAAGAGACCTTCCAGCTTTGATATTCTTTAAGACTCTTTTGGAAGGCAATTCCCTTTCCACTTGGTGGTCTCCTTCCAAGCTGTCAGCTTCTTAAAGAAAAGAACAATAGCCCCCTGTGGTTGGCAGAAAGTGGATTCAGGTCAGGTTCTTGGGGTGGCAGGAAGGTCAATGGCTGAGTTTTCAAAAACTAGCTTTATACTTTTCCTCTGTTTGTCACCTCCAGGAGACAGAAGGTGGCCATTGTCTGTCTTTGTCTTGCTACACAAAAGAAGGTGCCAGTTGGAGGGTAGAAAGAGGTGCTGCCTCATTGGCCAAGAGCCACGGGATGCCTGAATGGAGCTACCACCAGGGTGTGCTTCTTCTCATCCCTGTGGGGGGGAATCTTTGGCTGCAGCCACAGCAGCAAGTAGCTGATTGTATGCAGTGCTCTCTTGACTGCAGGAACAGAAGCAAGCAGCCTTGTGAAGGTGAGAGCTGAACTGACCCCCATGTCTCTTTGAACAATGCTAAGATGGATGATGAATGGGTATTTTGGAAACATAACAAACACAATGATTTATATTCATGATGGACTAATCCCAGAGGGACTTCTGGAATGGGCATATAGCAGAGTTCTTTGATCTTTCAGAGTGTGAACTGAGTGAAAAAAATGATTTGCAAAGCCATTCCCTGTGAAGTCCAGGGACAAGAGGGTTGGGTTCTTTATAATTTGCTTTTTAACCAAAGCTCAGATTTGGAAGGTTGAAAGAAGGGCAAAATAACTATTAAAATACGATTAAACCAAACTGGGGCCGGGGGGGAGAGGGGAACATTTTATAAAACTTTGAACTTGAAAATGCAAGCATTTATCATCATTACTATTATTATTGTAAATTTGAATTAGGTAGGAAAATACTTTTTAAACTGCATAAGCATTTGTTTGACTATCTAATTCAATCATTATCAGGCCTGGTTTGAGAACAGAGGATTTTTTTTTTACTAACAGAACATAATCCCATCTCCAAGCTCCACCACTGTCCCCATTCCTTATTTCTACCTTTTCACGTGTCTCTTAATATGTCCCCTTGTTAGACATGACAGGGGGGTGTCTTTAGCTATGCTCTCAGACCCTCAGGCATAAGAGGAATCAAACTAAGGCTTCTTCCATCTACAAAATGGGATCATAAATGCCACATCCAGTAGCTTTCTAAATATTCAATCAAATACTGCAATGGGTATGAGAGATCCTGACATAGTGCATTACACAGAATTGCTCATTGAATAACTTCTTCCTTTCTTTTAATTTTTTTCTTTCATTTTTTATTAAGGTATTATGTGTGTACATATCTTACCAATCCCCCCCTCTTTTAAATTTAAATAGAAGAGAATCCAGGAATCCACTACATAGAGAAAAGCTTGACAGAGTTCCCTTTGCCACATCTATGTACACGCAGCAAATGATCACACACCTTCACCTATTTATATAAAGACTCCGTGTGTTTGAAAGGGGGTTAGGGTAGGAGCATACATCAAAATAAAATTGCACAATGTGATTACCTTCCCTCCAGCTCTCAATAGTCTTTATTTAGCCTGTTTTTATTCAGCCAGCTTCTTGAGCATTGTTGCAAATGAACACTGCTAACAATGGGAAAGAATGCACAGTCAAGGTTCTGAATAATCTCACTGCATATCTCACAACAATTAAGTACATTCATAAAGTCCCTGCACCAGAAAGGATACTGGTAATGTGACTCACATGCAGCCACATCTTTCTGTGTTTCCTGTTCTCACAAGGTTTTGGAGAATACTGTACTGTACCTGAAGGGGTTTGGAATGATCACTAACAACATGATCCTGGATTATTCTGCATGAGTAGCTTCCAAGTCCCAGAAGTTTTTCTTTTGCTTCTCTTTGTAGCAAGTGGGACCATGGTGCAGTAGTTTGTAGTTTGGTTTCAGGGATCAGAAAACCCTTGGACTCACAATCTTGGCTTACCCGTTTCTTAGCTCTCTGACATTTCTATGTCTTTATTTCCCTATCTGTCATAAGAGAGCAATAAAAGTATCAAGCCTGTAGGATTGTCATGAAGTTTACTGACCTAATTAAGGAAGGGCCCATAGCTCAGAGCCTGGAATGTAGTAAATGCTCAATAAATCATAGCTAGTAGTAGCAGTAGTAATAGTAGCCATAGCAGCAGTATAAGTTTAACAATGGAGGTCTTATGATATATCAATAGAGCAAGGGGCTGATAAACAGAAATTTTGGGCTCTGATACTGTTTTGCTGTTAGCCATCAATTGTTTTGACATCTCTGTCTCCATCAACTTTTGCTGAGCAAGACTATTCTGAGAAATAACTGTGATAATGCACAGAAATGCACATTGTAGACTCTAAAAACTACAAGATTAATGTCATTACAAAGCTGTCCTTGAAGGTTGCTTCTCCCAAGTCTATCAATAGGTTAATTGCAAAATCACCTATAAAGTAAATTTCTGTTCAGTACTATAATTGTCATAGTCAAAGCTCTTTCATTATAAGAAATCAAAACCAAATTAAGCTGCTCATTTAAAATGAGGGTTGTGGAAAGAATGAAATAAAGCATATCATGGGTAGCTACTCATGCATTAAGCATATTTTTATTTAACACTATGTTCTAGAAACTGTGTTTGACTCAACTTAGGTCTTGGCAGGAGACACAAATCCAGTTTATTCATTCATTCATTCATTCATTCATCCATGCATTTAGCATAAATGTATTTATGTCAGGCACTGAAGACAGTTGAAGTCTGCCCAAAAAGATTGGCCCCACATTTTAATAAGGATAATTTTTGAAAAAATGAGTATATACATAAAAACGTAGGATATGTTCTTAACTAGTATTAAATAGAGATGATGTAAAGTGTATCCCTTAGTCCATTCAGGCTGTGATAACAGAATATCACTGATAGGGTGGTGTATAAATAACAGACATTTATGTTACAGTTCTAGAAGCTGTGAAGTTCAAGAGAAAAACACTGGTATATTCAGTGCCTGGAAGAAGCTTGCATCCTGGTATATAAACAGTTATCTTCTTCCTGTAGCCTCACATGGTAAAAGTAGTGCGGAGCTCTCTGAAGCTTTTATAAGGCTACTAATTCCACATATTAGGCCTCCACCCTCATGATCTAATCACCTCCCAAGGGCCCTACCTCCAAATACCATCATATTGGGGATTAAACTGCAACATATGAACTTGAGGGAGGGAGTAACAACACAGTCAGTCCATAGAGGGTGAAATGTGAATAGAGAAGGGACCTTAAATTGGAGTTCAAGAGACTGTACATTTTGAGGTCAAGTGTAGGAGAAGAAGCCAACAAAGGAGACAGAGGGAAGGGTTTTGAGAGGCAGGAGAAGAGCAGAGAATAGCGTAATATAATATGTATCATAAAAAAAGATGGAGGAACGAGTGATGAAGATGGCAAAGACAACCAGCCTGCCCAGCTCCAGGGACTGGAAGGTCAGAAATGGATACCCTTCGTCTTTCTGGGAGGTGGCATGGTTATTTCCACTGCTCGTTTCTGCACGTCTCCTCTGTTTCCCAGTTCTCTTAGCAGATGGACTTCCTCTGGTGACTCCCGGCTAAGCCCTCCTCCTCCGGAACTTTGTTCTGCATGGCCTCTAACGCCGTCTCCTGCAACCTCTATCCAGCCCCGATTCTGCATGAGTCCCCAGGTCCAGCGTTGCCATCACCAGGCACACACGCAGCTTCTCACGACCACACTTCAGAACTTCCTGAAGTTGAGAGTACAATTGGTTTGTTTGGGATCAGGTATTGGCTTCTGCTCCATCCACCTGTGACCAAAACTTCTGCTAAGGAAGTTTTCACAAAGTATCTGGTGCTGTCTAGCTAATGCTCCTCCCTTCGGCAGGGCCATGTGTAGAAAGAGAAAATAATTTTAAAGAATAGAATATGACCTGGGCAGTTACCCTCCAATGGGCTACTGTAATAATGGTTCCTGTTAATGACACTCGCTCAAATTATGAGTGGATGTGTCTGTGTCCAACAACATGATCATGATTGATGTTGCCAGTGAAATCAGACTAGAGTATGCTATTATATTCTAGGCACCATAGGAATGACAGATGAAAACACTAACTCAGACACAGAAGGGAATGCACAGGAAATAAAGCAGTGCAACAGTAATACAGCAGGGAATGTTGGAGACTGCAGCAAATGGGAGGTGAGGAGGTGGGTTTGCTGTCTGCCAGATGGGATTTTTTTTTTAAGTTTTTAAAAAGGTAGATTATGATGCAAAACTATACAAGCCCCCAATTTAAAAATATTAGCAAATAAAAACAAAAAGTCACCTTGACCACTGCTATAGAGTGCACACACAATAAATCTGCAGGTAAAATCCAGGACAAAGGCTGTCTGTGGGTACCTCTCCTCTAAATCCTACACTGGGGGAGTCAGTGAAGCACCCACAAATCCACTCACTAGGAAAATTTTCAAAATCTGTTGCTGTTGTTATTACTAAGACAGTGTCTTAGATTCCATCCCAAGTATTTTAAATATAGAATCTCATTTTATCTTTACAAGAACTCTGGAACAAAGGTAGTTACTCTTTTTACATTGGAGGGAAAAGAGGATTAGAAAGGTGGAGTGACTTGTCCATTTAATTACCCATTTAGTTAAGCAAGTTTGGTTTATGATAAAGCAGGGATCTGAGCCAAAATTATCCCATTCAAAAGCCTGTCTTGTCATCAAATTACTTAGGTTTCATGAAGTAATGTTTGTGATGCCTTCCCTCTCTAAGAATTCAGGGTTTTCTTAATAATCACATTGAAGCTCGCATGATCCTCACGTTCTCTTCTGGTTCAGAGTGGTTGCTTCATTCTCCCCAGAATGAACTGACCTCTCATTGCCAGCCCCACGTGGACCTCATGTGGAGTCTTAGGATCCCTCCATGGAGTAACCTCCCAGTCATTCTGTGCACTTGTAGCTTTGGGGGGAAAATTTTTACTATGATAATCACCACAAAAATCTCCAATTCTTTCATTATTCTTTCCAAATGGTTGCGGTGGTGAGGATGTGTGTGAAAGAATGGGGACCATGGTGTGAAATGGGGAGGAAGTGATTCATACACACATTTAGGAATGATTCAGACTGAAGCTGACAGATGCTTAGAAAATCTTGCAGAAAATGGACAGAGTCACAGAGCCCCAAGCACATTTGTTTAAAAATCTAAAGCTATGTATATCAGAGACTCAAAAAATATCTAAACAGGAAAGGTAGTGGGGAGGTTCAGAAGACCCGTCCTCTCCCCAGAGCTGGGTAATCTGCTCTTTGCTCTGACCCAGGGATGCTGGCTCCTACTTTCCCTCTGATGTAGCCCATCAGTAATTAAATCACTGCCCTGACTCTCTGATGCTAAAAATGCCTGGGTTTTAAAATAGATCCCCTGCTCGGCAGATTCTTTTGAGTCTGGGCTTTTCATCCAATTCTGATAAGCTTTCTGCCACCCACCGCTTCTCTCCCTTCACAGTTTATTAAATGGGGAGCTGATTCCTTGGAGCTTATAGGTATAGCTCAAGGCCCTGAGTCATCCAGGGGAGCTAAAGCACATCTCTAGGATGTTTGGACCAGGCAGGAACGGGTTGACCATGTAAATGGAGGCCCAGTAATGGATTTGACTGCCACATCTGCAACAGTGACAGGAAGAACCTACATTCAGAATCAGCCCAGTTTTCGCTTTTTACACTGCCTCACTCATAAATAAAGAGGCAAGAACTCATACTGCGATATGATCCTTCATAAATGCTCTCTAGTTTTTCTTTATGCCATTAATTAATATTTGCTGATTGCTTACTGTGTGCTTGGCTAAGAACATAACCATAACAAGGGGTACTGAAATCTCATTCAATCGTCTCAAAAAAATGCCCATGCTTTCTATTCTGCAGATGGAAAATGCGAAGCCCAGTGTGGCTCAGTAACACACTTAAGGACAGAGCCAGAATGTGAAGCTAAGTCTCTTTGACGCTCAAGCTGTCCTCTTAACCATATGCCACATCCAGGCTGACAAGCGACATTTTCCAATCTCTGCTCATTCAGATTGGCCAAGAGCCTTGCTATAAAAGCGTGATTTCCCCGCTGACCAGCAGAATCAGCATCTCCTGGGAACTTGTTGCAAATGCAAAATCTCAAGGCCCAACCCCAGGCCTACTGAACCAGAGCCTGCATTGTCATAAGGTGCCCAGGAAAGGCACAGCTGACACAATGAAGTCTGAGAAGCAAGGGCCTAGGGGCTTAGGCTCTTCCACACAGTATTCCAGTGGGAAATGCTCTTTGAGAGCAGTTGGTCAAATACCCTGATTTCCTGGGAAAGAAACTGGGGCTTAAAGAGTGACTTGCTGGGCCCACCTCTAGATCCTTAAACACAGGATTCCTTTGCCTTGGACAATAAGAACAAGAGAATCATGAAGATTAGGAGCTTTACCCTGTATACCTTCATGGCCTCGCCACCTCCTCTCCCACTTCAGGTACTAGGTAAGGGGCAGGGTGTATAATCCTTCATCTCTAAACCTAAGAGATTAATAACACTTGTACGCAATCTGAGGTTTTTGTCTTGCTCCATTTCTTACATTCTTATTAAATTCAGACCCAGCTAAGAAGACAAAAAACAACTATATTCAGAGAATTGATATTTTTCCTCTTGTTAAATTGAGCTGTGGGAGGTATCATATGCTGAACTAGTACATTTCGAAAGACAAAAACCCTAATGTTTTAAGAAGTGTTTTTCCCCATTAACATGTTGCTAAGCAACATTTTTACAATATCAGCAGCTCTGTAACTACAAGCTGAATGAATATGTGGAAAAGGAGAAAGAATCAGAGGAGCAAAGGACAATAACATCAACCTTGTTAGACTTCCATAAACGTCCTTTGTGGTTGGAGTTGGAGTGGTCTCAGATATGTTGAAGTAGCGATAACAGAGCACTTTCTCTCAATTTAGTTAATAATAATCATACAATATTCACAAATGTTATGCCCTAATGCTGTAATTTTATTGGTTTTTATATTATGAAACATTTCAAATATATACAAAAACAGACAGAATAGCATAATGTTTTCCCATAATAATTTTCAACTCATGGCCATTCTTTGTTTTATCTCTTTCTCCTATCTCCCCATTATTTGAAGCAATCCAAGGTGTCATTTTATCTGTAAATAGTTCAGTATTAATAATGGATAGAAAAGATCTCTTTAAGAAGAAAAATAAAAGCACAAAGCACAATATTATTATTGCGCCTCAATCATAAGTTAATAATCATTATTTAATGTTAACAAATACTCAGTAAATGTTCAAATTTCCAAATATTTAATGATTTCTCTTTGTATCATTTCAATGAGGATCTAAATAAGGTCCATATATTGATTGATTAATGTGTGTCTTAAATTTATTTTAATCTATAAATTTCTGTCCATCTCTCTTTCTTGTTTACTTCTTTGTTTAATACAGAAAACAGATTGCTTATGCCACAGAGGTTCCTGCAGACAGGATTTTGCTGCTTGTTTCCTTGGGATTCTTGAAAATTGCTTGGAATTAAAGCTTGATCAGATCTAAGACAGATTTTTTTTTTGGCAAGACTGATTTATAAATAACATGATATTCTTATAGCAAGAGGCATATAAGGTCTGGTTGCCATTCATTATGTGATGTTAGCAGATTTACACATACCATGATCCACTAATTCATTACAAATTGCATATTGGGGATATTCATTTCTTAGCTCTCATATTTCAATAAAGTGAAATTGGCCTTTACCATCTATTTGTGTACCAAGTGATAGGGTTCATGTAAGAAAAACAGGATAAAGGCTTGATTCTTCTCCACTATTTACTAGTTTTCAAAATAAAGGGTTGGTTTAGTAGGATCCTCCAATACTAACCAGTTGGAGTTTGTTTGTTTGATTTGATATTTTCACAGATGAGACACTTCAATGTTTCAGTCCTTCTCTGTTATTATCTTTGTTGAAGTTCAAATGGTTCTACATGTGGCCAGTGAGAGCCTCTTCAAGTTGGCTTCAGTCCATTTTAAGTGTTACATTGGGCATACTGCTTTGGGGCCAGGGGAGTTCTTAAGCAATTTTTTTCTATTTTTTCTATTGGTTTGTAATCTTTATAGACTCTCTGCCTGAGATCAATTTTGATAAATTATCTTCTTCTTTAAAAGTACCCATTTCATTTAGGTTTTCAAATTTAATTGCACAGAGTTGTGCAAAATAGTATCTGGTGACTTTAAATTTCCTGTCTTGGAGATTATTTCTTCCTTGTCATTTTTTATTTCATATGTATTTGTGTTCTCTTTTTTCCTATTTATATTAGCAAATAGCTTGTCTATATTTTTTTAAAGAATTACCTTTGGACTCATTTATTTATTATATTCATTCAGTTTTCTAATTGAACTCTGCTTTTATGAATTTCTTTTGCTTTATTCTTCCCCTCTCCCATATGTTTTGAACTGAGCTTTTAATTCACTACTTTCAGGATTTATTTATTTATATTTTTCCATTTGCTATTCATATTTCATTAATTTCTGTGATGTTGAATTACATTTCATAATTATAGTAACACACACAACAAGCATTACAGGTTTGGGAACAAGCAATTGACTCCTTAGGTACACAATTCCATTGGTCCACAGATGTCCCAAAACTGCCTTGAAACCAAGTTCTGTGGACAATGGTCAGTATGGTTTACAAAAAGAATAAAGAATATGCAGTGATTGAGTGGGTCCAATAAACAAATCTTAGTAAGAGCTTCTACTGTATTTTTAAGCCAATATCATCTTTTGAGTGATTTTTAACATGTTTTTTTTAGTTACTACCCTGTTTCCGAAAATAAGACAGTGTCTTATATTAATTTTTGCTCCCAAAGATGCACTAGGTCTTATATTCAGGGGATGTCTTATGTTTCCATGAAATGGGTCTTATTTTCAGAGGATGTTTTATTTTCAGGGAAACATGGTAGGAGCTGGCTTGTTTGTGTTTTTTTGTTTTGTTTTGTTTTGTTTGTCTTTATTGTTAGTCTCATTAACATGCCTTTCTTTCTGCTCAAATACCAAATCTGTTAAGAGCAAAGATTGTTTTATTCATTGCTGTTTCTCCAAGTTCACTTAAATGATTGGCACACTGCAGGTGTTCCACATATATTTGTTGGAAGGATAAGGGTTTTGTCACATAAAATGTATTTTATTAAGGTCTCTATACATTACATATGTATAGATTTCAAGATATGCAAAATTATATTTATATATGTTTTACTAACTATGATAAACTATGCAGCAAATGACATTTACTGTTGCTCTTTAATAACAGTAATACTTTTAGCACAGATTTCAAAGAATAACAGCATTCAGAGCTTGAAGTCACTTTAAAAGTAATTTCATTGCTGTAGGCACACAGACACACACAAAACAATTTAAAGAGTTGGTTTGAATGTTATTTCATTACTTTTTTTGCCTTTAGCTATTTTCTTTTGATGTTATAAAATATTTCCTTCCCTCTGATGAAAACTACTTCCTTCTTGTCAGATTTTTGAAGTTTAGGAAAGCTTGGAGTAACACATTGTTTCAGTGAAATTCATTATTTCCCCTAGGCTTAGAAGGTAACAATGGTTTTGTGTTTCCAATTTCGCCTTGCACCATTGGGTAAATGAGTACCTATTGCAAAGCAGTGCAATTAGCGTGTGTCAATCTCTAAGCCTTTGAATTCCTGATTCAAGCCCATCACCATGAAGACTCTCAGAGGAATATGAAAATAGCTGCCCACTCATCAAGCATTTAAAATTTAATTTTAATGATATTCGTTTATTTGTGGCCTTTATCGTTGAAAGTCAGTTTGGCTGGATATAAAATCTCTAAGTTTATTTCTTTGCAAATCTTGCAAATGTCACTCTATTGTCTTCTAGTATAAAGTTTCACTTCCAGAAAATCTGATAACATATTTGATTTTCTTTTTTATATAAGTACCAAGTAGTCAAAATAATGTATTTTCCTTTTTCTTTAAAGTTGAGTAGATTAACAAAAATTGACTAAATCTCTTTATTACTCTGTTAATTTTCCCAGATACACAGTGTGTCTCAACATATTATTTCAAGTTTTGCTTTCATTTAAGAACAATTTTCCTGAAATATTGTTTTTAGGTTGTTTTTTGTTTCATTGCTTCAACAATCTTGAAGCTTTGTTTTATATTCTTTGCCTGTCTCCTGTATCTTCCATTTCGTCTTGATTTCTTTTTTCACTTTACTCCTTTTTAAAATTGTCATAATTCGCTTCCTTCCAACATTTAATTTCCATTAGGCTGTCTGTGATATATTTATTTGCTCTCAGGTTTAGTCCTCATTTCTTAAATTAAATATATTTTACTTAGAATTCTTTCCTAGATATCACCTCATTCCTGATTTTTAAAATTTTATTTGTAAGTTATGTGATTATTATATTATGACATTTAATTTATTTCTTTTAGCTTTGTGTGTTGTGATGTTTTTCTGTTCATTCTTTCCCTTTATTCCTATCATAATTTTGTATGGGATTTTGAATGCTATTCTTTCTTATTGCTAATTTCTACATAAGATTAATTTTATTAAACTTTTAGGAAGAAAAAATGGGTCAGGATTTCTTATCCACTGGACTTTCTTTTTCTTTTCTTCCTATTACACCTACTCTTACTCAGTTTGGAATCCATTCTCAGTAATTTTTCTTATACCTGGACAGTAGGCTCAGTGGTCAATTTTAAGAATTCTTAAGGTCATTTTATTTTGAGCCCCTCAGACCTTGCCACCAATCCCCTGTGTTCACTCCTGAATTGGGGTATGCAGAGAATCCTTTTATATTTCCTGTTCCTAGATTACTCTTCCATGTTTCCCAGTAATTTCCTACTTGTGATATTAACATTCTCCTGTTTCATGCCACATGCAATTACTTTCCTCTGATTCCTGCATAAACAGGATTTATAGCTATTGGTGGTTTGCCTCCAGCCTTCCATATTTTGTGTTTATTATAGATATTATTGATGAATGTTCAGTTTTGCTGCTCTAGTTCTCTATTTCTACAGGGAAATTTGTAGAAATTCTTAAAAGTACATTGTCATAATTTTCTCATAAAAATTTAGATCGTCTAGCAATACAAATGCCTGATCATTCTTTTCTATGTTGGCAGTACATCTTAATGTAAAATTTTAAGACTCTGGGAGTCTTAACAATCCTGTTATTCCTCCACATTTTATCTTCTTACAAATGCTTTTATATCTAATGATTTGCCAGCTTCTGGGAAACTCATTCCATTGGCAATAGTCTGTATTGACTAAAACACAGTTTTTTGGTTGAAATTAAATTTAGGTCATTATTCCACATTCTAGGATAACTAACTCTAGGCATATTTTCCTGGCTGGTTCACTTGAGGTAAAATAGGCATAACAAAACAACAATAAAGAAATGTAATTCTCATGTGTCCTAATTAGTATTATAATTTTCTGTAATCCAGTATTACAAATATCTGTATGCTAACTCTAGTTAGATTCATCTTAAATACAGAATAATATTAATATGAGCCAAAATTATTTAGCATGTATATATTCATTGTCCTAAGTGTTTTTACATGTTTTAACTCAACATGTTTATACCTGTTTTAATTCCACACAATATTCTTTGAGACATTCCATTATTACTCCCATCTTACTAATGTGGAAACTGAACACTGTTAGTAAGTAGTAGAGCTGAAATTCAAACTCTAGTAATATTATTCCAAAGTTGATTAGCTTAACTATTTGATAAATACTTTTGCTGGGGAAGTATCTTTCTAAAGGCAGGATAAATGTCTTCTGCTCATCTCAACAAGTTAATTATAAACAAACCATGCTTCCATTTTTTATTATAATATAAACTAGAGGCCCAGTGCATGAAATTCATGCATGGGGAGTGGGTCCCTCAGCCCAACCTGCACGCTCTCCAGTCTGGGAGCCATGATGGCTTAGGCCCATTCCCTGTGGTTCTCTGCTCTCTGCGGGGCCTGGCTGCTCCACGCCCACTGCCCAGAGGCTCTCCACGGCCCAGGGGCTTCCACAGCTGGGGTGGTACACTTGTCTCATTTCTGAGACGATGAAGCAAGCACTCTGCAGTGCCTTTCACACTGCCCACTCTCAGTAGCCACCCACCCAGGACTGGGGGACTCGAGCAGGGCTGAGGGGTCTGGGTACAGCCAT
Source organism: Vespertilio murinus (assembly GCA_963924515.1). NCBI lineage: Eukaryota > Metazoa > Chordata > Mammalia > Chiroptera > Vespertilionidae > Vespertilio > Vespertilio murinus. Next base: position 17,820,547 of record OZ004708.1, on the reverse strand, counting down.
CTTGTGGCCATATGCACCACCACCTTTGGGACGGAGTGACAGTACCCTTTTATTAGATAGGATACTATTCTATTGATTCCCATAAGTCAGAGATCAGAGGAAATGGTGTATGGGTATAGAATATGATTGTCCTCTATGTATTGCATTTAATTCAGAAGCATTGCTTTAACAACATGGATGGCTTCTTGGGACTTCTTATCCTTCAAAACTTATTATTTTTCTATAACTTCTTCAGCAACTAATCCTTTTTTATTACTTCAACTGCTAGTAACAGATATCATTTAAAATTCACTATATTTCTTAGCACATACATTCTTTAGGTGAATTCTCATTTATTCATTATAATAACATATTGAGGTAAGTAATATTATTTGCCTAATATTATAAAGAGAAAACTGAATTCAAAGAAATTTTAAAAATTGCCCAGATTATGCTCCTACTAAGCAATCTGAATATCAGTCTGTTGGTTCTAGACTCTCTTAGCACTTGCATTAAACTGACCTGAGTTGTAGTAAGTACTAGTGCTGTGTTTGTGGAGGCAGAGTATTAGTTTACACAATGGGCTAATGGATGTCAACTAGCCTAACACTACATTGGTCCCAGCTCAACCATGGAACAGACACTTTGGACACTGGCCCCCTTTTGGATCCATTGGAGTCCCAGCTGTAACTTTTTCAGGAGTGTGTTAAACCAAGAAATATAAATCCATTCCAATAAAATCCATTCATTCTCCCAGGAGGGCTTGTGTAAGTCTTCATTCCAACAGGACACCACTCCCACTAGTGTCAGGGAAATTGTATGCACTGATTTCTCTGGCAACAAATGGAACTTGAGTCCATTATGCTAACTAAGTCAGACATAGAAATACAAGTATTGCATGATACCACTTATATTTAGAATCTAAAAAAGCCAAACTTATAAAAACAGAGAGTAAAATGGTGGCTACCAGGGGATGGGTAATAGGGGAACAGGTGTTGTTAAAAGGTACAAACTTCCAACAAGTTGTAAATAAACTCTAGAGATCTAATGCACAGTAAAGTGAATATAGACAGTGATATTTTAATAAAATAACCAAATTTACTAAGAGACTAGAATTTAATGAGTCCAAACACTAAAAAATAGTAATAATAATTATGTAATATGCTAGAGGTGCTAATTATCACAATGGCTATTACAATATATAAATGCATTAACTTAACATGTTGTATATCCTAAATTATACAATGCTATATGTCACATATATTTTAACAAAAAAATACCCTTCTTGATTATGGGATTTTATTTAATAAAATTTTGACTCCCTTTCCTTCACATCCAATGTCAGTTTGCTTATTCAACTTAACCAAAGGATGAATTGTTTAAAGCAGTGGTTTCAAAATCAAATGCTATTATTTTATTTATTTATTTATTTATTTATTTATTTATTATTTAAATCTTCATCCAATTATATTTTCCCATTGATTTTTAGAGAGAGGGAAAGACAATATCAATGTGAGAGAAGCACATTGATTGGTTGCCTCCTGTATGCACCCCTACCAGGGCCTGGGCTGGGGAGGAGCCTATAACTGAGGTATGTACCCTTGACCAGAATCAAACCTGGGACCTTTGGGTCCACAGTCCAATGCTCTGTCCACTGAGTCAAACCAGTTAGGGCAAAAGTCAACTGTTTTTAAAGGTCAGAATGGTAACACATATGAGTGAAACAGGCTTAATGAGGACTGCCACAAATCATCTAATAAGAAGCAACAACTATTTAGATCTGTCCTATTACCTCAAGGTAAAACTTTGAACATATATGAGTGGAACTCATCTTTGAGCCCCAGTCTTATCTAATTATGTTCTTTTTACAAGAAACCAGAAATTTGGATTTGATTATTAAATCCTCAGACTTTTAGATGATTGGCAACTAAATTTTAAAAAATACTTAAAATCTATATTGTCTAACAAAAGGCCCTGCAATCCCAAGTCTTGCCAGTTCTTGGCATCATCCTTAAAGAAATTTGTATGAATGCAATTATAATCAGCAGAAGAAAATAAGATGAGAAGAGAGTGATATAACCAATGGCTTTCCTCCTTTCATTGGTACATACCAACTGTGAACTAAGTCTCATGCTGACCTATTAGGATCTGATGGGAAATAAACTAGGCAATATTCTTGCCTTAGTGAAGCTCAGAGATTACAGTGCAAATAGGCAAGTACATAGAAATGACAACATGGCAAGGAAGGCAGGGCAGGGGAAAATTCAGGGTGCTAGAAACTCAGTCAAGGGATATGTAATTTACCTAATGAGTAACAGATATTTTTCTTTTTTAATTTCTTTATTAAGGTATTACATATGTTTCCTTATATCCTCTTCCCCATTCATGCCCTCACCCCCCTGGTGTCTGTGTCCATTGGATAGGCTTATATACATGCATACAAGTCTTTTGATTGATCTCTCCTCCTTACCCCCACTCTCCCCTACCTTCCCTCTGAGGTTTGATGGTCTGATTGATGCTTCTCTGTCTCTGGATCTGTTTTTGTTCATCAGTTTATGTTGTTCATTATATTCCATAAATGAGTGAGATCATGTGATATTGATCTTTCTCTGACTGGCTTATTTCACTTATCATAATGTTCTCCAATTCCATCCATGCTGGTGCAACCACTGTGTAGAACAGTATAGAGTTTCCTCAAAAAACTAAAAATGGAATTCCCATTTGACCCAGTGATCCCATTTCCAAGTATTTTTGTTTTCTGAAAAAAGTAGCAGCATAGCTGAGACTTAAAAGAATAAGTAGAGTTATTAAGTATGGAATTATGAAGTTAATCATACTAATTACGTTCTAGACATGCTTCTCACTCAATTTTTATAACATTCTATGGGTAAGTTTGATAATGATGTGCGTTCCTCAGATTAGAAACATAAGTAACTTGCTCAGGATTCCACAGCTAGCAAGTGGCCACACCAAAATTCAAATTAGGTTTAAGTGTTTCTGACTCCAAAATCTAAGCATTTTTATAATACCAAGATTAATACTTATTAAGCATTTACCACTTGCCAGTCACTGTTCTATGTTTTCTACATGGGTTACGTCCTCATTTCTTTCCAATGGCAATCTTACCAGATACTGTTATTATTCCTATTTTCTCAATGAGGACACTAAAGCTCAGAGAGGTTCAGCACTTTTCCCATACTGTTATACCAATAATAAATGTAAGACCTAGAATTAGAGCTAAGGGAGGATTGCTCTTAACCAATGGACAGGGAGACAGATGGTGGGCAGGATGAGGGTGGTGAATGTTTAAGGTAAAGAAACTACAGATGTGTAGACTTGGAAGTAGACAATATGGCCCTCAGAAGGGATTACAAAAAATTAGTATGGATGAACCTGACAAGAGAAAGTTATGAAACATAGTTTGATATTCAACTTGGGTACAAAAATGAGGCTGTATAGTGCTTGGTATCCTTTTTTTTCTAGTAAGTGCTTGGAGAGCTTCACTGTTCAGATGGGAACAGCTAACGGGACACTAGTTCCAGCTTAATTCCATCTGCTGATGTGCCTAGGAAAATGATCTTTCTGTTCCAGATGGGTAAAAGTGTGGAATCCCAAAATACTTATAAATTGGAGCCTGGTTTTAAGAGACCAGGTTAGCAAATGCATCATTTCCTAATAAAGAGGCTCTTGGTTTCTGAGTAATGCCATTTGGCCAGTGCCTCCACCTTATCACCCCTTCTCTTTCTCCAGAGTACATTTAATCCCCAAATGGAAAGTACCATTGTAGAAGGCAGGGTTCTCAGCCAGGAGATCTTGAAACATAATGCCCCACCTCCATTTCACAGCACTAGGATGTTGCCAGTGTGTGGTCCACTTGGGGAACTTTTGTTTCTTCTTTATGTAGCATTTTAAAAATGTAAGAGAGAGGATATCAGTGGGAGAGGGGGGAGAAAGATGAAAGCCTTTTCCTCCTTGCATAATAAGGGCAAGACTCAAGAAGGTACAGAAGATTTTCATCTTTATGTGTGGTTTTGATTTTTCCAGCAATGCCTGTGAAATTTCCATTAAGATAAGGAAACAGAAAGGTGGTTGTCAACCCGAGATCAGGTAACCAGGTGTCCAGTCCTGCCTGTGCTACTGACCTTCTGGGTAATGTTTAGAATATCAGTTCACCTCATACAGCCACTGGTTTCTTATGTTGTATCCTATGTGGTTGTGCCTTCTGCAGAATTGGAGTTATTTCTGATGCGTCATGTTGCTCTCCAGCCCTAGAGCATAACATTGCTGAACCAGAGTATTTCTAACATCAATCTCAAACATTCAGTGGCTCCAACACTTCAACAGAGAAAATGAATAGTCTCTAGCTGTGTTTTTTTTTGGGGGGGAGGGTTGGGTTTTTTTTAATCAATAGAGAAAAATTTTTATAAAGCATTGAATTTCTGGACATAGTTCACACTGAACATTCAATAAATTACCTGGCTGCTTGGCATAGAACCTTTATTTATAAACCAATTTCTCCTGAAGGTAGAATGAATCAAAGGTTCAATTTTAATCATGAAAAAACCTGAATATTCCTGGTTATAAATATTCAATGGAACTCCAAGGCAAGCAGTGCATCTCCCTACGTAATGTGGAGCCCGGTTGAGGAAGCAGGAGATGACGGAGCTAGGTTGGCTCTGGCCAAACCATGCTGATTGAATACGAGTAAGTAACTTACCTTTCTAATTGCTGTATTTTGCCTGAGGAAACATGAATGTGTGTCTGATTATCCAATTTCTATGATGTCATGGAGAAAGTATCGACATGCCAATAAACTAATAATAACTAATATGTACCAAGGGCTCCCAATGTACCTTGCACTGCACTCAGCCCTTTTATTAACTCATTTAATCTGTATAATGACCCTACAAAGAAAATACTATTGTTTTTTTCACACTGTATGGATAAGAACATTGAATTCTGAACAGCTAAATAACTTTCTCCAGCTGAGTAAGTCATGGTCAAGCCAATCATTCTTCTGTTCCCTAGGTATTCACTGAGTGCTTACTATGTGCTCAGAACCGCTTTTTGGTAGTGGGGATACCTCAGTAAATAAAATAAACAAGGGTCCCTATTCTCAAAGAGTTCACATTAGAGTGGAGATAGATAAACATAATTTAAAAAGTAAATGAAATACTATATTTGAAGGGCATACTAGTATGTGTTATTTTAAAAAGAAAACAGGAAGAAGTAGCAGGGTGGAGAGAAGTCTGAAGCTGGCACAACTGCTGTCATTGTAGAATGACCCAGAGGGGACTAAAGGAAAACAAAACAATAAACGGGCACCTTTTCAAATCCTCCTGCTGGGTCAGTCTGAGTTACTCTGAAAGTGGAGTACAAGGATGTGGGTACAGGTAGTTTACTTAGGAGATGATTCCAGCAAGAGGAGAGAGGAAGCCGGGAAAATGAGATGAGGAAGGGGGGAAATCAAATATAAATGCATTTATTTTAGGCAGTATGAAAGAGATTCTTCCTATGAGGAGAATCCAGAATTCCTTCTAGAATTGTTCACATGAAGGCCAGGAGGCTGGGGCATCTAGCCATCAAACCCTGCTGATTGTTTTCTGCAGGAGTGTTAACACACCTGAAATTCTGTGCTGCATCTGTATACAGGCTAAGTAGGTCCTCTGGTTTGGGAGAGAGCCCTGAGGTATAAGAGATGAAAGATAATTGGCAAGCCCTTGAGATAGAACACTGTCAGCATGAAGGGCACTATTCTCCACACTGCAGCTGAAATAAAAGGTGGGTCAAGGGCATGAGGCAAAGAGCCTGCCTTCTATTCATTCTCAGGTCTATTTAGGAGACTCTAGGACAGGGGTGGGCAAACTTTTTGACTCGAGGGCCACAATGGGTTCTTAAATTGGACCAGAGGGCTGGAACAAAAGCAACCTGACCATGCTGGCACTCTCATCTTGGGCTGCTGGTGAAGGAGCGGAGGGGAGAGCAAGAGAACCCTCCTCTCTTTTGGCTCCGTGGGCCGGATAGAACAGCAGAATGGGCCATAGTTTGCTCATGCTGCTCTAGGAAGTCAGTAGAAAGGGAATTTGGGAAATGTAGTTTTTAAGAGTCTCATGACCAGTATTAATGAGTAAAGTTTCAAATAGCAGGTTTTGTGCTGAGAGTCCTGAGGTAAATAACCAGCACAATATACAAGTAGAGATTGTGAGTAGACCGTTTGATGTGCAAATTAGGAAAGAGGTCTCAGATAGAGATATGAACCAGAATGTATTTAAAGGCAATATGGGATGAGATAAACAGCAACAACAACAACAAAAACTACATGGAGCTAGAAGATCAGTATATATAGAATGAGCAATTCATCAAGAGGATGGGAGGAAGAAGAGAAACCAACACAACATATTAAGAAGTGGCCAGGGAAGTAAAACAAAACAAAACAAAACACACTCACACACACACACACACACACACACACACACACACACATATATATACACACACACAAAACCAACAACAACACAAGAGGGAGTGGGTGGAAAGTTGGATTTCACCAGGTTTCACCAGGTTGTGTTTTGCCATACCATAGAGAGGGAGAAGAGAATCAAGGAACTGGTTATAGCAATTGAAATAGGATAAGAAAGATAGTGAAGGCATAAGGGTAGGAGAGGTACTGTGAATTCAGAAGGATCATGGTGTTAGGACCTGTAGGGTCAAGGACCATTGGAAGAGACAGTGAGTTAGAAGAGAAAAGGATTTGTCAGGAATGGGTCAATAATGGAGAGTCTGAAGTTACTGGTCATAAATAGAACTTAGGAAATCTGATTCCAGAATTCAGTTTATTACATTTTAATGCTTCTTTGGCTTGGGATTTCTTAATAATTGCCTCAGTTCTGGCTTGTGTCCACTCTGCACATTTAAACACAATATAAATCAGCTAAGCTACTAACACATCTATGTGAAGCAACAGTGGTTTGGAAGGTACAAGAGGAAATCTCATTTATTTTGTCATGCATCAAGACTGAAGGGATTTCATGCTGATTTTTACCTAAGTCCTTCTTATTACATCGAATGACCTTGGGAAATTGCCAGGGGTATTCTGTGGTTGCCAGTTAACATATCATTTTACAATGGGTTCAAATGCTTCCTTTGAAGAGGAAGCTAGTTCTAAGGCTCCAAAAGAATGAACATGTTGCTGCTTTTAAAAATTCCAGGAACTCGTGGTTCTATTGCAAACTGGTGCTAAGTTCAAGATGATTTGGCTGTTTCCCTTTCAGCTTTTATTGTAACAGTCTCCTAATTGGTTTCTCCTTCTGTAATTTCTTTCTCATTGTAATCCATCCAGCTTGCAAACTTCTTACAGTGCTGATTTACCATCTCTCCTCCTCCTCCCCACCCCCGCCCCGCTTCTTTTGAAGCTTTCAATTGCTCTCAGTGATTTAAGGGTAAAATTCAAATCTCTTAGCTTGGCATTTAAGGGCCTTCATGACTTAATTCCCATCTTTTAAAAAAATTATCTTTATTGTTGAAAGTATTACAGGTGTCCCCCTATTGTCCCCATTGACCCCCCTCCAACCTCACACTATTGTCTATACCAGTCTTTTTTAAAAAATCATTAACTTAATACTAGATTTCATGCAGATCAAGTACATGCCTCACATCCTGAATTTATGACCAACATTTCCTAATTTGATGACTATTCATATTTTTCTTTATCTGTCAGAAAGGGCCCTCTTTCTCTGCCTCTTCAAATATTTAACTTCAATATATCTTTTGGGGCCCCATGGAAGTCCTTTCTCCTCTCTCTCTCCATACACACACACACACACACACACACACACACACTATAGGACCAGTGCATGAAAATTCATGCACTGGAGGGAGGATTCCTCAGAGAGGCCTGCCCCCTCTCATAGTCCAGGAGCCCTCATGGGTAGGAGGTGACCCAGAAATCAGGGGAAGGCGATGCCCTATCACACCTCTGCTGCTGCCACTGCCAGCAGCACAATCATCGGCTAGCCTTGGCTACCTGAGCCTCAGGCAGCCCTGAGTGGCTGGGCAGCAACCATCCAAGGTTTGCCTGTGCCTTGGGCCAACCTTGGATGGCTGGGGGACTGAGAGGACTAGGGGACTCTGGATGCAGGTGCAGGAAGCAGTTGGGCCCACCTGTGGATGGGCCAGACTTGCCACATGCCTGCTTCCCAAGCAGGGCTGAGAGGGCTGGGCACCACCACCTTGTGGCTGTGGGCACCACCATCTTTGAGGGCAGGGCAGTCAATTAGCATATCTCCTCCTTATTGGCTGTGGGTGCCACTATCTTTGTGACAGTTGTGAGGGTCAATTAGCATATTCTCTCTTTATTATATAGGATAAAAGGCTAATCTGCTAAGTGTCCATCTGACCCATAGCTATGATGTGCACTGACCACCAGGGGGCAGATGCTCAATGCAGGAGCTGCTGTGATGGATACTGGCCATTTACAGAGAAATAGAACCATGGACCTGGCATCCACAAAGCAACAGTAGGCTGTCCCCAAGTGGGACATAGGCAACTCAGAGTGACACCACCAACTCAGACACCCCACCAAATCGCAGCTGACACTGCCAACACCCCATGGTGCAAAATGTGGCACACAGCCAAGCCCAGCCCAGAAATGGTCACTGTGGGCACTCGGTAATAATATTATGTAGCAATGCCTGGCTTTCTCTTCCTAGCAACTAGATTCCTTGCAGTTTCTTTTGCCCATGAACACAACTTGCTTTATAACCAGGTGCAAACATTTTACACTTTAACAAAATGTCTGTGAAGCATTTCCTGTGCCTCATCTCATTTGATCCTCACAGAAATCCTGGAGTAAGTAGATAGAATATTTAATGGAATCCTAATTTATTTTTATTACCAGAAAATGGAGATTTAGAAAACTTAGAAACTTGACCTGACTGACAATCAGAAATGGTGGATCTTGAAAATGACTTCAGGTTTTTTCACTGTGCAGAATATAGTCAAACACTGCTTCAGTTAAATATTTTATCCTTTGTCCACCCTGCACAATCTACAATAATAATAATCTGTGTCGTGTTGTTATTTACTGCTGTGTTGCTGACAATTACCAGAAAGTGAAGTTGAGGTGCTTCACTGGGAAAAGTTTAGCTAAATCAGAAAGCAGGTCTAATTAAGCAAGTTTATTCTATATATATGTAAAAGGCTAAGTTGAATTGCACATGCATGATACATATAAAGCTCACGCTGGCGCAAAAATTTGCATGTGTTTCAATCTGTCGTTGTAGATTAAAATTTGGTTGACACTTCTAATAGAGAAAGGGTGAATAGCGATATGAAAATATTTCCTCTAATTAATTTCCTTTCAATGTACACAAATCTGTGCACCAGGCCACTAGTGTTTTCATAATAATCTCAACTGGAGGTGACCTCTCTCTTCTCTGTATTTTGTCATGCACTCCTTGGTTCTCCTTTGATATATGGTTTAAGGGGGAAATTCAATTATTTGTAGGTCACAGACTTTATATAAAATAAAGGATATTTTATACTTATCCCAAACCTTTATGGGTTGGTGCTGACAAAGGTTTAAAATCCATAAATCAGGGGTAAGGAATCCAAGGCACAGAAAGGAAGGATGGGGCAAACATAGCACCATGATGATAATGAGCAGCTTGAAGTCTCACCAGGTAAAAACATCTTTTTAAATTATGGAAACAGTTTGTTCAGTCAACAAATATTATTGAGTAAATACTACATTCCAGATTAAAAGGCAATCAAAAATACCAAACAAACAAAAGTGATCCCTGACTTCATGGATGTTAAATCATGAGCAGGTGGAGAGTTGGGTAAGAGTGCCCAGGATCCACAATACCACTTTCAATGCTGATTCACTAGATAGCTCACAGAACTCAGGAAAACTATCACATACATGATTACACAGCAACAATGTGTGATGATATGTACACAGCAATGCCAACCAGGGAAGCTCACCAAACCTTAGTGTCCAGAGTGGAGATCAGTCAAATAGTCATGGGATACCTGCATGACTAACCTTAGTGATCCACTCTTCACTACTACTCCCCAGAGGTCAAACTGACATGTCATGGTCCAGGGCCCCAAAGGAATAAAAACCAGTAGTTATCATAAATTATTACATTGTTAGCATAAACTATCTGGCATGGTCCAAGTCCCTACTTATACAAAGATACAGTAGGTCCTTGGGTTGCATCAGAGGTCCAGAGATCCATTCCTACAGCTCAATGTAACTCGATTTTTACCCTAAGTTGGAAACCACCTACATAAGCACTCACATCACATACACAGCAATAATGAAGTGAAACAGTAAAAAATTAAAATTAAAGATAACAATTCCTGACCTTTACTTGTGGTAAATAAATTATAAAAAATATAAAGCACATATGTACATACGTTGAAATGACGGAACTTTTAAAAAATATATATTTTATTTTATTTTTTTTTACAGAGAAGAAGAGAGAGGGATAGAGAGTTAGAAACATCGATCAGCTGCCTCCTGCACTGGGGATGTGCTCACAACCAAGGTACATGCCCTTGACCTGAATCGAACCTGGGACCTTTAAGTCTGCAGGCCGACGCTCTATCCACTGAGCCAAACTGGTTTTGGCGGAACTTTTATATATATATATATATATATATATATATATATATATATATATATATATATAAATGGGAGATGGCAACGACCACGAAACAATGTACATCGAGTCCAATGTAACCTAAGGACTGACTGTCCCCTTATCAGGCAAGATATTCCAAGGCCTTAGAAGTTATCTTTCTAGAGCTAAGTCAAGGACCAGGCTGTATGGGGTTTGAAGAGTCCAGGCTTACTGAGATAACCCTTTACTGTAAGATAGGATTACATTTCCTAGTCATGAACAAAGAGACTGGATAGAGACATTAGATCTTAAGGTTTGTGGGCAGAGGTGCAGGAAGAGTGTAAGTTTGTATATCAGAGTCCCCAGTGCAGTCTAAGTCACCAGGTCCACAAGGCAATGTGAGCCTCTGTAATTTTTAAGAATTCCTTCCCTTGATTCTGACATCTACTCTTTGGTTTAGGACCACAGCATAGAGTTTAGAAGCCCAACTTCCAGAGTCAGATTACCTCATTTTGAATCTTAGTCTGCTACTTACTAGCAATTTAACCTTGGGGCAAATCTCTTACATTCTCTATGACTTAGTTTTCTCATTTGTAAAATGAAGATAATAAAATTAAAGGGATAATATATATTTAGAACAATGTCTGTCCTATAGTAAGGACTGCTTATTGTTATTACAAAGAAGATTTCCTATTCTAATATTCTAGTACACTGGGAAATAGAAATGCAACAGAAGTGGACTTTGGAGGTCACTTCATCGCCTCAGAATTAAAGAGCACACTATGGGTCCCTTTTAGCTTTTTGCGGGCCAATTATGCTAGGAGTTGGATAGTTGGATAACTGGAGGTGATGGCCAGCATCCTTATGGTTAAGTAGTTTCTTAGCAACCATTGATCATGACTAGCACTTAAAAGGATTGCTCATCCTTTGTCATTGATGTCTTATTATATTTTAACAGGTAGTAATACTTCCTACAGAATCACTGGTTTCTGTAAGAGTTGAAAGCCAGCTAATAGATCTGATTTAAAGAAATCCCCTCTTCACCAAAAATCAGCCTATTTTAGGGTTTAGTGTGTATTCAAAGGCACACAAACTTATTGGCAACATACGGAGATGGTTTAGCACTGACTAATAAATTCTAGGGCTGACAATTTGCCTGATAAACTTTAGTTCTAGCATGTCAAACTCACAGCCTGCAGGCCACATGTGACCCACAATGAATATTTTTTGTGGCCCAACCAATATAATGGTATGTAAGAAACATTGTAATAAAAATTTCGTAACTTAATTTTTACTACAACTGTGTTGCATTCATTTCCCTTACATGCCTTACACCCAGGTGCAGCATTTCTCTCCACTAATACTAGCAAGGAATATTTTAGCTGCTGTTTGCCACACCATTAGTCTTGGGCTGACTTTTTTGGTGTGTGCATCAGGAAATAATTCGCTTTCAGATAACTAAAAAAATAGGTTTATTTCCATTACGCTTATTCAGTATCCAGTAAGTTAATGTTCGAGAAAAATATTAATTTTTATTAAAATGTTCTATTATTTTATGTTAATGATCACACATTTTCCAGCCCTTTGTATTCAGCATGTCACTATTTAAATAAACCGACCTTTCTATGAAAATTAAAGCGCTTTTTTTTTCCTACCCACATAAACTTATAAAACCTTGCTTATTTGGCCCATGTTAGCCTTTGAGTTTAACATGCTTGCTTCAGATGGATTGGTCTATACACACAAGAGAGTGTCAACCTCAAATAGCTTCCCAAGAAATGCTTCCTTCTTAAAGAAGTGGTTTTCAGATATTTTTATTATATACCATATCAGTAAAAATTATATTTATAAATAAATATGCTTATAGTCTGGCATATGCATACTTATTTATCGATAAATTACATATAAGTCCTACTATTTTCATATATCATGTGTCATAAGATATATTTAAATGTTTAAATGATAAATATTAAATTAGAGATTACAAAATAATAACTGAAATGATATTTTATTTTATATATTTATTATTGGCATAAAATAATATAGAATATTATTTCTATAAAATATTGATATAACATTTTGTGATAATCAAATCTGAAGCTTTGATTCTAAATTTCATGCACTTTTTCTGTTTAGGTCAAACCTTAACTTTATAGCTGAAAAAGTTTCTTGCAAAGACAAAATTTTCCATAACTGATTGAGACGACCTCTACACATATAAAAGCCTAAGTGGCCATTATGAATGGACAACCAGATGACCAGATAACTGGTCTGTAGCCAGGACTCACACTGACCACGAGGGGGCAGATGTTCAATGTAGGAGCTGTCCCCTGATGATCAGTGCTCTCCCACAGCCAACCTCTTGTGGTCCCTACCCCGGGCCAGCTTGCCCCGAATCACCTCTATTGCGACTGGGTGAGATGACCCCAAATGGCCAGGCCAAGGGTCCCCACCCATGTACTAATTCTTGCACTGGGCCTCTAGTAATATATATATATATATATATATATATATATATATATATATATATATATACCACTAGAGTGGCAGCTGCGGAAGTGGGGCTTCTGGCAGACAGAGAACTGGGGGCTGCGACAAGAGGGGCTGGGCGGGGGCATGGAGTATGAGCTAAGATCCACCCCTGTGCTCACCGCAGCCTCATGAACTACAGTTCCTTTCAAGGTACACAAATTCATGCACTGGGCCCCCAGTTTCAAAAAAATATCATACCTCACTTAATTTTGGGTTATCTGCACAGAGGCAGGGGCTATCTTAATCTGTGTTTTTCAAATAAGATTTTTTTTTCTTCCTTTAAAAAAACAGTCTCTGAAAGTAAATATAGAAAATTTCCCCTTGGCATAAATTCCTGATGTCAAATATCTATGAGACACATTTTATATATTCTTTATTGCCCCAATCTGAATGACCAAATACATATTTCTTGTAAATCACAGCATTGGAGCCACATGAATAATTTTCCATGTTCTATAATTCAAATGAGAAACCATGCTTGACATATTCTGCCATGGTTAAGGACTTCTGTGAGGTTACTTGTACCAGATCAATTCTCCTATCACTCAGGTAAAGCTTGCTGGTAGACATATGCCCTAAATTCAGGAATTTGGTTCCTCTCTTCCAGAAATTTGCATCATGGGAGAAGTTGGGGGTGTAGGGGGAGGAAATGAGGCAGAACATGAATTGGTTCCTACATATGTCTATGATTGGTCCTTTAACCTTCCCATGGGTTTTGTCAGTTGCCAATATCCTTTAAGCAAATATATTAAACTAGAGGCCTGATGCATGAAGATTCATGCAAGAATGGGCCTTCCTTCCCCTGCCAAAGTCACCTTTTTGCTCCAGCCCAGAGCCACCTTTCTGCCTTCCCACACTGCCCAGAGCCCTGGAGCAGCTGGGGCAGTGCAGAATGCCTGCATTGCCACCATGGCAATGATGCAAGCGTCCCACCTGCCCCAGCTGCTTAGTGCCTGTGTATTCAAATTAACCAGTATATTTGTTGGGTTAATTTGCATACTCACTCCTGATTGGCTGGTGGTCATTATGAAGGTATGGTCAATTTGCATCTTACTCTTTTATTAGTGTATATTAGCAAGATCAGGTTTTTATTACTTATAACTCTTTTTTTAATGTTTTTTATTGATTTCAGAGAGGCAGGGAGAGGGAGAGTGAGATAGAAACATCAATAATGAGAGAGAATCATTGATCAGTTGTCTCTTGCACACCCTTCACTGAGGTTTTACTCTGCAACCAGGACTTGTGCCCTGACTGAGAATGGAACTGTGACCTCCTGGTTCATGGGTCAGTGTCAACCATTGAATCACACCAGCTGGGCTACTTAACTCTTGATAGCATTCTAATAATAGTAGCTTCCCATATAGCAAAAAAATTTGGGATTTTATAGAGAGCAGTACAGAAAAAGATAGACCTAGATACACTGAACAGAAAAATCAACTTTGAGACATAGTTTGAATTTGGCACCACACTTATATCTAACTTAATATCTGGAATTCTAAGTTCCATCCTTTTCTCTAACAACCGAACCTCCTCTCTGCTGATTAAAACTGGCAAACACATTGAGTTACTAAGTTAATAATTGAGTTGTTGAATGAAATAACTCTATTAATAAAATAAAAAAAATAGAACCCCAAATACTTCAGATGTAGATTGCCTAAGGGCAGGGACAAGATCAATCTTCAACAAGTGGAAAAAGAAAGGAGAAATAAAAGTGAATTAATTTATAAGAAACATCTGTCAGACTATTCATTACACTGATTCTTAATGAGTAGCCACTTGATCCAGGCAAAAATGAAAAAGGCTTATGGCAAAGGATAACTAAAAATATCTAGAACATTTATTTGAAATTTTTAACAGAATTCCCTACCATTTTATAAGTAATTATTGGTGCTTTAGAAATGAAAAGTAGTTATATTGCCAGCATGGAAGTTTCAATTATAACCCCATCTTGATATTGAATGTGAGGTCTCCTTGGAAGCTAAAACAAGAAAAATAAAGAAAAAAATTACATATGTTCCAAACACATGCTCATTTTAAAATCTAATGGAGATCTCCCAATTGTACTTCTTTCATTAATGAAGCTTAGAGTATTAGCATGTGGTTTTACAAGCAGGAGGCCATGAAGGAGGCACCCCATTGCCAGAAACATTCCCACAATGAGCACAATGTTGGAACCACATGGGGAGTTGACGGGAGAGATGGACCCTTAGACAAATCCGTAATTTCCTTGGATTTTATCACCCTGCCAGTCCAGGAGTTTCTATCCTGGACCAGCTAAATTAGAAATGAGCCCCAAATCACTTGTGATTAGCTTTGGCATTGCCTATACCATGAAGATAAATATATTGATCATATTTCTTAAAACTAGAGTGTTTTCCTTTCAAGAAACAGTCTCTGAAGATGAATGTGGAAAAATTCCCTTTGCAGATCCTGATTATACTTACACAAAGCAACACCTCATATTGCTGAAGGAAAAAGAGCGACACATTTCAAATTAACATTCTTGGAATCTGTTTTCATTAAGATTTCAAAAGATGGTTTTCTCAGTTAAATACCACTTGGTTTTTTAAAAAGCATATTAGCTGAGAAATAACAACCAGGTAATCTATCTAGATCTTGTACATGATGCTTAATCTTCAGTATTTTTCAGTCATCACTTATGATTAAAAATAACATAAATAAAAAGAAAATTGCATGTGGATTAGAAAATAATGCAATTACATTTGGAAATTATTTCCTCTGAAAATTGGATAAACAGGAGATTGGTACGATGTGCTGAGAGAGTATTTGGGAAGTTTATCAGTACCTAAACTTTTGATAATATGCAATCTTTGCTTTACCCAAAGATTTGTAAATGATAAAAACTCTTTTTTTGTCATTTGGACACTTTTTGTTTTGTTTGTTTGTTTGTTTGTTTGTTTATTTATATGTTTGTTTTTCTTTTTCTTTTGGGGTATGTGTCTGTGTGTGAGAGAGAGCAAGAGTGAGAAATCTTAAGGAAGATGAAGGGGACACAATAACTAACTACTCAACATTAAAGTAACATGAATATGGCCCACTTATACAGAATGACATACAATTTGGAGGGATAAAACACACATTGATTCTTAGACCCATATCCTGTTGCTCAGACTTGACCACCATTCAGCAGAGGAAAATGTCATGAAAGTTAAGCATTAGAAAGAACTTGGCAGTGCATGAATTAGGGCGGATTTAGGATGGCAGAGTAGGACAATCCTGGATGAGGAAGCCCCTGGACATACTTTCTCCCATGGATACAACAAATATATAACTATGTATGGAATAATTTCATTTGAAAATGGGATAAATAGAACCTCTGCAAAAAGGAATATAGGGGCAGAATCCAGATGGGTAGGAGAGGCAGAGACGGCCTCACCAAAGGTGGGGCCTGCAACTGCCATGAAGATCTATACTTGTGAAATATTTCAAAGGTACAGAAATTTTTTCTGAGGGAGGGGTTGTGCTCCCCACTAGGCACCCTGACCTTTACACCCTACACAGGGGAGATGATCCCCTAGATTACCTGGCTTTGAGAACCAAGTGAGATTACGTCTAGGAAAACCACAGACTATCCAGAACCTGCTCTTAAAGGGCTCATGTACAAACTCACTGCCCCAGGACCCAGCCCAAAAGCACCAGTTCAAAAGATGCTTAGACCCTCTGTGATGAGGATCCACTTACTAATCTTAGACATTGCCTAGAGAGGGAGAACACTGTTAGGACTCTCTCCAGGGAGGAAGGCATAGGCACGGACTATTTTTGTGATCTCATCCTACTTTGCTAACGCCAGTGAGGACAGGACCTTCAGATGCTTTTTGGAACTCTCCTAATCTGGAGCCAGGGAGCATGCTCTATTGAGAGCCTCACCTACTGCCTTGTCACAGCAGCAATTGCATGTCTCACAGCTAGAGAAGGCAAGTGACCCCAACCACCACTGCAATGCACCTGCTGCCCACCATAGCAGGCAGGTTCACTAGCCCAAACAGGAGATTGCCATGAGCACCTAGCTTTGGTGACCAGAGAAGATTGTGCTTCTAGGATCCATGTGACACTGCCTACACAGGCTGTTCCTTTAAGACTGGAAAAGGTAGTAGATTTACCTAAAATACAGAAACAACATGGAGAGTCTGTCAAAATGAGGGAACAAAACAAGAAGTTCCAAACAAAAAAATAAGATTAAATCTCAGAAAAAAACACACACACAAATGAACAAAATGCAGATAATCTCCCTGAGGAAAAAAGTTCAAAGTAATGGTCATAAAGATGCCCACTGAACTCAGGAGAAGAATGGATGGACACAGTGAGATCTTCCACAAAGAGATGGAAAATGTAAAAAAGCTCCAAACAAAAGTTACAGAGCTAAAGAATATAATAAACTGTACTGAAAAATACACTAGTGAAGTTCAATAGCAAAATGGATGAAACAGAAGAATGGTTCTGTGAGCTGGAGGACAAAGCAATAAACTCACCCAGACAAAGGAACACAAAGAAACATAATTTTAAAATATAAAGATACCTGAAGGGTCCTTTGGGCCAGTATGGGGAAAATGGCATTCAGTTATAGGAGTTCCAGAAGGACCACTACTAATACAGTAACCTAGGTGTCCCCTGCCCCTGTGATCTTACGCTACATAAAGTATTATGCCATGACCCCTCTCTTTTAGACCTCTGGCCATGATAACTACAGAACAGTTATACCCAGCCTAAGTCTTAGGAAATGAGAGTCCCAGAGATTGTACACACTCGACTACTTCTTTTGTAAGTCCCTCCACACCCTTAAATTCTGTTATGTTTGTACTGATTGGTGCTAGAGGCATGTAATGACAGAAACAAAGATCACTGTCGTTTCAAACACCAGTTTTCTATACTTGGAGTTGGTAGAGAGAAAGCATCTCAATCATAATAAATTGCTGAACACCTACTTTGCTTTTCCCAAGTAATACATGAAGCCCTCAGGACAATGAGGTTCTGATAAGCTCCCTACAGTTGGAGAACTGTGGGAGACTTTATAGCCTAGAAGCTAGTAAGCATATCTAGAGGAGAATCTGGTTTTCTGCAGTAAATCACCTACGTGTCTTTGTTTTCCATAGTGAAAATTGCATCTCATATGATCCCTAAAGACACTTCCAGCTCTCTGACATTCCTCAAGGCAATGCTCAGTGCTATTAAACCCTTTCTCCAAAGAATGATTTTATCTTAAACATAGGGGAAAAAATCATACAGGAACTGCAAAGGCTGATGCGTAGAATGAGGCCTTTTTGTTGTTCTTATCACTGGTTAACTGCATTTGGGCAGAATGGCCTATTGAGGAAAATTATTAGCTTTTTGTACAAACTTGAAATGCAGAGTAGTAAAAATCTGTCAAATGCAGAATTTTATTGTGCATATATCTATACTCTAGCCGATATTCATTAAATGGACCTCTCGCTGTTAGCAATTATGTTCCGCCTTGGCACACACAACTTTTAATTCATTTTGTTGGCAACATTGTGGGCTCTCGGTTCTTGATTTCATGAAGAAAAAATTTTACAACACTAGCCCAGGTAAATTTTTGAGACTGTGTATATTAAAGCTGAGTACAGTGAAACAAAGGAATGGCTTAAGATAGAAAAGGCAAGATCATAGTAACAGGAGCGAGCCTAGACAGAGCTGCCTTGGCCCTTTGAAAACGTGAGGAAGAGTCTGAGCCTAGGTGTGGCTGCCTTGCCCCTTTAGAACATCACAGAGGGGAGTGAGCCAGAGGGGATGTGTGGACTCAGGAAACAAGTTAGAGGCTAAAGAGGGGCCCTTGGAGAACAAAAGCAAAGATACTCACCTTAGGGGGGAAAAGGGGGAGCTGAAAGGTGCAGGTGTGCTCAAAAGAGACTGACAGAAAGAGAGAGAGAGAGAGAGAGAGAGAGAGAGAGAGAGAGAGAGAGAGAATGAGAGAGAGAGAGAGAGAGAGAGAGAGAGAGAGAGAGAGAGAGAGAGAGAGAAAACACTGGGTTCTTTGCCTTAAGAGTTTTTTGTTTTTTTTTTGTTTTTTTTATCTGTTTTCTAAATGCACGGATTTTAGAGGAGGTCCCAGGAGAGGATTTCAATAGAATATGTATCAGCTTTCTAGTTGTGTCCTCTCAGGGTCCTGGTCTCTATTGATTGGCCAACGCTGGGGTAGGTATTCATTTCTCATTGCATCTGGTCCTGATGTCAGTCATGGTGTCACTTTGACTGGCTTTGCTGTTTTTCTGGGCCTGCAGCTGAAACACAACTGAGGCCTAGATATTAACTTTAGGTTAATCAAAACTGTCCCTGTGGTGAAGAGACCTGAGACTTTGTTCCTAAGATTTTTTGATGCTGATCAGAACCTCATTGTCCTGAGGGCTTCATCCTTAAGAGAGTAGTTGTTTAAGGGAGAAGGGGGGCAGGTGAGTCAGGGAGCTGGGTGAGGCATGTTTGAAACAGCCAGCCATTTGTCTTAATTTCACCATTTCACTTGCCAAGGAATTTTCCTGGCTTCTTATTATTCTGCCTCTATTTAAACTCAATACTTTCTTTTGGTGCAAGTGTTTGCCTCTGGCAATGGGCTTATTTGCAAAGGGCTCAGGGGTATGTTTCTCTCTGAGTTTAAGTCTAAATTTATTCCAAGTTCTCTTTCTAACACGTTAATTTTTCTATCATCTCTCTTTGGATTCTCATGTCTCTAGGTCCATTTCCTTCTGTTGTGTTCTTAGATGCCTTCAGGGGATGAAGAGGATGGAGAACTATGGGGAGTATGGTACAGAGTTCTGGGCTGTAAAGAGAACATAATTAATCAGAGCATCAGAAAATCTCCTGGGAAATTCTTAAAGTACAATTCTGGGTCCAACAATAAAAACAAAACCAAAAAACTAGATTAAATTAATAAATGCTGGGCATTATCTATAAACTAGAGACCTGGTGCATGACATTTGTGCACTGGGAGCAGGGGCAGTCAGTGCAAGTCATAGCGACATTCGCCATTTGGTCGATTTGCACATTAGCCTTTTATTATATAGGATGTGTCAACTCATTTAGTCCTCATTACAGCCTACACAAAACTAATATTATTATTTTACTGTGAAGACACTAAAGCTAAGAGGGTTACATACTTGTTCAAATTCTTGCAGTTTAGAAGTACCAGACTGCCTTGGTCTAAAACTGAAGTCTCCACTTTTAATCACTCTATTAATCACTCTATACAAAGCCTCCATTTAACACCCCCAAAGTTAAGAAAATTTGATCAACATTAGCAAGTCAAATGCTATTTTCCACAGTTTGAATAGGCTATATTGTTATTTTAATTACCATCTTTGACTCTCCATAAGAAACAAATTTAGTTTTTTTTTTTAATATTTTTTATTAAGGTATTATCTGTGTACATAGCTTATCATTGCCCCCCCCATAGGTGCCCTCCCTCCCCAGAGTTTTGTGTCCATTGGTTGTTCTTATATGCAAGCATACCAGTCCTTCGGTTGATCTCTTATCTCCCCCAGATCTCCCTACCCTCCCACAAATTTAGTTTTAAGTTTCTTCAATGCCCTTCTCTTTCCTGTAATCCTATATAATAAAAGCCTAATATGCAAATTGTCCCCTCCACCAGGAGTTCACCTGGGAGTTCAACCACTGGACTAGTCTCAAAGATGCATACTGATCACCAGGGGGCAGATGCTCCAACTGGTAGGTTAGCTTGCTGTGGGTACTGGTGGGCTAGACTGGAAAGTGAGGTGAGAGCCATGAGTATGCTCCCAATGTTTGGCCCTAGCCCCGAGAGAAAGTGGGCAGGGGTGGGAGCCAGGAGGGACTGGGTGGCACAAGAGGCTGTGCAACTTATAACCTTCAGAGCTGCTTATTTTTATTTGCTAAGTTTCACTACTCCAGAAGAGTGGGTAGCAAACCATTATGGGGGGACGCACCAAGCATGCCTTCCCAAGGCCAAGGGGTGGCCTTGGGCTCCCAGGGACACAGCAGGGGGGGGGGGCTGAGTAGAAGAAACCGAGTCTAAAACTTGAGAGGAAGTGGGAGGCAGTGAGGGGTGGAGGGTGACAGCTGCACAGGGGCCTAGAAAAGCTGTTGGGTGAGGGCAGCTGAGGAGTCTGATGCCTCTCTCATGGGACAAGCTCCATGTCCCTCTCTCCTCCTCCCTGTGACCCATCACCCCAGCTCTCCTCTGAGACCCCACCTGGGCTCACCCTGCACAGCCCAGACCACACTGCCTTGTCCCTCCTTTCCTCTCTCCCCCTCCACCCCCCCCCCGCACAGCCCCTCCTGCACAAACTTTGGGTAGCTCCACCCCCAGAAAAGAAAGGGGGAGGCTGCAGATAGGAGGTTGCAGGGAGGAGGGAGCAGAGCAGGGCCTACCAAGTTAGATGGAGTAAAGGGAGAGACCCCCACAGGACTGGGCAGGGAAGGAAGGCCATGCAGAAGCATTACCCTTGATTGAAGCAGAAATCCTGACCCCATTTTACAGACCCAAGCAGAATGTGGGGGTGTGGGAAACAAAGACAAAAGAGGGTGTAAGGGGACTTGATGGCTTGATGGATGGAGAGCAGTGAAGTTTGATTCATGGCCTATTTATTTTTATTATTATATTTTTATTGATTTAAGAGATAAAGGCAGAGGGAGAGAGAAATAGAAACATCAATGATGAGAGAGAATTGATCTGCTGCCTCTTGCACATCCCCTATTGGGGATTGAGCCTGAAACCCAGGAATGTGCCCTTGACCCAGGACCCTTCATTCTACAGGGGGACACATGGCCTGTTTAAAACCACTGCAGTAGGCTGATCAGGGGACTTACCACGATGGTGTTAACAGATATTGAGAGTGTCTCTCCTTATGCTGGGGTAATCAGAACTGCAGTGAAGTAAAGACACACCATGGAGCCTGCAAAGGGTTTCCATGCACATGATTCAATTTACTTCGTGTGGCAACTGATGTGGGTGAGCAGAGCCTTGGAAAGACATGAGGTCTCCAAGACCAGGGCCTGGAGGGAAAGTGTATGCCGAGCATTTTGTGGCATGAGTTACAATCTTTATATATAAAAGCCTTTTAATATGCCAAGTGTTCTACCTAGTGGTAGACTAACTGGTTGCTATGACATACACTGACCAGGAGGCAGATACTCTGACCAGTAGGTTAGCTTGCTGCAGGGGTCTGATCAGGACTGGGTGAGACAGTGCCAAACACCTCCTTGAGCCCTCCTGCAGTCTCTCCTGCAGTCCCTCCCTGGCCACCAGCCCCAATCAGCCCCAATCAGGACTAGGCGAGATGGCCCTGATCGGCCCTGATCACTGGCCAGGTGGCAGAGGGACCCACCCATGCAAAAATTTATGCACCAGGCCTCTAGTTAAAAATAATGTATACTAAGGAAGATTTAGCTATTTTCAAGGTACATATGCAGAAGAGTTTAAAATCGGAAGCATATTGTAGTGTGAATAATTGATTCTATTTTTTGTGCTATTACGTGATTTTTTGTATATTGTGCATATTGCTTTATGTTCCATCTGAATAACAGACTAGAATAATGCTGAGGATGTAACATTTTCTGGATATTTGAATGATTATAACATTGAACCTTCACTTCTAATGACAATAGTGAATGTTTACTGGATGCATTGCCATATATACCTCATTTGACCTTCACCACAGCCTATGGGGTAGTCGCTATTTATCCTATTCACAAATTCATACACAGCTGTCATATACACCAAGCTAATGATCAATCAAGGGTCAGAATCTTGGTTCTCTGATCCCAGATCTTATTCTAGATCCATTCCATCACCCATAACTCCAAATTTAAAATATTCCAACACTTATAACCTTGTTATATAATAGAGTTCCTAATTCGTTCTTTCAGGATTCCATTTGTTTTTTTCTAGGTCTACAAGAATAGTGAAGTTAAATACTAAAAATCAATCAGGTTCTTCCACTCTAAATCCCCTGTACTAAATTAGAATATTTTCTTTCTGGAGAGGGGTCATAAAAAGCAGGACTAGAACTTTCCAGATTAGAACACAGTGAGCCTTGGGTTGAATCCTATTATAGCCCAACATCTTGGAAATAGAATGTCTTCCACAATCAAGCTGCTCTTCCCTTTAGTGGCTGCCTGGACTACTTGGAAGTCATCAAGAGAAAAAGTTATTCCTATTTCAGATAAAGTAGGGGCAAAAAGAGAGTTGCTGACCTGAGACACTTGGTTGAAGATTTAAATTGCAGTAGTTATTTGCTGGGTAGCAACACTATATTTACTCTATTTTCTTTCATGTATTAATCTGCAAATGTATTATTATTTTAAATAATAAATTAAAATTTTCATTAATTTAATTAATAATCATTTCTAAAAACAATTACAAATACTATTGATATTTCTATTTTATGGAAAAGGAGATAAAGACAAGGTAGTATAGTCAATGAGCCCTTGAGTAGAAACCCTGTGAAACTCACTTAATTCTCTGACTCTCAATTGCCACATGTTAAACATGGAATTAATAGCATAATCTCAGTTCTACACTGGGTATTATGGGAATCTACAAAATTAATCTATTGTATCTTCTCTTTCAAGAGCTTAGAGTTAATTTTAGAGAGAAGCTTTTCACTTGTTAAAAAATAAAGATGAATTTTAATACAAAATGTAAAGTTAAGTAAAATGTGATAAGAAGTCAAAAATGCAGAGGAAAGACTAGAATCACTGAGTACTATTTTACCCTCCTAGATATATAAAGGCTCTGAGTCCTGCAGGAAAGGAAACTGTTGAGCTTGGCTCAGTTTCCCCAAACATTTGATGGAAAGGGTCAAGGTGAGGGGCTCAGAACTTATCTTCCTAAACTCATTCTAGGGTATTGGCTCCCTAGACAAGAGATAGGAGGCAACCTGAAATTAATTAAACATCTGGGTGTTTATTTTTAAAGATCAGAGCCAAACTAGATAAACTAAAGGGAATTACAATTTAAAAAAGCGAAATGTGCTTCTGATAAAGCTTTCCATTGTTAGTGAGGGTTCAGGTGGAGAGCAAGTTTACTAGAGGGAGAAGGAATTTGATCTTGATGATGAAGAGTGCAAATTTGGGGACTCATAGTACACAAAGAGGTGATGGAGAGCATTGCAGTTATAGGAAAGCACAACTTTCCATTTCTATTTATTCCCTTGGAATATGGTTTGTTCCAACTTGTTATGCCTTTCTAATGATGCCACGCTGCACATGTCTTAATTAACAAGCATATAGAATAATTCTGTGCCAGCCTCCCAATGAACGTCCAGAAAACAAGCCGATGAGATCCAAAACAGTCAAAGACATAAATTGCCAACTCCTAAACTGATGTTGTCAGTGTGTGGCTGAGGTTGACAAAAAGTCATTATCTTCCTATTACTGGGCTTCTGGGATCAATTAATTCAATATTTCACAGGCTCCCTAGACAAGAGATAGGAGGGAACCTGCAATTAATTAAGCATCTATTCTTTTCAAAGATCACTTCTGAAGCTCGTAGATGAACTAAATAAACTAAAAGGGAATTGTAATGAAAGAAAGGAAAATATGCTTCTGATAAAGCTTATGATTATTAGCTAATTGGAAACTGAATCCACACTGGAGCACTGAGGTAAAGGGCAAAACCTATCCAGAAAAATCAGCCCCCTGTTCCCTCAGTTCTGAATTAAGTGTCCAAAGCCAGGGTTTCAACCTTAATGCTAACATTAATTCGCTCAGAATTCTGAAGATATCACACAGCCTCAATGTGCTTATTTGTGAAGTGGGTTCTGTAAGTTTGGTTTCAAGCCCCCAGGGATTGTTCTGAGGATGAAACAAGATCAGGTAAATGGATTTTGAATGCTCCATTGGTTCATAATAATGCAAGGGATAAAGGAACAGCCTGAAATTTCAGGTTAGAGTCTAGAAATAGTTTTGTTTTAACTAATAATTATTCTTTCAATTAATCTCACATCATTTGGTTAATGACTATCTAGTTTGTTCCCTTACTTTGACTCTGTCTGCACAAGCAAAATTAAATGGAGCCATAGATATGTTTCCTATTCAGAGATTGAAAGTAGGTTTCTGATCGATTGACAATGACTGCCTGAGCCCATCTATTGAGAAGATGGAAGCCACATCTGGAAGTGGAATCAATTAGTGTTGTCTGCCGAGATAACAGAATTGAGGTAGTAAAGACCTGCATGCCAGATATAAGTCTCCTCTACCCTACTTCCATTAATTAAGTCCTATTATTCATACAATTACATATTTCAGAATTAAGACCACCTAGGAGGGCATTCACTGCTCTCCTTTGTGAATTAAATCTCTCTTCACTTTCTGGCCAAAATGCTCAATACTCTCCTTCATGTACTGTTTCGCAAACCACACAGGTCTCTTATCCTCTCCCTGTACCCTGTATTCTCATGATGTCCACTATTTTAGTCCTTCTTTTATTAATAATAACTATTTGTGGCGTGGATATGGTATGCCAGGTGTTTTCCCAAGTGCTTTTATACATACCATCTCATTTAATTCTAGAAGAGTAATAAAAATATGTAATAATCTTCATTTACATATGAGAAAACTGAAACTTATTCAAGTTACATACTTATCCTAAAGAACACCAATAATGATTATCAGTCTAGAATTCCTGCCTTGCCATGTCCAATGGTCTAATCCTATCTAACTGGCACTTCCTCGATAAAGCCTTTCTTGGTCTTCCCTGTCTCAAAATTCGTTTCCTTTCCGTGAACACTACAACAATCCACCAGTTCTACATTCATGAAGCTGTCCCATGTAACCTTGAAATATTCAGATTGATTCAAAAACATTTACACATAGTGAGCCATGCTAGACACTGGATAATGAGGTGACGAAGACAATGTCTACCATTGAGTAACTTACAAACAGACAAAGGGGAAGACATGTCAAAAGCTGTAATAATATGGTTTAATATATACAATAACTTATACACACATGCACACACACACACACACACACACACACACACACAGTGTAGCTAAAATTCTTAGGGAAGGCAGTTGGGAGGATGTGACAGCAGAGCTGAATGTGACAGGAAAAAAAATATTCAGCTCCTAGCTTTCGGGCTTGAGCAAATGGGTCAAAGATAGTATTTACAGAGATATGGCATCCAGTAGGATAGGAAAAGGCTGGCTCCTAAGTTTATTATGGGACATGTTGAATATTTAAGAGATATTTAAATGGTACTGTCTTTTTTATTTGAACATGCTCTAGTGAGGTCTGAGGAATTTCCAGAAGTTCAGGAATTAGCACTTGAAAGAAGAAAGCAGATGGCTTTACCTCATCACCAGCAAGAGGTTAAGGTAATATTATTCACTTTTGTTTAACACATTTCTCTTTTTGATGAAGGTGTAAGCTCCATGACCTGCCTCCTTCCACCAAGAGTCTCTTCGCTGCCTCCTCCAAGGGGCTTATCTGAGCCTCTGCCTGACTTGTGCATTAGCACTATAAGGAAGTCAGTGAAGGGTAGCAGAACAGAACCCGTAAAACATTAACATTTAAGGGTCAGGCAGAGGCAAATGAGCCTACAAAGGACATAGAAGGTGGGGCTAGTGTGGAATGAAGAAAACCAGAGAGAGTTGTCATGGAAACAAAGGTAGAGAGCAACAGAAGAAGGAAGCAGTCAATGGACTACTGTGAAACAGCCAAGACAGGTAAGAATATACATATACATGAATTCAGATATATAAGTATATAGGGTTCCTCGAGGAGAAAGAAGATACCAGATGTAAGCATGGGAATGCAGTAAACAATCACGATCATAACAAACAATATAGCCAGAGATGGTAACATCAGAAGGACTAGTATGACCAGTCACTATGACACCCACTACGATCAGCGAACCAGTCCAATCAGGGGGTGGGGCTGGCCAGCCAACCTCCCTCAGCCCTTTCCCCCAGCCAGCCCTCCCTTGATCAGGGTGGGAGAGTCTGATCAGGGGCCATGGTCAAATGCCCCCCACTTCCCTCTGGCCAGCCCCATCCCTGATCTACCTGCATTACCACAATAGGCCTGCAGCCTCTCCCC
Source organism: Vespertilio murinus (assembly GCA_963924515.1). Taxonomy (NCBI): domain Eukaryota; kingdom Metazoa; phylum Chordata; class Mammalia; order Chiroptera; family Vespertilionidae; genus Vespertilio; species Vespertilio murinus. The sequence goes on along the minus strand of OZ004708.1, from coordinate 17,793,359 downwards.
CTGTCTGGCCCTGCTGCTGATCACACCTCCCACCCCAACAGGGGGCAGGCCCAGGTGGCCAACCTCCTGTAGTTCCTCCCCATGGCTGGTCCTCCCCTCTAGGGGTCCCCCACTACCCTGATCAGCCTGTAGCCCTCAGCTAGCCCCAGCCAGATTGCCACCCCAACCCCAATAAGGGGAAGGGCCAGCCAGCCAACCTCCTGCAACTCTTCCTCTCCACCCAGCCTCACCCCAGATCAGCCTCCCACCCTGATCAAGGACAGTGTCCGTTGGCCAACCACCCATGGACCCTCCCCCAGGCTGCTGCCCTTCCCCCCATCAGCACCACTCACTCCCTTCGGGGGAGGGACCAGCCAGCCCAGAGCTCTCAGTCCTTTCCCTCAATCAGGCTCCCAAACCCACAGGGGCAGGGCCCACCAGCCAATTGCCCATGGCCCCTCCCGATCCGCCCCAATTGGGGCCTGGCTGGCTGGACCCCGCCCATGCACACATTTGTGCACTGGGCCGCTGGTATTAATATAATAAACAAAATTTTAAGAATGTTTTGTGGTACTAAAAGAATATGTAGAGTTAGAATATTTAAATTTTTCTAGTAGTAAGTTGTGTATATTGATTTTCAAATGTTTAACCAACTTTGCTGAGGATTTTTTTTTTTTTTTTTTTTTTTGGTACATGTGTGAAGGAAGGAAAAAGGTGGGGAGGGGAAAAGGTGGAAAGAGGGATAGCATTTATAGGCTGATTCCACAATGTTATAGCTTTTAAAGGGACAAGAACAACCAAGATTTTATTTAAAAAGGACAAATTTGGAAGACTAATTCTCTAAGTATTATAATATATTATAAAGTAATAGTAACAATGACAAAACTATATTAACTATATTAGAACAAGTATAGCAATAAAGAGACCAATGAAATAAATAAAATATAATAAAAAGAGTCCAAAAACAGACACATATGTATGGTCACATGACTGAAAAACCATAATCTTTCCACTCGATTACGCTAGACAAACTAGATATCCACTGGAAAAAAGATCTTAAGTTTTATTTTATATTGTATACAAAAATTAGTTCCAGGTAGTGTGTTAATCTAAACAGAAAATTAAAACAATAAGCTTTCAAAAATATCATCAGAGATTATTTTTATCACCATTAGGGAAAAGACAGACCTGGTGGGTAGGTAGAGGTTAGGAGGAGGGGGATAAAAAAATGGGGAGGAGAGGGGAGTTTGGGAGATACCTATATTATCATCAACAATAAAAACTATATTTAAAAAAATAAATATTTCTTATACAGGAATATTTCATATTTAAGTTCTTTCTAATCAGAAAACAGCATAGAGTGTGTGAAAATCCAAGCAAAAAGAATGGGTAAATATGTTTGTAATACATTTATCTAATAAGTACTTGTAATATATTAAAACTGCTAAAAATCAATTAAAAATAGAAAAATGGTCAAGTAGTCATTTCTCCAAAGAATATATCCAGATATCTAATAAACATATAAAAAGCTCAACTTCATTATTTACTAAGGAAATTAAAATTAAAGCCACAGTGAGATACTATTTCACATCAGCCAAAAAGGCTAACATGAAAAAGACAAAACTGGTGGGTGTTGGCAGGGATGTGGTACAGCTGGAACCCTCATACACTGCTTTTCCAGTACAACCATTTTGGAGAACACTTTGGTAATATATATTTCTTGTAATGCATATTTTATTTTTTTAAATATATCTTTATTGATTTCAGAGAGGAAAGAAGAGGGCGAGAGAGACAGGAACATCAATGATGAGACAGAATCACTTATTGGCTGCCTCCTGCATGCCCCATACTGGGGATTGAACCTGCAAACAGGGCATGTGCTCTCACTAGGAACTGAGCCATGACCTCCTAGTTCAGTGGTCGACAAACTCATTAGTCAACAGAGCCAAATATCAACAATATAACAATTGAAATTTCTTTTGAGAGCCAAAAACCAACTTTTCCGAATGGGCCATGAAATTTCAATAGCACTGAACATGCACACCTGCATGTGGTGTTTTGTGGAAGAGCCACACTCAAGGGGCCAAAGAGCCATATGTGGCTCTTGAGCCACAGTTTTCCAACCACAGTCCTAGTTCATAGGTCAATGCTCAACCACTAAGCTAAGCTAGCAGGTGATAATACACATTGATAATACACACTTTATTTATATTTTTAAATAATTTATTGGTTTTGAGAGGGGGGGAAAGAGAGAAACATTAATGAGAGAGGAACATCATAGATCAATTGCTTTCTGCAAGCCCCATACTAAGGATGGAGCCCACAACCCTGGCACATGCCCTACCAGGAATAGAACCAGCAACCTCTTGGTTCCTGGGTTGACACTCAACCACTGAGCCACATTGGCAGGGCCAGTAATTCATATTTAAAAGTTAAAGTGAATACCCTATTATCCTCATAAATACATACTCAACAAAATGCTTAAATGTGTACAACAAAGGACACAAAAGATTATTCACAGCAACACTAATCCTAGCAGCCAAAACTAAAAACAACACAAATGCCAAATGTCCATCAATAGAATAGATTTAAAAAACTATGGTATATTCATACAAGGGTCATATCCAGAAATGAAAATAAAAATTACTATACCCAACAGAGATCAATCTCAAATATAATATTAAGCAAAGGAAGCCAGATATGAAGGAGTACATTCTGTGTGTGCCCCCCCCCCTTTTTTTTTATCAAGTTCAAGACAGATAAAACTGTCACAAAAAATATTTTGTGAACTATAGAGAATACTGACTGGGCTTAAGGAGTTTTCTGGAATGCTGGTAATATCCTACACTCTGATGTGGGTGCTAGTTTATTAAGTGTATTTATGATGCTGTCCACTATGATCTAAAACCCCAGCTATACTTCTTGTATGACTGGACTAAGAGAAACAGGATTTTAGAACATGGATATTTAACTTCATGCAAATAAAAATCACTCATTCTGCACGGGAGTTTCAGAAAATCCCTTTTCTCAGGAATTTGTAAAAAGTCCTCCCCCAGCCGAAACCGGTTTGGCTCAGTGGTAGAGCATCGGTCTGCGGACTGAAAGGTCCCAGGTTCGATTCCTGTCAAGGGCATGTACATTGGTTGCGGACACATCCCCGGTGGGGGGCGTGCAAGAGGCAGCTGGTTGATGTTTCTCTCTCATCGATGTTTCTAGCTCTATATCTCTCTCCCTTTCTCTCTGTAAAAAATATCAATTAAATATTTTTTAAAAAGTCCTCCCCCATCAGCACCCAATGGGGAAGACAATCTCCCTTTTTATCTGATAATATTAGGAAGAGACCAGGATTTATGATTTCTCTCTGACTCATTTTGGCTTTCAGCTGGGAACCCAGAGCAGTGCTTTCATTCATTTTTTCACACACCAAATCTACAAATACTTTGGAGCACTGACCCTGTGCTAATCGCTGTGCCAAACTCTGGCAATATAACAAAAAAACAACAAGTGAGTGTTGCTTTTAAGAGATTGTGTGCCTTATACTTCGTATATTAAATTATTGTGGGTAAACAAATTAAGGAAGGAATAAACATAAAGGGATATTAGAGGATTAGACATCTGGTTAGTGATAATTTTTATTGATGATCTGTGGACATAGCCAGAGGCTCTCTTAAACCAAATATAAATGTTTAGTTTTCTGTACTAGGATTGTATTTTGTAATCCCTGGCTCACTTATTGGGCATCTTGCATAAATGCATCTTGATGTAATTCTTCAAATTCTGACTAGTTTTAATCTTTGTGGCATCTTCAAAATATGAAACATCAAAATGTCTAATTAAAAGAAAATGGATGAAATACACAGTGCAAACCAAATTGCATACAGTAGTTCTCTGTATTCCTCTCTCTTCCCATAGAAATACCAGTTATGAAATGAAAGTGTGTGAAGTTGTGCTATGTGAATTCAAATATGGAAAATTACAATGAAATCCTAGCTATCCATTTTTACCAGAATATTTTTGCTTTACTTATTTGGAGAGAAACACATATTCCTGTGTTTCCCAAGCTCATGACTATTTATAAACTCCTTTGAAATGGTTTTCTTTCCCCAGAATTTTTGGAGGGATTTTTTAACATTTGTGTTTATGTATTCTTACAGGAACAGTAATCTGCATGGGTCTTGCTCAGAGGTGAAAGAAATACACAAGGAAGATTCAATCATCATCATCATTATTATGCTATGGGGCTTACAAATTACCTTATCATCTTTATAGCACTTTCATTACCATTATTTCATTTCTTAGATGACACTATTAGGAGTGTATTTTTATCTTTACACACACACACACAAACACACACACACACACACACACACACACACACACACACACATACACACACGCCTACCATTGAGAGATGTGAGATAGATACTGGGCCCTAGGTCACATTAGTAAATGGCATTGATAGCATTAGAATCCATAATTTTTTGTCTTCAAATCCAAGGTGTTTTTTTTTCTACTTACCCAATGTATTAGAAATTTGGCACAGACTGGGTTTTCTGGGAAGTATCCTTGGAATTAACACCTATAAAAGGGAAGAGGAGGGATAGAAACAGGATTTAGCAGAGAGAAGCTGAGCTGTGAAGCAATCCCAATGACCTCTTGGCCAATCCACAGGGAACTCATGAACTAAAACAGCCCACAGTATCCCAAAATACTATAAAGCCATAAAGTCTAACAAGAAAGAAAGAAGAAAAAAACAACACACACACACACAAAAAAAAAAAAATTAGTGGGTGTTTTCATATATTCCAACCTTGAACAGTCATTGGAATCCTCTTCTTCTGTAACTCCACTTATACTTATATTAAATATTCTCACTGTGTCTCCATGTTCCTTCTGCTCTTTGCATCTTCATCCTATTATCTGTGTTTCAGGCTAGAGATTTTTTTTACCTTCCTCCCACTTCTCTACACTACTGAATATACTACTAAACATATCTATTCTGTTAAATTGAAATACAGTTTTTATCCTCTTTTGTATATATTTATCCATTTTGTAGATATGAGCTTTCCATGGAAATTTTCCATCTTGTCAGTTAAAATATTGAGCATATTAGTTATTTTAAGATCACAATTATTAATATGTACATCTCTGTGGTCCCATTATGCTCTTGAAGTCATTGGTCAATTTTTGTCTTTTTGACACCCAGTGATTTTTTTTTTTAATTTTTCAAATCCCAGGGGCCTCCAAGGCTGTGGATAATGTAATCTACCTTCAGAAACTTGCTTCTGCTTCTAACAGGCAGTTTGAGTAAGGACAGATCATTTTAACACAATTATGGGTTTAATTTCTTTAAAGGCAAGACTTCCATCTTTTATAAGGGTTATTTCTGGTTCACCCTTACTATTAGAATAAGCTCACAACTAAAAACCCTGAAGTATTTTCTAGGGAACTTCTGCTTGATGGGCTTTGAACTACAGTTTGTGCTTCCAGCTCCACAAAACTCCCAAAAGTTCTACTCAGTTTTTCAGTCTTTGATGGGCAGTTTTTAATTGGTTAATGCCTTGAAAAAATGGCTTTGGATGTCAGTTTTAGCTATGTTCCTCCTCTCCCTGGGGCTTATCCCTTGAATGCTCACTGCTTTGGTACCTCTTCAATATATTTAAACTGATTTTGGGGGGTATGCTTTTCTGGTATTCTCAGGGGAAGTCATTGTTTCAAACAAGAACATTGCTGGGAGTAGAAACCTCCACCTATAAATCTGAATCTATTTTATACTGGAAGGACAAATCAGTATAACACAGTGGGTAAAAGCTCACACTCCAGAGTCAGATTGCCCGAGGTTTGCATCTGAGTGCCACCATTTATTAACTGTGTCACTGCTCTAGTAACCTGGACTTTTTGAGCCTTTTCCTATAACTATGAAATGGGGAAATTGATTAATGTATTACATATATTTAGTGTGCAATAAGCATTGCTTGGCAGCACAATCACTTGAACTCTAATACTTACTGCTCCTATTTTTACCACTTTACCACCATGAAAAAATAAAAGTTTAAGTTTCTTCACATGCCCTACTTTGTACTCTAAGGACTCTTTGAAATAGATATTACTATACTAACCTACCCCCTTTCAATTTCAGACAAACCAAGTTTTAGATCATGTAAATGACTTAGTACAGAGATTACACTACTAAGTGACAATTATACACTAGTTCCTTTGATTTCAAATTGTGAGTTGTTTTTATAAAGTTATTCATAGAGCAGTAATGATATTTAGGGTCTGCCTGGCTTAATGTTGATGTGCCCTAAAAACATGACATAGGTATTTAGATTCAACATTTAAAGATTACCTAATCTTATACCATAATTCCATAAATGGGGAAATCAAGACTTAGAGGGAGACAGGTTTTTATCTTGTTCACACAGATGGAAATGGGCAGAGTTGATGGAGCTAGAGCAAGGCCCGGAGACTTTTCTCTACTTCAGATAGCTCCTTCTATGGCAAAAATAGCTGTGATTTTGACCCTGAAATATCATTAGTAGTAGCCCTACATCCTCCCCCTTCAGAGAGTGGCAAAGCAACGGAGGGGTGATCTTATCCCTCATGCAAATGCCTTATTATTATATTACACCAGCTTAAGGATTTTATCATGAAATTTAAAAATTTAAGGCAGCATTATCTGCTCAGCCAGGAGGTGAAGTCAAGATGAATGTTTATGATGTGTTCAATTCAATTACTGGTTTATTGTGTGTGATTTGGGCTATTATAAATCAGTTCAAGTACAGCTTTCCCCTGCTATCTGAAAGTAGAACCTTTCTATGACACCTGTTCTAAGCTAAAATGGCATAAGGCGAAAGGTGGCCCTCACTTTCTGAAAGTTTGCATTTAGGCCACTTGGCTTTTATGGAAGAGCTATATTAGTACCTGTTTTCCCTAACTGGGAAAACCCAGAGTTTTTCACTTTTACAGAAACAGTTGTTATCCTATTAATGTAGACTTTTACAAAAGCCAGGTGGTACAATGTGAACTTTCAGAAAGCCGGAGATACCTAGCTATAAAATCAATTTCTCAAATAGCCTTAGAGTTTTGTGTGTTTTGTTTTTATTTTTGCTTTTACATTTCATGGAGAATGCAGTAACTCTCCATGGAACAAATAGCATCAACCTTTATTGGAAATACAAACTGCTTTTGGGTGGTTACATGTTAAAATTATACTGTGGCCTTATTAAACTTTGTTGAATCATTTATTAAGAAAACAATTGCTGGGTGCCTGTAATCCTAAGGGATAAACTTTTTTATTTTTTAATTTACCTTTATTGTTGAAAGTATTACAGATGTCTGTTTTTTCCCCATTGACCCTGTCTAGCCCACACCCACCCCTTCTCCACCCGAGGCCTTCATCACACAATTGTCTGTGTCCAGGAGATATGCATACATGCATATACATTTTTTTGTTAATCTCTTTCCACCCACTCTTCCCTCTGAGATCCAACAGTCTGTTCCATGGAATCAGTCACATGTTCACTCCTAGACAGACAACAGTTCTGGCTATCTGTGAGAATCATGTAAAAGCATGCTTACTTCTACACAGCAAGCATGTCAAACTTAAGGCCCTGAGGCCTAAGTTTGACATGCTTGCTCTACAGGAATCTTATGAGTGGAGTTTGCAAAAAGACCTTTTTTCCAAAAGAATTTTTTCTTTGGGGAGGGCAGGAGAGCTTGGCATAAAAGCAATAGGTCTCCCATAAAACTCTCTGCATCTCATTTTGTGCTGAGTCACCCAAGTTGCTGATGGGGGAGAACAATATAGCTTGAAGTTAATGGAATCCTAGATGAAAGGAACATTTTTTATCTTTATTCTAATGGGCTTTGTCTTGAATCTGTTGCCATCTTTTTTTTTTAAGCCATTTCCTTTTTTTCCTTATTTTTCTCTCATAATCAAAAACATTTTTTCCGATGTGCACACACCTGTAAAGTGAATTATTTTTTTTTAAAAAAAATCTGTTAACAGTCCCTTTCTTTTGAGTAGTATTCTTTTTTTCAATTTCAACTTGCATCTAGTTTGTGAAGGAAACTGGGCCATCCGGACCTTCGATTTTTCACCTCTCCTCCTTTTAGCATTTGCTGCAGCTTTCTTTAACTCATAAACTCCTCTAAATTTAGTAAACACTGTCTTGGATGACTTCGTACTTTCAAGTTGCTGCTTCACTTTTCAACTCCTTCTTCAAAAACTTATCACTACTGTAATCCTCACAATGATTTAAACCTTTGTTTGCAATGTGACAATTGCAAACAAAGGATTAAACAATTCACTGTAAATTGAAGATTTAAAGTATTGATTCAACATAGAATTGGGATTCACAAAGACAATCAGAAACTGCAAATCTTACCTCCAAAGATTAAATAACTGATTTTTGGGGTAGAGGTAGGTATTTGGGATGAATGCTCCTTTTTAGTTCTCCTAAAATAATATCAAATTTGCCTCCAGGAAACTATGACTCGTGTCATGTCAAAGAGGGTATAGTAATTTTCCAACTGGACAAATAATAAGCCCATATGTATGTACCTTTGCCCTAAATATTCTGTAGAAAGAATATATTGCCTTTCTTTTAGGAGAAGCTTGTCTTTCCCTGAAGGCCACAATTTCTCAAGGTAAAAACCAACAAGAATCAACAAAAAATTGATTCTTTAAAACTGAAAAAAAAAGTGAGGTTATTATATCTGAGGCCTTTAAAAAAATAACAACTTTATTGATATATAATTCACATACCATACAATTCATAAAATCGTATAATTCAATGACATTTCGTATATTCATAGGGTTGTACAATCATCACCACAAAATTCATTAGAATATTTTCAGCATCCCATAAAGATACTTTGTATCCATTAGCAGTCACTCTACAATCCCCATTTTATGAAAATTAGTCCCTATTGGAAGTTCTAGTGGTGAACACTGTATGTGTCATACTTGTTCACTTATTTTAGAGGACTGGGAGCCCGAGAGGGGACTCTATACACACTCCATCAATGGCCTTCTTTGCCTACTGCAGGGCTGGATTGAACATTGAACACTGAATTGCTGGGTGGAGTGTGATCACTCAAAGTGCATCTGAGCTCAGCCCAGAACCCTGGTGCCCTGACTCCCAGCTTACAGCTTTTTCTACCATCACACTGCTTTCTTTGGAATAAACTTTTAAAGATGTGGTGAATGCTTTATCCAAATCCAATACCAAATTCCTCCCCAACTTGCTGAACAATGCCTAACATCTCTTTCCTGGAAAACCTCACCCTTCTTTGTAGAAAATGGGGCACATATAGAAAAGGGGCCAATATTCACAGCAGAATGCAATGAGCTACATTCTGGGCTTCCATAGAAAAATTGGAGGCTTAGGCCTGAGAAGGATAAAAGGACAACTAGCAATCCTTGGGAGGCCACTGACTCTTTCTGACTTCCCACTGACAGGCCTGCTCGGAGGCAGGAGGAAACTGAATTATTTCCAGGATGAATTGCTCTGAGGTCCGGTAACAGTCTTTAGTGCTTCAGTTCAGTAACAGCCTTCGGTGCTTCAGTGAATTTGACCAGAGAGAAAACACAGTCCTTGTTTGTCTTTCTTGATAAAAAAATTTACTGAAGAGGCCGCCAAAGTCTTCAGGTCGAAAACCAACATAGCATAATTGAAAAAGGTATACATGAGTAAAAGTTGAGGTCCAAGGGTACTGTTTTGGGAGAGAGAAGTCAGACTGATGCATCTTTTCCATTGAAATAACAGGAAGCTCTATTGTAACTTTTGCATTAAAAAAAACAGGTTTGTTTTGTCTGATTCTTGGAAAATATCTTGCCTTGAAAGAGAGTGCAATTGGAAAGGTATAATCTTGGGCAAATCAAACAACAAACAACCAAACATCATAGCCTTGGAAAAAGTATTTCTTCTATATAGTCCTTCTGATTGCAATATGCATCATGGGACTGGTTTGAAGGATAGATAATAAGATGTCCCTAAAATTGTGTAATAGTGCCTGGAACACAGCAAGTAGCTAATATTATGACTATTATTGAGTTCTCCTGCCAAAATATATCCTCATGTTCCCTCTCTTCAATCCTATTCCCAAAGAGACTGAAAACTTAGTTTATGCCAAAGGGATAGTGATGAGAGGGGACTAATATTTACCCCTCCCAATGACATTTACAATTACCTAGGGATAGTAAAAGAATAAATGAAATGTTTATCAAATGGTGGAATTTGGCTGTAAGTCAACCACTGGAGAAACCATTTAGGGAAATGCGATGGGCCCTCAAATTAATATAGTAATAGTAAAGGAGCTCCTTACTTGATGTGTAAAACCACCCCCAAAGACTTACAGTAAATGTCTTTGCTCCAGACATCAGCTCCGGTGTGAGAGACTCCAATATGAGTCTTCATAATGACAAAGTTCCAACATCTGTATCAGTCATGAGTTACAGTCAGGCTCTAGGTAAGAAACAGAAGTTTGTGCTACTCAGTTTTTCTTTCTGTCAAATGAGTTTAACTGGCTCACTCCCAGATAAGTGGGGATGTGTAACTCTCCACCGAGTTTAGAGTAGTGATGTCAGGGCTGGATATGAGGATAGAATTTTCCTGTATGTAAGACATGAACTGCTATGGACATTAAACTATCACAAGAAATCTATCTTGCCTGCTCATCCCAAAGAGTTGTTCTGTAATTCAATGAGACAGTCTGTGTGATGATACTTTGAATGTCAGAGTATTATTATTGCAAATTTATGAGAAACTTTTGTTTTTAAAACAGAGGGAGAAAAATGCCTTCACCATTAAAAGTATAAACCATATTTCACAGCTATTTGATGCATTCTGAATTTAAAGTTAACATAAGACAAATAAATTAGTTATTCTATGGTTATGAGTCATCAAATCTAAGAAATGAAAAAGAATATTGTGTTTACAGATCAGAGTCTTGTGTTGTAGACCTAGCGATCCCATTTAGCAATTATGTGACCTCAGGCAAGTAGTATAACCTTAGTTGTACCATCTTGGGAAAGAACAAAGGAAATTATGCCTGGCTTAGAAATATCAGGTAGAGTCTTACTAGGATTAAATTAGTGATCACGATGTAAAAGCATTTTGTCAATGAAAATGTACTGTATAAATGTAATAATGGGTAAAACTTAAAGCTTGAAATAGCACTTTTTATAAATGTCACCAGGCTCAAACTCACCAGCAATTTTTGCCATGGTATTGAAGATGACATCCTTCTGATAAATCTACTTCATGTCCATCACCAAACATTTAAACACACACACACACACACACACACACACACACACACACACACACACACACATCTAAAATGTCAGATCGGTCCTCAGAGAATAAGTGGATGAAATCCACGAGTGAGCTGGACCTAACCCTTCTGATCCATTGCTATGGAGGATACACAAGGAGCTTTTTCCTTCTCCTGGAAATTACTAAACTCCTGTGAGCATACCTGGGATGGAGAACTCTGGCTGGCTGACTTCATCCTGAGGCTGTGACGACACTGAGAGCACCTGGAAAGGCATCAAGACAATATCAGAAAGATTGCTTTCTTCTCTATTATCTCTTCTTATTATTATGAAGAACAGGCTATCAGTTGAAATCCTGCAGTAAGAGAAAAACAAGTGGCATTCAAAGGTGCACAACCAAGTGTTTGATTGGAACACTGATACTACATGTGCCTTCCCAGAGCTACCATCCTCTAATGACCCACACCCTCACTCTTTTGGGGTATAGGCATTTGCAGTGAAAACCAAGTTTCAGCTTGGCTCATCCATCATGATCTATCATATGGAAACATTTAGGGCTGTATTTAAATGTCTTTGATAAATTAATAATTTAAAAAAACACTCCCTGCAGCCTGGTTGGTATGGCTTAGAGGTTGAGTGTTGATCTAATAAGCCAAAGGTCATGGTTTCATTCCTGGTGGGGGCACATGCCTGGGTTGTGGGATTGATCCCCAGTGTGGGGCATGCAGGAGGCAGCCCATCAATGATTCACTCTCATCATTGATGTTTCTGTCTCTCCTTCTCCCTTCCTCTCTGAAATCAATAAAAATATATTTTAAAAACCTGCAGAAAAATGGTCCCAAAGTTTATTTAGGTTTTATTTATTTTGTTTTAATGTTTTTATTATCATAGACAAATTTAAAATGAGACAGAAGGTGTAGGGATTTGGTTATGTACTAGATTGAGTCTTAACTTTATTTTCACTGTGTGATTTTTAGGTTGCACAATTAATGTGTGCAAGGGCACAATCTCAGATAATGTAAAGAATCAAAGAAAAAATAGGAAGCCTTCTTTACAATACTACTATTTAAGATATAAGAAGTGTTTTAAAAGTAAGAACCAACAATAGACTCATAAGAAATTACAGTTGAGGTTAGAAGCCAAAATAAAATATAAATGTAATTAGAACCAGAACTTGGAAAAACAGTCCTTAATAGATCAAGTAAATTTAGTAAGAGTGTGCACTCTGACCAATTACTATAAAAGGATATTTCAAACAAATTACTAATTATATTTTTATGGATAACTAATAATAGGTAAAATAGAAATGTGCAAAATTTTAGCAGAATAGACTTGAGTGTTCTATTACCTATCCGGCATCGAGAGCAAATGCCTAGATAAAAATAAATCATGGTATTTCTTACCATATGTAATCATTGCATCACTAACTAAGTTCATCTTATTTAGGTGTTTGTAGCTACATAATTTATCTTTGGTTGAAGTAATAGAAATACAGTCCTTTCAAAAAGGGATCCAACAACACCCAATAGGAAAAGGATAGTGTCTTTAACAAATGGTGCAGGGAAAACTGGAAGAACACAAACAGAATGACACTGGGTCCCTATCTCACATCACTCACAAAAATTAACTTTAAATGAATCAAAGACTTACACATAAGACCTGATACCATAAAACTCCTATAAGAAAACATAGAGCAGAATCTCTTCAATATTGGTCTTGGCAATCATTTATTTGGACATAATGCAAAGAGCACAAACAGCAAAAGCTAAACTTAACAAATGGGACTACTTCAAATGCAATGGGTTCTGCACAGCAAAATAAACACCTAACACAATGAAAAGACAATCTAAAATGGGGGGAAATTTTTGCAAACTATATATCAGATAAGTGTTTATATCCAAAAAAGAGGGTAGGGGAGCTCCTTGCTTTTATCTATAACCACTTAGCTTAGCCTTCAAGGCAGAAGTTCAGTACAATGCATAGTGCACCACAGAGTGCTGTTAACACTACAAAAAGAATGTAGCATGGTCCACATTCTCAAGGAACTTAAAATATTGTTTCAGAGACCACAATGACCCATTAAAACAAAAGGGAGAATGAAAGGACAGGAGAGAGGGAAGAAAGCAGGGAGGGAAGGGAGGAAGAGTGAGAGAATCAACTCATAATTATCATTCCATAAAATAAAAGGAAACATGGGAGAATAGATAATCAGTTACTGAAGATTTTGGCAAGTTATTTCCTCTCACTGGGCAGCAATTCTCCAAATTTAACATAAGGAAATTAGATCATGTCAGTGATTTCTAGGTTATTATATTCTCAAATAAGTGAAATTTCAAAAATTAAATTTAGATGACCAAGATAGAACCCTTAGCCTTCAATTTTACCAAGTACTAGCAAGAGCATTAAAAACAACTTCTACCTGTCACTGCTATTTTTTTTAGCATTTTCTTAACAGCAAAAAGGGACATAACCACAGAAAAAAACAAATAGGACACTGCATTTGTTCATTTACTCAAAAGATTGATATTCAATGCCTGTTTGGCATTATGCTCTCCTGATGGCATAAATACTGTGGTGAGAAAGCAAGCACACATGTCCCAAGGAAGATGTCCTGAGGATTAGGGCATGACAACTATTGCAATCTATATATTATACAGATTTATTTAATCACTCTGCATTAACTAGTGAAAACATGCAAACATCCATTCTTATATCAGAATCTTGAAACTACCTATGGTTAATAGGGCCCAGAGTCTCTATCATCCTATATAATAAAAGGCTAATATGCAAATCAACTGAAAGGCAGAATGACAGGTCACTGTGATGCTCACTGACCACCAGGCAGCATGCACGGAACATGGCGGGTGTTGGCAGCAGGTGGCAGGGTGTGGAACATGGTGGGCATCAGCCGCAGTGGAATGGTAGAGAAGGTGAATGGGAGCTCCAGACCAAGACAGGGCACTGTCATCAGGGCAAACCTCTGGTAATTACTGAAAATTCTTTGTTCCTGTGCACTGCAGTCCTGCCAGGTGCTCACACCTGCTGCTCACACAGTGCCATAAGTGGGTACAAGTGGCAGCTGTTGGCCCTGATCACCCCTGAGGGCTTCTCCGCTTCCCCCTGTTCTTGGAGGAGTGAGTGGAGCCACAGCCACCACTTGCACCCACTGACAGCGTCAGCCCCACTCACACCTGCTGCTGGTGCTGGCCCCAATTGCTCTGCACCATCAGTGGGTGTGAGCGAAGCCGGAGCCATCAGTGTGTGGGAATGGGCAGTAGCAGGAGCTGGCTGCTGAGAGACAGGGGTCCAAGGACTATGGTGGGAGGGGCTGGGCAGGGGCATGAAGGATGGGCTGAGACCTTCCCCTGTGCCCACCACAGCCTTGCAGCCCATAGGCCTTTCAAGGTACACAAATTTGTGCACTGGGTCCCTAGTCTATATCTACACTAATAAAAGAGAAACATGCAAATTGATCATCTCTCCGCTACACCCACCAGCCAATCAGGAAGGAATATGCAAATTAAAGGACAAAGATGGAGGCCACCCAGATGCTCTAGGCTCAGAGTGGTATGGCAGGGCAGGGCAGGGAGCCTGCTATGAGAGTGAGTTGGGGGGGGGGAGGCACGAAGGGATCTACAGGAGCAGCACTCCAGCCACAGCAAAGACAAAGACTGCAGACTCTGGCCAGACTCTGGCCTCAGCAAAGACAAAGAAGGCAGACACTGGCCAGAGCAAAGGCCTGGGTCCTGAGTGCCAGAGGAAAACCAGTGCTGAAAGCCAAGGGAAGGAATGCCTATTGCATGAATCTCTTCATGCTACAGGCCTCTATCCTATATAATAAAGAGCTAACATGCTAATGAGACCAAACAGCAGGTCATCAGAAGACCTTCTGGTCAAAGTTGACTGGACAAAGCCAGGGATGTGAAGGCCTGAGCCCCTTGCATGAATTTCATGCATCAGGACTCTAATATATATATAAAAGGCTAATATGCTACATGTCCTTATGATCATCTGCTATGAAGTGCACTGACCACCAGGGAGCAGACAGTGAACGCAAGGAACTGCCATGATGCACTCTGACTGGCACCACAAACCAGGCACCAACAAACCAACAGTAAGCTTCCCCCAAGTGGGACACAGGCCCTGCCACCACCCTAGAACGACACCCTAGCAAATTGCAGCAAGTCCTACTGAGACCCCATGGTGAAAAATGTGGCTCACAGCCCCAGCCCAGAAATGGCTGCTGTGGGCACAGGATTAATGATGTCACATACCAACACTCAGCTTCCTCTCCCTAGCAATTAGCCTCCTTGGAATTTCTTCAGCCCAGAAACACAACTTGCTTTATAGCCAGGTACAAACATTTTACACTTTAACTAAATGTTTGTAAAGCATTTTCCCTTGTCTTATCTCATTTGATCCTCACAGAAGTCCTGGAGTAGATAGTTAGGAGAACTCGGTGGAATCCTATTTTCTTTTCATTAGCTGGAAAACAGATTTAGAAAGTTTAGAAACTTGATCAGACTGAAAAGAAGAAATGGTGGACCTTGAAAATGACTTCAGGTTTTCTCACTGTGCAGAATATAGTCAAATACTGCTATAGTTAACTATTTAACCCTGTGTTCTCTAATAATATGATCTACAATAATAATG
Source organism: Vespertilio murinus (assembly GCA_963924515.1). Classification (NCBI taxonomy): domain Eukaryota; kingdom Metazoa; phylum Chordata; class Mammalia; order Chiroptera; family Vespertilionidae; genus Vespertilio; species Vespertilio murinus. Next base: position 17,777,443 of record OZ004708.1, on the reverse strand, counting down.
TGCTTTGTGTTGATATTTACTGCTGTGTTGCTGACAATTACCTAAAAGAGAAGTTGGGGAACTTCACTGGGCTGAAAATGTTTAGCTAAATCAGAAAGCAGGTCTAATTAAGCAAGTTTATTTTATATATATAAAAGGCTAAGTTGACTTGCACATGCACATTACATATAGAGCTCTTGCTGGCACCAATCACACATGTGTGTTTCAATCTGTCATTGTCAATAGTGAATTTGGCTGACTTATCTATTACAGCAAAAGGGCTAATAATGATATTAAAATATTTCTTCTAATTAAATTCCTTTCAATGTGCATGAATCCACTAGTAAATAATAAGTGAGAATGGGGAATCAATGTTGGTTGGAATAATTTAAAACTAATAAAAGAGAAGTAGACCACAACGGCCTTTTATTTTCATTTGAGTTTGGTGGCAAATGAGGTAAATAAGAAGTCCTCAACCTTGCTTGGAGTATGTTTTTTCTTTATTCACTGGCATAAAGGGTAATACATTTGCAAGTTTACCCCATGTTGGACTGCCAGTTGTGAGTGTCCCCCCATGTCCCATGTGGTTAAGGGTTCGGGTTCAGAGTTCTGATTCTGGAAGAGGCCGCATACAAATGAAAGAAAATATTAATTTGGAAATATTGGAGGCCAGGCAGGAGCCCAACTCAAGGGGAAGGACTGCACCCCCTCTGACATTGCTATCCATTTTATTAAGACCATGGGATACACCCTTTAGGCAGGCAATTCCAATAATAGCCAATCAGCAAGGATTTACATAAAACTAAAAGGTGGAAGTTGCTTTAGCTACTATTGTCTCAACTAGACAGTGGATGCTTGGCTCTGACCTTTCAGAGCCTCAAAGTTGACCAGTCTTTCAAGTTCCTTGTCCACACTACTCTGCTAGTAAAGGCAATGGGCTGCTTCCAACATGCATTTAAGATATTATTAATTATCAACATCATCTTTATTATATTACCTCTCTGGTAATGCAAAATGGGGGATGGCATTTTAACTTTTCCACAATACTGATGGACAGGGAAGACATAATGTTTCTAGAAGAGAACAGAAAAGCTATTTCTTTTAATTTGGGTAGTGTCTTTTCCTTAGGGGGTGTGATTATTAAGCACTGGATTAACATGCCCAGATTTTGTCCAGGCCTAAATGAGAAGACAAGTGAGTGTATTTATTGCAGTCATTGCCTGATTTGTGTTATCATTTGTTTGTGCATGTGATGAAGGCTCTGACAAGTTTATTTTGGGTTTCTTGGTAATTATTTATAATAAAAGAGAGTGAGAAGATTATCTTCCATGGCTTTCAAAGAATCATTCTTGTAGCAATGAGATAGGCAGGATAAAATTGTTGTCCCTCACCCTAAAGTTCCTATTAAATCAGGCCTACCATCCAAGATAAATGACTTTAGGAGAAATTCAAATGAATATAACTGAAGAATATAATCAGGCCTACTACTAGCCTGACAGGATTGGCTTGGAGGAGGGTGAGAAAGAAATAAATTGGACCTGTAGCATAACTAAGTATAGACAACACAAATCTTGTCAACATTGAGTCATGAGAGGTATGACTAAATGATGTCCAGTTGTCATGGAGAAGCACAAAGTGAAAGAGAGTAATAATGATTAAGTGCAAGGACATGGTAATGAGAAAGGCATTGACACTGACTCAGGGGTCATGGAGACCTTTGTTCTAGTTCTGATTCTGTTGCTAATTCACTGCAGAACATTGGGAAAATCACCTGCCTTCTTCCTGTTTCAGTGATCTCTTTGCTTTATGCACTGGATGGGTTATGTGATCCTGTTCCATGGGATGATGGATAAATGGATGAATATACTTACACAATCAGGAATTAATATAATTGGTGATTGAGAGTAAAGACAGTGTGGTCAAACAAATCAGGATTCAAATATGGATCTACCACTCACCAGGCACATAGTTAAACCATGTTATGAATCTCTGCCTAATTCTCTTCATTGGTGATATAGGAATAAGAATAATACCAACATTATAATTTTTGTGATGATTGAATAAAATATGCATGTAAAGCACTTAGCTCCATGCCGGGTACCCAATGGTATTATTAATATGGGCACTGCTGATGGGCTTTTCAGGTCAGTCATATCCCCACCAGGCAGCAGCTGCAGCAAAGATAAAGTCTCTCTATCTTTTCTTCATCACCTGACTACACAAAATAATAAACCCAAAAGGCTGACTAAAGAAAGTGAACTCAGAATTATCATCAGATGTGGAAACTAGCAGCCAGCACATTTTCCTTGTGCATCAAAAATTATACATATTCGCTAGAGGAGCTTACACAAACTAGAAATCAGAGTTTGCCACCTCATTTCTGCCCCCTTTAGCTCCCTGGCTTCAGCAATATGATTAAAGCAGAAGAGATGTCAAATGCCACAGGGCTAGGGAAAATGGACAAAGGCAACCTCTGTTTCTCCTAGGATAAATCCTTTCTGGCAGAAATCTGAATCAGTTCCAATATTTCTCCTCTGGAAAGACAGGTCTGTTTTCACTATACTGAGTATTTCATCAAATGTTCTCAAAGTAAAAGAAATTCTATTTAACAAATATTGATTGCATAGCTATCATAAGTCAGGCACGGCACATAAGACTGTGCAAGGGGGAGGTGTTTGTAAGTTGAATATGACAATTTCCCCTGCTCTCCTTTTCCCTCACCACTTCTAATTACAAACACATAATGCTTAGAGAACTGAGAAGCATAGAATACCTTGCACAAGTTTGTTCCCCCAACTACCAGCATCAGCATCATAGGGTTGGAGGGACTTGTTGGAAATGCACATTCTCAGACAGCCCTACTTTCTATCTCAGAATCAATATTTGACCTTGAGTAAATGATTCAATGTTCTTGTATCTGTTTCTCAACTATAACATGGGAACATAATAGCTTTTCTACTTTTTAAAAGATATGTTTTTATTGACTTGAGAGAGAGAGGAAGGCAGAGGGATAGAGAGAAAGATCAATTGGCTGCCTGCTGTAAACATCAATCGGCTGCCACCTGCATGACCCCCACAAGGGATCAAACCCAAAACTAGTGCATGTGCCCTGACCAGGAGTTGAACCAGTGACCTCTTGGTTCATGGGTCAATGCTCAACCACTGAGCAATGCCTGCTGGACTATCTTTCCTACTTTTGAAGCATATTTGTTATACAATCATAGCAGTCTTCAGACTGTTCTTTGCTGACCTCCTGCTGCAGGAAGTGTTACATAGGGTCCAGCTGATCCCCACATTTCCACTTCAGGAGAAATTCAAATGAATATAACTGGAGAATATTCCAGTTACATTCAGACTCCTCCTGATGACTGGATCCATAGAGGATGCTAAGACACATCCTAGGAGACATGGGCTCTTCAAATGTCTGGCATCATCTTAAGACTATCTGGTGGCTTTCCTTGACCTTTCCTAGACCACATGGCATTTAGGATGATTCACCTAGTCTTCTATCTCTTCTTAGCACTCATTGCATCTTGACTCTCCCCATCTTAGTAATTTCCTCCCCATTTCCTTTTACACAGGCATTTTTCCCTAATAAATTCATGTCATATTTAATCCCATTTTTGAGCCTGTGTCACAAAGTACATAGATTAATGCCTTTATCTCAGAGAATTTTATTTAAAAGAAATACATCCTCTGGTTTGCAAAAAGTGTGCTGATATCCCCCTTCCATAGGTGCCAATCATAATGCATCAATCCCACTGTATTAGATTTATTATAAGATAATATAGATATGAATGGCATCAAGATATACTACCTCAAAATAGGCCACTTTAGCATAGAATAACTTCACCCTGAATGCAATTGAGAATTAACAGCTCTAGGAAGAGTTCCCTGCCCTCCCATTTTTTGCCTAAAAGCAGAATACAAATCTCTTATTATTGAAGCAGCATAAATTTCCTTGTGAAGGTATCTCCCTCTCCCATACCAAGAAGAGAATGACTCTTTTACCAGAGATGGACAGCCAGCACCAGGATGACTCTGCATAAACAAGCCTTACTAAAATAACACTTATTTTCCATCCATCCCCCTCTCCCCCATATATTTTCTAGTCACTTGCACACAATTTATCATTTCTTGAAGAGCTTTCCTTTGTTAAAATGGTACACAGCCCCCAAGTCTAGCTATTCTAATTGTTACTTATTTTATATGAACACTACTATTAAAAAAACGCTACTAAACTTGTATGCCCTTTGTTCTATTAATCTGTATTTTGTTGTTTAATTCACAGACCCCATACCCACTGAACCTAAGAAGATAGAGGAAATGTTTCTCCCTGACAAATACAAAGGTGGCATTGTACAGTCTCAAATCTAGATTCCAGTTTTAAGAACCAACTTCTGCTTCATTTAGAGTCTGCATCATAGTCACTATTCCTGAACATTCTTCTTCTGGTACCCACAGAACTCTGTTAGAGTTGTGATCTGACCTTTCCTATGATTTTCATTTTTATCTTTCACCTGAACCATGGAACCTGCTGAGAGATTTCCTAGAAATTCATTGGTCATCTTCCTGAACATGTGCACTCTACTTTCCCCCAAGATTTCCTAACAGCTCTACTTAACTTCAAGTCACTTGCTCCTTTGCTCTAGCTTAAATATAATAGTTAAAAGTTCAAGCTCTGGAGTCCTGCACTCTTGAATTTCAATTTCAATGTGTTGCCCCAGTGGATGGATACCATTGGACATACTGCTAACAACCTCTCTGAGTCTCAGTTAAGCACCTAAGTCTTGGAGTTATGGAGAGTCATCTAGGAGAAATTTTCACAAAGGGCTCAGCACAGAGGCTGATACTTAGTAAGTGTTCAACATATAATAACTACCACTGTTATCATTGCCATTACTACTTGGAGGAACCATACTTTGAGCACCATACTTTGTTTTTAAGTACAATTAATTTCTTAAGTTCTCATTCTGCTTTGAGGGAATGGAGAGTCAATACATTCTAGTCACTAGTTCTTTCTGCTGCCCCATTTTGTTGCCTGTAGAATGTACTCAAGCCCTAAGATAGGATGTACTCATATCTCACAAGGAGTTGTGTTAAATCAACCCCATCAAATTAGGAATGTGAAAGGCCCTTGAGAAATACCTACTAAAGTTACCTGGAAACAAAGATTGTGTTTTAGTTAATCTGGCTTCCTTTAGTAATAGCACAGTACTTGACACTTAGTACAGCCAAGAGACGTTGAATGGGAAAGCAATTAAGTATTCAGGGAAAGGAGATGCTTCTTCCACTCTTGATGCGTCCTTCCATGGGGTGGGGATGTCAATATGTATGACACTTCTGCATGTTTCTATTCATATACTCATTTCGCCAAGAGTCAAAGTGGGTATACTCTTGGTGAAACCAGTATATGAGCAGAAACTTGCATGATTGTTAATTTGGGGGAGAAAAAAATGCATGCTCCCCTCAACTTTTCCCTTATTTTTCCTCTTATGAGTGCACTGGCCACAGGAAGCAGGTACTCACTCTACTTGCTCCTACATGCTGTAAGTCTAGCCATGGGGTTTGATGAGGAAGCCCATTGGCTCTAAAATTACATATACCCTCCAATCTAGTCTTAGCAATTGTGAGACATTATAACCTCTATCTGCCTTATTCTTTGTCTTAGTTCTCAGTTTGTTCAGAATTCAGGCAGGAAAGGGGGTCCTATTTATTAGTCAACTTTGAAGACTTAGAAGGTAAGATATTTCAATAGCCTAAAAATGGATTTACTCTTTGACTTGCATTTTTCAAGTCCAGGAATTTGTACTAAGAGAACAATTAGTAATTCAATCAAAGACTTTAAAAATTAAATATCTCTATGTGATAAAAATGATATACAATCCTCTGAAATCATTTTTTAAAGAATATTAATGACATTAGAAAATTCTTGTGGAACGATATTAAGAAGGCATGACTCAAATAGTGTAAACACACACAAACACACAAATATTAAATATACATCTTAAACCTATATATTAATCATATGGGAACAAACTAGCTTTTTTTCTCTTTCCTAACAGAGAAATCCTGATGGGTTGACTACTATGGCTATTTAAATGGTATCTCACCCCTAAGGTGAGAGGGAAATGGCACAGGATTGGGAGAGCAGAGTCTGGATGGGTGGAATTCATCTGATTCTGCTCCTGCCCACTGTGATTACTGTGTCCTTTCCTCTGCCTGTAAAACTACCTGTAACAATGATCTCTAAGCCTCTTTCCCTATGCCAACATGTTAGGATTCCATGATCTTATCACTACAAAATTAGGCAATTGACAATTCTTTAGTGAATCAGAGTTCTGTTACCTAGTTAAGTCACTGTAATACCCAACACTGCACCAAATGGATTTACTGGTGAATAATACCAGAACCATACTTCCATATTTACAATTTTTTTTGTTCTCTCTCTCTCTCTCTCTCTCTCTCTCTCTCTCTCTCACACACACACACACACACACACACACACAAGTCCTTCTGAAGAGGAAGAAAATATGTTGGCCTTTTTAAAAATACATTATCATTTAAAATCCTCAATGGCTTTATTTTTTAAAAAAAAGACATTCTCTTATGTTTTCCCTGCAGATGCAAAGGCATTCACAAAATTATGGAAAAAAGCACATAAAGAAATATAATAGCTATCATTTTTATTTGTTTTTAAAACAGAAAAATAATTATTTCTATTTAGTTGCTCATTGAAATGCTATTATTCTTAATTTCTCAATTGTTTCTTCATCTGACATAACTCGGCAAAATGAGTTAGTTGCCCACCCCCCATCTCTGCTTGATCATACTTTCATAAGCTTTGGTTGTTTCAGAAGGATAATGACAAAATCAGCAGGTATGATTCCTGCTGGATCCTTTCTCCCTGAGATGGGACATTTTTCTAATCACCTCAGCCCATACCTTTCAGATATGAGAGGGACTTTAATAAAATAGAAATAACCATGACTTTCTATTTTTCCAGAAATGAGGTCTCATATTTCACTATATTTTAATTAAGTAATAAGTTATATGTCAAGAAAAATTAAAGCTTTGAAGGTCAAACATTGCTTAATTAAAAAATTGGAAGGGCTTCTTTTTGTTCAACTATTTTGAAAGCACCAGAGACTTTTACAGTTACCTGGGGAGTCAAGGGAAATAAAGTAATGGTCAAACAAGCTAATACTCTGCCTTGGAATTCAGACTCATGCTCTCTCCTGCTGGGCTGCACTGGCTTCCACAAAAGCCTATAAATGTGATACATAAATTGAATTTATGGCATTATTACCTAAGGCAGCAAACAGGTAATTCTCTGAAAGTACTATTAAATGGCAGAAAATCTCAGCATTTGTTAGATTTTTAACTGATGTTACAAAAATGTTACAAAAAATTAAATCTTTTATGGACTCTTTTCCCCAGTATATTTTCATTTTTTTAGGCACGATCCTAGAAACACTTTAATTAGAATCCTCTTAGGAGTCTGATACAACACAGACCCTATAGACCCACCCCAAATCAATGAATCCAAATCTCTGGGAATAGACCCCTGTAATCTGTATCATATTAAGTCCCCTAGGTGATTTTTATGCACACTAAAAGTTGAAAAACTGTAGATCTAGTCCAATTTTCTCATTTTATCAATGAGAAACTAAGACTCAGAGGGATGAAGTATCTCTGTCAACAACCTGTGTCTTCCAACTTCATGTTCAGATCCACTTCCACCAAACAATCAGACTACCTATGTGAGCCCATACAGCAGAGTTTTCCCACTTTTAGGTTAATAAGTATGCTTTAAGAAGCACCCTTGCCCCAACAATTTATTTGTCACATAGGCAATATTCCTATATTCAAGATTTAAAAGGTATTAACCATTTCATATCATAATCCTGAGTACCACCACTCAACACTTTTCTTTGCTGTCTTCTTGAAATTATACTTCTATCATTAGCATTTGCTGCTTTGTCAAACTTTAGCAATCTGAGATTTTCCTGTACTGGGAGGCTCTGCACATTCCGATAATCATACTCTCTTTATAATTGTAACCACTATTGTCTGAATAACACAAGCACCCAGATATCATCGATCTTATAAATTCACCCAACAGAAAAAGCACAGGCCAAAAAACCCAAAGATTTGATTTCTAATCACTCTCACTCACTCACTAACTCACTGTAAGCAGGCCATTTTCCTTCTGAACCTCTATTTCCTCATTTAAGAAAAAGGGTAGTGTTTTTTTAAAGGGTATTTTTAAAATTATTTTATTCTGTGAAGAAAAGTGGATGGCGGGGAGAAAGGGGACCAGGACCCTTAACTCACAATTGTTCTTGAGAAGTGTGAACAATCAGGAGATGCAAGTATCTCTAATTATATCAAGCTGCCAAAGAAACAACTGTCAAAATATTCTATTATTTGGCTGGTGAGGATCTCCAGGAATTGTTGAGTTCCCTGTGGTTAGCAGGGAAGAGTAAATGAACTCCTGCAGGAGGCGTTAATGAGGCCCCAGCATTTGTGTGGGAGAGCAGAAGAGGCTAGGACTGGGAGAAGGGGAGAAAATAACTCCAGAGGACTTAATCCACCTCTTTCTGCAAAGGCTAAGGAGGCTGGGAGCACCAGGCTCCCCCACAAAGCAGAGCAGAAATTTGACTTGCATTGGAGGCAGTTCCGCTTAGGACAAGCTGTGGCTAAACTGTTCAAGCTAACTAAAGAATTCTCAAATGACTCAGGAAGAAATGCATGTGTGAGTTTGGTTTGTCTTCAATAATTCCACAATGGAAAGAACAAGAAACTAACAGAAATGTGCCCAGGGCACCCAATTACCAATGATTATGATGATTATCCTGAAATGTTAAGGAAATCTGTACATTTGCAGATAAGAAACCTGACTTGAATATCACCTTCCAAGTCACTGTATAAGTTGCTGGATGTTTCTAAGACTCCCTTCCTTTTTCATGGACTGAGATGATAATGTCTTCCCTAGATCTCAGTCACTGTTCTTTCATTCCCTAAATTGGTGAGCATTTGCAACTCAACTGAGATATCTAATCCTCTGTTTCTTAAGGAGAAAGTCAAGAATAAAATTACTACTTTATGATATTGCTTAGAAAACTAAGATGAAGTGCTGTGCATGCTTAGTTTAGATTATGTAAGAATCACTATTATCATCAGTAGATCATACATACAACTTTGCTGGATCATAACAAGTTCAAAGGACATGAAAGAAAACAAATGTACAGTCAATGCTTTGCCTTAGGTAATGATTTTTTTAATTTATTCAGGAGATAGATAATTCTATCCCAATCCAACCACAGGCCAAAGGGAACTTTCACAAAAGAACTGATGTTGACAAGAGAGAACAAAACTCTTTACTCCTAGTATTGCAAATGTGTTCCCATTTCTGAATGACAGGTTTACCATATTCCTAACCTTATCACTTTTCCATTTCACCCCTTTATATGAATTTTTAATATTTTACTACATTTTATTACTTGGAGTATAACACAAATATAAAGACATTAAAGTATAGACAGTTTAATATGGTATTGTAAAATAAAGATGTGTATCTATCACCTAGGTAAAGAAATAGGCATAAATGGCACTCGAGAATCACCCACCTCCTCACCCTGCACTTCCCCATCTTAAATTAATCCTTTCTTTCTCCCATAGGAACCACTGTCCTAAATTCTATACTATTCACTTCCTTTATTTTCTTTATAATTTTACTGCCTAGGCATGCATTCCTAAATAGTATAGTTAGGGCTTTTTAATATAACCATATTATGGAAATACAATTCACACATTATGCAATTTGCTCATTTAAAATGTACTATTCAATGGTATCATTTAAGAGATAAGTGTTCCTAATTTCAGTGTAGTCAAATTTCTATCTTTCATTAAAATAGTTTATGTAGAATTAAAATGATGGTTTTCCTGAAATGCTGGTAGGAATTCTCCAGTCATTTGGGCTTGGAGTTCATTTTGTAGAAAGGTTTTTAATTACAAATTTAATTATTTTAGAAAGTATTCAGTTGTGTGTGTGTGTGTGTGTGTGTGTGTGTGTGTGTGTGTCTTTCAATTTTGAAAGATTTGGTTTTTTAAAACACTTCATGGCATAAAATGGCTCATTGTGACTCATTATTCTTTTAATATTGATTGAATTAAAAGTGATGTTATATTTTCCCAATTTTAGTTGTGTCTCATCCTTTTTTTTTTCCTTTTGATATGTCTTACAGGTGGTTTATCAACTTAAGTATTTCAAAGAAATGTTTGGGATTGTTGATTCTATGACATTTGGAATAATTTATCACTTAATTAATTTTTGCTGTTATCCTCTCTGCTTTTTTTAAAATCTATTTTGTTATTCTTTTTTCTAACTTCATTATGTACTCTTAACTTATTAACTTCCAGTCTTTTTAACTTCTACTATGTATACTTATAACTATGAATTTCTTTCTAGTCACTATTTTAACTGCATAATTTGTGACGTATAGTAATTTTATGGTCTTCTTAATGTTCTACTTGTGCTTGAGAATCACATAAAACAATAAGTGTTATAACTGTACATATTCTACAGTTATAACACTTATTGTTTTATGTATTTTCACTAGGTAAACTTATTTAATAACTAGAGTCCCGGTGCACAAATTCGTGCATGGAGGTGGGGTTCTCAGCTTGGCCTACACTCTCTCCAACTGGCAGTCAGACATCCCTCTTGCAATCCAGGATGACTGGCTCCTAACCACTTACCTGTCTGACTGACTCCTACCCCTCTGCCTGCCTGCTTAATCTCCCCTAACTACCTCTGCCTCGGCCCCCACTACGCTGGCTTTGTCCGGAAGGAAGTGGGATGTCTGGAAGATGGCCAGTCAACCCAATCTAATTAGCATATTACCCTTTTATTAGTATATATAGATTATATAGGATAGGATTGCTTAAATGGGGAATAAAAACCTTTTTCAGCAGAAGATGCTCTTGGTAAACAAAAACACATAATCCCTATAACTAGTCAGATAGGCAGCCATATACACTATACTACCAAACTGGTCATTTAAAAATTGAATCACTTTCTTACACCTTATACCAAACAGCCATTGCCCTTAAACCCCTCCTCAGCCCCCACCTTAGGTTCTGCCTTTGCAGTTCACCCAAAGTAGGTTTTGATTGGACGGTTTCTATGCCAGTCAGCATCTCTGGACCTGATCATAGAGGTGGGGCTGATCAGCAGCCATCCCAGGCTGATGGCAAGTGGGCCGAACTGCTGACTTCTGGGAGAGAGAGAGAGAGGATTGGCTGCTGGTGATCAGCCCCTCCTCTCTCTCTCTCTGAGGGGTCAGCAATTCAGCCCACTTACCTGCTGCATGCTCAGCCTGGCATTTTTTGAGCCTTTGGTTGTTTTTTTGATGTTATGACCTTGGATCTTTATGTATATAGATAATATTGACATTTTCTAGATCCTTACTGAAGTTTTATTTCATTATTCTATCAGTTTCTAAGAGATGTGTGATTAGTTTCATAAGTTACTATAGCAGTGACCAAAAGATGTGTGTTCTATTGGTTTCATAAATTTGTCTATATTTCCTCATACTTTCTGTCCATTTTCACTTTAAATATTTTGAGAATTTATTATATGCAAATAAACTTAGAATTACCATATTTTTATAGTGAATTAAACCTTTTAGCATTATCTCTAGTAAATGGTTTTGCCTTAAGGTCTATTGTTCCTGCATTAATATACTGCACTGGCATTCCTTTGGTATTTGCATGCAATATATTTTCTAATCCTTTTATTTTCAACCACTTTGTACTTTTGTATAGTTTGTGTTTCTTGGGTTTGGGAGAAAAATCCCAAATGTTTTTATTTTATTCCTTTTAAAACAATTTGTTCTACTATTTTTTTTTTTACTTCTACATGAAACATTTAAATTTAATATATTTTTCTTTGTGTTTTATACTTTTCTTACTTATTCAATATTTCTTTTACTCTACTTTTTGCCTTGCTTTGAATTTGTTAAAAATAATTTTATATTTTTTCTGTTAGTTCTAAATTTATATATTGTTATTTGATTACCTCAGAAATTAACCTTGTTTCTTATTCTTCTGGTCAATGAAAAACTTACGTACATATTTACATACTTCACTATTGGTATGATACTGCTGTTGAATAGTTTGTCTCTATGTTTTCTATCTATAATATATTTGTTTATGCAGTCCCTATAACATACAAATTTACCTGCAATTGCAAAAGCTTTTATCCGAAATCCCTAGATTTTAGAATCCCAATTATTTTGGGTTTTGAAAGGTAAAATAAATTACTTGTCATGTCCAGTCAGATCTGATGAGTACCTCATAATTGTGCCCATTAATATCTCTACAGAGAACTGTGTAACTATCCATTTGATTGGTATAAAGACTATAAATAGTCTCAAATCATTTCAGGTCAGTTTTAGCATCCAATGAATTCTGATCATGTCTTGCTATTTTTAAAGTCTTTTGGATTTCAAATTGTGGATAAGGAACTGACTGGAAATAGACCTTACGTAGAGTCTGTTTTCAGGAACTCAACAAATGCTTTTTGCAAACCAGGTTTGTTAGCAAGGAGACTTTTATGTAACATTTACTTTCTGACCAGATGACGGAATTTGGGGGGCAGTGTGACTATAACAGTGCAAGCCACCAGACAGGCATTCCTGTACCCCAGTGTATACAGAAAAACAATGAAACAATGAGATTGTGAAGCTTGCTTAGCATCACACAAGCAGCAGCTTTAGAGCAGAAGAGGCATCTGAACTCAGAGCCTCAGACTTCATGGGCTCTTCCTTTAAACACAACCTGACTCCTCAGATGAAAGAACACACGACTGCTGGATGAAAACAAGAGGTTCAGACCCAACAATGAAGGGCAAATGACATCAAGGGACAAAGAAAAGCCTCCTCAGAGATGAATGATGTGAGTAAAAATCTTGAAAAGACCATCTGAGGAGGAGAAAATTGTCTACTTCCCCTGAATGAAGATGTAAATAATCTGTTTCAGCTGGAAGGTTTCAAAGCCCCATAGACTTTATGCAAAAATAAATTGTTTTCAATCGGGACCCAACATTTATTACACTAATTATACCATTATTCACATCCCTCTCCTAGAATGATTCAACATGCATGCATTTTAAAATATGGATTTATAAAACAACTCCTCGTAAATCACTCGAGGGGAAAAAAACAACAAAACCATCAGGTGTTGTAACGGGGGGGAAAAACATATTCTCTTAGTGATTTCAGGTTTCCAAGAACTAAAGAGAAAGGGGCTAAAGAGTTAAATCTCTTAGTGATAAATCAGCTATATGTACATCAAACAATCCATGAAGTTAAAAGTGAATGCAGTCTTTAAGACAATCTCAAAGAGACCCAAACAAATCGTTTCCTGCCTTAAGTGGGAGTTCATTAACTGTATGTGAATTACTTAAACTACTTGAAGCCATTAGAAGCAGAGGGATTGACAAATAAGAAAGCAATGCTGAAATAAAACATCAAAGGATAAAATCACCCAGAGCTTTAATTGGTGTAGGGAAATGACTGCTTTCATATATTGTTGGTGGGAGAATGGATTGTGATAACTTGTTAGGAAATTAATCTGGCAATATCAGTACAATTAAAAACACAATTGGACACAGCAATACCACTTTTGGGAAATCTATCCTATAAAAACAAAGAATTAGTACATGATGATCTGCATACGTACATAGTGTTTATTCTTTCAAAAAGTATTTACTGAGTAACTAGGCTGTGCCAGGCATGAAAGACAGGCAAAAGCTCTGGTTTTACAAAGCTTACATTCTAAGGGGCAGAGATGGATTATAAATATCTAAGGAAAAGTATCAGGCAGAGATAAATGTTAAGTAGAGAATCTAAACGGAGCAAATTAACTTGTAATTTAAAGTGGCTGATAACAAAAAGTGCCTCTGAACAAGTGACATTTATGCTGGTAAGTGACCAACAAAAATCTAGTCTTGGAAACATTGCAATGAACTTTATACTTACAAATGTCTGATAACCTCAATCTCAGCCACAAAGGAATGGTTCAATTAATGACCTTAGAGAATGTCACACACCTATTAAAATAATGTCCAACTGGCATCTGAAACTTAACATGCCTTAAAAATTTAACTTTTGATCTCTCTCTGGAAAATACCTGCTCATTTTGCAGTCTGTCTCATCTGGGTTGATAGCAACTCTTCTTCCAGTTTTAGGATAAAGGCGTTAGCACCATCCTTGGCTCTACATTTTGTCATACACCATGTCTGGTCACCTTGGCAAACGTGGGTCCTTTGCCTTGAGAATGTACCTAGAATCCTATCACTTCATGCCTGACCCACTTCCACGATTCCGCTCCATCATCATTTTCCTACATTATTTCAATGGTCTTCTAACTTGCCTCCCTACTTTCAGCACAGCAGCCAGAGTGATCCCATTAAATGAAAATCAGGGTATGTTATGCTTTAGATTTCATGTCTCAGAGTAAAATCTGAAGTTTTTACCGAGACTGTTACAGAAGACTGGAGAAAAACCAAGCAAGACACGAAGTTCCACTTTATTATTATTACACTGGCGGGCTCAGAAGAGAAAAAAAAATGTCTTTAAAATTATGAGAAAATCATGGAGGAAGCTTTCCTTATTCATAACTTTCTACTCGCTTTGTCTCTCAAATAAGTTTTTTTCCAAACCTTAAGTCAGATGACTAGCCTACAAGGTCAGGCAGCCAAGTTTATCTTCCCTATTACTCAAGCAGCTAGAAAGCCAAGTTAATTTACAGAGTAAGGGGCCAACTAAAAATAATACAGTTGACTCACAGGATAAGGGATTCTCTAATAGCAGAGAATTTCAAATAGTTTTTACAAAAATAGAGGTTAGCCTTCCCAAGACATTTAAGGCCCTACAGGATGACCCCTCATGGCTCTCACTTCACCACTTCTACTCTGCTCCTCAGTCCCTTTCCTCCCGCAGAGTTGGGCCCCTTGTTCCTTGAACACACAAGGGTACTCCTGACCCAGAAAGATGGCACTTATTCTCCCCTTTCCCCAAACACAACTAACCCTTTACACTAAAGTCATGAGTGGTTGCATTACTAAAATGCAACCCCCAATACTTCTAATCTCCTTTTCCTCCTTTATTTTTCTCCAAAGGGTGTCACTGTCTAATGGATGTTACCCAATTATACTGTGCGTTTTCTCTCTCCTCATCATTAGAATATAAGCTCCATGAAGGCCAGAGTTGTTTGATTTATTTGCTCTGTGTCCCTAATGCTTAGAACAGTGTATGATGCATGATAGACAATCTATAAGTATTTGCTAATTTCATGAATATAATATTAATAGACAAACAAAAGGAAATTGATATATGTGTGCCTGTGTTTGAGTATAGAAATTAGTGTGGGAGTATACAAATCACACTGTTCACATTGATATCCTAAGGGAGAAGAAGGAGAAGCAATGAGGCAGTTTATTAAGGTTTTTCCTGAAGCATCTCTGAATTAATTGACTTCTTATTACAGGGGTTACATTTGTGACTTCTTTTGAAAAGAAGCATTATAATTTCATTTTACATAAAGCAATTGATATTAGCAAGAAAGTATTTAAAACCCTTAAATCCAACGATTAATCCATTTTCCCCTTTCATCATTAGTATCAGTATTTTAATTGGGAGCACATAAATATTCAGCTGTGTAACTGTTCACACCATAAAAGATTTGGGAACTGCAGTGGAGAAGGCATCCAGAGCTAGAAGGCATTCCAGGCAGCCTCAGTAAAGGCATAGACCCCAAGGATAATTTAAGTGAACTTTGAGCAAATCAACACTCATCCACAGAGATTTGTTTCCCACTCTGATTAATTCTGACATTAGGGAATACTTTCAGAAGGCTGAAAACTCACCAGTGCAGTGACTACCCATTCTTTTTTTTTTCAAATGAAGCATAAACAAAAAACAGCTAAAGGGGGTGAACAACAGTCTCTTTGACCTTCCCCAGGTAGCTTTTGAGACAACTGAATAGAAGTAGAGTATTTATGAACCATGATATGGGCAGGGTGAGAAACACAACAGTTTGTTAACTTCTGAATAAAAGAGAAGGAACGCTTGAAAGAAATGAGACAAGATAATTGTCTTCAATTATTTTAAGAAGTAAGTTAACTCTTCTGCGAAGCTCCAGAAAATGTCAGTGAGATCAGTGAAGGGAAGGTTTCAGAAGGCAAGTTGTTTGGTATGAGGAAACAGTAACTGTCTGGAGACAAGAGTTGGCCAGTAGTAGGATGAAGTTCCAAGGGTGATAAAAATCTCCAGTCATTATAGGAATTCAAGCAGAGACAGGCCCTAGTAACCAATGACAGAAGTGCAATGCAGGACTTTACTACCAGGTAAGAAATTAAATCAGTATGTTTCCTTCTTATTCTCTGGTTCTGGGAGTGCATGTATTATGACTCTCGGTTGCAAATGACAGAAACTCCCCTTTTACTTAACTTACACTGCACAACTGAAAACCCCAAATTAGACCCTAGCTTCAGATGTGATTCAACTCAAGAGGTGAAAGTTTTGTATCTTCACCTTTCTTGAATCTTTTTCTTTTAAATTTATCTTTATTGTTGAAAGTATTATAGATGTCCCCTTTACTTTTGTTGTTGTTATTGTTTTCCCATCGACCCCCTCCTCCACACACCTCCCTTCCCCCAAGCCTTCACTACACTAAAGTTTCTGTCAATGGGCTATGCATATATGCATATAAATTCTGGTTAATCTCTGCCTCCCACCCCCACTTTCCCTCTAAAATGGATCAGTCTGTTCATGGCATCTTTGTTTTTTTTCTTGGCTTAATTCTCAGGCAGACTCATTTCACATGCCAGCAACAACTCTCAACAATGCAGGCTTCTACCAAACTCAAAGGAGGAAAGACCCTCTCCCCCAATGGCTCATTCCGAAGTCTAAGGAAAAACCCTGATCCCTGATGGTCCCATTTTGGGTCATTTGCCCAACCCTAAAACAATCTCAGTGTCCAGGCAGATAGAATAGGACTTAGCCAGGTCATGAGCCCATGACTGTCACAGGCAAGGCAGGACCATGTGAATGACAGTTCTACCAGGCAGGGGAGGACTGTTTCCCCAAAGGGACATGTTAAGTAACAGATACACATTATATTTCAAGAAAAGCATATAAAACCAAAAGGTTTGATTGTTATAAACATCTGAACATTTAGTGAGTTTGAAAAGAGAGACAAAGGTCATTATCACTCTTCTCTATATTACAAACAAGAAGGCACAGAGTCCCCTCACCTATTTTGGCTTAGAGAAGAATGTTCCAGAAGTAACAAAGAAAACCATGCTGTTTTCACCAATGCACTGCAAAGGGATGGTATTGGGATAAGGAGATATATGCTGTCACTGAATATGTTTCTATAACAGATGGGAATTGCTTCTTCTTGAAATAGCTGCTGATGTAAGAAAGTTAAGATTAGCTAGGGCAATAGTTTCCATTTGTAGGAATTTGTATTATGATAATCAACCAACCATAAGGAACTGTTAGTCATCCTTTCCCTGTTTAGAGGCAGAGCTCTGCAAATGGAAGAGAAAATGTACATGTAAGATATACTTGTATGTGTGTGTGTATCTCTCCTCTCCTGTATACATATACACAGACATTTATAGACAACACCCAAAATGTATTCACATCTTTCTGATAAAAGGCAGAGAAGCATAATACATAAGAGCAGGGTTTGGGAACCATTCTACCCAAGTTTTGATCCTGACTCTTGTAAGTTTTATAACATTAGGCAACATATTTGATCCTTCTGCATCTCATCTTTCTTTTTTTTTAGTATATTTTACAGAGAGAAAGGAAGAGAGATAGAGATCTAGAAATGTCAATGAGAGAGAAACATCAACCAGCTGCCTCTTGCACATCCCCCACCGGGGATGTGCCCGCAACCAATGCACATGCCCTTGACCAGAATCGAACCTGGGATCTTTTAGTCCACAGACTGACGCTCTACCACTGGGCCAAACCGGTTTTGGCTCATCTTTCTTATTTATTACTAATAAAAGAAGCACCCCCATAGAATGATCAAATGGGTTAAATAAGTGGATGACTGAAAAGCACTCAGAGGCAGGCCTGGGGCATCATGGATGTGCAGTCAAATTGTGGTCATGATTATTACCACCAGCAAGTCCACAAGTGAGTTTCCCACAGAGTTCTAGCATGCTCTGTTATACTCTGCTCAGTATATTTTTCACAATATATTTTATTGATTTTTAGAGAGAGAAGGAGAGAGAGAGAGAGAACACATCAATGTGAGAGCAAAACATCCATCAACTGTCTCCTGCATGTTCCCCACTGGGGATGGGATTTTCCTCAAGGTCATGTCAAACAACAGCCAAAACAACATTCCAGGTTTTTGGAACCTAGGAAACAAATAAACAAACAAAAGATACACTAAGAGACAAGGACAATGCTTAATGGTTGTTTATGTTAAAATTTCCAGATATACAATCATTTGGAACCAAAGTAATTTTGTAAATAGGAGCTTTTCAAAAGAGAAAAGGGGGAAAATATCAGAAATTGCACACTGAATTTCTTGAATTATGTCTTTATCAAGTATTGCTTGTGACATGAATGTTATAAACATTCGAAGAGAAAGAAAATGAAAACCAATTTTGTAATATTACTTAGTTAGATAAATTCATCACCATTCATTAATGGTTAATTTGAATGTCTGAAAACAGTGAGGCCCAAACATATTCTGGGCCCGGCAACTTTACTGAGAAATAATTTTAAAAAATAGAAGATGGTTTTTAGAAGCCAATTTTCTGTGTATGTCACCAAGTTTGCTTCTCACTTTCTTCCCATGAAGATGATTTGTTGGATATGAATGGAAACTTTCCCTTTTGGAATTCCCCATCTGTCACTGTATAAATTGGATTCAGAGAAAGTAATTTGGTTGCTGTAAATAGGATTATGGTGCCACAGGTAGGCTAGGCAGTAGGACAAGGAAATTCTCAGACACCAATGCCCAACTTCAAGAAACTAGCCTTTTAAGCAAGAATGGGGAGAGAAAATGAATAAATATGTTAACTCAAAGCAAAATTATCTTCAAATAAAATACATGCATTTTGTGGATTCCCAAGAAGTGTCAGCAGCTCTTCAGTGGTTGCTAATGCTTTTTAGTTGCTATGATGTCACTCGATATAATTTAGCAGTTATAGTGGAGAAAGGAGGGCTAGGTAGGAAAAAGAAAAATAGCTAATGATTTATGTGTGCAATGCAGAGATAGTCTATCTCATTGGCAGCCTGGGCAAATGATAAAAACTGATTCCAGTAAGATTTCTTGCATTTGAATTTAGAATTATCAGAAAGATAAAGCCAAGAAAAAAACTTAGAGGATATCTACTTCAGTCCTTCATCTATTGCATGAATTATATTTCTCAAAAGTAGACTTTTATCTAGACTATAATTCACCCAGTGGTATTTTTCCAGAACAATCTGTTGCAGCATTACACAGTGTGGGCTCTGTGAAAGTTCTTTTTAAAACTGAGTATAAATTGATCTCCAGGAACTTCCACACATTGATCCTAGATGGATCTCTTAAGTCTTTCTCTATCCTTATAGAAATATATGCATTCAATTAATCAACAACTGTTTATTGAGCCTGTGACACACGTGAGACATTGTTTTAAAGCCTGTGTATGGGATACAACAACAGAAAATGGCTTTTGCCCTCAAGCTGCTTATAGAAACAAAAGAAAGGGATGCAATTAGTTTCAGCTCCGATCAGTTTTACAGCATAAACTACAGATAGATGCAGGCAAGATTTCATTATTTCAGTGAAGAGGAATCACTTTTTCTCAGGGTCTACAGAGCAGCTTCTTGGAGGCAAGAGAATGGAAAAGAGATTTCATGAGGGGACTCAATAGCCGACACAAATACAAAAGTGAGACTGGAGTTCTACCTTGTGCATTAAAATGGAGAACCCTGAAAATGTTCTGTCGCTGGATATGCATAGTTTTTGACTCATGGGCATGCCACGAACTGTCGTATTGTGAATCTATAATGGATGGACTTTAGCTTGAACTTTTTTCTGCATGTAAGAGACAAGAGGTGCTCACCTGAGTAATGAGTTACTATGTCCTCTACAGGTGTAATATGTGTGCATATATGTGCACATATGTGTATACATATTTACACACATGTATAAGATATGTGTAAAAATTCCAATTATTATACAAGTATAATGTGCATGCAGATGTATATGTGTGTGTGCCATATGTGTGGATGTATGTATATATGTGCACCACGTGTAACATGTGGGCAAATTTTTGTGTACATGTGTGATTGCATGCAATGTGGATGTAAATAATGTGTGTACATTTATGGATATGTATAGTGTGTATACACGTGCATGTGTGTAATGTATGTGTATATGTGTACAGTGTGCATTGTGTGTGTGTGTGTGTGTGTGTGTGTGTGTGTGTGTGTGGTGAGGGGATGCTAAATAGACATAGGGTGAGGTCTCTCACCTTGTCAATTATCTCTGGATGAAAGTGTCTCCTGGAGAGAACCAACTGGAAAAGTCCCAGATGGATGATACTTTAGCAAGTGATATTTTATCCTTGACTCATAAGGTGACTATTTGCCCCAAGACTGGTTCCAGGTGGGAGAATGCAGTGGTGCCCACTTCAGAGGAGCTAGGCAAGGCTTCAGCAGGGGGCCCCGCTTGCTTCTGATTCCACCCTTTAGAGAAAGCATCCCATTAGAGAACTAGAAGCTTACATTTTAAACATGACAACTGTTATGCTTTTTGTAGTCTCTGTAATTATTGCCTTTTGTTCTCTGAGTATCAATGTTCTTTTTGAAAATGTCAGCTTGTCTCAGTTGAGCAAAGAGAAATAAGAAGATTTGTTTCAATTCACACATTTGCAGTTTTTAAGGAAAAACAGAGCTCCCTGGGGTCTGATGTAGTAGAGGCCATAATCATTTGATGGAGAAGAAACCCAGGGGAAAAGAAAAATTTAGGAGAAAGAGGCTGGGTGGGTGGGCTCTTCATGAGCCACTCCTCATCACATAGAACATTTTCTGGACTTTTTTATATTCTCACATATGAGAGAGTCTATATGTCTTTTAATGTTTTCAAAATTAAACACCTTATTGAGAAACATGTCTATGTAAAAAATTTTGAAAATGCAGATAAGTATAACAATGAAATCAAAATAAACTATAATTCTATCACCTGAACATTGATAATATTCCAGTGTTTCTTTCTATATTTGTTTATTTTATAAATGTATATACATTTTTTGTCCCAAAAGTGGAAGAAGACCAAATATATATGAGAACTATATTTTGATTACATAAATGATCAAATAAGTTTTTTTTTAATTAATCCTCACCTAAGAATGTTTTTCCACTTACTTTTTTTTTCAGAGAGAGTGAGAGGGTTGGGGAAAGACAGAGAGAGAAACACATTGATTGGTTGCCTTCCACGGGTGCCCCAACCTGGGCCTGGACGGGATCACGCCTGCCTGGATGGGGACTGAGCCTGCAACCGAGGTACATGCTCTTCACCGGAATCGAACCAGGGAATCTTCAGTCTGCAGGTCGACACTTTATCCACTGAGCCAAACTGACTAAGGCTGAACAGATATATATTATAAACCATGACATCACACTGGGGCACTCATTCAAGGTCACTGAGAAGATACTCTAAAGATACCAGGGGCTCATCCCTCCTCTTTTGTTCACTTCTCTGCTGCTGGTTTGGATTGGCTGAACAGGACCCAAGATCCTTGTGACCTGGCCTGCTGTATACTCTACCTCCCATCTCCCCTACAACCTCAACCTCTAAGAAATGTTTTGAATATTCATCATCGCCTGCCATTTTTTTTTTTTTTGCTTTGAATTGCTTCGCTATCAGCACTTACTTTTTGAATGCAATAACATCAATTAGAATTTATAGCAAAAAGCAGTAACAGTGGTGCCAATCAATGCTTTATAGACTCTCCATGAGGTTTTTAAAAATCCATAATGGATTCCTGAGTTTTTCCCCCATCTTTCCCCAAGATGTATAACCAAGTGGCTAACTTATTATCTGCCAGGGACAAAAGGAACTTCTCCCAAGTATTTGGAAGAAATGTGAAGTTTCATAAGGCACTATATTTCATTAGACGTGGCTTTCTAGTGAAAATGGCCACAATAGAGCTGGAGTAAGTTCCAGGGTCACCAAAGCACAAGACTACCTTGCAGAGTTCATATCTGCTGCTCCCCAGTCTCCAGCAGTACTTCCCAAACAAGAACAAACAGGCAAATGAAGCCCCTCCCCAGAAAGTTATGGCGTTTACAAGGTTGTTCTGTCAGAAAGTATCACCTTTGCATGTGGCCCTCTCAGGTTACAGATGGGTCACCTGAGACACAGAGAGACTGCATTGCTCACAACCATGCAGCACAGCATTAGCAGAGACCAGACCAGCTCCTCGACCCTGTGAGTCTTCCTAATGCTTCTCCACCACATGCTGCCTCCTTAACTCTTACCAATGGAGCAAAAATAATTGTGTGGTTAAGTGTATATGTGAGTATGCGTGCAAATGAATTTTTTATGGTTTATTTTTCAGAGTTTAGGTCAATTTACGCCAGGTTTCCAAAGATCTTATTTTAAAAGATAAGCTGCACATTTTTACTAAACTAAAATCCTTCTTAATCATGTCTGTCTCATCCTGTGTTCTATGTTCTATATTTTAGGAACTATGAATCTACTAAATATAGATATTCTACAAGTTATGTCTTTTTTCTAGATCTGTTTTTCCTATCAATAAGATAAGGAAGTTGAATAAATATAATCGCTCCAGTGAAAAATTCTATGATCCCAGTAATTTGGGCAGCTGTTATAATTTAGTGATTTTGATTTTCTTGTCCATTGTTGCTTACCAGTGTCTAAAATAGGTATCCATACTATATGTCATTTATCTAAGATATGCATGACAGTCAGTAAATGCTTGTTGGGTAAATGAATGGACAGTGGAGAGAATGGATGCCTGAAAGAACTACTTCAGAAAAAGTGAACTTCTAACACTGAAATTATGATTATAAATAAATTGGCATGGCCCAGCAGACAATCTTAATCACTTAAATATACAAAACCTAGAATCTCATACCCTCATATGAAGTTACTCATTATATTTTCTACACATTAATTCATAAATTCATATTCCACCTATTTCAGTTTCCCTACCTTTTATGTATTCATTCACTCATTACTCATCTAAGTAACCCACCCAGTTCACATTTATTGAGCTGTAACTATATGACATTTTCTTCATCAAATTAAATTTCTTTTTAAGTTGTTTAAATTCTAAATTAGACCAATATAATAAAAACAAACTA
Source organism: Vespertilio murinus (assembly GCA_963924515.1). Lineage (NCBI taxonomy): Eukaryota > Metazoa > Chordata > Mammalia > Chiroptera > Vespertilionidae > Vespertilio > Vespertilio murinus. Next base: position 17,754,044 of record OZ004708.1, on the reverse strand, counting down.
AGCTCATTTGAAAAGAAATAAAAATAAATCTGATTTCATAGTCTTCCCCTTGGACTTTCTTATATTATTAAACTAACATATATCAATCCAGCTGCTAATTAATGAGGATCTAATAAAATATTATTGGTTGTGTATAAAACATCCAACAAACTAAGCTATTCTGGACCAGGATAAAGGATATGACAGAGTGTATTGTTAAGTTTAACAGAAGAGTTGAATGACTCAATGAACTCTCTTTGGAGTTACTACTTAAACTCAGACTGGATGATCACCTACATTAACTGTTGAGAATATTGAGGCCAGTAATGGCTCTAAGAGGCCAATAGAGTAAGTCAGTCCTGTCCTAAGAAAAAATTGTACACATACATACAAACACACCTTTGCCTGTAATTTCAGAGAGTACATGTATTCCCTGACTTCCACTCATGCACCCTAAATTCACCAAACCTGCTCAGAAAAACACCAGCATTTTCTGACAGTATGTGATATTTGACCTCTGGGGTCCTTAGAACTGTGCAAGTCCATATTCTTTCATGCCATATTTTCTCTATCTCAGATGAGTTTCTTTGGTCCCTCTAACCACCCCCACCCCATTAATGCTTCTAAAATTGGATGAGTTTACCAATCAATATGTACATTTAATGCAGTGGGGCTTTGTTTGCTTTCTAAAGAGCTTTTATTAAATCAATGGTGCAATCTCTCAATCAATAGTATCTTTGAAGAAAACACAGTACAGTGTTTATTGGATGGTGTGTTTGCCTTTGCTAAAAATGAAAGTAAGACCAAGGTCTCTGCCTTCAAAGAGTTTGCCATCAAAATTCTAGACTATGTTAGGAAAATAGCCTAACCTCCCAGCAAGTAATCATTTGTGAGGCGAGCACTTCTCAGGAGTGGATATCAGTACAGGCCCGAGAAAAAATTAAAAGGGCTTGAGATGGAGCAAGTGGATAGGAATTGAATCTGTGGAAGGGCTTGGTGGGTGAATGAGTCTAAAACATTTTAAATTATTCAGCCCAATGGCATGGTTGTGTGATTGAGACTAATTGGTGTTTAAATCTGCCAGCAATTTATGTTAGCTGTTGGAGATGAGTTATTGTTATTACAATTATCACTGAACTTATAAAAATGATGGCATGGGGTAGGATGTCAAAAATCTGTTCTGCATTCTAGAGTGAAGCTGAAATGTTTGTCATACGTCTGTCCTTTGTTTTGAGAGCGCATTTTGATGAGCCATTTCATCATAGATATTTCAGGCAAGTATCTATTATTGTTTGCAGAAAACACTGAAACAGTGACATATTTCAAGTGCTTCCGGCCACACATTTTGTTTCTAAATAAATAAAAAAAAAGTTTTCATGGGGACACTGTTGCTTCTCCATAAAGTTTATTATATTTTACACAGTGCCACATTCTTTGCTTCCTCACAGGTAGGATCTCTGAGTCTAAAATCAGAGTGGACAAGACTGGGTTGGAGTCTCTAATCTCTGGAGACCACATACCCTCTGCAACTTGGCAGCAGAGAACAGGCACATAGTAAAGTGGTGACCACTGAGGGACCTTCTGTGTGGGCCACGGTTTTCAGATTTTACAACAATTATTCCTGACATTCAATTTCACTTCTCCCTCATCTCTCTACTGCAGTTCTCCCCAGCCCCTCGCTTTTCACAGAGTTCTGTCAATTCTGCAATCTGACATTAGCTTTTGTTAAGGAAGAGAGAGTAGATCATAGAGTGTGGCCTAGTATGAAAAATTTTCTTAATTTGCAAGAAGTTGCTTCCATCAGTCCATGGTAGAAGTGCAACAATCTCAGCAAATGTACAAATTCCCCCAAAGAGACCCAGAAATGCATAGGGAGAGATCTGGGCCTCCTTATCCGAGAAGTTAGGTTCACTAGATGTTAGTTAAATACTGAAGAGCAACATGACTTTTTGAGGATGCCTAGGCTTGGAGACAGCAAATACGTTTGTGCTCTTTTGAAGCGGGGTCCTCAGATTCCCCTCTAAGTGCTCCATGGCCCCCGCCATATTATGAATCATTGAACTAGATGTTAAATGATGGCAAGAATTATTCAGGCAAGAAAAAAATAGAAGAGATTTTGCAGGAAAATAAGACATTCTCTAAATACACATTTTAAATATACTAAGGAAAACATTTTGGAATGCCAGCTACATGTTTGGTTATAGATGAGATGTAATTAGACTTTAAGACATATTATGCTCCTTGAATATCACTGGCTTTTAGTTCAATGCTCTCCCAGCAAGTCAACAGATGATGCAGTGCCCCGGGGAGCCTGTTCTCCGAGGAAGGTTGAAAAGCCCTGGGCACCAGGCTAATTAAATGCCATTTATCACCGCAGACGTCCACAGCATTAAAGCACGCCGAGCATTAAAAGTGGAATTCATCCTAAGAAGATAACCGGCGATTTATTTACAAAAGCGGATGAACAAGGTTTATTTATAACAGTGAAAACAACCTAGTATCTAATGTATGGGATTCTTTTTTTTCTTCTTTTTTAAATTTATTAAGGTATTATATGTGTACATAGCTTACCATTGCCCCCCCCCCCACCATGTCCTGTATGGGATTCTTTTACTAAATTACACTGTATTCATATGGTGAGATATAATGCAGCCACTAAAATTCATATTGTATCAAAATATTAGAAATCATCATTAATAATGATGATGACAGTTCTGGACGGTGTGTATGTCTTGTGTGTGTGTGGAAGGGTTGCTGATCTATTGTACATTTTCTAGGATAGAACAGTCATGTTTCATTTTTATAGCAAGCAAACAATAGAAGTTGTTAAAAATCAAAATAGAAAAGAATATTTGTGATCATGGTAAATGCATTTTAATTTGTTAATATAAAAAAGAAGCTATAAAGACTACTTGCATGACAATGTCATCTCAAATGTAGATATGTATAGAAAAATACTTTAAAAGTATGTAGTAAGATGTTGATAGACAATTATATTTATTATATTTTATTGATCTTTTGTTGTACTTTTTCCAATGTTCTCCACTCAAAACAAGTTAATTCTTTAAAAGTTTTTTTTAAAGCAACAACAGAAAGGCTATGGCCAGTGTAACTTAGTTAGGTGTCATCCCATGCACTGAAAGGTGGCTGGTTCAACTCCTGGTCAGTGCACATACCTGGGTTGTTGGCTCCATCACTGATATACGGGCATGCAGGAGGCAGCCAATAGATGATTCTCTCTTATATTTATGTTTCTCTCTCACAATTATGTTTCTCTCTCTTTCTCTCCCTCTCCCTTCCTCTTTCTCTAAAAATCAAGTAAACAATCTTTAAAACAAACAAACAAAAACATAAGGCATGGTAACAATCTATATGTTAACAATCAGTCCTTTCTAAGAATTGGGTATCCATATTTAACTCTCTCATTTAGCCCTCTGCAATGTTTCAGAAATTGTCAGTGTCATTTGGGGAAACAGCACTCCTTAAGGCCCACTGAGAGGCCTATTTCAGGCTCTATGAACGGCTTCTGTGCTGACCTCTCCATCTGGTAATATATGTGTGTGTACACATATGTGTATGTTACATGTACATCCAAGTCAAGTACCATAAGGCAGGATACAAATAAGTGCCAACACTATAGCATCCATCAATAAGTACTAAAATACTAGAGAGAGATCCAGCTATGTAATATACACATATATACATAACACTCACAATGACAAATGTTACTTTGATTCTCCTAATTAGCTTCTAGGTTTACAGCAATTTAGCAGAAAAAGCTTTCAATCTGTTAAAGGTTACAGTCTCCAAGAGCAACCCAAGATGAGGATAAGAGATAAGACTACATGCACTATAGGCAAAAATAATAGTTGGCCAAATTTTGCAAGTGCTGGCTTGTGAGTACGGAATTTTAAAATTTCATCTGTAATATGCATGTGGCTATTCTCCATTGTGAACCCCACTAGCTTAGCCCAGCCCAGGGATCCTCACATTCTCTCCTTTCCTTAGCTCTTAGCTCTTGAAACTCAGTTGGCCAGGAACATCTACTTTTTCCTTCTTTTCACTATGAGAGCTTAACCATTTTTTTTAAGATCAGTCAAGACAATGCTGAAGGTATCGTGAAGGTAGGTACTACGTGGGAAAAGATGGCACAGTCCACTGGGCAATTTGTTGGGAATTTAATCAAGCAGTTTTAATCATGTTGTAGACAAGGTTTAGGGAAACTAAGACGAACAGCGCAGAACTCCAAGACTACCAGCACCAGGATGGCTTGCAGGGATATCCAGGATTTGTGGGACCTGGAATTTATTCACACACTTTATTAATTTTGATAAAATTTGCAAATATAACATGAATAATGAAAATTAATGTTTTCAAATGAGAAAATAAAGCACAAAAATGTACAAATTTAAACAAAGCTGTCAACTGCCACAAAAACTACAAAAGCCAGGAAAACAGCATAATTATATTAATTAATTGCCTGATGAAATGCTATAAAACATTTCCCTAAATTTTTGGCGGCATATTCTTTAATTACCTTCTCAGATGACAATGATTTGCTTCATAAACTGTTACTCGTAATCACATGTAAATTGTGATTATGTGAGTCAAAGTTGAGAAAATCTGTACTATTATTTTCTTCTTTTTTTTAAAATATATTTTATTGATATTTTACAGAGAGGAAGGGAGACAGATAGAGAGCTAGAAACGTCGATGAGAGAGAAACATCGACCAGCTGCCTCTTGCACACCCCCTACCAGGGATGTGCCCGCAACCAAGGTACATGCCCCTGACCAGAATCGAACCCGGGACCTTTCAGTCCACAGGCCGACGCTCTGTCCACTGAGCCAAACCGGTTTTGGCTTATTTTCTTCTTTACTTCAGTTTCAGAACTTGTTTTGGCAAGGTCATGCAAATTTTTAGAATTATTTTGAAATTATTATGGAAAAATGTTTATTAAATTTATCTTACATGTGCCCTCTAAGATTTGGAAGCATTTTCCAAACTACCTCTTAGCTCTCTATATTTCAACCTTACTTCTCCTCCGGGCTCCAGTTACCTCTGTGTCAAGCACTGTAGAACAAGTCACAATTCACCTCTGCCCTTTCCTTATTTATGGTCATGCCAGGTGAACCAGTATTTCTATAAGCCATTCCTTCACCAGGAAAACTACCCATAACTATTCATGGACGTGACTGTGAAACATGTAAAAATAATATCCCACCAAATCCAAGCTAAATGTATAACCAACTCAAGCTCCCTGGTCAGATTCCCCTAATCCCCAGGGCCAATCCACCTTACCCAACACAAAGGGAAGTATGACAAAGGAAAGTTAGAGTAGAAAGAGATGAAGTCTTATTCAATATGGATTGAAATATCTATATTAGTTATCTATCATTACATAACAAATTATTACAAACTTAGCACCTAAAACAACATTCAAATTATTAGCCCACAGTTCTGTAACTCAGAAGGTCTCCAGTTCTCTGCTCTATCACAAGGCTAACATCAAGGCATCAAGCTGAGCCCTCACGTGAAGGCTCAGGGGGAACATCTGCTTCCAAGTTCACTTGGGTTGTTGGCAAATTTAGTACCTTGCAGCTATAGTGCCAAGGTACTGGTTTCCTTGATGGCTGTCAGCTGGGGGGCTCTATCACTTCCTTAAAGTTGCCTGCACTTCTTCTCTTGTGACCCCTCCATCTTCATATCAACAGTAGTACATCGAAGCCTGCTTCTGCTTTAAATCTCTCTGCCTTCCTTCTCTAGCACCAGTTGGAGAAATTGCTCTGCTTCTTAAGGGCTCACTGTGCTATATGACATAATCACAAGAGTGACATTTCATTATATTCACAGGTCCAGGGATTAGGACAAGCAATCTTGGGGATCAGTCTTCGAATTCTGACTACTTTAAGATCTTATTTTAGCAAGGTATCTAAAAACACATGGCCATATCCCTGGTGGGGTTCATCCCAGGGTGTGGAAGGAGCCTGTGCAAGTGAAGGTCACTGAAGCTCAATGCTAAGTCTACCTCTGAACTTTGGAACCTCTACCCATTCAGGGATAAGGAGAGGGAGTGATTGCTGGAAGCCAGGGAAAGGGATGCAGCCAACCTGCAGTGACTTAGCATGAAGGGAGCCTAAGGAATAAGTGTCCCAATCTCACTCTTCTAGCATCCACAGTTGGTTTCTTCCATTTGCCAAACTCACTGGAAATCAGAAAGCAAAAAAGCCCATTGATATAGCCAGTCCATGCATATCAGGCTTCCTGGGCACAGAGGGTGGTGTAGAAGTCAGAAAACAGATCTAAAGGGCAAAATAAAGACATCCACCCACTGATGGATCTTTCTCTGGTACTTCAGTGCTTATTGACTGATGCGTTGGTGTTGGCAATCATTTGTACCCTGCCTTATAGTACTTGAACTATTGTGTAGGTGGGGATTGACATCTCACCTCCAGAATTATTCGAGAGAAAGCATAACTTTTACTTTCCTTCCACAACTCATAACACAAAGAACAATATTTAGTTGAGCTCCTTAAGGGCAGGATCTACATGAATTAATCATTAAATTCTTGATAGGCAGCACTATTTGTGACACATAATTAAGGATATGACTTATCATCCAAATTGGGACACCTTTGAGAGTAGGAAGGGATGCTATTTACCATAATGGGTTAAAAAAATATTAGCTGAGAGTGTTCCATTCAGGTACACATAATGGATATTCGTTAAACATGTGGATTAATAAATGAATGAAAAAATGATAGAAAGTTTTACTGGAATATTCCTTGTGATCTGTGTTCTCTCTTTTATGTTCTATACTCTTCCCCCTTGACCTTTTTCATCATCTATTATCTCTACCTCTGACCTCTCTTTGTTGATCTAGGTTAAAGTTTTTTAAGGTCCAATATATTTTCTTTACTTTAACATGTCTACCAATGAGGGTGTTACTTTCCACTCAGTTATACTGTACCCCCTGTCTTTCATATCTCTATAAATAAAACCATCAACTCACAGTTCCGAAAGTGAGTGACTTTAGTAATACTGAAATTCCCCTATCCCACCCCAATAACTCCTATTTAATCACTTGTCAAGTTTTCTAAATTCTCTCCCCTCCAGGTAATTTCTTTCTATTCCATTCCTCCCACTTTTACTATATTATCCAGGCTTCTATCAGACTTCTGTTGTGTCACTTACTACTACATCTTTTCAACTGGTCTCCCATTTCTAATATCTCACTTATTCAGTCTAATTGTGATTCTGACAGTATAATTATCAGATCACAATACAAATAAGATCATATCATAAAGTTTTATTGTTTTTTATGGATAGGAGTGCCTATAAAATAAAATCCAGCCTCCTTGTATTGACATTCAAGGACTCCCATAATCCTACCTTGGCAGTTCATCCACCATGACTCTCCTCCAGGTAGCCTATGTCACCAGGCTTCACCAAATGTGCATTCACACTTCTCAGGATCTGCAACTGCAAATGACTCCAAACTTTATTTTCAGTGGTGTGCTGGTACTTATTTTTATTGTTTGTCAGTTTCTATGGTATAAATACTTTCCCTATGGCTAATTTCAAGCAATCAATTGGGTGCTGCTAAATGCAAAGTTGGGAAGAGATGTGCATGCTTGGCTCTCATAAGCCAACTCTAACACATCACTATTCCTTTTGTCTGCTTCTAGAAATCCTACACATCCTTAAAGAGTCAGGCCAAGCGATTGCATCTTTTAGAAAATTCCTGATTGTATATTCTATCCCCACTTTATACCATTTAGAATTACCTTGGCCTGCTTGACATGGCCTGGACCAATCTGTAGCACAGTTTTCATTCTACCTTGAATCCTAGAAAGCAAGTTAGCTAACAATAAATCTCATCTGAAAGGCATGACAATTCCCTCCTGGATACATTGCATTTTGCATTTCGCACATCAATATTCTTCATGAGCAGCAGCTCTGCTTTAGATTCAGAACAATTTAGCTGTTTGCTGTGGTTTGCTTATATTACTTTGTGAGAAATCTTTAGGACACAACATAAACAGCATTTGTTTCTTTCATTCTTTCATTCTGTGCACACGCTTCAAGGAACCAGGAGATACCTTGAGGCCAAAAGAACTTGGCTCTCTAAATCTTGGGATCCTGTTGACCCAATATTTTAGAATCACAGGGATAGGGAAAAATAATCTCAAACCCTAAAATCATACAGCCCAGCACACTTCCCTATTATAATATTGTGTGTATTCCAAAGAGTGTATGCTTGAAGATCAATTGTGTATATTCCAAAGAGTGTATGCTTGAATTAAAATACCAGTTCTACCACATTGTAGCTGTGTGACTTTGGAGAAGTTACTTACTCTTTCTGTGCTTCAATTTCCTCATGAGTAAAATTGAAGCACTAATTCCTAACTCATAGAACTGCAGAAGGTATTAAATAATGTTTATAGAGTGTGTAATACAGTAACAGGACCCCTAGTAAGTTCAGTAATAGTGTTGTTAGTAATCATAATACTGGTGCTTATAGTCAATAGTCAATAATTAATAATCCCAATGTGAAGAGCCATCATTCATTCATTCATTTATTTATTTATTTATTTATTTTTACTTATGTTGGATCAGGACATTAATAGCAGGACAACAAACAAATAGGAATGCTAAACTCAGTTTCAGACATATCTGGCTTGAGGCCATCACCATCCATAGATTCATTAAGTATTTATTGAGCAACTCCTAAATGCTGGTCTTGAATTCAATGAACAACTGAAAGTCCCTGCTTGAATGGAGGTTACATTCTATTTTGGGGGAGATGAGTGACTGGTAGATACTATTAAACCAGTTATCATAGTGAGATAAATAAAAAGATAATAAAACAATGTCATAGGACAGAGTGAAGAAAGAAATGACTTTGAATAATGTAATCAAGGAGGGCCTCAATAAGGAAGTGACAGCTGAGCTGAATCCTGCAAGACAAAAGTAGCCAGACACAAGGCCCCGAAGAAAGAGAAGATCAAGCAGAGGGAACAGCATGTGCAAAGTCTCAGAATAAAAAATTGCCTTGAATGGTTGATTTTCCTTGGGCAAATTATTACATTTCTCTGGGCCCCATTTTCCTCATTCCTGGAAATGACAATCATACTTTCTTCATAGGACTTGGCAGACGGCAAGCACTTAGTAAATGGCTGTTGAATAAATGACAGTGATTCCATTCTTTGTTCATTTCACCCATTGCTCAGTCAGGATCAGGTCTAAATAGGCCACATGGGTAATTTTTCATTGCCACAGTTCTCTCTCCCTTCTACACATTTAAAAAAAATAAATAAAAATCTGAGTTTCATTGACTTGAGGGCCTTACCCAACGCAGTTGCCCAAGAGTGTAGTCAAGCTCAGCCAGGGCATCTGGGTTTGCCTCCCTGCCCTTGATCTGACAGTCTGGATTTGCTCCCTGAATATTTGCTGTCTTTACATGCCTCTTTCCAGATGCAGGGCATTAATTCTGAACCAGCTTCCCCCCACTTTTCTGTCAGAGGTTGTCATTTGCAGAGCCGGTGATGGGAGGACTGAATGATGGATGGCAGTCCCTTCAGAGCCCATCAGTTTCATTCTCAAAGCAGGCACTAAAAATGTGATGCTGGTGCCAAGCCACAGGGCTCTGGGAGGGAGAATCAGCCACCTCCTCCCGCAGGCTGAGATCATGAGAATCCTCTGGTCAGTAGCACATTGCAGCCTAACTAGGGTGCCATAACCCTGATTACAAAGTTATTGACAGTAGGCTGTGTCCATTGAGTACTTATTCAACAGCCCTAGCATGACAGGAGAACCTTTTATTCTTCATCCATTCAACAGATGCTTATTAAGCACCCACTAATGCCAAGAACATTACATGGTCCTGAGATTAGAGATGTGAACAAAACAAAGTCCTTGCCTTGATGACACTGACATTTGAAAGAGGACACAACAAAAAAACAATCAAGTGACATAGGATGATGTCATGTAATAAGGACTTAAAAGAAAAAGCAAGCGGGGAAAGTGATGAGGAGGCACAGAAAGAGGAAGGGCTACTTTAGATTTGGTGGGTGGTCAGGGAAGGCATCTGAGGGGCACACCCCTATGCAAGGACCTGATCATAGTGAGAGAGCCAGCGATAGAAGTGTCTGCAGGAGAGTGTTCCTTCCAGACGGAGCTGGGAGGAACCAGGGGCTCCATACCAGGAGAAGGGAGGGATGTGTTTGATTCTCATAATAGTAGAGCGTCCATTTCCTACCTCAGTTTCTGACCTAGAAAGCCTTACTGCCCTATGTCAGTGTTTCTAAACTGCAGTATTAGTGACATTTTGTATAAGGCTTTGTTTTGGGGGTTGTCCTGTGTAGTGTAAGACATCCAGCAGCACCTCTGGTCTCCACCCATTAGACTGCAGTAGTACCCGCCCATTTGTGATAACAAAGCTACCTTTCTTCAGCACCTCTCTTGACCTCTGTTTTATTGCTCTAATTCTTTTCAGCTCTAGGTCAGGATATCAAGTCGATCTTGGGAGTTATGTCTAGACTCCTTGATATCAGGAACCCCAGTTGTAAACAGATTTTAGGGCATGCATGGAGAAGGATGTACAAGGAGGTAATGAAGCTAATTAGGTTTCAGGGCCTTTCTCTTGCACAGCTCCTTCCACAGCTCTATTCCTATTTTTTAATCATAATTTTGTACCCATTTTCTTAAAGTGAGTCCCCCAAATATATAAGCTATAGAACCCATAAAGCATGACTTCATCTCTGGGTATTTATCTGAACTTAATGATGCAATTCACAACATATATTGTAAGTGTGGTAGGTGTCAGCATTTTACTTGCCTACCTCTTCAACCTAGCTCATATCCTTCTACCCCTACTGCCTTGCTCTTAATGGCTTGAACATACCAACTTTTACAAAAGTGATGGTGGGGGAGAGATGTGTCTATAGGAAAATAGACATATATCCTTGCTCTTCTTTTTATCAAGTACATTTCCTGGAACCTGGACAGTGTTAATACTTTTTAATGACTATGTAAAACAAGGAAACAGTATATGTCTTGAGAGATTACTACCAATCAGTGGTTTACAAAGTGTGGTCCCTGGACCAGCAGCAGTAGCCTCTGTGAACTAGTTAGAAAAGCCAATTTTCAAGCCCCACCCTGGACCTACCAAATCAAAAACTCTTGGAATAGGGTCAGCATTTCATGTTTTCACAAGCTCTCTAGGTGAGTCTGATGTCACGCAAGTTGAAGAAGCTATGTGAGGGATAATGGTAGGGCTCTACATGTTCTCTGATGCAATCCTCCAGGAGAAATTCTCTGAATTTGAACATTATTTTAATCCCATTTTATAGATGTGGAGACTGAGGCTCAGAAACGTTATATCACCCAAGGTCAGCTCACTAAGCAAGTAGAAATTCTGGAATTTAAATGCTAGAATGTCTGACTTCAAAATCTAACTTTCCCCCAGTATAAAATATTTATTCTGGTGGGAGTTTCCAAAATAATTAGTGTCAAATCCCTTTGAAGAAGAAGTAAATGTTCTATGTGACTGTGAAACAGTAACATTACTAGCAAGACTAACAACCATCATCATAAAGAATACTTTTTGACATATTTCTGTTGCGCCTAGTCCTGAGGACAGTGAAATCCCAACATGGCTGTTCAGAGACCTAGAGGGTTAACCCCCCTCCCAGAAGCCTGGACTTCCTCTGGTGAGTCACTCAGGCAGAGCGGAGACCATGTTTGTGGGTGTAATGACACACAGCGCAGCAGGCATGCACGCACGTGCACATCCCGGCTGGGAGCGAAATGAAAATAGAAATGGAAAGCAAAACCCCTTCCCTCGGTGCCTGTCTCTCCCTGTCACCTGCCATAAATCTTAGAGCGCGGAGTTCTTTGGGCAAATGAGATTCTCCCGATCCAGTGCGTGTGGCTTTTTGGAACACGGGTCTAATGTCTAGCAGCAGGCTTTCTGTGAATGCTTTGTGCCGTGTCCAAGCATTAGCATCAGCCAGTGAAGACTGCAGTTGAGGGAAAGAAAACACACAAAGAAAAGCAGAAAAAGTATAACTGGCTATTTATATCTGTTCTGTCGGAAGTGGTGAGGTATAATTACCGAGGTATAATTACTGAGTAGAAATTACAGGGCTGATTCCAGTGGCGTTCCTCCCGCTGTTTTGGGGAAGATAAAAGATTGAAAGCATTTCTGACATCTCTTCAAAGAGAAGATGCTCTGGCATTCACTTCCATTTATTTTCAGATTGATTAAAAGCAATTTCCTGTCGCTCACGGCTGACAAAGGGCATTCCCTGTCTCCCAGATTCCGTGAAACCTCTTTGAGGGGACAGCCCCCTTTGGAGCTCTACTCCTCCCACCAGCCTCCGACTCCATGTCGTGTTCCCGAGGGTCCTTAAGACAAGAAGAAAAAAATAAAAAAATAAAAAACAACCAAGCTATTAAATGACTTCACATAGAGATGCTATTGACTTAATGGACCATAATCCCAGGGGTGCTTGCATTCAAAACAAAATATTATCATAAGGTAAATTCATAAGATATTAAAGCTGGAATGGGCCTAAAAATCATCTAACTCAGTGGTTTCCAAACAGAATTAATCGTCAGGGGTCTCTTTAGACACCTATCTTCCCCCAGAATCCACTCAGGCCTAATGAGTCAGAAGTGCCAGGGCTCAGATGCAGGAATGTTATGAAGTCCCTGCCTAAATCACTTTGGTTTAGACAGGTTTAGGGACCCTAATCTGGCCAAACCTCTTAATTTATAGGTGTAAAAATTAAAGGAGAAGGGGAGACTAAAGTGAGATTGAGTGACCGGCACTTGGCACAGGGATAGAAATTTTAAAACCTCAGTAATCAAGCTAAATAATAATAAAAGGCTAATATACAAATTGACCAATCTGTGGAACCACTGGTAGCTATGAAGCACACTGACCACCAGGGGCAGGCGCTCAACTCAGGATCTGCCCTGTGGTGGTCAGTGTGCTCCCATAGAGGGAGCGCTGCTCAGCCAGAAGCAGGGTTCACAGATGGCGAGCACAGCTGTGGAGGCAGTGGCTAAGGACCCCTGAGGGCAGCCGTCCCCGGAGGGGTCACAGACTGGCAGAGGGCACAGGCCAGGTTCTGAAACCAGTATTTCCCAGTGGGGGAATTAAAGACATCTAGGCAAGGCAAATATCTGGCCAATTCTGCTTGGTTTCTCTCCTTCATTGACCTTCTCCCTGAGACTTTCCCACTCGGCTTCTTCATATTCTGGCAGAGATCTTGGCGGCTGAGTCCCTGCCCTCCCTCCTGTGCCTGAGGCTTTAGTCCTCTGGTCCCTGGGTGTCCTTGTCGTTGTGGAGACTGCAGAGTTAGCCCTGGCACTATAAGCTGTTGACAAACATTTACGGAACGAATGCTTTTGGTGAGGATGACAGATGCTTTTTCCACGGTAACTTATAACACAGTAAATTACAGTCAGAAATGCTGGCCTCGTGGAGCTTTCAGTGTAGCAAGGGCCAAAGACACGTACACAGGCCCCTCATAAGAGTGACAAGCATTGCATTTTCCAACAGACTCTCTTACCAATTTCTCCAAAGTTGTGCACTCAAATGCTTATAGGAGCATGGCATAGCATAAATGAATGAAGGATACTTAGTATAACATGAAAGAAAGTATCAGGCACTGTGAAGAAATATAGTACTTTCCCCATTGGAGGGTGTTCATATTTTCAAAAGTGTGTGGAGGCCAAGCAAAACGCATTTGCTGACAGAATTTTGCTCTGGATCACCAGTTTGTAAGCCCTGCCTAAGGCCTACCAAAAATCCCTTCTGTAGCTTTGCTGAGTTTCCCTGACCCTCGTGTGCTGGTTCTGTTCGATCTCCCATCACATGCTCTCCACAGCCAGCAGCTGGCCTTTTCTAAGTAACTGACCTATCTCACTTCTATCCAGGCAGCCAAGGTCCCCAAGCTAACCACACCAGCCCCATTTACCTGTGGGTGTCCCTACTATTTTGTGCTATACATCCCTTTGGCAACATGTGGAAGCCTATGCACTCATTTTCCGAGTAATGTTTTTAACACCTAAATTAAGATACACATAACTACAACAGAAACCAAAATACTGATATAATAGATTTAAGATATTAAAATAGTACATCTGAAAACAGTACTATTATGTGCTCTTATATTAACACATTAAACGACAAGATCTAACAGCAGGTCTATAACTACCATAATTTCAAAGCAGATGAGAGGGGGGAAAAACATATATATGCAACAACTAAAATACGATATCAGAATATCTGTAATTTCTATTGGTGGCAAAGTCATAGGTACTGCCAATGCCATTGTGGCCTATTATTTATATTCACAACAGAAGGAAATCTCCATTACAGTTCTGGGTTAGTGACAATAAAGCTGTCATAGTTTTGCCATTCACATTTGTGGGCCCCTATAATTCTATCTGAGGACCCCTTTGGAAGGTCCACAGACCAGAAACTTTGACTGGAACAACACTTCTCTCAATGTGGCTCAAGGCTCTGAAGACTTTGGGGCACATCAAATGTCAGGGACACAGAAATGCTAACTTCATTTTTCATTAAAATAGAGTCAAAATAACATAGATAATAAACAATCTAGCCATAGCATTCTGCTATATTGCTGGTAGGAGTCCAAATTGATACAACTCAGTCAGTAGGCAATGCATTTCAAAAACCTTGAACAAGTATAAATGCCCTTTGACTCAGCAAGCCTACCTCTATAATTTATTATAAGGAACTAATGGTACATGTAGGCAAAGCTCCAAGCACAGGGATATTTATGCCCAGCTGTGAGAAATAATATGTAGCCAATAAGAGATGATGTAAATCCTTGATTGTTGACATGAAAAGATGACAAATACAAAGTAAAAGCAGTATGGGGGCCTATAAAAATAATTGCAATTGCATATAATTTGTATAGAAAAAAAGTTTGGAAGGATATACACTAACTCTGTCTTAGTGGTGATTTCTGATGATTTAATGTTGATTTGCATAGTTATATCTTCTCATTTTTTGACAATGAAAGTGCATTATTTGTTTAAATAAACAGAATGAAAAGGAGGGGGATAGAAAACGTCACCATATTGAGCACTTATTATTCTGATGGGGAGATATCTCCTAAGGAGAATTTCTGTGTTTATGTTTTCTTACCCATTCAAAAACTAGATGCCAATTACTGTTCTAGAATCAGAAGATACAAATCTGAACACAGAAAACAAGGCACCTTATCTTATGAAATTTATTTTCTGGTGCAGAAAACAGATAAGTATTCAACCAACAAAGGCATACACAGCAATGTATTGGGGAGAGAGTAATGTTTTGCAAAAAGTAAAACAAGTGGCAGCAATAAGGAATAGACAGAGCAAGGGAGACTTCCTAGCAACATTTAAGTAGAAAGACAGTGGGAACCATCCCTAATTAGATCTAGACTAGGGAAGAGCATTCTATGCTTAGGGTAAAGTTTATTCAAGGTCTTAAAATAGGAGTTGGGCATATTTGATAAAAAGAAACATCTATGTGTCTGTAATGTTGTGGAAGAATCAGAGAGTAGCACTGGATGACTTTGGATAACTAGTCAAGAGCCAAATCACTTAGGGTCTTAAGACCATGGTAAAGAGTTTGAATGTTATTCTAAGTGCATGGTGGGTGGAATTATTGCTCATAATTCTTTGCATCATATAAAAGTACCACAAATCAACACTCCTGAGATAGCCTTATGGTGGAAGATAGCCTTATACTTCCTCACCTCTTGAATTTGTTTTTGGCCATGTGGCTTGCTTTGGTCAATGGACTGTTGGCAGACATGGCATAAGCAGGAATTTTAAATGTGCTTGTCCGTTTAGGCTTGCTCTTGAGCTTCTGCCATTGCCGCTAGAAGAATATACTTAGTCTAGCCTTCTGGCCCCAAAAGGAATGAGAGACATGTGGAGCACATCTGAACCAAACCAGCAGCCTGGAGCCAGGCCCGGCTCAGTTCAACTGAGTTAACCATCCAACTCACAGATAATGTAAATGAGAAGAGGTGGCTGTTGTTCTAAGTCACTAAACAGTGAGATAGTTTGTTATGAAACATTACTGTGGCAATACTGACTAATACCAGGAGCAATGGGAAAGCACTGAAGTCTGTTAACAAAGGATTGGTAAGATGAATTTACATTGTAAAAAATTATTGTGGCTGCTGTGTGGAGCATGAATTGAAGAAGGGGAGAAATAAGAAGACCAATTGGGAGCCCACAATATCTGTTCCGGTGAGAGATGACAATGTTACCATTTTTGAATGGCAATGACCAGGGAGAAGAAAGCTTATAATAGCAAAAGTAATGTAAATCATACATGTTACCAGTAAGTTTCAGATGGAGTTGCCTAGTGGTCAGGTGAATAGCTAGGAAAGAAATCAGGATGCATATAGAAATCTTGGAATCACTCACTCAAATTGAGGTTCCTGGAGGATGTTTAGGCCACCTGGGAAGTGTTGTGCCATAGGTAGGAACACCAATCTAAGTCTTCATTTGTTTTAGCCTTGTTGCTTTCTTTTTCTTAAAATATGATGCGTCACAGAGTTTCTTTCATAGATCCTTAATCTCACAACCTTAATACCCAGTTTCTGAATAAAGATGCTCAACAACCTTGTAGAAGGAAGTGGAGCTGAGGAAAGAGAATGCCATTACTGTTGTCTGAGAAGAGAGAAGGCATACTCACCTTAGAACTCTCAGTTGTTACTCTAACCTCCCATACAAGATAGAAGTTTCTCCCAAAATAGCTTCTAACAGAGCCCTATATCTGCAAGGCATGACAAACATTTTTTTTTAATAACAAGGCTCTCTTCCTTTTGTAACAGGGCATCTCACAATGCTAGCATTCTGCAAGATACACTGTAGAAATGGAAACCACAAGACATTTGCTCATGACCCACCACACAATGAAGTTGAGTCATTCAGTGAAGTTGGTCCTTGTTGACAAGTAGTCACTACTGGACCGGAGACCTAACTCCACAAGAGAGCTTACTCCACTCTGAGACATCTCTGGCTGCAAGTCCTTTCTCCGGGACTGAGATACTCTGCCCCTGAGCTTTCACTCAGTGATAGTGGTGCTTCCCATAGAGCCACACAGAACAAAGTTCCTTCATCATCTACAACATATCCCTTTATATTTGAAAACAGTCTGGGATCTACACTCCTTCTAAAGCCTTTTCTTCTGAGACTTAAACATCTGTATTCCCTTTAACTATTTCTCAGATATCCAGCCTCTGATGGGTCTAGATCAGATGGCCCATATTTCTACACTATCTTGTCTTTGAATGATTACATGCCTCATATCCCATGTATCACAAGAACAGGTACTATTAGGTGAATTTTCTTCTGCATTATAGAAAAATGTAGGTGAACATTTGATGCATTGAATTAACATATTTGTATCCAGTTATTATGTTTTTTCTAAGTCTGCTCATCTCCGATTCATTGAATCTAAGTTTTGGGGAGAAAGTTTGCATCATAGAACTGAAACAAAGATGATACTTCACTTTACTAGTAAATAATATGTAAAAACCTAAGTAGAAATCAAAAAAGCTTAGCACATGGTATAGTCCCTTATAATAAAAACAAAGTCAGATCTGGGAAATATTCCCTTCCCCTAATTCCTCCCTTTTCTTTAGCTCTACTGGGAATCATGTTAGTTTGTTACCTAGCAACAGAGAGCTCATCACTGGGAAATTTACAACTATTTTTCATTTGTCATCATTTGTCTAATCAGATTTGATCATAAATAAAATCTGCACACAATCAACTGACTTCTATTTGTAATTAGAATCCATCTCCATCAGAGGAAGGATGTTAATAGAGTTGATTTATTTGTGCTTTTACTCATTTCCTAACATGCTACCCTTAACCATCTTACAAGATTCAATCTGTCTTGATTCCCTTCAACAAAATTTTATCTTATGTTGTGAGTTGATATAAATCCATGGGTCTTTGGAAGAAATTTTTAGGTCATCTCTGCTCATTTATTCTCAGCATATCATATGTGCAAGAAGTCTTAATTTTTGCAATATACTGCTATGTTTAACACAGCTTCTTGCTTCCTTTCAATCATACCGACTCTCTTTGCCTACTCAAGTCAATGCCACAGCATTTCTCATTCTGAATTGTAGTGGCATAAGTTGTTTTGTATGTCTGTCATTAGTCTCAATCTTTTTCTGTTAAAAAGCAACCCATTTGAGGGGGATTCCAACCATAAAGTTATTGGTTTGGGCTTCTGAAGGGACTATTACAGTTATAAGACCTTCAGTCTCTGGTCACAATGCTTGGTCTGAGATGGGTTCATGACACAAGCCAAACCAATATTTTGGGAATTATCCTTTTTCTTCTCCTCTCACCTTTCTGAAATGAAATATTAGCCCAGTGTTCCCTGGGCTATGCCTTACCATGTGAAGAAGGTCCATCTGTAGTATGGAAGAAAGAGGAGAGGCTGTGTTAATATAGAGATAGGAGGGAGGGAGGGAGGGAGGGGGGAAAGATATGAGGGGGGTTGTTGATGGCATTAGAGTCTTTGGTTCTAGTTCCTTAGGCTGCAGAGTTGCCCTGATTCCTTTTATCTCATTAGCTACCCATATTGTCTTTAAGCACATTCAAATTGGGTTTCTCTATGGCAATCCATGCGATTGGCTTATACAATTACAAGACTCGTAAGTTCATAAAGTTATAAAGCACTCTGAGGTAAAAAAAAAGTATTTTTACAGTCATCATCTGATTGTATCCTAAAACCACCCTTGCATCCTTGGAAATGGTTAATGTAGAAAACATTGTACCCATTTTTCAGATGAGAAAACAAAAATAACTTGTTACTTGGGTTTTTAGTTAGTGCAGAGAGCACTTCTGACACTTAGTCCCATGTTCTGTGCAGTATATGAATTTCCTGCCCACACCACCTCACATCTGGTAACCATAGCACAAGAGCAGCTGTGGAGCTGCCCAATAACATAGGGTGTGGTGGCTGGCTGGGCACTCTGGAAACCAGTCTCTGCGGGGAGACAAGATAAATTCAGGTACTGGAAACACAAAGATCAGCTTCAGGTAGACAGGACTGAAGCAAGTACTATAATAGCCCTGGGCAGGGTCAGCACAAAAGGGGTTCAGGTTAAAGTAGGAGGGACTTCCAAGTGCCAGAAACAACGTGAGCAAAGGTACAGAAGCAGGAGCAGACATCGCATGCTACAGGAACACATCTGGCTGGAGGGAAGGCTTGGGTTGATTTTGCCTTCTAAATATAGCTTGAACCTTTCCGTTTCTCTCCTCCTCCACTGCCACCACTGTGATCTTTCATCTGTCACCTGAATTATTAAAGCAGCTTCCTAACTGTTCTTCCCACGTCCTTTTTTGCATTGCAATTTATTCTCCAAATTGCAGACCAAGTGATCTTTGAAAGCAGGATATATCTCATCAGGTCCCTCTTCTACCTAAAATTGAGCACTACGGAGAGCTTATCTTTCACATGGGTCACTGGGTGTTGCAGCCTTTCCAGCCTCATTGGGCCTCCTCTCCACTCTTTAGTCACATAGAACTTATGATATAACACACCCTCTTCTCTGTGGCCAAAAGACATTTGCACTTGCTGATTTCTCTGCCTAGAAACCTCTCTCTCTCTCTCTCCCCCCCCCCACCCCACTTCCCCTTCTTTCCTTCATTCATTCAATGAAAAACAATTTGGGTGTATCTTATACATAAGAAAGTCACGTTTAAGAAAGTCATTAAGAATAAGGATTAGGAACCTAACTGCTGTGTTGAAACTTGGTTCTGATACCACCTTTAGCAAGTTTCTCTAAATCCATTTTATCATAACTGTACTTAAACCCTGTGGTTGAAGATTAAATTAGCATATAGTAAAGCCAATATCGATGTCCAGCATAGAAATGGCTATATAAATGTTTGCAATAATCATTATTGCAGCTGAAATCTAATCACAGGGTGTCAGAGTAAATGTTTCAGCCACGGAGAAGGCTTCTCTAAGCCCCAGGACTAAGCTGGGCTTCTGCTCTCCGAACTTGCTCTACTGTTTTTCATTTTATTGTACTCACCTTACTTTAATCCATTTTCCCTGTTGGATTATAAATCCTAAGAGGGCAAGGGTCATGCCTACATTGTTTACCATTTTAGTGAAAGATTCTAGTACACTGGCTGGTTCAGAGTAGGAGTTAAATATTTATTTCTAAGAAAAGCAAGGTTAAAATGCTGATTGCTATGAAAGCCAGGAAAAAAATGAATCAGGACTTCACCTGTATTCAATGGGGGAACCATCTGTACTTTTCTGAGGTCGGAAAGACTGCCTTACTTTAGGGAGTATGACACCCATGCCACCTGCATCTTCAATGATCTTGCCAGCCCTTGTTATCACTTGAAATAGCAATGACCTGAACACCTTCTAAGATGTTTGCCTCTCCGATCTGGGACATCCTGGGTCAACCTGTGACTCATGATGATGAAAGGGATATGACAGTGCCTCCACTGACACCAAGACCTTGAAAGATATTACAAAAGCTGTCATGAAAACCCGGCCAAAGCAGGAGGGCCCATGCTCCCAGGAAGGGCAGGCAAATTTTAAATATCAAAACAAAGGAACAGCACTGCTTCCAGGCAAAGGGCTCAGCAGCCTAAAACAGTGAAGCAAGACCGCTTTACAATGGGACTCGGAGTGCACAGATCACCTAGGAGACAGAACACAGGAAGACTCGCATGGCTCCTGCCCTCCTGCCCTGCAATCAGGACAGAACCCATTAAACCACCGACTCATTTACAGCCTTCATGCATGAAATGTGGCCCAGACCAAAGATCTTCCTGGTGGTAGGAAAACGTGTCTCTCGTATGGACTAATGGAAATTCCTTGATTGAAAGCTACTACATCTGGTGTGTTCCCTTTACTGGAGCATGACATCCATTGTTAGACAATAATTTATTCAGTGCCTACTGTGCCACATGGAGGTGCTGGAGATGGAAAGGTGAGGTCACTTCCCCTAGAAAAATGATAGTATCACTGGGACATGACTGGGTTCAAAGAAGGTTTGGGCAACTAGTTACTTAAAATCACCAGGATAGCTCTATATGAAGTACTAAAAAGTGTCCTGAGAGAAAAATTCAGGTAGACAACATACAGCAAAGCCTGGCCAGTAAAGAGGAAGAGTAGTTTTAAACACGAGCATTTCTTCCAACTTCCTTTTCTCTCCCAGGCCACTTGGACACATGTTGAGAGAAAGGGGAGTTCTGTGAGTCAAACCTGAAAGAAACATGTTCACTAAAACTCTGTAAGCAACTGAAGCACAAGGCAATATTGCCTTTGTACCCATGTCATTCAAGAGAATAGAGACCACCTCTGTCTGAGGCGTGGCTTGGTTTAGCACTGGCACCTACAGGGAGCTACAGCACTAGGGTAAGGTATTCAGTGGAGATTGCTACACTGACTTGAGGCAATGGTACCAGGCAAAGGGCATGTAAGCAGTGGTGTGCTGATAAATGTTTAACCAGGAGAAGAAAATGTAAATATGTACTAGTATATATACACACATGCAGTTTATATACATTTTGTTTAAAATGTACAGCCCAGCCAGTTTGGCTCAGTGGATAGAATGTAGGCCTACGGACTGAAGGGTCTCGGGTTCAATTCCGATCAACGGCACATGCTGAGGTTGTGGGCTTGTCTCAAATAGGGGGCGTGCAATAGGCAGCTGATCAATGATTCTTTCTCATCATTGATGTTTCTACCTCTCCCTCTCCCTTCTTCTCATAAATAAAAACATATATTTTTCAAAAAGCATGTGCAGCACACAATTTGAACTAATAAAATATACAATACCCTTTATTCTAAATTCCATATAACCAAACAAATTCTCACAGAATGCTTTCATTTGATGTTTGCGGTACTCTTGTACCTGTAACCAAACGGTGTTTGTAATTGACAAACAAGTAGAGTTCTGACCTGAATGTTAGTTGTTATTTTCCTTATGCGAATGAGGAAGATGAAAGTGAAATAAGCAAGACATATGTCAGAACTCCACTCATCTGTCAATAATGACTTCTTGGCTGAATAGAAAAACAGTTTTTGAAGATGAAAAAACATTTCTTCAAATTTGTTGTTCTACTCACAATATAATGGCTATAGATATAATACAGTTTTGTTTTTTTAAAAATCATACGTTTTTAAAGTTGGAAGTGGTAAGATCCTCATCCAAGCCCCTGGGGAGATATCATGAGCAGCACGTTCATTTTGTCCCCAGTGCCTACCAAAGTGCCTGGAGCATGGTAAGTGCTCAGTAAATATGCATTACATAAATAGATTATCTATTGTGCCTTTCCATTAAGTTTGGCCTCACCTTTTTGCCATGGAGAAGCTGATCCTAACTGTGAACTCTGGAAATAGGTGCCATGTGTTTCAATATCAGCATTCTCAATCTCTGGCCCAATGACTGGTATATGTTAGGGAATAATACGTATTTAATTGATAGCTTACACATAACTAGCCTTTTGAATATAGCAGGTACTCAATAATTCATTACACATTAAATTGAATACCTGCCTTGGCTTATACACTTACTATAACTATTTATCCCTCTGTCTTAACTAGTAAACACTTAACACACACACACACACACACACACACACACACACACACACACACATTCTACCTCTAATACATTAAAGTACTAGCACTTGAAGAGTCTTAATAGACTTTCTTATATTTGAATCTAGATATTAGCATTGTGGCCAGAGAAGAGTGATTTAACCCTCTGAGCCTCAGTTTCCTCGTCTGTAGAATTGAAATAATATCTTGTAAAGATTAAACACAATGAAATACATGACAGGCATTGTACAGCTTTGCTGATGTAGATTCTCAACAAACATCTTCCTCTTTTCTCTATTCTCTCTCCACTGGTCCATAAAGTCTCCAAAGTTCTCTCCAAAGGCTAGAAAAAGAATTAAGTGGCAAGTCTTCTCTGTGGTTCAGCCTGTGGTTTTTATCTCAGATGGCACTGTGCCAGGTCACCTCTCTCACCCCAATCCTTAACATGGCACAGAGTGAAAAGAACACTAGACTAGGGGTTTACCTAGGTTCTAGTTTAGATCCTGGCATTGACTAGATGTGCATCTGTATACAGCCCTTTCACTCAAGACACTATTCTCAGAACTTGAAAATGTATCAAAGACAAAAAAAGATAAACACTTCAGTCCTCGTGGAGCTTACCAATAAGTATTGTCAGTAGAAAACACCAACAAAAAAAATGAGCATAACAAAGATTACTAGATTACATAGCATGTTAAGGAATAATGAGTTCTATGAAACAAATAAAAAGTTGAGCAGGCTAAGAGGGAAAAAGGTTCTGAGCCAGGGCTGGGGCAGGTTATGTCATTAAATAAGCTCATTGAGGAAGTGAGTTTTGAGCAAAAGACTTGATAGATGTGTGAGGTCCTTCCAGTGGGTATTTGGGTGAAGAAAATCAAGGTCAGGAGAACACTTAGAATGACACCCTGAAGGGATGTATCTGAGAAACACAGGAGGCCAGTGAAGTCAGTATGGAGCAAGTGAAGGAAGAGGAGGAAGAGGAGGAAGAGAAGAAGGAAGAGGAGGAGGAGGAGGAGGAGGAGGAGTGGTGAGTGTTGCAGACCCGTAAGAGTCTGGACTTCAATCTGAGTGAAATGGCTTCACTGGCCTTACCTCTCCATTTGGAAAGGAATTTAGATTAGATTCTTCCTGAGATCCCTTCCAGTTCTTAAATTCAAACATGTTCTTACCATTTAGGTACTAAGCTATGATAACTATCATAGGCAATAATGGGAAACTGGACAAGTGTATATAAACTACATTCTATGAGACTGGCACAGACAGGATATATACGTATAAGTTATCTCTTGCCTAAAACTTGAAAGCTATCATAGGACAATGGTGCAGGACTCTGGAATTGCCTCTGTATTTGGACAGGTTAGTTACTGAGCATCCCATCTGCAACTTAAGTTGACAAGGGCTTAACCTGCCTTACCTCAATGTCCTCATCTGTAAAGTGAAGAAGATAACTGTGGTTCCTAGCTCACTGATTTACTTTGAAGATTAAATAAGATGATATGCCAAATTATTAACACAGTATCAGACTGTGGTAAACACCCAATGTATGGCATTGTTTTTCATTTTACAGAGTAGATGCTAATATGATAACTGAATTGAATTCTTAAAGCATCTATATTTTGGATTTGTGCACTATATTTTGGATAATTTTTCTCTTGTATATTTATATTTTGAATAATTTTAACCCTTGTATATCATCAAATATGCATTTTAGACCTTTATTTCAATGCCTGTCTGTTAATGTTTATTATGTGCAGGGCACAGATGTGTGGATGCCTAAGATAGTCCCTGTTTTATAGAGACATGAGTAAAAGAGACAGATATCCATAAAAGTAACTGTAATTAAAGGCAGAATACTAAAATTATTGTAATCAAAGAGCCGCATATAATGGCAGAATGAATAAAAAGAGATTAATTCCAAATGGGGTTATATAAGATGGGGAAGATGAGCATGTCGAAAAGTATGCCTCATATCTCCCTATGGACCAATGCCACTGTAAGTAGTCTTCCTTCCTTTCCAGATGGCATTAGTAACTTATGAACTCAGTGCCTTATAAAACTGTTACACGTTTGTAGACAACTTTACTCATATCGCTCCTGGCAAAAATGATGCTGGGTCCTAATGGCCACTGTAGAAAAGCTGGATTGAGGAGCTAAATTCAACTCATATGGCTGTCTGCCAGGAGAACAGTAGGGGAACATACTATGATAAATTTAAAAATAAATAAATAAATAAAAAGAAGAGCTGGGGAAGGAAGGAAGGAAGGAAGGAAGGAAGGAAGGAAGGAAGGAAGGAAGGAAGGAAGGAAGGAAGGGTCTGTGATTGCACTCAACTCACTGGTCACAAAGGGCAGAATTACCTAAACCCAAATGGATCTTTGCCACTCACTTTTTTCTTCCTAGATCCTTTAATTCAGCTGTTGGACAGCCTGAGGAAAACTGCTCTTCTTGTTAAGTGACTACACATTTCTGTTCCTGCTGGGAAAAATAAAGATTTCACAAAAACCTATCAGTTCACACGTACATTTTCTAGGAGTTGGTCCAAGGAGAGCTTGAGTATTTCCAGGGCTATAACACACTTCACTAATAGAACATACTGGGTGTTCCCAGAGGAACAAATGAAACTGTTACCCTTCCCTTGCCACTCCCCCTTGCCTTCTGCTTTCAAGCTGCATGGAGAAATGGCCAAAACAATACATTTTATAATAGCTATAGATGCTTTTTGAATTATGTTGTTCTAATTAACTAGTGGAAAGCCTCTTATTTTTGTCTATCAAGGCTATGATCAAAGGAATACCTTCCATAGCATGTCATATTCTCAGAAGTTTGATTAGACATTAGAAAAGTGGCCCAGGCCGAAACCCATTTGGCTCAGTGGTAGAGCGTCGGTCTGCAGACTGAGGGGTTCCGGGTTCAATTCCGGTCAAGGGCATGTACATTGGTTGCAGGCACATCCCCAGTGGGGGGTGTGCAAGAGGCAGCTGGTCGATGTTTCTCTCTCATCGACGTTTCTAGCTCTCTATCTCTCTCTCTTCCTCTCTGTAAAATATCAATAAAATAAAAAATAAAAAATAAAAATAAATAAAAAAAGAAAAGTGGCCCAGGATGTATGATGATATGTGAAATTATCATGAACTTTTAGATGTGATGCTGTAATTGTGTCTCTAAAAAATCCTTATCCTATATAATAAAAGCCTAATATGCTAAGTGCCTGGTTATCTGGTCATCCATTCAACCAATCAAAGCATAATATGCTAATTATATGCTAAAGCCACTCAATATGACATGCACTGACCACCAGGGGGCAGATGCTCCAACCAATAGGCTAGCTTGCTGCTGGAGTTTGACTTATTGGGACTGAGTCAGATGGGCTTGGATATGCCCTGAAGCTCTCCCATTGATCCTCTCTGGCTGGCCAACCTCCTGCATCCCTCCCCAGCCCTGATAGTGCACCAGTGGGATCCCTTGGCCTGGCCTGCACTCTCTCAGAATCTGGGACCCCTCAGGGGATGTCTGAGAGCCAGTTTCAGCCCAATCCCCCAGACCAGGCTTAGGGACCCTGACTGGTACACAAATTCATGCACCAGGCCTCTAGTTACTTATAAATACATTCAGAAATACTTAAGCATAAAATGATATGGTACCTATACTTTGCCTCAAAATAGTAGAGGAGGGAATGAGTAAAATGAAGCAAGATTAGGTCTAAGTACATATGACCATTCACAGGATTATTATGCTATTTCTACTTTTATAATGTCTTAAAACTTAAACAATTTTTTATAAAGAGAGAGGCTCACACCCAGTTTTGAAAAGGGAGTCAGTGATCTACAAGAATGGAAGGTTTATGTTGGAAAACTGGCCTTTGGTACCTAAGTATCAGAGATGGAAGAAGAAGAAAGGGGAGAAGAACAGATAATGCAATGTGATGCTGAGCTGGAAGGTAGGTAGTAAAACTTAAGGGATGGAAGAAAACACAGAAGCTATGAGGTCAGGATTTTCAATGGTTAAGGACTGACCAATGGGATTATTGCTTTTGATGCAGAGTTCTAACTCAACTATCCTGGTCTTTAACTCTGTTGCTCATTAAAGAGTAGACAGGGAACAAAGAAAAGAAAAGGGTGAGTTGAAAAGATATGAGATATGAATCTGAAGTGCTGCACCATGGAAGAGAAACAAACATTGTGCATGTGGCTGCCAGAGGTGGAACTGGGCAAAATGTAAATATGTTATAGGGGTCAGATTACAAGTCAATAAGGAGAAAAGAGGCATGAACACACAATGGAGTCAAGACAGTTTCTTTAATAAATGGTGTTGGGAAAATTGGACAGATACATGCAAAAAAAATTGAAACTAGACCATCAGCTTACACCATACAGAAAGATAAACTCAAAACGGATACAGGACTTAAACATAGGATGGGAAACCATAAAAATAGTAGAGGGATCCATAGATAGCAAAATCTCAAAGGTATGCTGCAGCAATTTTTTCACTGATACAGCTCCTAGGGCAAAGGAAACTAAAGAGAAAATAAACAAATGGGACTACATTAAAATAAAAAGCTTTTGCACAACAAAAGAACCATCAACAAAACAACAAGAAAGCCCACACTGCATAGGAGAACATATTTGCCAATAATATCACAGATAAGGGTTTAATCTCCCTCACTTACAGGGAACTCATACAACTTAACAAAAGGAAGATAACTAACCAAATAAAAAATGGGCAACAGACCTAAATCGATACTTTTCTAAAGAGGACATAAGGAAGGCCAAGAAACATATGCAAATATGCTCAAAGTCACTAATCATCAGAGAGATGCAAATCAAAACAACAATGAGGTACCATCTCACACCTGTCAGAATGGCTATCATCAACAAATCAACAAATGACAAGTGCTGGAGAGGATGTGGAGAAAAAGGAACCCTCTTGCACTGATGGTGGGAATGCAGACTGGTGCAGCCACTGTGGAGAACAGTATGGAGTGTCCTCAAAAAACTAAAAATGGGACGAAACCAGTTTGGTTCAGTGGATAGAGCATCAGCCTGTGGACTGAAAGGTCCCGGGTTCTATTCCGGTCAAGGGCACGTACCTTGGTTGCTGGCACATCCCCAGTGGGGGTGGTGCAAGAGGCAGCTGGTCGATGTTTCTCTCTCATCGGCGTTTCTAACTCTCTATCCCTGTCAATTCCTCTCTGTGTCAAATCAATAAAATACTTTTTTTTTAAATAAAATTAAAAATGGAACTCGCATTTGACCCAGCAATCCCACTTCTAGCAATATATCCCGAGAAACTAGAAACACCAATCAGAAAGGATATATGTACCCCTATGTTCATACCAGCACAATTTATGATAGCTAAGATTTGGAAACAGCCTAAGTCCCCATCAGAAGATGAGTGGGTTAAAAAACTGTGTACATCTACACAATGGAATACTACACTGCTGTAAAAAAAAGAAGGAATTCTTACCATTTGCAACAGCATGGACGGAACTGGATAGCATTATGATAAGTGAAATAAGCCAGTCAGAGAAAGATAAATATCACATGATCTCACTCATTTATGGAATATAATGAACAACATAAACTGATGAACAAAAACAGATCCAGAGATAGAGAAGCATAGATCACACTGTCAAAACTCAGAGGGAAGGGAAGGGAAGGTGGGGGAAGGAGAAGAGATCACCAAAGGACTTGTATTCATGCATATAAGCCTAACCAATGGACACAGACATTAGGGGATGAGGGCATGAATTGGGAGGGGGTGGCAATGGGGCAATAAGGGCACATATGTAATACCTTAATCAACAAAGAAAATTTTTTAAATAAAATAAAAAATATAAAACATTTAATTATCTCAATAATTTATTCTAATATACTGATAATATGTTAGATATATTGTATTAAATAAAATACATTGCTAAAATAAAATTTACCTATTATTTTTTATTTTTTAAAATAGGGCTATTGAACAATTTTAAATAACCTGTGTGGCTCACAATTGTGAATTGTACCCTTTCGCTTGGACAACATTGTGTTAGCAAAATAATTAGTGGGGAGAAGAGATGGAAGGTTGAGCTAAAGTTAAGAAAAACCCTGATAATCTATAATTTAGGAGAGGCTTACCTGTAGATTTAGAACTCAAGGCTATCATCTTAGCCAAGATCCTCTTCTATCTAGCTGTGTCACCTTAGGTAAATGACTAAGCCACTCTCAAATTTCTATCTGAAATGATAAAGGTGCATGATCTCTAAAATATTTCCTATTGCTGACATTTTTGTCTAGGTATCCCCTGCAAAAAGAAGTATTTCCTCCACCAATTTATGCAAGCATCCCCTCAACCGATTGCTTTACAATTTTCTCCACTTTCAAAGCTCATTGAAAGAATTAAGTGTTCGAAGTCAGACAAAACTGAAATGGATCTGTAACTTCCCCACATCATCATTAGCTTCATAATCCTCGTTATCCTCTTTGTTCTCAAAGCAATATCCTAGCTATTATTTGGGTGCTTATATTGTGCTAGAAGCTCTGATGTATTACTTTACTTAATCATCACAGATATCTTTCCAGGTGGATGCTCTTACATCCTTGTACCACTTAGGAAGGTAACTAGATTTTAAACCTGTTTGTATAAACTTGGGTATGTCATTCTCTCTCTCTAAGCCACACGACAATGGTGTAAAATTATCAATCACTACAGGATACTAAATCATGACATAAATTGCAGTGAGAATTAACTCAAATAGTGTACATGAAGTCCCACTAGAGTAGAAGATCAATAATAGACAATACATGCCAGAATCCTTCCCCTGATAATCTCTTCTATTATAAACCCTACATATCTCCAAATTCCAGCTCCAGGAGCACCCTTTCCCCAGAGCCAGGATCCTCCTTTCCCCTCAGCTGGAAGTAGATTGACCTACTCTGAACTAACATAGCTCTACATCTGATCATTTCATATTAATCTCTTCATTACCAGCCTTACTCTAAAGTCACATGCCTACATATCTTATCTCCCATATAAAATTACAACTACCGTGATAGCTTTGTATCAGATTCGTATCACATTTAGTCCTGTGTGTGACACAAAGTAGCTTATTAATAAGCACGAATAGAGTTAGAGATAACATTTACTGAAAGTTTATTGATGCTAACCACCACACAAAGTTTAGGCTCTTGACATACTATTGAATTCATTTATTTCAACCTGAAAGGTAGATATTAACTTTACAGATGAGGTCACTGAGTCTTCAAAGGACCTAGCTGCTCAATATCACACTGATTGTAAATGGCAGAAGTGGTTTTCAATTCTGGCTGGCTGGCTCCAGAGCCTATGATCTTAACCATTACAAAAACAAACAAACGTGGATGGATGGATGGATGGATGGATGCATGGATGGATGAAATGAATGAATGGTGGATAGAAGCACAACATCTATATCCTTTAATTCAAACTCAAGATTCCTTTCAAACCTAGCTTTTCTTTCTGATTATTAAGCCCCCAGCTCCAGCCCCATCATCTCAGTGTATACCTGGGGAGTTCAGCAGAGAAGAAAAAAGAGCCCATTTCACCATTTTAAAGATTCATAATGAGCTAAAAGGCCAAGTCAAAATCATTTACTATTCACCAAAGTCTCAGGTCCTTTTCTGTTTTGTTCTCCTGAATAAAACATACCTTCTCAAGTGTATGAGCTGCCAGCAGCCAGGAAGTAAAAAGGGAATGAGTAATACATATTTACATAATTAGGAAGGAAAAAAACACACCATTCAAGCAGGTTTCCTTTCAACGTTTATGTTTATCTGAGTCTTCAGTTCAGAAAAAAATGTTTACCCAGTGTAGAGAGCACGTGTATTTTTCACCTGATAGCAGGATATTTTATGATGGAGATGTTTTTGTCATTCAGTGCTACCACCCCAGAATTTAGCAGCTGCCCACAGCACCCGAAGCCCACCCACAGGGAACTCAGACCCTGTAACACCTGGGTTCTTTAACCCACCAAGACAGTGGCGTTCAGTTCAGCTGAATCTGTGCCATAGGTTGGGACTGAGCCTTGTGGCTTTGAAAGTGACAGTGATGGTAATTTATTATCTTCATTGATTCACAGAGCACGGCTCCTTGTACAAACAAGCAGACATTTTTCAATTGTGCCTCGCAATGGATAAATTGTTTTGCATAGAAACTGTACTTTGACAACCAGTTGAGATGGGCATTGTGGATGTATGCGTTATACATGTACAAATAACACATCCTTGTGTTTGGGGGGCGGGGGAGGGAGGGAAAGTCCCAGATGGCTTCTGTTCAACTTTAAAATGGTCGCATTAATGCATTTTCAGGAAGAGAGCAGAAATCAATGACCCCACTCCCGCTAACCCCAGAGCATTCAGACAAAGCAGAATTCAGGCTGCTTACTTTATTTCCCACCCCCTCCCTAAAGCAATGGCATTTCATTTTCTAACAGAGGCCATTTTTTTTCTGAATTCATAATGTCATATTTTAATCCAATCAATGCACATTAGCTACAACTAATGTAAATGTCATTGCTACTCTCTTCTCAAACCATTTTTTAAAATTTGCTAAAACTCCACACAGCACTATCTCTCCCCCTCAGATTAACAAGTATTGGACAGCTTTTCTATATTTCTTTTTCCTTCTCAGTGGAGTATTATTGACCAAAGATTTAGGATATCTTAGAGCAATCCCAGGAAGTGGTGAGAAGAGCCAACTTTTTTTTACCCAAGACTCGACTCCCTTCCTCAGTCTGGTTAGAGCCAAGCACAATTGGTTCTACAGGGTCCCCACTTCCCAGGCTCTCTGCCTTTGTTTTATCCTCCTGCCTCTTTCCCCATATTCGGGTTCTGCCTGTATTTAAGGGCTCTGTCAAGTACCCCTCCTCTTCCAGGAAGCCTCCCCTGACTCTTCACTTACCTTGTCCCAGGCAGATGAGATTCCTTTATTTTCTAAGTGCTCAAGGTGTTTCATATGCATTTCCCTTGAGGCTCTGGGAACAGTTCACCTTGAATGCTGTTTGCTGATGTCTTGGTATTATTTCTCCATGTAGATTCTAAATTCCTAGAAGATAGAAAGCAATAAATGCCATATTTGTATCTCTCCTTTCAGTTAGTACAAGGCCTGCATAGAATGAATTCTAATACATGTCTAGAGAAATAAGAGAAGGAAAAAAGAAAACAGTAGGGAAATAGTAGGGAAGAAAGAGGGAGGAAAGAGGGAGAGAGAACATAGGGCAGGGAGGACAACCTGAAAACCAAAGGCAGCAAAGCTTCCCTGGTTACAGACCCCCCAGTGCAGGCTACTGAGACATCAGATTCCATTCTTGTTTTGTAGGCAAGTAGCTGGAGCTCTAGCAGCACCTGCTCACCTCCCAGATAGCCTAGAGCATTTCCCCACACCCAGATTACACCTTCCCTCACCAATGGGGGTAAGAGATGGAAAACAAGCAAGAACACCGATTTCATCCTTCACAGTCTATTTGCATTAATAGACATTCACAACCATCGGGATGAGTGGTCAATAGAGAGTTGCAAAATGCTATGTGAGCAGGAAGAGGGAAGCATGAGGCTCTGGGTGCAGGGCAGTAGATTCCACAGCTCAACTAGTATTTGGTTCAACTCATAAGCTTCACATCAAACCTCACAAAAAGATGACAAAGGTCCCGCCCCCAGCTCTCACCCAGGATCTCACTGGTGAGCAGGGGCCTGCTGGCCCTATATTTAAAGCCAGTGTCGTCTGTGCTTGAGGCAGGCCTCTGTGGAACAGAGCTGCCGGGCATTGTTCCTGGTCTTTCTTTTATTTTTCCAAGGGTTCCTTTTCAGCTGCCTGAGTTATATACACTGTGAGCCTAAGTACTTCTTTGCTAACAGAGTCGGTGCCAACACCTGTTCTTGTGTTCTGCTTGTCCCCGCTCTACCAACAACATGCTCAGCCTCTGTCGAGAGCAGCTGAGCCCCAAACCACCCAGAACTCTGCCAAAGTAGAAATAAGCACTTTGCTACATCTCTTTCTTGGGAACATTATTTACTATATTTTAAAAGAATATAGTAACATTAAAATTACTGCATGTTTTAAATAAAGACAACTATGAATGCTCATTGTGCCTCAGGTGAGAATGTTACATACATGGCCTTGTTTAATCCCCCCTTAAACCTGTGAGGCGAAAAGTGCTCCCAGGTGAGAAAAAAAGACGTATAGATGTTGGACAGCCCATCGACAGCAATTGAGCTTATACATATAAATCAAGGATTTCATTTCATGTTTATGCGGTCCTAAATTCATGCTCAGAACCTCTATGCTCTTCTGATCTCTTGTTCAGTTTCCCCGATTGAAACAGGTTGGCAATTGGTTACCCTGAAAGTTTAAGCCGACACTGCAGGTGGAAATCCCCAGCCCTTAACAGAGATACTAGCAAGTCACTACTTTAAAAACAACTGGTTCCTAACAATTACTACCACATCTTTGTTTCCATAAATGCAAGCTTATTTTGCTTTTATTCAAATCAGATGCAATATTTGGATACTGCTCAGGATGAGCAGCAAACATGCAAGCCTTCTGACTAGAGGAATTGCAAGGGTCCATGGTTGGATTCCTGCTGCAAACCACCTTTCTGAACACCGGAAACTAGGTCTTCATCCTCTGAAGCTCCGAAGGTCAATTCCATAGGAATTTGGATTAATATTTCTTCTGGGGCCCCACAGAGAAGAGGCAGCTTAAGTGATATTATAAGAAGAAAAGGAAAATGGCTTGTATGTCCTTTGTCAAGATTTTGAGTGGTCCAGAGGATTTGGTTATAACCTCTTCCAGAGACCCAGATACAATAAATCCTACACCTCAGATGTGTTTGTATGAAAGAGGCAACAAGAAGATGTGGAAGAGCTGACAGTGGAGAGAACCGGATGGTGCTTAGAAGGCCTGAAATATCATGTCTGTCTGTACTATTCCAGGTCCTGATTTAACATCATTTTCTTCTGTGAGAGCAGAGAGGAGACTTCTGCAAGGCTCTGTCAAAGTGGTAGAGATATTTCTACTCCTGAGAAGTGGGATTGCATTCCCTCTCAGCAGTGTGGTCCGGTGAAGAAGTTTATTTTAGAGAACTCTATGTTTTCTGAAAGTAATCTATCATCTTAAGAACAATACCAACTGTTTATATGGATTTGGCCTGCGAGATAGTCTGGCTTGTGTCTCTCTGCAGTGAGTGACTCCCTACTTTTTCTAGAGAAGAATGTCAGGGAGAATGAGCATGAATTTCAAGTAGATTGGATATTGAATCTAATGTCAGGTTTAATAAAGCAGCTGAATTTTAGCTAGGAAGTTGCTTTATTGAGAAATCTCAGTCTGGAAGAAATCGTGAGGTCTTTAATCAATTACTCATTGATTCAAAGTGTTGAAATTTATAGGGAAGTTAAAGAGTATCTAGAACCAAACATTATAACCTGGAGTCCGTGGAGCTCTGCCTGGAGGCCATGGGTAGGCTTCATGGTCTCATGAACAATCAGAGATTGATTGTGCACAGATTCATTATGTTCACATGTACACATTGGCTGCATTCATTTTTCTTCAGGGAAGAGAGTAAAAAACTTGTCCTGGTATTTTTAAAAGACACAAAATGTTTAAGGTCCACTGACTTAGATAAACATTTAATTAAGCAAGAGCAAACTTCCGCCCTCAGAGGTCAAGTGACTAGCAGGAGACCACATGGCTAGAGAGAAACAGAACTGTTAGGCAGCGGGTCTTCTGATGTCTAGCCCTGAGACAGCAGCATGCTGCTTCTGAGTTAAAACAACAATGGAGCTCCTCCTCTGGTCTCTGTTTGAGTTGAAGCCTACTACTCAGAAACGAGAAAACAAAAATCATAAAGCATGTTACACAAGAGTAGGAGGTTTAGATATTGAGTGCATTTATACACAAATAACCAGAACTATGCAATAGAGTGTTCAGTTGTCAGATTTGGAATAGAGGGTTGTCTTAGATTAAGTTCCTGCAAAAAGAGACCTGAGAGAAGCACTTGAACACGAGTGGCTTAATTTGTCAGTGATTTCAGGAAGCACTCTGAGTAGGGGAGTGAGATAAGGAAGGGATATACGGCTATTAACAGATGTATGTGTTACTAGAGGATATCACTCTGGAACCTTGGGGACTTTAAGATTTAGAGTTATCCCAGCAGAGGGGCTGGAAAGCTGGGGTTCCTATCTTATAACTCCTGTCCTCCATTAATTGAGGGTTGTTATGTCTTGGCCTTAAAACCACCTCAGGTAGAGAGATACGGGAATCATCCATGGAAATTATCTACCACGAGCCATCAGGTAAGCCAAGGGGATAGAGGCAGTGCTTCACAATATCCGTAAAAGGTGTTTTAAGAAGTAAATGAATAAAGATATATCTGGGGATTATATATCACACATTTTAGGAATAAAAAGATTTCAGAAGTTGCCTACTGCTTCAACCCCTTCTTTGACAACCTATGGAAAGTTAAGACTTTTTCTTTAATTTCACCTAAAACAGTGATTTCTGTTATTCCTTTCAATGTTAGGAAACACATTTCATTACATGTTTTGCTTTGGGATCATCTAATGACTTCATTTATATAAAGTCAGAATCTGCTGGGATCTTCCACTGGGGGCCAACTTCTCCCTTAAACCTGTATGAAATATATTCAAGCCCTCTTCCCAGTGACAGCCCATATGATGACCCCCAGTGATCCCTGCCTCCTGGTAGCTATGCCCTGTGTAGTCTTCTTCCACAGTGAATTGGGGTGACTGATGCATCTAACAGAATATTATGGAAATGGCAGAATGTGACTTCCAAGACTAGGTCATCAAAGTCATTTCCCTCCCATCTTTTCCTGTTGGATTACTTGCTCTTGGGAAAACCAGCTGCCATGTCGTGAGGACACCCCAAGAGATCTATGTGGCAAAGAACTGAGTCCTTCTGCCAAAAGCCAGGTGAGCAAGGTATTTTGGAAGTGGATTATCCATTGCCAGCCAAGCCTTTATATGACTAGAGTTACAGTCAGCATTTTCACTGCAACTTCATGAAAGATCCTGAGCCAGAAAAACCCAACTATGCTGCTCCCAGGTTCCTGACCCTCAGAAACTGCATAAGATGATACATTGTGGTTGTTTAAGCCATTGGGTTTGGGGGTGATTTATTACACAGCTTTGACATTTAGTACTCCCAATCTTTGATTCTTTTTAAATATATATATATATATATATATATATATATATATATATATATATATTATTGATTTTTGAGAGAAAGGAGGAGGGATAGAAACATCAATGATGAGATAGAATCATTGATTGGCTGCCTCTTGCACGCCCACTACTGGGGATCAAGTCCACAATCCAGACATGTGCCCTTGGCTGGAATCGGACCTGGGCCCTTTCAGTCCACAGACTGATGCTCTATCCATTGAGCCAACCCAGCTAGGGCCCAATCTTCTATTCTGATTAAATATCCTCTTTCCATTTCAATCTTCCTTTGTGGGGCCTTGTTTTCTGCTTTTTTGCTCCATTAGGGGACTATCCTTGTATATAAATATCCTTTTTAGTGTCATTCTGTATTTGTTAAATCTCTTTGTTGAAAGTGACAGAAACCTAAATTCAACCAGTTTTTACATAAGAAGCAGGATATGTTGTCTCATGTAATCAAATTTCCAGAAGGGAAGAGCAGTATCTGGCCTTAGAGAAGTTGGACTAAAACGACACATGGATTCTTTCTTTCTCTGTCCTTTCTGATTTATATTGTTGGTTTTAGGTTCATTCTAAAATCTGATATCCCCAGAAAGTTAAAATCATTTTTAAAAATCTATTTTTAATGATTTCAGAGAAGAAGGAAGAGGGAGAGAGATAGATAGAAACATCAATGATGAGAGAGAATAATTGATCTGCTGCCTCCTGCACTGGGGATCAAACTCACAACCCTGGCATGTGTCCTTGACCAGAATCAAACCAGGGACTCTTCAGTTCACAGGCCAACTCTCTATCCACTGAGGTAAACCAGCTAAGGCTTAATATCATTTTTCTGTAGCTTTCATACTCAGAGCTGTGTGGCCAGAGACCAAAGAAAGTTCTTTCCTACCAGACAATTTCAGTTAAAAAAAAATATCTCAGGGGAGAACTGCAATTGGTCTGACATAGATCATGCTCCTATCCTTGGAACACTGTGACTGGAAGAATTTGTCACGTGACTCACATGTGTACCCTATGGCTAAGGGCACACTAGGAGGAGGCTTATGAGAGGAAGGGAGGAGCAGGTAAGTCTAAAATGAAGGTGATTTATGGACAGAGGAAAGAATAAATAACCTCTTCCTCTTAGCTGGATTTGATATCCCTGCTGTGTTTGGGCTAGTGCAGAATGGAGATCCTATTCTGGTAGTCAGGTAAGTACATTTTATATAATAAATATGATAAGCTGATCAGGAATAAAATTTCTGGAACAAAAGAGCATAGTCAAGAGCATGGTGGGTGACAGTAAGAAAACCCATTCTTATTGAGACTAGAGGGCGATAGGAGGGTGGAGAACAACACGCAAAGGAAAGACAGACTTGTTTGACAGGTGAGTGCGTGAGTACCAGAACAGAGAAGTGGGTGTGGACACTCAAGGTCATGGCTTCTGAACAGCAATATTGTGAAACATTGAGGTTGCAGCCCTTTCTGAGGCAGTTTGGGAGGTCCATCATTGTTGTCAATAGACAAACTACCATAGTTTATAAATTATTTCCCTTTTATACACCAAACTGGATTTACAACCAACTTATGCTAACAGCTCTCTCATTAGCATGCATCTAAATGGCAGAGTGTCTGATGGTTAGAAAGATGGTCACCTGAGTATACAGTCTACATTTGAATCTTAGGCCTACTTATTAGATATATACTAGTAATCCTGAGCAAGTTCTATAACCTCTCTCTTCTTCATTATAGGATTTGAAATACTACTACTACTATTAATATCGTATAGGATATTATGAGTTAAATAAGTTAATATATACAAAATTGTTGCAACAGTATTTGACACATAACAAGTGGTACATATATATTAGTAATTGCCACTATTATGGTTCTTAAATTAGGGGAGAGTTTTGTATTTAAATGTACCCCTCTAGAAATGTGTGCATACCCTAATGGGGCTGTATTATCATTTGAAATCATCTGCTCTATATATTGAGGAAGAAGGAATCTTAAAAGTTGTCATTCTTAGCAGTCAGTGGAGTGAAGTGTCATGTCTAGTAAGACAGTGACAAGGCAAGCAAGTCAAGATGATTTGTGAGACATTTTGGCTGGAAATAGAGACCTCTTAGAAGACTGCATATCTATCATGTCATGTGTTAAAGTTTGTACTGATTGTATATGGATCTGCCTTCAAATAATACAAGAGCAAAAATACCCCAATGCACATCCCTAAGAAGTGAGCATTCATCTGTGGGCTGTTGGCTTTCCAATTGCAGTAGCAAAGATTCAAGCCATATTTTAAGACACAACACATCCATCATAAAAGCTCATCTTTCCTAATGCCCATTTTTATCCAAGTACAGTGCATAATTAAATGCTAGCACTGAAAATCACTGTATTTAGAAAAGAACAAGCCTAGATCATCGACCACAGCTATTTATATACTCCTCCAGCTCAAATATTTCAGACTGTTCATGCTTGCTACTGACATTGCTTATTTTTAAATCCTTTATTTTAAAACAGTATAAATCATATTTTTGAAAGATGTGACAAGTGGATCATTTTCATAATCATGAAGCTGGAAAAACTAAGTGATGTTTCAAGATGACTCAGCACACCTACCTGAGAATTTGTCTACCATATATTTTGAAATATCTGTTTCAAGTCACAGAAACAGTTATGGAAGCAGCAACACTATAACATGTGTGCCACCATAATAACATGATACTTACCATCAATTCCTTGTGAAGTCTGAACTGAGCCTCAGAATCCTTTTCAACACAATGATCCAGGTAGCCACTTCAAATCAGTTAGAATTAGCATGAAATTTTAAATGTTTACCATGCCCTAATGATAACAGAGTTAAATGGAACCCAAGATACTCAATTTTAATAGTAATTTGATTTTATCATTCAAATTCCTTAGTTGCAAACTATTTGAACCAGATTTGTCCATCTCCACACTATTGTATTGACTGTTCCATGAAGAATAAGTTCACCTCAGTGAATATGTTAGTGAAAACCCTTCCCCTGAACTTGGTCAAGTGATAAACTCCCATAGTGCATTTACACTTTTAAAATGAGGCATAATTCACATCTGTATGATTCACTCTTTTAAAGTGCACAACGCAGCGGGTTTCAGTATATTCATAAAGTTTTACATTACCACTACCTAATTCCAGAACTTTTAATCTCCCAAGCAAAAATACTATACCCATTAGCAGTCACTCCCATTCATCTCTCCCCTCTCCCAGCCCCTAAGAACCAGTAACCTAATTTCTGTGTATTTGCCTATTCTGGACATTTTATATAAATGGACTCATACAACATACGGCCTTTTGTGTCTAGCTGGATCAAGATTTCTCAGCTTTGCCAAAACCGGTTTGGCTCAGTGGATAGAGCTTCGGCCTGAGGACTGAAAGGTCCCAGGTTCCATTCTGGTCAAAGGCATGTACCTTGGTTGCGGTTCCAGGCACATCCCCAGTAGGGGTTGTGCAAGAGGCAGCTGATCAATGATTCTCTTTCATTGATGTTTCTAACTCTCCATCTCTCTCTCTTCCTCTCTGTAAAAAAAAAAAAATCAATAAATATATTTTAAAAAAACAAAAGATTTCTCAGTCTTGATACTACCAACATTTGAGACAGGATAATTCTTTGTTGTGGAGGAATGTCTTATGCATGGAAAAATGTTTAGCATCATCCTTCACTTCATTCAATGCAGTGGGGTGTTTCTCCTTTTTCTGCATCCCGCATGGAAAGGGAGAAGGACAGGTTCCTGAGTGGAGGAGCTGGGGATTAAGAAATAAAAGAAAGAAAGAGACAAGAGGCAGAAATAGATCCAAAAGCTGGGTGCCCAGTGGAGGCTGTCACTCTGATAGAGGGACAGTCAATACCCACCACAGACAACATAGTGCATTTATTGATTTCCAGAGAGGGGTTTAAGGTCAAAGAAGTTTTGGGTGTGCCCAGGTCCTATTCATTCCCTCATTCCTGGGATTTAGCATATCAAGACCTGGGTCAAGACCTAGGTCAAGGTCATATTCATTCCTTATTCCAAGCACATGGATAAAGATAAGAAATCAGTACCAATAACAGTCTCCGAGTCACCTGGCACTCAGCTGACATGAATTTAAAGGTCATCCATGTGCATTCCCAAGGGGCCCTCTACAATCTACTAGTTTTCAGTAGCAAATCCCTCCCACACAAGTTGTAACCACCAAAAATGTCTGGAGGTACCATCAATTGTTTGATGGAAGGCAAAATCAGCTTTGGTTTAGAGCTACTGATGTAAGAGTGTGTTCTTTTAATATAAGAGAAATAGAACAAAGAACAAAACTTTAGAATGTGCCAATAGTAGCTTATGAAGAAAACATCAGCTTTGGGTCATTCTTTTGAGACCAAGAATATGGTATTTTATATATTCCACAATTATATACATGTTATAATAACATTTTAGCAAAATAATGGCTACCTTTTGAGCAAGTTACATATGTTGACTTATTTAAAATTCACAGAACCCTACAAGATACACAGGTAAGTAAGCAATCTGGATTTGGATTCAGATTTTTTTTTTACTCTTCAATCCCTCACTCATTGCTGGCAGATCTCATGACTTCATACATTATTTAGACAACAGAGCATAGTACTTAAGAGGGGACTGCCTAGATCTGAATCTTATTTCAACCAAATCCTAGCTGCATATGTTTAAGCAAGTTACTTAAACTCCCTGAGCTCAGTTTTTTTCCTTTATAACATGTACTCCTCTCAAGGGACTACTGTGAAGATTAAGTGAGATAATATATACAAGTGCCTGACAAATAATGCTCAATGACTATGAGTTTAATTTCAAAGCTATATGCCTGGCAGGACTAGGAGGAAATGTGAAGGAGTAAAGTGCGCCCAGGTAGGGCATTAGGGAATGGCGGGGACTGTGGTGTACTGCATAGGTCACATTCTGTCTACAGATTTCCCAGCCATTTTTTAAGGAAGTGGATAGGACCTACAAAAACTAATATTGACAGGATGAATTGGGATCCTGGGGTCCTAGTTCATTGGTGAGGGAACTGAATCCTAGAGAAGCAGAGGGGCCTGTCATGGCTGTACTACTTCTCACTGGAGGGGTTTGAATTTAGACCTTTTAGACCCCATTTTATCCTTGGCCAGGCCTCTTTTTAGGGCCTGGATGTATCTCTTCTCACTCCCTGAAAAACATCTCTTGATTTTATTTCTAGAAATGTGCTCTGAATTCCTTGGGAGCATATATATATTCTTATGGGATCTCTGAGCTGTATTTGCAGGCATGGGCACCCAAGCATTTAAATTGCTCCCCACTGGGAGTCAGAACCCCCAGAGACAGATTGCACAGGGCTCCATTATGAGGATCACAGTTTTATGTAGAAATGAAAAGGACCAAGACCTATGAATAAATGCAACCTCCAATTAAATTCCCTAGACACTCTCTTTAATTTAAAGTACTTAAAACAAACGAGGACTGCTGTGCTTTAAGTATCTGGTTTTTTAAGGCTGTCATCCTTTACACTATGTCTTACTTTTGATCCTTAGACAACTAGTTAGTAGGACTTGAGAATGAAAAAATATATACATTTGAGAGAATCATACCTCTTTGATATATAAAGACTTCTTAAGAGTACCAAAAATATCCTCAGTACTATACCTAAATATTTCTACCAGCTTATCCAATTACACACACAGAGGCACCTCTGTATCACTGCTTATTATTATCTAGTAGCTCACAGGTCGTAACTCTTTTATTCATCTTTATATCCTTAGGGCGCGCGCGCACACACACCCCCTAGAGTAAAATAGATACTCAATTTTTTAATTTACATAATAAGTTTGAAAACTTGAATGATGAGGAGTATGCTCTATTTTATAAATAGCTACTTCTATTTTATTTGAACTCATAGAGGTATCTTATTTCTCTGTTTTCCTAAGTTTCCCCTTGTAACTTCTAGCCATTGATCCTCAGACTGACCTAGTAGGTTTATAAAGATCTTTCATTTCTTTTCCAAGCACATGCAGGATGGTTTCATGATTTCCTAATTTCTTTTATAATGCAAATATCTTTTTATTTCTACTTTAGAAGAAAGTTCCTGTAACATATTGATCTCTCTCCTTGAGCTGTTCAGAAACTTGTTTGATTTCATTTAAATTCTGTGGTACTGACTTCTGGTTAGGTCTCAATATCCCTTTACCATGTTTAATATAATGTGAGTACACAATTCCCAGCTAAAAACTATTTCTCAGCCTCCTTTGTATCAGAAATGTCTATATGACTCCTGAGGTCAATGAAATGTGAATGAAAGTGAAAGGTATCACTTTTCAATTCTTTTTATTAATTAAAGTATTACATGTGTCCATATATCCCCATTGTCCCACCCCCACCCCACTCCCATACACGCCCTCACCCCCCAGTGTCTTGCATCCATTGGTTATGCTTATATGCATCCATACAAATCCTTTAGTTGATCTCTTACCTCCTCCCCCCGCCCTTCCTGAGTCATGATCTTTAAGAGAGCTCTTCTTTCCTCTTCTCAATCTGCTGCCTGGTAAAAAGTCATCTTAGATTGCACAGAAGAGAGGCCACATTTTAGGGATGGCAGGACAACAAATTAACATGAGCAGATATACATGATAAATGCAGTATTAAAATTTCACTGATAAGGTGAAGTAAGTAAGGCTCATGGATAAGAAGCTAGAGTCCCTGGATAACCTTAAAAAGCCAAGATGTTCTGCCATACCCTGGACTGCCCTCCTTTAGACAATTACATGATAGAGAAATACACTTATTTAAGCCACCTTTGAGCTAGACTATTACCTGCATTTAAATTTACAGTCTACTACTAGCGCTTGTTTCCTGTATTCTGGTAATAGCGGTCAAGTTCAGCAAATAAAATACACCAGAATATATATGACAATGATTTAGCATTTGGGGAGGAGATATAAATATTATAAGCTAAAGCTGATGACTCTTGGAAGGACAACATGGTGCTTTAAGACTGCATGAAAGCAGGAACTTGAGTTATTCAACAATGCAGCCAAATGAGCATCCAAAAAATGTATGGTTCTCCATTTATGTTTTAAGGCTAAATAAATAATACCAAGTAAAAACTGAGTAAATGCTGGCTCTCACAAATTATAGCCTCTTCTGAAAAAGGGGTTACAAAACACAACTTCAATTACTTTACTCAAAATGTTCCTCCAAATTGGACATTATATTGATGGGTCAGGAATTGTTTGAATCTCCTTTCCTATATCTAATAATCTATGACAGTTTCTACTTGGTTCCTCAAAAACTGCTCAATGTTTTAGTAACCTTATTTAACAATCTTCTCAAAGTGTTTTCTTCCAAGCCAGGAAAATTGAATTTTTTAGAGTAATTCTTATCATAACTTCTCATATATTGAATTGTCATTCTCCAGTAACAATGACCATTTTATCATTGGATGTGTAAGAGTTATTCTCATTCTCAGGAAACCAAAGAAAAAATATGGATAAAATGGGCTTTCTCGGTCACCAAACATATGCAATCACTTTCTACATTTTCTGCTCTGAAGAAAAACATAAATGTTTTATTGCGACTCAACTCAATATCATGCAGCATTGTGTTGGAATCAAAATGGCAGACAAGACACAGGTATGTTTCTAAGAGTGATAGAAAGCATAATCAAAGCATTGTAGTCTTCTTTTTCTGAGTTTCTATAAAAAATACTGAAGACAGACAAGCCCAACAATAAAAATAAAAATAAAAACATGCTTCATTCTGTCTTTCTCTGTAGAATCATGTGTTTATACATCCTGAATTTAATCAAATTTCTGTGTATGCTGAAATTTGTATTTTACAAGATAATAATGGAAAGGAAAAATAAAATGACCTTTTAGAATTTATTTAAGGCTTGGGAATAAGTACAAATATAAATTGATTTGGGGACCAATCAAAAGTCATAATAAAGTCTAAAGGATAGTGCTATGGGCTATTTAAATCAGAGTCATATTCCTCCCAGACAATTTTTCAATCCATCAGGAAAAACCTATTTTTAATATCATAACATTGTTCATTCAAAATTCAGATGTTTTTCCTCATGTTACCATCATAGTTGACAATGGAGAAACATAAATACTTACATTTAAAAATCCTCAGTATCTCACTTTGTGATTTTGGAGTAAATCATAAAACATTTACTCTGGGTTCTTAAAGACAGAAATATCAATCACTTTTTTTAAAACTATATTTTATTGATTTTTTTTACAGAGAAGAAGGGAGAGGAGAGAGATAGAGAGCTAGAAACATTGATGAGAGAGAGACATCAACCAGCTGCCTCCTACACACCCCACACCAGGGTTGTGCCCGCAACCATTGTACATGCCCTTAACCAGAACTGAACCTGGGACCTTCCAGTCTGCAGACCGATGCTCTATCCACTGAGCCAAACCTGTTTCGGCTCAATCACTTTTATTACTCATATTTGAATGACCAAAATTACAGTGTAAGATTTCTGACTTGTGCTATGATCATATGGTTAGATGGTTTGAGGCACTGACCTCCGAGTGTCCCTGTTATTGCATTTATCTTCTAACCTGA
Source organism: Vespertilio murinus (assembly GCA_963924515.1). Lineage (NCBI taxonomy): Eukaryota > Metazoa > Chordata > Mammalia > Chiroptera > Vespertilionidae > Vespertilio > Vespertilio murinus. Next base: position 17,709,644 of record OZ004708.1, on the reverse strand, counting down.
ATTATGACTCTGCTAACTTATTTCTCACACTTTTTTCCCTCATCCCTATATCATAAAGTTAAACAAGCCCTGAATTTCCACTCTAAGGACCTGGGTTGCCATTCTGACTCTGCCACTCACTAAACATTTGATTTTGAGTAAGGCCCTTTCCTTTTCTATACTTTAGTCTCTTCTCCCCTCTCCCGACACTAGAATTATTATTGGATCATGTAACTGAAAAGTCCAGGTACTGGTTTTTGGCAGGCTAGATCCAGGGGCTCAACAATATTGTCAGAACTCGACTATTCCCTAACACTTGGCTCTGCTTTCTGTCCTTGGCTCTGTCTTTCCCCTGAGAGTCTCTTTTACATGATAGAATCTACCAGCTAAAGACTCACATCTTCCCAGGTCCAATCCTGATACACAGAGATAACACATTCTAATTCACCATTTCCAGATTAAGTTGTGTTCCTCCCTGAACACTTTGGTCAGAAAGATGAGTTGTACTAGCTATTGCTGAATTACCATCATCCTTGGATCTCTAGAGGTCATTATTACTAGCAGAAATAAAAGTCAGAGGTGGGAGGATTCTCCAAAATGGAAATTATGATTATATTACAGAAGAAATGTATACTGTGATGGACATAGGAAAAGAGGTCTATTTCAGATAGAAAAGCAGGTCTCCTTTTGGTATAAATGTCCGTTTACTAATGCAATATTTTAATTTCATTGCTACCTCTACAGGTGTTACCTGGGACACCACTTGCCTTTACCATACCTACTTTTGATCCTGCAACAGATACCTTAACCTCAGAACTTTGAGACCTATTACTGTAAGCTTTTCTCCAGTGTGGTGTCTGCTCTTAGGAACTCATCAAAGGAGGAAATAAAAATTCATCCGTGAATGAAAATTCACCCATGAGTAAATAAATATTAGCTCTCTAGAGTGTGGAGGTACATTGTTGTTATTCTACAGCTTTGATTTTATCTATCCTTACTGTAAATTACCATTTGTTAGAAGTTATATGCGTTATCCTATAACTCCTCCCTGGAAACTGGAGACAAAAAAAAAATTGTTCTTTGGGGGCTACAATTTAATACCAAGTACACATTCTTCTGGGTACCTCCTACTTTGCCATGTAGTTCCATCACTGAATGTCTTTCATAAGCCTATGGGGAGCATCATCTCCAGCCCAGGAGAAGTCTTGCCTTTTAGTTTATTTCTAAGACATCTACAACTATGTCTGTCATGGTTCTGCAGCGAGACTTCAGTGGGGCCTTAGGCATGCTGCATACCACCCAGACCTCAGCTCCTCCTTCTGCAAGGAAAATCATATAAAACATAAATGTACTTTTCCTTTCTGGTCTGTTATTAAAAACTGAATGAGTTATATATGTGATCTGTAGAGCATTGGTGTTACATTGATAGAGACTTCAGGGTCAGGAGATGTATGAGCACCATTTGTAGATTTCTTGAGACTGAAACGATCTCTGATAATGTCATTTCATAGCGTCAGTTAAATGGTACAAAATGCCAAAGGCCTTGTAGATGTTTCAAATCATAATGTTGGCTTGACCTTCTTCTCAACCTGTTCCCAAGCCCAGTGTTAGTCCCCACCGTGTCCCACTCTCCTGCACCACTTAATCAGATAGGTCTTAGGATGTGGGCCCAGGAGGGAAGTGTAGGCAAGTTCCTTGTGTTCTGGGTCACCAGAAGGTGGGGCAGAGCCATCTGCTGGTGCTTAAGGACAGCTGTGCTCCCCACTGTGAGGGACAGGATGAATCACTGTCCAAAAGGTAAATTTTATTTGAATGAAAAATGCACAGAAATATCATGGTACCATGAGGTTGTTTGGGGTGTAAGTGTACAAAGTAATGATGCTTAAACACTCTGTTGAGGTTTTGAGTTGTGATATATATATATATATCAACTGCCTGTCCATAATATAGTTTGTTTCTCAACCATATATATAAGAAACAAGCTTTATATTATGGACAGGCAGCCTTCACCTTGCATAGGTTCAATAAACTCGCATTTTAGTTAGAAGCTGCCACTATTTAGTTAGATAACACTGCTCCTCCAACAATGCAGTTCATAGTTTAGTCACTGCAGTACATTAACTATGAATAATTGAATAGTGTGCCAACTTTGCTGTTGGCTCTTCAGCCCACAAACCACTCCATAAATAACACATCACGATCAGTGGTTATGTCACTGCTTTCAAACTCCATCACTAACTGGTCACCATGCACCTGGAATTCAGTTCGTACGCAGAAAGCAAAAGTGTGCAGCTGTGCTGCCTTTTTGTCTTCCAGTGACAAGCCCATGTGACATTTAATAAAAATGGATAATCAGGAAAGGAAATTCACAAAGATGACAGTGCAACAACAATCACAAACATGTGACAGTGCCGGAAGTGAAATTGGAATCCGATGTTAATGACGTAATAGTAGAAACAGCTGACATGACCAAAGGAATGTTGGCATTGCCACCATTCAGGAGGCTCTACACATGCAGCTAAAGGAACGTAGCAAAGGTGAAATGTATGGATATTAAAGAGGTAAGTGTTCCTGACAAAAAGGGTGAAAATATCCCCAAGAAAGTAATGTCAGAAAAACACTTTCTATTAAAGGAACTCTTAGAGATATTTCATGACATTGAAAGATAAAAGAATGCTAAAAGCTAATGCAAACTTAGAAAGGAGGATGACAGTTCTCTGGAGCACAGAAAACATGTTTGCTCTACACAATAAATTATAGCCTAAAATGCAAGAGCACCACTCAAACAACTCTTGATAAGTCTTTTTTTGTGAAGAAATACAACACTTTAATACTCACTGTTTCTAGTAGCTTAATGATAGCGTACAAATAAGTACTAGTTTTCTATTTTTCGTCTCTTTATATTTAAAACCAATAGTAAGAGTTTTATTGTTTTAGCAAAAAATTTTAAAGGCCATAGAACAATCACCATTATTACATTGATAATTAAATTGTTTTACATGGTTACTTTTTTGCACAGTCATTTTTATGGTCCTGTACTATCATCTAAAGTGAGAACTCCATATACTATATTTATATTTTTTAAAAGGGAGAAATTAGATGACATGAGTCACAAAAGCACATTTTCATTTCATGTCTACTAGCTATAAAATACAAGAATGAGTTAGTTGTGGTTATCACCCTCAAGGATGTCTCCTTTAAAAAGATAAGGTTTTAACATAATGAAAGTGTTTATTATATAAGGATAGTTCACATGAAAATAATCCCTTTAAAATAAACACTCTTAAAATAGGGACCTTATAGTAAATATATGAGAGAAAAAATCTGGCCAGAAACCTATCTTGAAAAATAATATATTAAAATATAAAAGCAGGTTTATTTTAGCAGCATCTAATTTAAAAATGGAATGATGTCCTAATTTATAGGATTCATAAAATATAAATCACATGTTTTTATGTTGAGATATTTTTCATTATTTTTAGGTAGCAAGCTATACCACCATTTGCTTTGTGTTGGATTCTTAAACTATGATCATAAAATGAGCAATTTTTTACACAAATATTTCATGCTTCATTAATTTTCTCAAGGACTTTTCTATATCTTTAGATATTTCAGTCCTCTGGCCTCCATACAGTTACAACAAAGTTTTTCATTTTGCCAAATGACTTTGCAGCTTCTTTAAATATGTTATAACTCTGAATGCTGACAATCAACATAAAATTGTCAAAGAAAGGTAACGTGATGATCTACATTGGGATCTACAGAATACAGCCCAAGAACCAAATTTGGCTCATTGTCTACTTTTGTAAATAAAGTTTTATTGTCACAGATACATGCCCATTCATATATATATTGTCTTTGGATACTTTAATCCTACAATAGCAAAATTGAGTGGTTGTGACAAAGACCATATGACCCAGGAATCTCAAAATATTTACTGTATGGCTCTTTACAGGGAAAAAAAATTGCCACTCTTTGGTGTAGATCAGTGGTTGGCAAAACATGGCTCGTGAGCCACAGTTGGCTCTTTGGCCCCTTGAGTGTGGCTCTTCCACAAAATACCACAGCCTGGGCGAGTCTATTTTGAAGAAGTGGCATTATAAGAAGTTTAAAAAATTTGGCTCTCAAAAAAAATTTCAATCATTGTATTGTTGATATTTGGCTCTGTTGACTAATGAGTTTGCCGACCACTAGCGTAGATTAATGATAGTGTTGAGCAAATCGAGATGGCTGCAGGGACCCTGGTTTGATTAGGATTCAACTAATTAATAAAAGTTTGTCTTAATGATTTTTGTTTTCATACAACATCTAAGAGAGAAAAAATGCAGTAAACACCCAGCTAAAGAGAAGTGATTCCTTAAACAAATCCAACTTGATTTCTAGGAGTTAGACAAAGTGTGACAGTATTTTTTATTGTATTTGGAGGACAGAGAGAGCTTCCTTTGGTTATAGAAAGGAAGAAAAAGTTCCATTTAAAATGTAACATGACTACATGACTTCAAAGAATGTGCAGGACTAAGGGTCAGAACATGCTCTGAAAAGAACAATTTGATGGCCATTCTCTGTAGTTACGAGGAAACCATAATAAACCACCTTGCTGAGATGACAGACTGCAGTCATCAGAAGAGATGGATAGAGGCTGAGTCTGAATAAAGTCTCCCCGATTCCTCGAGCTGGAGAAGTTGGCAGCAGTTCCAGTAACAGAGAGGTAAAATGTAACCAAGGGAACTGCCACCTGCCCACTCGACGTTCCTAAGGTGACTTCAAGGCTTAGAGCTGTTCAACATGGCTAGTTCCTTCTCAACCAGTGGTCAGATTTTAGAAGGAAGCCCAAGTAAAATTGCTCTTTACGGTATTAGCTGATAATTCAAACTTGTCTCAAGGGCTATCCTACTCAGAAAATGGTCTGGACACAAAGGAGCAAGGCCTCTGCCCTTACTGGAGGGATTTCAGAAATTGTAGTAAGCCAGAGGGGAAGAGGGATTTCCCTCTCACCAACAATGCCCATGCGGTTACTTGGCCTTTCCTCCTGGAGTTATGCATTTAACCTATGCCAATCTCTTTCACATTGAAGACCTCTTAAAATGTGCAATTGGCTTGCCAGCTTCCCGAACTAGAGCAAATGTTTCACCTCCGGAAATCTCATCTCAGCAAGCTCTCCTTTTAATGGCCAGTCCTCCTGGCCTACCCTGCTCTCCCAGGAGGCCACAGTAGTGATTAGCGATGCAGGTGGCCCCACAAGGCTCTGGAGAGGGATTCCAACCTTCAGATCTGTCTGAGAGCTTGTCAGCTGGGAGAAGGGCTCACACTGAAGCCCAAGAGGTGCCTGTCAGGGGAGTGAGCGAACTGCTGAGGCCTGTGTGCCTCTGCATTCTGGGCTGTGTTTCAAAGGCAGCTGCCAACACACTGTGAGAGGCCCTCCTAGTAGGGGCAGAGGCAGCTTCCTTGGCTCTATTCGATTCACCAAGGCCCCTTCAGGACTTTAAGCTGCTTGGGAAGTGACAGCTGTCACCCTGGAGAATTGTGTGTGTGTATTGGGAGGGGGAGGGTTTAGGAACTAACTACTGGGTCAGTTCCCTGCTGCTCCAGTTTTTTTGTTTTGTTTTTTACTTTTATTTTTAAAGCAAACATAATTGTAGTTAGCCGTTTTAGGGGGCTATGGTTGTTCCAATGTTGCTTTCTTCCAAAAACTGGAATATATGTTACAGAGGAGTCCCTGCAAGTGACTTCCATTATTATCTGACTTGACCTCTAGTCCTCCATCATCATCATCATACTGATCAGTGGGCCCACATTTCAAGGAGGAGATGTAGTTAGCTCTGCCTGTCCATGCCAGCCTCTATGACTGCTTCCTGTTCAGACTTGCTTGCCATACTTGGACTTCCCCCGCTGGCCTGAAAGCATTTGACGGGCAGGGATATCGGGCTCACTGTTATATCTCCTTTATTAGCATTGAGATGTGCTCATAGTGCTTGCTGTGGACATTGGCCAAGTTGTATTCCTACTCTGATCCTCAATTTTCTTTACTATAAAATGAGCAAGTTGAAATGAATGGTCCCATAAGTCCCATCCAGCTTTTATGTAGGGCAAACACTGCCCAATTCTGCTCTTATTATCTGTATTACTATAGACAAGTTATCCTCCTCTGAGACTATTTTCATTTTTGGAAAGAGGGATAATACTCACTTCCTGTAAGCTATATGAATATTAAATATTTATTATTACGTTATTACCAAGGGCTGCCTTACTTGCCATATGTATATGCAAGAAAGCTATAAAATGAGATCCATTGTTTTTGTCATAATGCAGGTGAGAAAATAGGCTCAAAGAAGCAAAATAACTGGTCCAGGATCACAGTTATGAAATAGACAGTTTGACATTTAAACCTAAGCAATCTCCGGGGCAGCCTCTGCTGGCTTCACTGAGTTTGTATAAGATGAGTATGCTGTATGCCAGCATCAGAATAGCCCCGAAATCAACCAACCATGCTTTTTCCAGGAACAAAGTCCCTGGTATTTGGAAAGTCACTTAAGGTCTTCTCTGAGACTTGACCTTGTGCTAAACTTTAACTTCCATGTTTATCAAGCATGACTAAGATACCGAGCACTTATATTTAAAATGTGAACACATCTTTGCTTACGCTGAATTTTCCACCTAAAATACATCTCATTCATGTCTGAACTCTCCTGGTAGAAACCTTTTTCCTTCTTCTACTTCTAGGAAACCTTGTCTCATTGCCATTCCCCTCGCTTTCCCAAAAATTTGATTCAGTAACTCTCATGCAACGAGAGTTCAGTAGAGGGAGACATTGCTATGGGCTGGTAACAACTGGGAATAGATCCTGATCTGTAGGGACCCAAGCCAGGCTTTAAGAATACTTTTTTGGACATTGACCTAATTCCTAAAGAAGCAAGTGCCCTATGCCTTATTCCTGTTAGTTGCCAATCTAATTGGGATATGGAATAAATCTGAGGAAAGGGTAGTTGGGAAGAGATTTAGAAAAGCCCTGAATGCCAGGATAAGGAATATGGACTTCTGTTGTCCAGCTTTGTTCTGGTGGCTCTCAAGCCACCTGCCTCACTTGGTATGCTTGTTAAGAGTGCCTCCATTTCAGTCCTACCAAGCTCTAGGAATTTGCATTTTAATAAACTGCCCATGTGACTCCAAAGCATCCAGATATTATGAGAAGCTGTGCTGTGGGATTTGGTAGAATATGTGGAGGAGACTTTAAGGTGGAATGGCATTGAGGAAGATCAGCCTGGTGATGATGTGGACAAGGGACTGGAGGAAACAGGGGACCAGATGAGAGCTCAGCAATTGTCCTCAAAGATCATGATTAACTCCAGAATGCCCTTGATAGTTGACTAGGATCAGACTTTGATAGCTAGAATCCTGTTATCTCCAATAAAAGCACTTTCTTAACTTTCAGTTATTCTTCCCACAAGCTGTAAATTTGCCAAGATACTCAAAAAAGTTATAGAATCTAAGAGCTGACTTTTGACTAGAAATGAGAACTCTTGATGCCAGATGAGGACAACTACTTCTTCTTTTTCTTGAAAAGTGGCAATCAGGGAATTAAGGCTGTGTTCTTTGGATGAAAAATAAAGGTCAGGTGCCCAGGTCTTCCAGGGCATGCTGCAACTACAGTGACTAAAGCTTATGGTTGTAATGAAATGCTCAAGTTAGGCCCTGTGTTTGACTAAATGCACAGAAATGGACGGGAGGTGGCTTGAAATGTACATCATCTGAATTTTTGTGTGTGGGGGAGCTTGTAAAAGACTAAAAGAACCCCTGGCTTTTCTAGCATCATAAAATACAGGTGGATAAAGCTAGAACTGAATATTTCTGCAAATTCCACTTGGTGGGTAGAGAGAATAGAATCCTGAGGGAAAGTGTGTATGACTCAGCATCATTAGTGTTTCCATGGGTTTAGTTCAGCCTAAATCCTTAGGGGCTCAGAGGGGTGGGAGACGGTAATGAGAGATTGAAGGGAACAAAGAGTTTGAATATAGTGTGTCTGTTCAGTTTCTCTTTTCCTTTCACCAGACCACTTTGTCTCATCCCCAAGAAGATCTGTGATTAATGAAACAGCAAATCATCTACTACCTAGTTCTTTTTTGGTTACATATTGCATTTGAATCCATCTAAAGTCATATTTAATTTACATTTATTGGCCCATATTCATATTTAAAACTGGCTAGTGATAGAATGGAGATTTACACAAGCTTCAAAGAGTAGACTTGTTAGAAACAGAGCTCTGGCTTAGTCCACCATAATTTTATTTTCTTTTTCTTTATCAAGGTTCTTCTTAAGTATTTTGGGTCTAATCATTTTATTGATAATCTAGAGAGATAGACAGTGAGAGATTAAGGTGGAAGACAACCATCTCTGTGTGCTCAGCACCTAAACCCAAAGCTAGGAGAATAGAGGAAATAATGAAGACTGGAGCAAAGATAAATGAAACAGAGAATCTATGATAATAAAAGCATAATATGCTAATTATACCGGATAGCCAAACGACAATCTGGTCATCCTTCCAGATGATCTTCTAGATGAAGCCAGGGTTGCAAGGGCTAAGGCCCTTGCACAAATTTCATGTATCAGGCCTCTAGTAGAAAAATAATTTCTAGTGGAAATCCCAAAAGTTGGTTCTTTGAAAAAGTCAACAAAATTTACAAAAATTTAAATAAGTGGACTAAGGAAAAAGAGAGGGAAGACTAAAATTTCTAAAAATAGATGTGAAAGTGGGACATTGTTACTTATTGTGCAGAAATTCCTCAGAATGCTTCATGTCATTGGATTTGACAATGATTTCCTGGATATGACATCAAAGTTTCAGGCAACAAATAAAAAAAAATAGAAAAATGGGACCTCATAAAAATCCTTTTTAAATGTGCATCAAAAGACAACAAATAGAGAAAACTAACAGAATAGAAGAAAATATTTGTAAATTATATATCTAGTAATGGATTAATATCCAGAATATATAGAGAGCTCCTAGAACCCACCAACAAAATAACAAACAACCCAATTCTAAAATGGGCAAAGAACTAGAATAGACATTTTTATAAAAAGGTATATAATTGACCTATAATACATAAAAAAATATGCTCAAGAACACTAATTACTAGGGAAATGCAAAGAAACTTCAGTGAAATACTATCTTATACACATTAGGATGGCCATTATTTAAAAAAAATAGAAAACAAGTTCTGCTGAGGATGTGAAGAAATTGGAACCCTTGTGGTAGGAATGTAAAATGGTAAATCCACTGTTGAAAACAGTCTGGATATTCTTCAAAGAATTAAAAATAGAATTGTCATATGATTCTTATGCAACTTATGGAGATATACATAAAATAATTGAAAGCAGGGTCTCAAAGAGATATTTATATAGCCACATTCATCATTTTAGTCACAATATCTAAAACATGAAAACAATCCAAGTATCCATCAATGATGAATGGGAAAGCAAAATGTGAACTATACATAAGTGGAATTTTATTCCACTTTATTGGAACTACACATAAATGGAATTTTATTCAGCCTTAGAAAGGAAGAAAATACTGACATATGATACAACATCTATGAACTTTGAGAACGTCATGTTAAGTGTACTATGTCAGTTAGAAAAAGACAAATACTAAATATTGTATGATTCCACTCAGATGAGGAATTAGAGTAGTCCAAATTGTAGAAACAATAGTAGAATAGTCATTGTTAGTGATGGAGAGAAGGTGGAAATGGGAAATTACTGGTTAACGGGTATAGAGTTTCAGTTTTATAAAATGAAAGAGTTCTGGATATGGAGAGTTAGTGAAGATAATATATTATTCATGTATTTGATACCATTGAATTGTCACTTAAAAATGGCTAAGTTGGTAAATTTTATGTTTCTGTATTTTATCCCGATTTTTTAAAAGGACACAGGAACCAACATAAAAGCTCCTAAAGCTTTGAATAATCAAATCTTCAACAATTTGAGCAAAAAAACAATGAAAAATAATTTAGAGTACTATATAACATTGCATTACACCAAAGTATAAAATAAAATAGATATAAAGTCCATACTGATATCAATAACTTACTTAATCTATACTAATTAGACCAGATAGACCAGACGTCTTCCAAATGTAATTCAGGACGTCCTTCTTGACAAAGCCAAGGCCCAGGCAAAGCCCCTGGGCTCCTGGGTACCTATGGCTGGCCAGAGGGAGGGGAACCCAGGTCCCAGTTGTCTGAAGCCAGCCAGAGGGAGAGAAGCCCAGATCCTAAGTACCTGCAGCCAGTTGAAGAAGGGAAGACTGGGTCCTGGATGAGTCAGGAAGGGTGGGGTGAGTCAGAGGCAGTTAGGGGTGATCAGGCAAACAAGTGAGCAATTAGGGGGACCAGGTAAGCAGGCAGGCAGAGGCAGTTAGGGGCAATCAGGCAGGCAGGCAGGCAGGCAGGCAGGCGAGCATTTAGGAGCCAGCAGTCCCGGATTGCAAAACGGTACAGGCTGGATTGAGGAAACCACCTCTCCCAGGCACGAATTTTGTGCACTGGGCCCCTACTAAATAAATAAATGAGGAAGAGGAGATATGTATTTCCTACAAAATAATTACAAATTTAGTAGATACCTCATTCTACAGACGATGAGCATAGTTTCTGCTCTCCTCTCCTGCACTGCCCCCAGAATGCAGACTAACTAGTGGCTCACTTCCAAAGAACAGAGTAGGAAAAGGAAAAACTAGTAAGTTTCTTTGCAGTGGAGAACTCTGTCAAAAAATTACCTTAACCAAGTGATGAAGATTAACATTGTCAATTATATTATGTCCTTATCTTGAACCCTATAATAATGTGGTAATAAGAACACTTCATTTATTTGGTATTCTTTCCATAAACCCATATCCCCAGTCTAATCATGAGAAAAACATGAGATAAACTGAGACTCAGGAATATTTTACAAGATATTCGACCAATATTTCTCAAGACCACCAAAGTCATAAAAAACAAGAAATACTTAACAACAGTCATAGACCAGAGAAACTGGAAGAGACAAAAACTAAATACAGTGTGGTACTTACCCTAAATTAGAAGAGAAAAAGACATCAAATAAAAGGTGAAATCTAAATAAAGCCTAGAGTTTAGGTAATAGTTAATGTAAGTGTCATAGTTTTAACTAATGTATGATGCAAATGTAAGATTCTAACAACGTGGGAAATCTCTGCCCTATCTTTTGCAATATTCTGTAAATGAAAATTTATTTCTAAAGAAAAAAGTTTAGTTAAATGGACAAATTAAAAGAGTTTAGTTATTTCCCAATTAGTATACATTGGGTTACATAGAGTTTAAGCTCTCTAATAATGAATAGTTAATTATTTTTTGTCCATGAGCTATATAACACTTCTTGCAGTCTACTCTTTAATAAAATAAACTGTGTCAAAAAAAATCTGGAAATGGTGGAGTATCTTTATTTCTAATCTCAAGTTCATTTCTACACAAAACTGGGCTCCAGAAACATTTTTAAAATATGGGGCTAATCTATTAGTTTTATAATTCTAATACCCTAAAACATCTCATTTTGGGGATCTATTTTTAGTGGCTTTGCCTTATCTTTTGTCAAGAACTTAGACATGTCACACAGCCCAGTAAACCTAGTAGTTATCCTATATAAGAAAAGCATAATATGCAAATTGACCAAATGGCAGAACGACTGGTCAGTGGTGGCGGGGCTAGCTGGTCAGCAGTGGCGGGCCAGCGAGTAGGTAGTGCCAGGCTAGCCAAGGTGTGTGCCAGTGGGCAGAAGAAGGGAAAAACGATGGGGTAGAGAGGGTGGTGTTGACCAGCAGTGGGGTGATAGGGAAAGGCACCATCCAATTGCCCACCTGGTTGCCTCCCACAGAGGGTGACCATGGGCTGCAGCAGCAACACAGCAATTCAGGGAGGAGCCAACTGAGAGCTCAGCAATTCCTATTCCCCAGAGAGGCCTGCTGGGATTGCCTCCCACAGAGGGAGGCCACTGGTGGTGGCCCAATGGGGAGCAGGACCAGCCGCTGGCCACCCACACAGTCCTCTGATCAGCCTGCCAGTCACCTCCCGCAAAGGGGGGCCAGACTGCAGCTTAGGCCTGCTCCCCCTAGGTGGAGTGGGCCAAAGCCATTAGTTGGATATCCCCTGACTGTGAGAGGCACAGGCCGGGCTGAGGGACTCCCTGGAGTGCACAAATTTTCATGCATTGGGCCTCTAGTCATTATATAGTCCCAGTTACTGCTTAATTTTTTTGAAGGAAGGGAGATTCTTATGGTCAAGTGTAGACTCTTATTTATGAGCACAAATGTAACTCAAGAGAGAGGAAACCATGGTGGGAGGTTGAGGGATAGGAGGAGGAAGGAAGGAAAGTAGAAAGAGGGAGGGAGAGACCCTTTTCTTATTTTTTACTCATTTTTGCCTCTGGTAATTCTAAGCTATATTTAAACACATCAATACACAGAATAGACCAGCATCATTAAGCTATTAGGGGTCATAAAAAAGAGAAAAGCAAATTGAGAATTTGAAATAATGCAAGCTACTGCTCCTCAAAGAGTAATTAGTATATATGTTGAAAATAAAATAAATGACTAATTCCTAAAACCCAAAGATTTATTGATTGGACCAGTAAGATCAGCAAGATTGAATTATGAGGTTCTGACCACATAGCTGGTAAGTGATACCCTCAAGATTAGAACTAATCTCTTTTTTTCCAGAACCTATATTCTCAACTTCTAAACTATGCTGATGCTTGATATAATAACATTATTAATCATATAGGTGGTTTCTATTGAAATTAGGATCAATGCCATTTCTAGTCATAAAACTTGAGCTAGAACATGTGGTTTTCTTTTTAAACCAGCAACTGTTGGGTTAAAGGATGTGAATATTTAAATCAATACTTTGCCAAATTGCTTTCTGTAATAATTGCATCGGTTGATAATCAGCTTAGTGCTACTTGCTTATCACATACTCTCCAGCATGGAGCCTTGTCACTGGTTTTAGCTTTTATTATTTAGCCACTCAAAATATCTTGTCTTCATTTGCATTTCTTGATTAAATGGACTGGACTTTTTAAGTTATTAATATTGGCTCTTGTAATTAAGCTTTTGTTTTATTTTTGTTTTGTTTTCGGTAAGCAATATTTTTTCATGGCCATCATTTAAAGGTTCATTCATTTTCAAATAGCTATTGAGTGTCTACTCTGTCAGGTATTTTGCCAGATGCCAGGATTATAGTGTTGAACAAAATAATTTCGATTCATGCCTGATAGAATTTACCATCTAACGGAGATTACAGACATTATACAAACAATGATGAGTGAAATCAGGGGAGCAGGTTGCTTAGACAACACATATTATTGTGATGTCCATGTTCAAAAAAGACATCCCTGAAGAAGAGACTGAGGTAAAAAAAAATTTTTTTATATATATGTGAAAAATAGCTAGATAAAGGGGAGAAGGTTGGGCACAGCATGTACAATAGCCCTAAGCTAAGGGAAATATTTTCTAATGGTTTTCATGGGTATTTTTTGATTCATTTTTCTTGATAGATATCTTAAAACTCCATATATTAAGGGTATTAATCTTTAATGTCATTTGTTATAAACATTATTTGTCCCCTTCCTTACCCTCTAATTCATGATGTTTTCACTCAGAAACTTTGTGCTTTCATACAAATGATAATAAATGGGCCTTTCCTTCTTTTGGGTGCACTTTAATATACTCTATAACTTATCTTTATTTCTGCCACAAAACCTAATATTTCCTAGCTCATAGATGTGTGACATCCATTTTATTCAGCTTCTACTCCTCCTATGGTTGAAACCACTTTTCTATTCCTTTTTCTATGCTTCCACTACCACCAACACAGTCTCTTTTAGCTATTTCTGTGTAACAAACTAACCTGGAACCTAGTGGCTTAAAACAACAATCATTTATTATTACTCTACGGGTTTCCTGGGTGTTTCTGCTGATCAGAGATGAGCTGGCAAGAATCACTTATGCATCTGATGTCAACTAAAGCCATGAGGTGGTTCTAGCTGGGACTCTCAGGAGTCTGGCACCTCAGCTTAGACAATTTGGCTGATTTGGGCCTATGGAACATGACCCCTATTCTGCAGCTGGTCAGCCTGGACTTGTTCTTATAGTGGAAGCTGAATTCTAAAACAATGATCAAAACTGTGAGGCCCAACCATGAAGCGGGCATAGCATTGTTTCTGCCACAAATTATTTGTTAAAGCAAATCAAAAAGCTAGCCATATATTCAAGAGGGGAGGACATAGACTTTATCTCTTCATCAGAGGGGCTGTAAAGTCATATTACAAAGAGTGTGAATATAAGAAGTGAGGGAGAACTGGGGCTATTTTATTTTGCAATGCACCATAACTGCAAAATGGAATTTTTATTTGATCAAATTCTCCCTTTTTAGGACCCAGGTCAAATTCATTATTTCTCTTATGCTTACTTCCCACTACATAATCCTTATATAGTACTTATTTTATCAAAAACCATGCTAAATGCTTTATGGCCTTTTAAAAAATGTAATCCCCATAATAAAAATGTGAGGTAAGTACTATTATTGCTCCATCTTGTAGTTGAAGAAATGGGTATTTTGAAATAACTTTTTCTTAAGGACTCATAGCTAGAATGTCAGAGCCTACACCCAAATCCAAGCATAACATAGGAATTTATGGTTTCACCCCTAAGATTTTGCTTACTAAGTCTAAGCTACCTATGGAAAACCATAAAAATGTTACATTAAATCAAAGTAGCTATATATCATTTTATGCTAAATCAAATAATGTTTAAAATTAGCGAATAAAGTATAAACATGGGTATAGAAGTAATCAATCCTAGGAGTCCTCAACATTGAAAATGTTAATTCTATTTCTTTCTACAAATTAGATGTAAAAATCACATTATTCCGTCTTTTTAAAAGCTATTGGTCTGTTTCACAGCACCACAGTTAGAGAATTCCCTGATCCAAAGGAGGTAAGATAAGGTGAGTCTGGTTTCTACAATGTGCTTTATTCACTGTGGTCAGAAATCAGGTTTCCTAGATCTGCCTGGTCCTCCAGGCCTAGCACAGTGTGAAAGATGACTAACGTAACTGTAGGATCACCTCTGGATCATTTAGTACAAGCTGTGTGTTTTACAAGTGAGAAAGTCGCAGAGAAGAGGTTGGTAGATTCTAAGGCACTTAGACAAAGGACGGCAATTCTGGACCAACCCCTGCTCTGCCTGTCTTTGCATGATATATTCTAGTGCAGAGGGATAGATTTGCCTTTCCTTTACATACAGCCATGCAGGGTTTGTTTTTTTCTCTAACTCATAAACTTGCCGGACTCAGTGCTCCTGGGAGCGTTAAAGCAGAATATGCTTATTTACTTTTATTTTTTGTACCGTTTTCCTTCTTTTTTATTATCGTGGCTTCCGACTGTGTGGCAGAAACACATAAAAATTGGCATAAATGTAGGAAAATGTGCCCCAGATGCTGTATTAACCATGAAATGAGTTTAAATGCCACCAAAAGGCTCTGATTCTCTGTCAGCTTCCAACGTAACTTATGGGAAGTTGTCCATTTGTCTACAATGTAGGGCACATGGTCTGGGGTGAAGACACCACCAGCTTGTCACCGGCTTCCCAATAAATCATTGCATTGTCTTGGGCAGTCCTTACATCTGTGGGCAGATAGGAGCAAGAGGAAAGAATAACACCTCCAGTCTGTCTAAAAACAACTGGTAAACACTAGTTGGGTTTAGATTTACCATCACTGGGCCCTCCTGGAGTCAGAACAACTCATTTTTAGGCAGAATTTAGGAAATAATAAGGTCATGCCTGGTACTCAGGTTCCCAAACCCCACCCTCCTTTTTTCCCCCAGGGAATTTGAAGAAGGGCGCACCATCACTGTAATGCTCCTTAACCACTCTCCCAGCCTCCAGTCTTGTATGCCTCTCTTCATTGTAATCACAGTGATGGATTTCAGCTTGTCACTACCATACCTAATCTCCTCTCAAACAAACTTGCTTACTGCCCTCAGGAGGCTATGCAAATTCTGAACTGGGGCTCAAAGGACCATTCTCCTCACACCACTGCTATGCTTCAGCCTCTACTCTCTTCTTATCCTGACCATACATTTTATAGTTTTCAAAATGAGCTGTGTTCCTTCTCCTCCTCAGATCTTCACACATGCTATTCCTTCTGTCAGGAACATCCTTTTCTCCCATTGCCATTCCTTCCCCCATTTCTAAGCCATGGCCTAGACCAGCCGTGGGCAAACTATGGCCCACAGGCCGGATCCGGCCTGTTCAGCTGTTCTATCCGGCCCACGGAGCCGAAAGAGCAGAGGGTTCTCTTGCTCTCCTCTCTGCTCCTTCACCAGCAGCCCAAGATGAGAGTGCCAGCATGGTCAGGTTGCTTTTGTTCCGGCCCTCCGGTCCAGTTTAAGAACCCATTGTGGCCCTCGAGTCAAAAAGTTTGCCCACCCCTGGCCTAGACAGACCTATCGGAAGGCTGTGTGACCCAGGCATTCTCTCCCTTCATCATAGCACTCCTTCTGATATACTTTAACTGAGGCTGACATAAGATAAGGGTGTGTAAAATGTGCCGTGTTATGACTTAATATGCATCTGTACCGCCTGTGTGGTGAAAGAGATCAGTATAGATTAATGGTTAAGACAGTAAACCCTCTGATCTAATTCCGGGCTCCATCTCTTATTAGCTGTGTAAATTTTGGAAAGCCACTAGCATCCTCAAATTTCAGTTTCCTCATTTGTGAAACAAGAACAATGATAAAGACTACCTCCTTGGGTTATATTGAGACTAATACATTAATTCATGTAGCATTTCTGGTGTATTTTGGGTCTTTAATTGTTAGCTGTTACTACTAAGATGCTCAATGAACAAACATAATGAATAGATTAACTACCTTCCCCAAGTCTTTCTGAACTTGCTATTTAACACTGGATAAATCAATTTCTTTCTCTAAGTTTTAATTTCTTCATGGGGTATCTTAAAATACTCAACAAAACTATCTCTAAAGGACCATACCAAGGTGGGCAGGAAACTGTTTCATGTAGAAGACATTGAAAGTCCTATAATTTAATTTTATGTCCCCAAAAGATGGTTGGGCGACTTGACAAATGAGAATAATAAAGCTCAGTCTTTCTTATGTGATATCTAGATACAATTTTATCTGCTTAGTTGGTTATATGTAATTGATCCTGCTATCTAAGGATCAATTATGTATAACCAACTAAGCAGATAAAATTATTTGAAGTGGACTTTTTGTAAATGGCGTTTGCTGCTATTAAACATGGATTTCAAGAATCTCCTTACTTGGATAATGGGTAGGACTCAATTATGTTTCCATTAAACATTAATCATTCATTCTATTCAATGATAAGTGTTTGAGTGCTTACTATGTGCTGGACACCCTGCCAAGTGCTTGGAATACTTAAATGAATAAACAAAACAAAAAAAATCCCTTGTTTATAATAATTGATTCAAAAGTATTTTAACATTCATTATCTAGCCTTAAGGTCTGGATGACTGGTTAATTTTAAATGTGTTACTCAACCCTAGCCAGTGTTGCTCAGTTGGTTAGAGAGTCATCCCATATACCAAAATGTGCAGGTTCAATTCCTAGTCAAGGCATATACCCAGGTTGCAGGTTCAGTCCCAAGTTAGGGCACATGCAGGAGGCAATCGATGTTTCTCATATTGATGTTTCTCTTCTTTCTCTCTCTCCCTCCCTCTCTCTTTCTTTCTTTGGAATCAATAAAATCATTTTATTAAAAAATGTTACTCAAGTAGTTTAGCTGATTATTTTAAAAGCTTACTATTTGTGATGTCAAGTCATATATAGCAATGCTCAGTGGAGTAATTGGGTAATGGGTTAGCTGATCATTCCATGGTCCCAGGCTAAGGTCATCAGTACAGTCCCATTTGGTTTGAGCACTGGGTTTTGGTCTGATTCATACCCATAGATACTAGTCCTATCTCTGGCCAGTCACAGGGTACTTGTCCCAAGAGAGAGTGGTTATGTCTCTCAAAGACACACTCAGCACATCTGCCCCAAGGAATCTAAATCATGGCAAATCTTTCAGTTTAATAGACTGTGTTTGCTTGTGATGCTTTTCTCAATATCCTCCTTGAAATCTGAGTTGAAAGACCCCTCAAAGACTATTTTATGAAAAATGTGTTTTTTTTTTCAGAAATGGAGAAAGATTTAACAGTGCACAGAGAATGAGATGAGTCTGGACTAAAAACAGGGTCTCCTTACTCCTTGTGATCTCTGCTACAAATATAGTCCTCTAAATGAACCTTGGAAATGGATATGGAAAGAAGTTTCCTTTATTTTACAGATGAAGACAAGATGTGGGGGGAAGGAGGGAGGGAGAGAGGGAGGGAGGAAGGGAGGGAGGAAGGGAAGGAGGGAGGGAGGGAGGGAGGGAGGGAGGGAGGGAGGGAGGGAGGGAGGGAGGGAGATGGGGGGGCAGGCAGATGCCGATGTGAGAGTAAAACATCAACAGGTTGCCTCATACTCTCCTAATGGGGATCAAACCTGCAACCTAGGTATGTGCCCTGACCAGAATAAAACCAAACCCATGGCCCTTTTGGTGGCTTATAGACAATGCTCCAACCAACTAAGTCACATAAGCCAGGGGCAGACTTAATTTTAAATAGTATGCTATGTTTCAGGTATGGAGTGGTGATTTCTGGATTTGTCTTACTTGGGTTCAAGTCCTGGCTCCATCACTTACCAGGCTTGTAAATCTCTTACTACTGTGTGAGAAGCCCTGGGAGAGAAAGAAGACTCACAGCACAGCCTTCCAGCTGCTCCCATAAACTTTCCAGGCATCTGAGTGAAGCCATCTTGAACCCTCCAGAATAACTAGCTGCTAGCTGAATACTAGAAAAAATCACCCAGCTAAGCTCTGCCCACAAAATTATGAGATGTGATAAACTGTTGTTATTGAAGCCATTAAGCTAAGGGTTAGTTTGTTACACAGTGATAGAGCACCAGAACACCCTTTATTCTCAACACTGAGCATGGTTTGACATATAGTATAGCACTATAAATATCTCTGACCAATGACTGAATGAAGACTAGTGGGACAGCCTAGAGAGGTAAGAATAATATATACTAAATGCCTACTGTGTGCCAAGTGCTTAATTCTTCACAATAACTTTCTGAGAGATATGTTGCTATCATACACAAATTACAAATGTTGAAAATGAAGCACAAAAATGTGAACTTGCCTAAGGAGGTTACAGAGTAGGAATAGTAATAGTTTTATGCTATCTTTAGATAATAAACTTCAGCAGAGAAGGAAATATTTGGAGAGCTCTTGCGGTTGGGTGGGGAACATGTATGTCAGGTCATGGTCATATAAGAGACAGAAAGAGCTACCATAGCTGGTGTAGCTCAGTTGATTGGAGTGTTGCCCCATACATCGAAAGAAGGTGGGTTCCATTCCGATCAGAGCACATACCCAGGAGGCAGGTTTGATCCCGGCCGTGCCCTATTCTGGTCAGGGCATGACAAAAGGCAACCAGTTGATGTTTTTCTCTACATCAATGTCTGTCTGTCTGTCTGTCTCTTTTAAAAAGGAAGTCTAACAAAAAAGACAAAACACTATGGGTACACAGATAACCAGCCTAGCTCCAGTTAAGATAATTACATTCCTCCTAGATTCCCTTGACCTTGACCCTCAAATTAGATCATGTAGCCATTTAGGGTGAGGGCAACACAGTTAGACCTGGATTCAAATTGCCATGTATTTCTTATTCTATTTTTATTGTCAACATCTCTGAGTCTCAGTTTGCTAAGTTAAAATGGGGACATTAGCTGTCCAATTAATTCATGGCAGTTAAATGAGATACATGTAAAAGGAGAGTGATCTGAGGGCCATGCAGTAACTGTTTAATAAATGGTGATTTGAAATCAGAAACATGAAAATGAACAGAATGAGCATCCAAGGAGCCATGTGTCCTCCCTCTGGAGCATGTTTTCTTCCCAGAGGTCATTTTAACTTCATCTCTCCTGGGCAGACTAATCTCTCCCTGATCTATTGTGTGAGTTCAAGAATATGTCAAGAGTAGAAAGGCCTAATTGGTCCACAGATGAGGGTTACAATTCTCAATGTACCAATTATTAAATAAATAACTTTGGGGAAGTTTTTCACTGAACCTCAGATTTTGAATATACAAAATGAATGCCTTTCAGAACTGGATTGAGTGAGATAGTAACAGTGATCTTATTGCCCCTTGGAGACCATGTCAGGCTCATCTCTCCCATGAAACTTTACCAATGAGTGTGATATCTTACTGTTTAGAATCCTTGTTTTAGCCATACCATTCCCTTATTGAATAGATATTTGTTGTGCACCTACTATGGGCCAGTTGCTAGAAATGTAATAGTCCTTGCCCTAAGTGCAATTGGAATTGAGAGAAAAAGAGCCATCATATGTTTGCTTAGGAAAGAGTGCTAGACAGTCTATGCTCTCTTTTCATGTGTCTGCCTCCCCAGTTAGGTTAATAAACTCAATAAAGACAGATATCTCTTACAACTTTCTACTTCTCTCCATTTTCAACACCACCTCCCTAGTCCATACAACTACCCCCAACTGGTCTCATTGCATCCTCTTGAGTCACCCGCCAATTCATTGCCAGTGCTGCAGCCAGAGTGATAGTTTGGTAAAGGCAAATTAGATGACTATTCCCTTTGTGTAACATGCCTCCCATCTACCCAGGGAATTCTCCTTGCTTTTTGAAAATAGAACAAAATCTGTTACATGGTCCAAAAGGCCTCTATGGTTTGGTCCTTACAGTCCCTTCCAGTCTCATTCCATTTTCCTTTATCCTTTGTCCTTTTTCTGTGTCATATATGATCTACATTCCCTCCCTCTATGGGATGCTGCTCGGCCTAGAATAATAGTTGATTCTCTCTCTCTCTGAGTTTTTGTCAGTGACTGTGAAAACCCAGGACTGACTTGTTAATTTTGCTGAAGGCTGGTTCTTCAAGATTAGTACACATTTGACCAATGCTTTTTAGAACCTAAAAAATTTAAGAACAAAAAAATACCAGACCTGTCACCTTTCCCAGGCTTTTCACTGTATTGAGGAGGAACAAAATTTTAAAAATTAGCAGTTACATGCCAAAGGTTACAAAGTGGTAGAGTGGATAGAGTGGCAGAAAAATAAGAGTGCCAATGAACTTGATACCCATCCTCTCTCCCTGGAGGGTTTAAAATAGACACAGCATTTCCCAGGTATGCATGCAGCTCTTGACTACAGTAGAAATATCACAGGAGGTGTTGGAATCTGAGCCTTGGGCTGCTGGGTCTTGATTTGCAGCTCAGACACAGCTTGACAATTCATTGTCACCACCTTTTCATTGTTCAACCCATGAAAGTAGAATCCACTTAAGCAGGAAGAAAAAAATAAATGACCAATGATGTATACAAAGACGCTCAAGTTCATTACAAACAAGGGAAATGCAAATAAACACAACCACAACCCGTCAGAGTGCATTTTTCACACTCTCTGGCCTTCCTCTTAAAAGGACCCAGATGACCACCTTGGGCTCATTTAAATAGCTCAGGATAATCTCTCCATCTCAAGAGCCTTAACTTACACCTGGGAAGTCCCTTTAGCCATCCAAGATTACGGTCTCAGGTTCCGGGGATTAGGACATGGACATTATTCTGTACGCCACACTCCTAATCCATGAGGAAGAGCCACAGAGACTGGCAGGGTGACCTGGGAGAAGCCACCTTGGAGTTCTCTCTCAAAACATTTGAAATTGGGAGCCTGTAGCTAATGCTGCTCTCCCTGCACTACTCTGTGGAGGAGGCCAGGATAATTTGGGGAGGTTATACTTGAAGTTCTTTGTGATGTGGTAGAGAAATAGTGTCAGGGAAATCAGTGGTGATGGCATGAATTATATTACCAGTGATGTTATAAATTTTGATTCTGCTCCATTTCTAAGGAGACATGTACATAGTTCCACTGTCATCAGCTCGTCAGGGTCAGGACTAATGCTTTAGCATCTAGCCCAGGGTTTGTCTACACAGTTGACAATTTGGGGCCCACACTGCCTTGATTTTTGTTCCCTATGTCACATGGGACAAAGGTATACAGGGGCATTTTAAATATATTTTTATCAAAGAGGAACGGAGAGAGAACCATCAATAATGAGAATTGTTGATCAGCTGCCTCCTGCATGCCCCACAATGGGAATCAAGTATACAACCTGGACAAGTGTCCTAACCAGGAATCGAACCGTGACCTCCTTGTTTATAGGCCAACATTCAACCACTGAACCACGCCAGCTAGGCAGGGGTATTTTAAAGGAATTGAATCATCAGATGTACAGTAACACAAGATAGACACCCAAAAAAAGGTCCTTCCACACAAAATCAATGATGTCAAGTGCCCTCTCCAACAACCAATGCAGTTCCAAATGTGCCAGAGAAAAGTGTGAAGATCCAGGAATACCATGACATAAAGCTATAGCAATAGAGAAAAAAATAAAAAGGGTTCTGGAAAATGACAAGGCATGAGTAAAATACATTAAAGCAAATATTAGCAGAGTGATACTGACCTCCAATGTTTTTATTGCATCCAACATGAACCTGTGAGGCAATACCCTGAACACCCCTCATGATAACCCCTTTATGTACACAGTAATTTTTTGCAGTGTACAGAAGGACATTTATTATCCTACATGATCTTTGTGCCAAACCTAAATGCTGGCTAGGACTCTAATCTTCACCATATAAAACAGAGCATGAAGCTCTAAATCACTGCTCAAAGTTTCACTCTCCCTAAGAAGTGAATTATGACTTGAACTTGTGACTCCTGTACCTCTATTTCTTTATCTGAGAAACAATGAATTAAAATATAGGTTTTGTTGGAGAAGTAAACATTGATACTTTTTAAAAAAATGTATTTTATTGATTTTTTACAGAGAGGAAAGGAGAGGAATAGAGAGTTAGAAACATTGATCAGCTGCTTCCTGTACACATCCTACTGGGAATGTGCCCACAACCAATGTACATGCCCTTGACCAGTTCAAACCTGGGATCCTCAATCCCCAGGACACTCTATCCACTGAGCCAAACAGGTCAGGGCAAACAATGATACTTTTAAAGTACATAGAACAACCGAAACCGGTTTGGCTCAGTGGTATAGCATCGGTCTGCGGACTGAAAGGTCCCAGGTTCGATTCCGGTCAAGGGCATGTACATTGGTTGCGGGCACATCCCCAGTAGGGGGTGTGCAAGAGGCAGCTGGTCGATGTCACTCTCTCATTGACGTTTCTAGCTCTCTCTCTCTCTCCCTTCCTCTCTGTAAAATACCAATAAAATATATATATTTTTTAAAAGTACATAAAACATTTCTTAACACATATTAAAGGTTCAGTGAATAATATACTATCTACATAGAAAAATTATAGCTTTTTTCATGTATCATCTGGTAACTGAAAATTTCTTGAATAACAGATTCAGGATCATGATGAAGATAGCAGTTGTATGGATAAGAGGTTAAGAACCACGTACATGCAATTTTACCCTATTTTAATACCGTGGCCCTCTACATACCTAGAACTCTCTCACTTAAAAATAGGTCTCCCTTTTGTCTCTTTTTCCTTTGCCATAGTCCTTATTTCACTTTCTAATTATTATTTGTGGTAATTTAATTGATAGCTGTGCCTTCTATTTGATACTAGACTCCATGAGAGGAAAGCCTTACTCCCTTTCACTCACTATGGTATTTCCTAGAACTTAGATGGTACTGAGAGATGCTCAAATATGGGAATGAATGTACCAAAGAGTAAATCTAAGTTGTCATGTGCCCTATTCTCAGCTGGGACACTTTCAACCCTGATGAAATTGTGCAATGACAACCAACCTCAAACCATGGGAATATATTCCAACTCACAACTTTCCTTAATGTGTAACCTGAGTCATTGGGTTAATTACCAGCTCATACCTGAGGTCATTTTCATAGTCATTTACCACTTTCTTGGAGTCTCACTGTAGCTTTTGGAGTAGCTATCGCAGGTTTGGCTCCCCTTTTTAGAGATGATACAACAGAAGCCCCCCGAAAATGAATGTCTTCCCCAAGTCATAAACCTGATCAATGTTGCAAATAAAACTAGGCAATAGGTCATTTGCATCTCCCATAATAATAAAAAATGTATTTTGATTATTTCAACAGTCCAATGGGTTAGGTGATGTTATCACCATTTTATAGAAAATTTGCAAATGTTGATACTGAAGCACAGAAATGTGAATTTGCCTAAGGAGGTCACAGAAGTAGGAATATTGCCTTCCTTTTCAATGTGACTTTATTTCTAGACAGCATGCTGACTCCCCTGTGCCCTTTCTTGATGGCTCATGAGTTTATTAGCTTTACCCCATTGTATAAAGTCTTACTTGGTTTTACTGCTCCCATTTTTACTTATTTTTTTTACCTCAGGGGATAAGGTGTAGCAAAGCTGGGACACCCTATCTTCCCCAGATGACAGAAAAGAAGGGAAGATTCCTTCCAATTACCATCATCTTAAAGGGTGGAAGTCACACTCTTTGAACAGAGTTTATACTGTCATGAGTTTTCACAGGACAGAGGAAATTACCCAAAGCATGACATGTTTCGACAGTAAAAGCTGATTATGAATATTTTGCCCTTAGCCGTTGTCAGTACATAGCATTTAAGAATCCCCACAGTGTATGGGGACACTTAGCACTTCCTCCTGGGGGAGTGTGACATTATTTCCATTTTCAAATTTGCATAGGCTTGGGGCTGAGACCCTGGCAGGATATCATTGCATTGAAGGAGGTGGGACTGAAAGGGAACTTAGGAAAGACCCACACAAGATAACTGTTGTATCTCTCATCCTTCACACAATGGCCAGTACTCAGAAGGCGTTCAGGAAACATTTCAAGTTGTGGAATAAATGAACAAGGCTTATTTTGCAGATGGAGAGAGACAGACTTATACAAAGATAAAAACTCGCCTAAAAGTCACTAAGAAAATCAGAGGTAAAAATCAGATTGGATGAGTTTTATCTGACTTTTTTGAGTCTGTGAATTTAGTCATTCATTCAAGGGTTGTATAGTTGCTGACATACTGAGGGGAGTACACAAGGATGAAGACATGGTTCCTGATCTCTACATCCACTGAGGGGATTGAGACAAGGTGGCAAGTGTCAGGAAAACCAGTAACTAATGATCATCCCCAG
The DNA here is from genome assembly GCA_963924515.1 of Vespertilio murinus. Lineage (NCBI taxonomy): Eukaryota > Metazoa > Chordata > Mammalia > Chiroptera > Vespertilionidae > Vespertilio > Vespertilio murinus. The sequence goes on along the minus strand of OZ004708.1, from coordinate 17,684,402 downwards.
ATCTCCTCACACATGCTTGTTTCATGTATAAGAGATTTGTTGAAACTCCTATGATATTATAAAAGTACCAACATCTATATGCTTATCAATAGGACAAATAGAAGGTGAACCCTAATGCATCCATGTCAGAGAATACTATATAACTATTAAAATCCATGATATGACCTATAGGAGCTGACAGAACTATCACTACCAAGACATGGAGTCGGAGAAAACAAAACCATAGAACAATACATAGGGTAAACCCCATTTATGGGCATCCTATATAATAAAAGTCTAATATGCTAAGTGTCAGGTCGTCCGGTGACTGATCAACTGTTCAACCAAAGCATAATATGCTAATGATATGCTAAGGCCACTCAACCACTCGCAATGATAGGCACTGACCACCAGGGAGCAGAAAGTGGACTAGTCAACCAGTCATGTGATATGCACTACCAGGGGGCAGAAGCTCCAACTAGTAGGTTAGCTTGCTGCTGGGGTCTGGCCAAAATGGAAGATGGAGCAACATGGGCTAGATATGCTCTGGAGCCCTCCCAAAGTCGTTCCCTGGCTGACTAACCTGCAACCCTCCCAGGCCAGCCAGCCCCTATAGGCCCCAATCGGGACTGGGCAAGACAGGGCCTCCTGCAGTCCCTCCCTGACCCCAATCAGCACCAATGGGGTCCCTTGGCCTGGCCTGTGCTCTCTCACAATTTGGGATCCCTTGGGGGATGTTGGAGAGCTGGTTTCAGCTCTCAGGAGGACACCAGACACAGGACTTATGGCTGGCAAGCGCTACTGTAGCAGTGCAAGCCTCTCCAAATTGAGACTGATTGGGCACAAGCCCAAGGCAGTGGGGCCAGGATGAGCAGGAGCAGCAGGTAGGAGCTGCAGATGGCATTGGACTGTAGGTTTCAGCCTGTTGCCCACAGGCCACCCCGAGGGACCCTACCTGTGCATGAATTTGTGCACCCGGCCTCCAGTCTGTTAATAAATGAGAGGTTGTCCATCTATGGACTGCATCTGGCTTGCAGGTATCTTATTTGGCCTATGCAGCATTTCTAAAAATTTAGACTTCATTGCCATAACCTTAAAGTCAGGACTTTTGACCCCCAAAATCTGAATTGGGGACTACTCTTAAACTGAAGCATCTGACAATGCTGAGGGGCTACAATGCCACACAGCAGTGACAGTAAGACAGGGTCATGGCTGCCCCTACAGAATGGGTATTTACTCTCACATTCAGCCTGCTTAGGGTGTTTATTGTTCTGCCAGCCCTTCTAGGTGTTTGGGTTGAACATCCTCTCTTGGTAATGAAGAGGCCAAGAGCACATTATCAGGGTTGTAAGGGCGGATTGGGGTGCTGATGAGCAGGCTGTTAAGGCCCATTCCAAAATTTCACAAACTGCTTTTCTCTCATGGCAGGCAGTGCTGCTTATGTAAGTTAAAAAGACATAATTGTAAATATTGGGGAGGAAAATTAAGATCTTCAAACAGCATTTGGTCCAAACCTAAGAGGATGGCTATGGCATGAGCTTTGGGGCACAAAGGTGGAGCATCCAGTGTAGAGGCGATGATGTAGTAATAGCTCTGACTCTTATTTCCTTCTCATGTTGAGGCTTCACTTTATATCCTAGCCATCGGACTCACAGGCCCCGGGGAGCACACACAGATGCTTTGCCCAAAGAATGTGTGGAGAGCATGGCTGTGTGCCAGCCCCACCTGGAGCTCTCCTTCCCCCCACGGCAAATGCCACAGGCCATGCATGCTCCTCTTGGGCTGCCAGAGGCCTCTTGCCAATCAAAGGAGAATTCAAGTCTCAGCTTTAGGAATTTAGAGATTATATAGAGTGGAGAAAAACCTCTGAAAAGCAGCCTAATTTTGGAATTGTGGGGAAGAGAAAGAAAGAAATAGAATTGTGTGTGACTTATCTTATGGTTTTGACCTGACTAAGGTTGCATAGGCCTCAGTTTCCACTTCTGTAACATGAGGGAGATGCCCTGGGTGCTATTTAACAGCTCTATAGTTCAAAAATTGGGCTTTGGCTCTGGATCAACCCATCTGAGAAATCGGAAATGCAGTTCCAATAGCTTAATGTCGCCTGCCTTTCATGAATTTTGTGCAAGTTCTTATTTGAGGAAATAGACAGGGCTCTCAGCACCTTCTTTCCCAAGATTGTCTGGAGCTGCTATCACAGAGATTATGCCAATTGAGATGCACTCTCCCGGCCTGTTTGAATTCTGCAGCCTCGTTGAATAATAAGAGCTTGCCTTTGTCAAGCCATTTTTACATTTCTCTAGTGCTATGCATCTCTCCCCTGAATTTTATACTTATATCAATACTATAATGCAGGCAAGGCAGGATTGGCGTGAAAATCACATTTGAACAATGGGGAAATTTAGACTTGAATTGCTCTCAGAGAGGCTGCAGGGATGCACTCAAAAGGGAACTCTAGAGCGGGGACTATCTCCCGGCTTAGCTGTGATAGGCTGGAGATGTGGATCCAGGCAAGTTCCTGAAGCTCCTGGTGCCTCAATACTCAATACCCTTCTCTGTTCTCTGGGATAAATACCCACCCCTAGAATTAAAGATCGATCACGTGTGCTAGATCATAAACACCAGACATGCCAGCCAGCACTTATCTTCTATGGAGACAGTGACTGGCTTGAGAGGTTGTAGGAAGTAAATAGGACTAATAGTGAGGATTGGGAGACAAGAGGACCGAGAGGAGAAGCTGCCACAGAGGGCTGTGACAGTGTCACTCCCTGGGAGAGGAAACACCAGATGGAGTCTGGGACTGGCGTGACACAGATGTGGAGGATTTTGAGTTTGGCTCTGGACAGGCTGATTTTAAACTCCGTGGAGGCATTCAGAAGGAGATGTCAAAGGAGCATATTCTGGTTGTGCAGGCTGGATTTGCCTATTTCTTCACTTGCTTGTTTGTTATCGTTTGATCTAATGACTACAAGAATGTGGTCTCACTGAAATTACAGTAGTGTCTTGGAAGGTTGCCCTGAGTGACTAGTAGATGGAGAGTCATGTAAGACATCATTTTTGGGTGCACTATTTCTCTAAGTTGTCTAAGAATACGACTTGAGATGTTAACAAAAAAAAAATATGATAAAATAATTTAAAGAAACACAACATAGTCCTACCTGGTTTGGCTCAGGGGAAAGAGCATCGGCCTAAGGACTGAAGGGTCCTGTATTCTATTCTGGTCAAGGGCACATGCCCAGGTTATGGGCTCAATTCCCTGGTAGGGGGTGTGCAGGAGGCAGTCGATCAATTATTCTCTATCATCAATGTTTCTATCTCCCTCTCCCTTCCTCTCCGAAATCAGTAAAAAATATATTTTAAAAAGGAAAGAAAGAGAAAAAAAGCAAAGCAACTCTCATCTCTTCTTCCTCAAAAGATTGACGGGAACTCATTAAAAGCTTCCAAAAGTGTGGTCCTAAGGCAAACTTGTTTAATTTTAAACTCAAATTCAATTTATCTAATAGGCCAAAGACTCCCCTTCATTTTCCCATGTCAGTCTAACTGCCTGCTTGTAAATCTGGGTTTACAGATTCTCTAGAGAGAAGGTCCATGCTTTGCCCAAAGGTGCTCTGTAACTTGTCAGGTGGGAACCCTATTTTCCTCACTATAATACTGTTTTTTCCCTGCTCCTCCCCACACAGCCTGCACTGCAGCCTTCTGGGAAAAGCAGCAAATGAACAACAGCCAAATTCAACCTTCATTCTTCACCAGGCACCGCAAAGCACCTCCTGAAATTGCCTTCACCCTGTTGCCTGCTTAAGTCATCCAGAAAACAATTCAATTCATGTTTTAATAATATAAGTTTACACTCCTGTCACACCTATTATCCGAGGTTATCAAATCATTCTACCAACCCTAATGAATTCTCAAGATGCTGCAGAAGACCTTAAAGGAACATCTTGCCCGTGGGACTCTCTGGGACTGTTTAAATGAGGATATTGATAAACTGGTGCTGCACACACCTTCTTCCATCTGCTCTTATGTGAGAGAGGATCTTGCCTGGCTGGGCAATTACTCTACATACCACACATCCAAACATGCCATCCATCCCAACAAGAAAGCCCTTTAATTTCTTTGAAGCCTTTTAATTTGTGCCATTAAAAAGCTCCTGCATGTCCATTACTAATTCTTTCCTGCCAGAAGCCTAGAGGCAGATAGAGGAGGCTGGTCATGCTCCCTTTACGAAGAGGCAATTGGTGTCTAGCTAAACTACAGCAGCCTTCCCAAAGACACGGGCAGGAGTCAGGACTCATATTCAGATGCAATCATCCATTTCCTGAACAAGTACTTGATGAATGCCTCCTACTATGGAGCCCTGGGCTGGGTGTGGGGAGTACAGTAGTAAATTAATTAATAAACATCTTCTCTGTGACCATGGACTTAAGAGCTCAGTAAAAGGGACAAAAACAAAACAAATAAAACAAAACAAACCCCCCAATAACAAAAATAACAGAAAGTAAAAAAAAATTAGGACACTGTCTAAAACTACCCTGAAGAAAACAAATGGGAAACATTTTTTTCCTCCAATGTCCACATGTCCTGCTCCAACTTCATTCATGGACATCTTTGCTCAAATTCCTACTGAGCCAGGAGGACCATGCCAGCGAAGAGCACTGCCAAGAACTAAAGGATATATTTTTTTTTTGCTAGAAGCAAGAGATCATCCAAAATGAGAGTTTGGGAGGATGTGGGCCTCAGGCCATCAAAGAAAAATTATGAGGCCTTGATATTTTTCCTTTCCTACATTATCCTCTCCACATCCCAATTAATGTCACAGGATAGAAAATGATTTGAGACAGAGAGAAAGAAGAGAAAGAGCAAAGGGCCTGCCTGTGGCTAATTCTCTCTCCCAGAAGAAAATACACTATTTTCATGTATCAGGATGAAGAGTCCAGGCATTGCTGATAAAGTGGAAACACAGCATTTCAAGGTGGCTCTGAGGAAAAATGAATTGTGCCATCTTCCCAACCTGTCATCTTTCCAGTTTCAGTCCTTGGAAGTTACTGGGCTCCAACCCCAGTCCCAACACCATCCTCATCCATCACATCACCATAGCAACTTTTAGGGGTTGTATCCCTCTGCCACATGGCAAACTAATTGAACTGTACAACTTATTTTGCAGCTGGGGGATGTAAAAGTGAATATTACATTTAAGCATGCTTACAGCATTGACATTCAAATCAAAAGGCTTTGTTAGGGCTCCTGGAAAATGGAGTGTCATTTCGCCAGCACAATGTTTCACTCAGAGCCACATCCTTCCCACTTTGAAGGGCTGAATGAATGGCAAAAAGAAAAAGGCAAAAGGCTTTTTGGCTCAGGGATGGGTTGGGATGGGCAAGCGGGGAGGAAGGAACAGAATCTGGATGAATAACAGGCAAATGAATAAATCCTTCTAATCAGTTCGCATTCAATGCAAATAATGTTGAAAGTTTTTGTTTTGTGATTTTTCTTTTAAAGAGGCAGCCACGTTGTGCAAAGAGCTCTAGAATCACAGATGTACTTTAGATCTGAGACCTTCAGGCAAATCACTTCGCTCCTGGTAATCCGTTTCCTTGCACATAAGCTGGAACTAAATACTACCTGCCTACAGGTCCGTCCTGAAGGTAAATGGGGTATATGTAAGCAGATGGAAAGCATGGAGCACAGAGACTGACAACTCATGGGCACACAACTGTCATTTTCCTTCCAAAGCTTGAACCTTAATGGCTGGTTAGCCCCGTGCCAATACTTAGCCTCTAAGAGAGTACACTGGATACCTTGTCTCATTTCATCACAACTCTACCAACAGACATTGCCATCCCATTTTACAGATGCAGAAGTGAGACTTAGAAAAGTAATGATTAAACATTACCCAAAACTTGGAAATGAGGAAAAAGAAAGACATAATGTTTCAGTACTGGATCACTATCTCACAGACCCTCCTGAGTTTTATCTGATTTTTTTTTACAGGGGAGTGTGTGAATGCAGTCCCCCGCCATCACAAATCATGCAGCCAGTTTCCCGCCTTTGGGGAAATCCCAGGGGTCAGCACATCCGGAGAGTAATGGATAAGCCTCATCCTGGGAAAACCACCTTCATGATTATGATATCGTCCCTGCCAGGTAAGTATTTTATCTGATTCTTAAAGGAAATGAACCTTTATTTAATTTACCATTAATTACACATAGACTCCTTCAGATTAGATGTTGGTTTGTAGAAGATGTCTAAGTTACAAAATGACATTTGGCTGGTAAAGAACAAAGGATGATTGTTCAGTAGAAAAGATAAAGCCCAAAGTTACTGTTACAGAAAACTGAAGAAGAACAAAGCAATACTTAGAAAGATGGAGTTACATTTATTATGCGCGGGTCCAGAGGAAAATGTATCTCAAATTCTGGGCCCCAACATACAGGAATTTTCCCTATTTATATGATTTTACCTTCTTTGTCTCCCAAATATGGAGTGCTTCTGGCCCTCTTTTGCAAGTTCTTAAAGAGCCAGTGTAAACTGGGGTCTTGGAACCTCAACCAGAGGTCTGGCCTGGCTCCAGCACTGATGACCTTGTCTGGGAAAGGTTAAATCTACAGAAGCCAAATAGCAGGGTTAAAATTTCAAACAGAAGTTTTCATACAAGATGGATGCTTCATTACTACTGAGTTTTATAGCCCTGAAGAGCATTAATTACCTAACTACCTTTGTGTATAACTTAGCCATCTTACTTCAGTGTTTTTGTTTTTTAGGGACTCTATACTAGTTCTCAAGTCCTTCTTTGACTGAGCTTTCTCATCCTGCTGAGTCCTTCTTTAACATGATAATAAACCTCCAATATACTTTCAGTATATATTTATACAAAGGTCATGTTTTTGGTTTTTTGAAAATTAGACTTCAATAGTAATTTACATAAGAATCATCCAGCTGGGAAAGGGCACAGCCTGGTTGGTCTGACCCCAGTGTCTGCAGACTTGGCTCCCTCTAGCTCAGAGCAGCTGGGATTAGGATTTAAAGAGTGGGTTCTGTCCTCATGGAGCACTCAGAGAAACAACTATCTGTGACATGAGTTCATACAACACGTGAAAGAAAGGTGGGATGAGGAAAGGATTGTGCACGTTCAGAGGAGGGAAACTTCTGTTTTGCAGGAGTAAGAGCGATGGAGGAAGCCCTCACAAGAGAAGCACTGAAGAGTGAACAGATTTTCTCATGATTATCATCATAAGAGGGAAAATGGTCCCTAAGAGTTCTTAGGTATTAAGAAAAAAACAATAACAATATCAAGAGTTGTGGTAATTGTGCCTAGTAGTTGTATAGTTATGAGGAAGTTGACACCTCATAGTAAGTGATTTGTACATCTCAAACATCCAGGAAGTGGTAGTCTGGCGGCCCAGCCTGAACTTTCTCCCATGGTGGAGACATTGTCATGGGTGCTACCTACCTACTTGTGTACACCTACCTCCATACCCACCCATGCCAGACATCACCTATGGGTCTCAGCACTCTTATTCTCACTTTAAAAAGACTGTCATTTACCAACCTCTCACTTAAATCCTGCTGTAGTCTATTCCCACCAGAGAAGCTAAAGCAATCCTTTACAAGTAAATCAGATCGTGCCATTCCTCACATCAAGCCCTCTAATGGCTTCTAAATTGCTTATATGTAAATATTAGTTCTTACTCCAGTCTTCAAAACTCTACAAGTTCTGGCTCTGATCATCCTTCCAACTTTATGTTCTACCTCTCTTCCCTTTGCTCATTCTATCCGAGCCACTCGGCCCTTTTTGCTTTGCCAGAACACTAATCCCAGCCTGCAGGAGCCTCAGGGCTTTCCCACGTGCTGCTTCCTCTGCCAGGAAAGCTTTCCTCCCGGTGTTTACCTGATGCCTAGAGTTATTCAGATCCTGTTCAAATAATCTTTCCTCAAAAAAAGGTGTTGCTGCTCACCTATCTAAAGTGACACCTTTCTTTCTTCTTATAGGTCTCTCTATTTCAGCTCCATTTTTCACTATTAACATTTACCCTGGCTTAAACCAAAGCATATATTTGTTTATTTATTCATTTATCTCCATTCTCTATAATATAGCTGCAGTAGGTCAAGGACATTTTTGTTCATTACTGTATCCTCAGTCCCTCCAACAGTGTCCTTCACCAAAGAGGAGCCCAATAAATGTATTGAATTAATAATTAATCACCACACCTTCTCCTCATTGAATACAGTAAATTATTCTAGACTTTCACTACTATATCATAACTCAACAATAAAGACAATGGTAACAGAGAATTGACCTTGGGCAGCCATTCTGGGAAGGAAGGTATATTTAAATGTCACGCTCTGGGCAAATGATGGCGGTGCTGCAGGTATTGAGTTTGTATCACCAGTTCAGCAGAAAGTATTAAGGCCTAACATTTTAATGCCCTCAGGCTGACCCGTATGACCCGTATGACCGTGTGGCTTTGTTTCTCCACACCTGGTGTAGACCAAGATCATTATATTATTATAGACATTAGTACTCAACCACCACATCACTGAAGTAATGAGGCTTGATTAAACCAGCTAGTTTAGTGAATAATATATAAGCCCTTCAAACCCTTTGCTTGTTCAAAATTCTGTTTAAAATACCAGGAGGAACATCCTATGAAATTTATGTGATTCATCTGTCTCACCTGACCCTGGGCATGTCCTAATGTGCCCCAGGTCCTTCAGCTTAACATTAGAAATGCTGATCTTTGGGATCCTCCATAGTTGGTCCATCTTAAATGACTAATAAGTCTATACCACTTCTTAGAAATAAATGTGAAACTGGAGAAAATGAGAGAAGGTAGGCTGCTCTCCAGTGATTTTGTAAAAAGTGTTAAAATTAGACTAAACAAAATTCACAGTATCATTTTGATTTATTTTATTTCCTCTTTCTCCAAAAACTTGGGAAGGGGCTCTAATTAAGAATTCTAGTTTCTTCCCTTTATATCACAGACAATACATGAATTAATGAGATTTAGCTTTAACAGTAGCTACCCAGCTGTCAGAATTATGTTCTTGTCTCATAGCACTTTATAACATGAGTGTAGAGGGTATGTATCATACTCTGTGCATACCTACCTCTGGAATAATTCTCCTGAGAACAGGGGCTTTATACTGGTCACATCACCACTGTTCTTAACATTAGTTCTGGCGTAGAGTGGGTCCGGACCAATATTTGTTTAATGATTAAATAAATGGCTAAAGGAGATAAGTCCACTGTCCTTCTATTCAGATGAAAGTTATGTTTTCCTAACATTGCTTCTCTACCTCCATATTAACACTAGACATTTAAAACCTAACTGGACATTAGTAAGAGACAGCTAGTTCCTAACTTCGCTCGTCCTCATAACAACCAACCACTGTTCATAGAAAGACAGCATTGGAAAAATCCTGGAACATGGCAGTGAGGCTGAAGCTTCAGCTGCACCAGAGACCTAGTCAGACCACATTAGAAGGATAAGAGGAGAGGCTACACACCAACTGTTCCACCAGGCCATCAGGTCTCCCCTGAGCCTCGGGTTCCTACCGTGGGAAAATAGAGCTCAGAGTGGACAGCAGCTTCCCCAGTATTACAGGTTGCTTCTTGGAAGCCCCAAGTTCAATTCTCACGGGGACTGCAGGAAAAATCTGTAGGTCTAGGCCACTGGGAATCTAATTGTGACTGGGATGGGGAAGGGGTTTGCAACAATCAACATCCAGATCTTGGCAGATCAACTTCCTACCTTCAGCGCCCAAGTAGTTGTTCTGACCAACGGCTTTGCTGATCTGTAGAAGCAAGACAGTAGTGCAGTCTGACCAGAGACCCTGCAAAGTGCAGGGCTGCCCTATTCTGGTCCTCAAACAAGGAGAGTTGCTGGCACTGGCGTCAGGTCTGCCCATGTGCACACAGGGAGCTGAGTTATCATAACCCAGCTCCCTGCTGAGTACAGCTGACCTACAACACCTGGGAGGGAGGCTGACAAAGGAATCAGACTGTGTTTGCCAGAGGAAAGGCTGGGGGAGGGTAAAGTGGAGGAAAGTAGCAAAAGGTACAAACTTCCAGTTATAAGATAAATGAGAACTAGGGTTGCATGGGAAACTTGAAAGTGAAGAGAGTAAATCCCAAGAGTTCTCATCACAAGGGAAAAAGAAACATTTTTCCTTGTATTTAAATTAGGAACCCTAGTTCCTAAATGAGAACTAGGGTTGCATGGGAAACTTGAAAGTAAAGAGAGTAAATCCCAAGAGTTCTCATCACAAGGGAAAAAGAAACATTTTTCCTTGTATTTAAATATGATGGATAATAACTAAACTTACTGTGGTAATCATTCCACAATACCTGTAAGTCAAATCATTTTGCTGTATAGTTTAAACGTGTTCAGTACCATATGTCAATCATATCTTAATAAAACTTAAATGAATAAACAAAAACAAAACCTTAGCCCTGGCCAACAATGCTGTGATTAGAGCACCAGAGTCTAGGGTCACAGGCTTGACTGTCAGTCAAGGGCAGGTACCTGGGTTGCAGGACTGATTCCCAGCCCTGCTAGGAGCTTGTTTGGGAAGCAACCAAAGTGTCTCTCTCCCACATGGATATTTCTCTCTCTTTCTCTCTCTCTCTTCATCGCTCTCTTTCTTTTGTTCTCTTCATTCATTCCCCCTCCCTTCTACTCTCTCTAAAATCAATGGAAAGAAATATATCTCAGCTGAAGATTAACAACACCACCAACACAACAAACAACCTTTTTATGAGGGACCGCAGAGTGGACTATCCCCATTCAGACAAGCAAAGGAAACCTTCTAGGGTTGTGTAACTACTAAAATTTCCAAGTCAAAGCTCGTCAGAGTAGGGCTTGGCATACAAGTCTGCTGGCTGCCAAGTCCAGCCCACCCCAGCCTAGCCTTCTGTATCTTGAGCCCAACTCCATGATTAGGGAATAATTCTTGGCTGGACAAGCAGACAGGCACGCTGTGAACACCAACCCAGGAGCAGTCATTACTCCCTAGGACTGGACACAGCCAATTCCAGAGAAGCAACAGGTCCTTCCTCCATGTGCCCACTTGCCCTTTTCTCCCTGTCACTTCCTTATGCCCCCAGGGTTTTGTCAGTCTGGGAGACTTTGGGCAGTAAGAAAAGGGATTTTATAAAATTGTACACACCAACAATACCAAACCCTATTTGTTAAGCACTTATAGTGTACCCCAGTCCGGCAACCTTGGTTCAAATCTCAGCTGGGTACCTGTGTTTCCTCACTTATAAAATTGGAATGCTATTAGTCCCTGCCTTGTAGGGTAGTGTGAGGATTCCATAAGGCAATGCATGTACAGGATTAAGTTTGGTATATGCCCACACCTTTCGCTTCATCCATACAACCCTAAAAAGTAGATTATAATTATCCATTTTACAGACAAGAAAACTGAGGCTCAGAAACATTAAGCAGCAATATCAACAGGGCTTGCTGTAATAAACACTGACTCACCTACAAATGCCATCTTGAAGAAGATGCTGGATTGCAAAAACAAAACTGGTTAAATGCTCAAGGTGAATTCACAGGTCACTGGCATTGGGGTAGAGCAGAAATTTTCAGGAGCAGGAAGAGAGAGTCCTTCCCAATCTACTGGCGGCATAACTGCAGGCACAGGGAAGCCTTCTAACATCCCTCCAGGCTCATCTGGGGCAAACACAATTGGTAACACCTGCTTCCCCCAGGCCTACATCACACTCCATCCACAGCTCTTTCCAATTATGTGGCAAAAGGGCTCCAAAGGGCTCACTCCATTACTGAGAATGGAAGCTTCAATGCAAAAATCTCCAAGGCAAAGGCAATTTCCTGAGGTTGTTAGCATGCTCTCCTCTGTATCCAGGCTCCCATTAGTCTGGAAAATGGCCCCATGATTACTCATGAGGGAGCTCTCTACCACCAGTCCTCTGCTCACCACCTAACCTAAAATCCTCCTTCCTGGAGGGGGATGGGTCACTCCCTTTGGAAAGCTGAGCAGCCTTTGGCTTGTTTGCCTTCGGGCTTGGCTGAGATGGCTAAGGAAGGGTTTTTCCAGGGGAAAGTGATGAGAAAACATAAGTGTGCACCAGGAGCCTTATAAAGTCAATCAACTCAATTTTGTTCACTTTAAAGTGAAATAAAATAACCTTAACACGCGGAGGTAGGCAATGCCGTCCTTAGTGGCTAAGAGAACATGAGTGAAATTGCAACCAGGAGGCAGGATGGTGGATTTGTGGCAGGGAATTCCTTCTCATTTTCATTCAACCAAGAGATTTGGGGCCACAGCTGGGCCAGCAGGCAAAGTGCCAGATGAACATCCTCACTCCTCCTAGCTCCTCCATGCCTGGGTCAGAGCCTCCTGGGCTAAATCACCCACTCCCTCCCTCTGATCCACCTGTAACTCCACCTCCCAGCTGTATGTCCACACCCCTCCCTTCAAGCATTCCAGCAAACTCTCTGAACCCTAAATGATTGTCATACTCTTTGCCACTTCAGATCTTCAGATCCCTTCTCCAATCTCTCAATTACCACCACTCTCTGAAGCCTTATTCTACATGCTCTTGCTCTAAGGACTCTCTTCTCTCCTCCAGGCTAGAAGGGATCATCTTCTCACCCTCCAGACCCAATAAAGCAATTTATCTTTTCTGTTCTTGGTGTGCTTGTTACTGTCTATCTCGTGGGCAAGGGGACTACCTCAAGGTCATGAAGCAATTTGAAGTCAGGTCTCTTGACTCTCTGCATGTGACCTGGTAAAGCATCAAACTTCCTCTCAAACTCTGGAGTGCAAATCCTGAAGCCAGAAGAGAAGAAAAAGATATAAAATATAAGCCTTTGTTTCTCACCCTTCTTACTCTAATTGCTGCAGAAGCAGCCAAAAGGCAGTGACCTAAGTGAAGAAGTTTATTTGTTGTTGTTGTTGTTGTTGTTTTATTGTTGTTGTTGTTGTTGTTGTTGTTGTTTCCAGAAGAAAGGCACACAGGGAGTGAGTCAAAATGGCTTATTTCTCCACCTGTCTACCTCTGCCAGAAATGATACCCTTGACCCCTGGCCCTTGGGTGCAGCAGTGACAATGCTCACATATCATTAAAAATATAAGGAGATGAAGAAGATTTTTATTTATCAGAATTACTCCTAGGGACCATGGGAGGGATTGGAAATAATATTTTGATAAAGTTCTTGGGACTAAAAGTTTCATTTCTGAAGATCCATGCTTGGCCAATGAGAGATATTTCCTGAACTGCCTTCAGGGGCACAACTGTTTACCTTCTAATCATTCATTTCTCTTTCTCCTTCCCTTAGGATCACCTAACATTTTCAAGTGTAAACTTTCCTCCCTTTGACTCAGGAGAGGAACACTCCTTCCTTACCTCTGGAAGGGCATCCTGGTTAATCTAAGCAGGGGTCTTCAAACTGAGGCCCAAGGGTCAAATATGGCCGACCACTGCTGCCTGCAAACTAAGAATGGTTTCTACAATTTTTAAAATTTATCTTTATTATTGAATGTATTATAGATGTCCCCTTTGCTTTTTTCTTTCCCATTGACTCCCTCCCTCTACCTGGCACCTGCCTCTCCTGGGCCTTCACCATGCTATTATCTTTGTCCTTGGGCTATGCATATGTGCATATTAAGTTCCCTGGTTAATCACTGCCTACCCAACCCCCTCCCATCCTGGGCTTCCCTCTGAAATTCTTCAGTCTGTTCCATGTTTCTGTGTCTCTGTATCTATTTTGTTCATCAGTTTATAACATGAAAAGAAGGGTTTCTACATTTTTAAAAGAATAATGTTTCTTAACTTGTGAAACTTATATAAAATTTAAATGTCAATGTCCCTAAAGGTTTTTTAAACAACTTTGTTACATATAATTTATATACTGTACAATTTATCCATTCTTAGCATAATACAATGGGTTTTAGTATATTCACAGGGTTGGGCAACCATCACCACAATCAATTTTAGAAATTCTTTTTTTTATATATCCACAAAAGAAACCCCATGCATTCCCCTATCCCCTCAAACCATAGGCAGTCACTAATCTACTAGTACTTTCTGTGTGCATAGATTTGCCTATTCTGGACATTTCATATACATACATAAAGTTTTATTGGAATATATATATATATATATATATATATATATGCTCATTTATATACTGGCAGTGGCTGCTTTTGCTGCAGAGTTCAATAGTTGTGACAGAGACTATATATTCCACAAAACCTAAATCAATTTCATGTTTTTACAGAAATAATTTGCAAATCCCTGGCTTAATTAGATTTTGGCATTTCTTTGGAGTCTGCTATTGGAACTGGGGTGAACATATGACCTATGCTGACCCAATCAGACAAAAAAAGCACTTATTTCATCTTTGCATAGAGTAAGTATCTCTTTCTGGCCTTTGCTGCAGATGACTCAGTTGCTATTGGAAGCAGAGCAAGTCCATGAGAAAACAGCCTGAGACAGCAGGAGGGATAGCAAAGCAGATAAAGAAGATCTTGGGCATAGGTTCCCTTGACTCAGCCAATCCTGGATACCACCTCCCTCTGGATTTCTTGTCATATGAAATAATAAATGTCCCCATTATTAAGCTAATATGAAGTAGAGTTTCTGTTACTTATAGCTAAAACCATCCAACTAGATACAACTTCCTAAAGAGGGTAGATGAGTAAGGTAAACTGTTTGAACCAGAGTTGCATTTCCCCAAACAATGGAGGGGAACCTAAGCATTACCACCCCCAGACCTCTTCCCACTCTACTCAATGTCATGCAGTGATCTGCCTCTGTAAGCAGCTCCTCAATGTTTGGAGGGTGTCATTTTTAGGGGATACTGCTCCTTGGCTCACCTATTTGTCTACAGGTTCTTGGCTTTTCATCTAGCCTGTGAAATTGTGAGCTATGGTCCTTGATATCACTTACCTATACTAATAAAAGAGAAACATGTAAACTGACTATCACTTTGTGAAGCCCACAGTCAATCAGGAGTGAGTATGCAAATTAACTCAACAAATATGGCGGCATCCCTGCTCCCAGGCTGCTCCTGTTGCACTCCACACCTGTCAACCAACCTTGTAGCCTCCCTGTGGCCCAGCCCCCACCCTCTGAGGCAACCCTCTGGTGCCGGAGTTTGTAGCTCCCAGTGTCTGGTGTATCCCTCTACCCCACCCCTGCCCCACTGCTCTGGTAAACAAAACCCTAGTGTTGGAGCAGCCCTGCAGGCATGTACACACACACACACACACACACACACACACACACACACACACACACGAGCTTGCTTGGTGCACAGTTAATGTGCCCCAGGGGCCAGCCAAGGGGTGATGGTGGTGGCTCAACTTTGTTTTGAATAGTTCAAAGAGGCCACCTACACAGTAACCCAACTTATCAGATCTCCCTCCTCCCTATCTTATCAAATCCAGAGGGGAGGGGTGATGAGTGTGGAGGGAGAGTGGGTGGGCAGGAGGCAGAGGGTGGAGGAGGAAGAGGATGAGGAAGGGGGCCAGTTGTATCCCACTTTCACAATGGGAAAGTGAAACACACTTGCACACTCAACCTCTCCAGTACTCTCCACATGCCTCACTCCCCCCCACCTCTTCCCCTTTGTGCCTCCCCAGGAGTTCCAGCGCTGCAGAGAGGAACACTTTGGAGAAGGAGGGCTTGCCACCGCCACCATGGCTACACAGGCTGCCTGAGTGAGCCTGTGGCATGCTGGCAGCCAGGAGAAGGAAGACCTATTCTTGTGCAAATCTTCATGCATCAGGCTTCCAGTAAACAAATAAAATAGACATTTGCTGGGAATCCATTCCAACGTGTCATATAATTACAAGAGTTTCACCAAAAGGTTGGTGAAGCTTGGGGAGCTCAACAAGGGCTGAGCCACATATAGTTTACCTGTTGAAATCGCTAAATGGCATTTCCCCAAACCTGAATGTTATTGCTTGCTACCAGATAGCTCAGAGCATTTTAATCTGCATGTTATTGCCTCCTGTTGGAGGCAACACCTGAACATCTGTAGGCTTCTCCCCAATCTGACAATGCTTCTGTAAACCCTACCCTTTGAAGTGTATGTCTCCACCTTGCCTTAAGACAAATTGTGTTAATAAATAGCACAAGGTCTTTAGACAAGGGGTAGTCTTCAGTTCCTTTGGCTGAAGCTTCTCTGACTCCCAATACCTTCCAAAATTATCTTTTGTCCTTGGACTCCTTGATTCTATGCATCAGATCCTCTCTCTAGGTTTCTTAACCCTTTGTAATGCTGGGACAAGAACCCTGGCAGATACTAGTAAAATCAGAATTACTTTGTTTGAAATAGGACAATACTGGGGGGGTGGGGGGGGATGATCTATTTGTTTGCCCTTTCTCCAGATGCTTGAGGGTACCCCAAGGACACCCATTAAAGTAGTAAGTTAAGAGATTTTTTACAAACCAGGCCTACTGTAATGATAGGATTTCAGGTATTTCTTTCTCATACTCTTCTGAATTACTGCCCCTTCAGAATGAATATGAATACTTTTTAAAATAGAAATTTAGCTACCATGATATTTCTAAAGAGTTACCTCATTAATAATTTCCTCAAGTCATCCCAAAATCTCAGTTGCTCCCTAGTATAGCCATCCAATGTCTGGATGAGAAGTCATCTCATATTCAGTGAAATGAACAAAGTCCAAATATATCTTATATAAAAGGCCCATGACTGCAATGTCATAATGCCATCAAGACCAAACAAACAGCAGCTCTCACAGCGGGTGGGGCAGGGCACAAGCTACTAGTGGTGAAGAGCTATGAGTGGCAGAGGGTGGGGCAGCGAGCTATGAGTGGCTATGGGCAAGGTGGCCAGCGGAGGCAAGCGGAAGCAAGCTACTCGTACACGATTTCATGCACACTGGGCCTCTTGTTGCTATATAAAAACATGTTCAATCATTTATACAGAAGCAGGAATAAAGTGTGGGATTTAACTCCCTGAGGTGAAAGCCCTGACCTTGTCAGGAGCTAATGTGGCACCGGCCAGTCAGTTTCCTTCTATTTAACTTTTTTCTCCTCTTTGTAGCATTGGTCCCTGGTCTCATTTCTTTTAAAGCATTTCCTGAGGTCACCTAGCCATTCTAAAGTTGAATTAGATAATTTACTTCTGTATTTTCTAAATTTCCCCAATATATTTCTCCATTATAGCTCTTACCTGGATGGATTTTTAAATTTCTTTCACTGAACTCCTCAGCTATATGGTGAGTTCATTGTAGAAAAGAACTCTCTATTTCAGTTCGCCTAAACTTTATATATCCTACCCTCCTCATATATTTCTAAAAGTGAATGGCTAACTGGCTTTCATTACTCTAGCCTAAAGGATAAGGCAGTTAGACCAAACTAGAGTCTCTTCCATCTCTAAAATGGAATACTTTTTCTCTGATTGGTCAGAGATCTATAATAGAAGGTATATAAAAACTAGTATATCATTTAAGAATTCTTTTCTGCCCTGGCTGGATAGTATAAGAGCCTGTGGACTGAGAGGTCCAAGGTTTGATTCCCGTCAAGGGTATGTACCTTGGTTGCGGGCACATCCAGAGTAGGGGGTGTGTAGGAGGCAGCTAATTAATGTTTCTCTCTCATCAGTGTTTCTAACTCTCTATCCCCTCCCTTCCTCTCTGTACAAAACAAACAATAAAATATATTTTTTAAAGAATCCTTTTCCACTGATAGCAACAGAAACTCAAAATAACAGCATCTTAAATAAGATGCATTGGTTTTTAATGAAAAAAATATAGAAAGAAGGACACCTAGTCTTCAGGGGCATAGGATCTCTCTTCTCCCTGATCTAGCACCCTTATTGTCTGGTTGCTCTCCTCTAGATTATCTCATGATCTTTAATGGCTGCTGAAGCTCTGGTCATTAAGTGAATGTTCCAGGCAGCTGAAAGGAGGGAGCAAAAAAGAACAACAGGTCATAGCTCTCAGAGAAGTCAGCTTTCTCTCAAGTTCCAACCAATGGCATGCACATATAACTCATCTGTGAGAGAGGCTGGGAAAGAGAGACTTATAGCTGGGCAAATCATATACACACCCAAGAATATAGAGGAATCTTGCTAAGAATATAAGGAAAGTGGGTCTTATATGCAAAGAAGGACATCTCTAGCATCCTTGGTGAGTGCCTCACTGATGCCAGTATGTTACAGAAGATCAAGATTGGCTTTAAGAGGCAGGCCGATTTGGTTCTTCAATCATTGGCTGTGTGACACTGTTCAAGTAACCACTCAAGATGTCAGCATACACACACAAATGAGAGCTAGTTTAGTGGAGTCAGATCTTTTTTGGGACTAAGCATCTAATCGATGTGTTAAACGAATATCTCCAACTGTTAAAACTACTCTTAAAATATTTTAATTTAATGCAATGTATATTAGCATAAACAATGGACACAGGCACTGGGGTGGCAGGGGCTTGCCTGGGCTTGGAAAGGGTTAGGGAGGGTGTTAATTGGGGGAAAAGGAGGCATATATAAAACTTTAGACAATAAAAAATATTTTTTTTTAATTTAGTTAATAAGAATAGGCACTTTCTCACCTGTTTTGCCTGTGCTGAACAAAATATATGTTTTCAGGCAACCTTTTTTGGGGCCCTCTCGTGTACGGAGAGGTTTATTGCTTTCACTGTAATAAAGTTCACTTCCCTTTTACTTGAAACACACACACACACACACACACACAGTGTGTGTGTGTTCACCCTGAGGTCCTACTGTATCAAAATGTTCCCACCAAGAAAGCACTGGGAGACTGAGACCCACTCTGGGAGTTCCATGAGACTTCTTCCAGCTCCCCATGACGCCTGGCTGTGCAGAGGGTGAATCGAAGTGTAATGATGAGAAGTTAATCATTTAGATCCTCTATTGAGCATGTCAAACTAGCAGCCCACAGGCCGCATGCCTCATTTATTTGACCCGAGTTAGCCTTTGAGTGTGACATGCTTGCTAGTTGCTCTCCATCTTTTTTAGTTCACCACATAAACATAGTTTAAATCATTAAATTAAATTCTGTATATAACCCCATAAAGTTTATCATTCTGGTTGTCTAAGTCTGATAAAATACTCTGTATAGAATGCAGACCAGGTACACAGGTAATGTAGAGCAAATTTGTTTTAATGATCCTTTGGCTGTCAAACAGTCTACACTAATTTGTTTGCTAGTATTTCTCCTTCTAATAGGGACCTCACACCTTCCCAATGGTGAGACTTTGGACAGATCATCAGGGGGTGGAAGAGAGATTTTTTTTTTTTAGGAGACAAAGCATGCTCATTGCCTGACACAAAATCAATCTGCTTGCTTCTATAGAAGCCTTGGACTTTAAGAGAGCTTAAGATTCGGGGTAGTGGTTTCATTTCAGTTGCTTTGTTGCTTTTATATTTTTAAGAGAGTATTGAACTGTTTCCACGGTGACATTTCATAACCACAGCATCTGGAGCAAAAATTGCCATAGTAGCAAAGCTGGAGGAACAACGGGTTTCTCCATAAATCACCGAGGATTCTGATGGTGTCCTCCGCATCCATGCACTTGCCCACTCTGAGGCCCACAGACGGTAACCAAAACCTAACACACAGGAGACAAAGCCCCGGGGAGCTTTTCTGTCCTGGAAAACTCAGGCAATAATAGCAAATTATTTATGTCTTTGAATAATTTTAAAATCGTATTTCTTTCTTCCCTTTATTTCTTTTCAACCCAGAGAGCTATTATTTATGGAGTTTATTTTCATTTCTGACGCTAGTCCAGAGAAAAAAAAGAAGTGAAGATAAAAAGAAAAACCTGAATTTAAACATGACACATTTTCATTCCCCAAATAAACACAAAAAATAAGGTTTATCAGTTCCAGTAAGAAGGTGGGCAAGGGTCAGAAAAATACCTTACATCCATCCTGAGTTCTAGGACCCTGTTCCTAGCTGTGCCACAAATTGGCAATAATCTTGGGTACAAGAAGATTGCCTCCTTGCCTAATATGCCTGTGTGTGGAACAGGTAGCTTGGAATGGCCTCTGCTGCACAGTGTATTCCGGGAAAGGATGGAATGCTCCATTCCATAACTAAACACTGCTAGGTAAAGCTGTCTGTTCTTTGCCCCTACAGGGTCTCATTCTCTGTATTCCATTAGAGCTCTGAGGAGATCCATGATGGATTAACAAAAAAGATTGTTTCTCAAATGTATTTGACCAGATCTCCCCCCCCCTGCCCCCTTTTTCTGGTTCACATCCTAACCTCTTGTAGAATGAAGTCTTTTGTGGAGCACAACTTAACAAACTCTTCAATTGATTAAAATGGTAATTGAAGACATTGGTAGGTTGAAAATATTGACATTTTGTGACTTGGTAGCACTCCATTAAGTATCACATCCAGTTTTCATACTATAATGATGTGCATATTGTTAAGATTCTTAAGGGCAGCTTGGCTGGTGTGGCTCAGTGATTGAGCATCGACCCATGAACCAGGTGGTCATGGTTCCATTCCCGGTCAGGGCACATGCCCGGGTTGCAAGTTCAGTCCCTGGTAGGGGACGTTTAGGGGGCAGCTGATCAATGATTCTCTCTCACCATTGACGTTTACATCTCTCTCCCTCTTCCTTCCTCCCTCTGAAATCAATAAAAAAAATTTTTTTTAAAGATTCAGAAGGGCAGAATCATGGAGTATGTAACTCAGTAATTCATATTCATTCACCGCCCCCTTCAATCTTTCATTAATATCTAGTCTCCCCAACAAGTCTGTAAGCTATGTAAGGGCAGAGACCATGGCTGCTTTTGTCTGTCAGTTTCATCTCCAGTACTTAGCACAGTGTTTGGCACACAGAAGGTGCTGAATCAATATTGGAATAAATGAACAAATGTTCATTTTCCACTTCTTACAAAGAGCTCACTCCTTGTATATCTTTCATTGAGGCTTAATGTCATAAAAATGCCAGAGCCACACTTCTATCTGTGCCCTGCGTGGGCACCTGTGCCAACCAAAAGGTAACACCCGGGCGCTCTGAGCCAGGCTAGCTTACAAGTGGCTCTCACTGAAGTGAAAAGAGAGGCAGACAAATGTTCCTGGGTCAGAAACTGTCTCCACGCTATGGCCCTTTACTAGATCCTGGCAACATGTACTTTTTGCCTTGACTCAGTTTCCAGCTTCTTTACTTGACTGTTGACCCACCGAACCTCATTTCCGGTGCATTCTTCTTTACACAAGCCCTGGCCCTCCTACATTGCTCCACCTGTAACACTGGTACTTGATTGCCTGGCTTGACCCTCATCAATCCCCCAAGCACCCTGCTTCTCCTCTGTGCTGTATTCCCTAGCCCTGGCTCTGTTCCCAGTCTTCTCAACCCACTGCCACCCACGGCCCAGCATGACGGAATGACTCGCTCAACAATATTTGCCTTTGGAAACATAGCTTACAGGATTGTGAAAGATATGCCTAGACTTAAATAGCCAAACTGTATTTCTCTGCAGTGAGGACTTTTGTGACCTCCAGGGTTTTTCCAAACCCAGGCCATGGTGCACCCGGCAGACTCTGGTTTTTGTCAGAGGCTCTGGGTAGCCTTGGTTTTATTCTTTAGCTATTCCAATGTGACTGCCCTGTGCCCTGTATCCTTCTCCTCTCAACCTGAGCATGGCAATCTTAGGGAGAGAGTTTGCTAAATAAAGACCAGTGGTGGTATTTACTTAGAACAGATGGTGACAGAACCCTAAGCTTTCTCTCACTGAGCATTACGCCAAATGAATTTTCTAGGTCTGATACAGCTGGAAACGGAAGGATTCAGCCACATTTGCTCTCTGGGCCTGTCTATAAAGAGCATGTTAAAATCTCATTACTCGTTTTTAAAAATAGAGACTTAGGCAGTGAATTCCACTGCTATACTCGTAGTATTGTACAATGGCATCGTACTGGAGAGAAATCAGACTAGGTGTCTGGAGATTTGCCTTCTACTTCCAGCTTGAAAAAGTCGCTTAATTCTTCTGATCTCATTTTCCTCATAGATTTAACTGCCTTTGGGACCAGTATTCCTTCTTTTTACTATATATACCTAACACTATGCCTATCCCAAGTCCACAAAAGTTAAGCTCCTTGAGGGCTTCAGGGTGGCGACTTTGTCTCTAATGGTCTTCTATACGCCCCTGTGTTTAGAATTATGCCAGGCCAATGTAAATGTTCAATAGCTGTATGAATGAATGAATGAACGAGCAAACGAAATAATGAACAAACAGTAAAGGATCTACTGACAAAGCCAAGTGTACTTTGTCTAAGCGTACAAAACTATTCGAAAATCTATTGAGCCAGAGTAAAACCTGAACGGAAGTAGGTTGTGTATTTCAACAGCTGGTAGGCACCAGGAGCAGCGGGGAGGGCGGCTTGCCCATTGTGCAATGTGGCAGTTTGTGTTTAATTAGCTGGCTTGTTCATCTTCTTTCAGTGGAGTGACAAAAAAGGAGAATTGGATCTCAAGCTGCTGCATGGAATAAAAATTGACATTTCTTCTTCTTGAATAAGCAAGTCTTATTCAAAGCTTTGGTTCTTTTGACTCTTATGAAGTCCATGATCAGTCACTTCAGGCAAGGCCCACGTGCATGTTTATCTGTGGGCTTGCAAAGGAATCTGGGAAATGCTGCCGCCACCTCGCAGATGCTATCTCCACCAGCCCTTTTGAATTGTGGCAATTGCTACCGCTCCCAGCTCCTCCTGTCCCAGTTCCTTCTTTTTAATCCACATCCTTTTATCTTTCTCATTTCACGTTTGTTTTCAGCTGTGCTTAGTTTTGATACTAGGAATTAAAAACAAGCATCGAATCATTTTAAAACCTGTACAGTTCAATCTTCTCAACCTGTCACTGACTTTTCCTATAGAATTTCTATGGAGAAAATTCAGGTGAGGGGCCCTTCTGGGTTCAGGCAACTGATGGAACCACAGATATTAGGAGTAGCTGATTATAGTGGAGGCCAATAGAGCTTTTGATTATGAGAAAGGAAGGAAGGAAGGAAGGAAGGAAGGAAGGAAGGAAGGAAGGAAGGAAGGAAGGAAGGAAGGAAGGAAGGAAGGAAGAAGAGAGAGAGAGGGAGGGAGGGAGGGAGGGAGGGAGGGAGGGAGGGAGGGAGGGAGAAATTCCTAAAGTTGTGTTGCATATCTGGAGTCCAGATTGTTGCATCTTAGTCAACCTTTGGAAATTTGTTTTTGACTGTGATATCACCTTGAAATAAAGAAACAGAAAGAGCCTTTGATAGGGAGTCCATGGACAGGTTTTGCTCTCAGCCATAACCTCCCTAGTGATCTTGAACTTACCTCCCTTGGCAATTTAAAATGGACAAGACATATCATGCTTTGTATATTGAAATTGAGCCCTGAAAGCCTGACTAACGACAGCAGAAGAGGGAACGGGAGTCAAGTTAGAAATGAGACATTCTGACTACTGTCTTTACCTCCTTCAGCACAAACACCATTCCATAGAATGACAAAGTGTGACTCACCTATGAGCAGATTAATTATCTCAGAGACCAAAAGTTTAAAACAAAAGGAATAATTGTGAGCATCAAGTGAAATATTAAGAATACATATATTTTGAGAAGCTGGGGGTTATGATGAAAACTTTCAATCCCTCTAAAATTACATAATTTTTGTAGTTAACTGCTTAACCTCTATGCACGGCCAGCCTTGTCCCTGAATAACCCCAAGTTTACCACTTCATTCTGAGTCCTTGACATTGTGGTCATAGCTTCATGATTTACTCAGTTTAAGGACTGAAATGGATATTTTCCCCCTAAGATTAAAACAATAGCCTGGCATGTGTTGCTCAAGGGTTGAGCATCAACCTATACACCAGGAAGTCATGGTTTGATTCCCAGCCAGGGCACATGCCCAGGTTGCACTTGATCCCCAGTAGGGGACATATAGAAGGTAGCCAATCAATGATTCTCTCTCATCATTGATGTCTCTCTCTCCTTCTCCCTTCCTTTCTGAAATTAATAAAAACATATATTTTTTAAAAATGTTTTTTCATCCATTTGGATGAAAGATTTGACTTTTATAACATTCAGCTTAACACCTTGGTAACCATGAATTTGAAAAGCATGATCTGAGAAATGTTATCATCAGGCAACTATATCTTCATCTCATTCTGTTCCTTTGAACTCCCTAGCTCCTCCCTGCCCATGGTGGCCTTAAGGCTTTTCCAAGGTAATATGAACAGTGTAATGAAGACAATGAAATATCTAGTGTCATGTAATAGCCTTCTTTTTTTTTCAAATTTAAAAGAAAAATTTCTCTCCATACTCAATTTCTATCCTCTATAGGGAGAAAGTTGCAAATGGTGGACAGGGGCACAAATCATGGGTGGGTAGCTTCTAATCTTCCTCCCCACTTAGTGCATAACCCGTCTTCCATATTGCTGACCAAGATTTCTGACTCTTCAGGACTGATGGTGTGCAGTGGAGTGGAGCAGAATGTTCCAGCCTGATGGATGCTGCAGTGAGCTGACATTGCACTCCCAGGACTGGGGAGATGCTCACAGGTGACTGTCTTCTTTGAAGGAGGACTGTTCAGAAGGTTTTTATTAATGGGTATCTGGAGTCTACAGTCCCCTTGCAGAGGCCTAATGCATCTCTCTTGTGCCTCTTTACTTGCAGCTCCTTGATTGATCTTTGAGAATTGGGCCACACATCTGCCGCCTCTTTTGGTTAAGACCTTCTCACTACTTCAGGATGCAATCTCGGAAGGGCCTAAGGTTTCAATGTCAATCACACAGGCCCACATTAAGTCCACTGAAATTGTTCAGGGACCTTTTGCCATAAGAGCCTCCCTTTGGGACCTCCATCTGATTACCTGTCTCCTCTTCTCTGCTCTGCCATTTAAGGAGCTGGCCAATCGGCTCTTGGGAATGATAGCCTATTGGTAAAGATGTGCTAATTTCTCAAGCCATTTTAATATCATGTTTTGGTTGATCTCTTCTCTGATGTGATCTAGGAATTCTCTGAGGTGGCCTCTCCACTGGATTAGGACTAGCATTTAGAGAGTAGTAAGTTCAAGGTTAGGATCTAGGCCCCTGCATGCTTTCCACCAATGTTCATTATAATTTAAACAATAACAGTACTAATGACTGTTTATTGAATGGAGACACTGCTTTTCAATGTAATAGATTTATTAACCCAACATCATATCGTGGTAATATTAGGATGCCCATTTTTATAGGTGAGGAAACTGCCACACAGAAAGGTGCAGTAACTGACTCAAGGTCACAGAGATAGTAGGTGGCAGAGCAATTGGGTTCAGAGCCTACATCCTTAAACCTTAAGAAAGGGGTGGTTTTGTCTTTTCGTTGTACACTTGACATTTAGAGCACTTTAATAAACAATATATATTTCTCTACATAATAAGAGAGGATAGGATTACTTTCTTTCTTGACAAGTAAAAAAAGCAGGACCTGAAAGTTGAGTAGGAGACTGGTGTGAGGTCACCATGCTAATAGGAACAGAGCTCCAGTGGGAACTCAGCTCTCTCAACCCCACATTCAGTTTCCCTAGTATACTAGATGGCCTGATGTGACCCTCTGTAGCTGATATTCTTGAAAGGGTGGATAGTAAACTGTAAGGGACTTTTCTAATTATCTAGCCCAGAACTTTTCAAATTAATGTGCAGGTCCTGAGGGACAAAGGGGAGGCAGAGTAAGAAAGCACTGAACTAGAGGAAAGCCCCTGTTCCAAACTTCAGTAGAGATTCTACTTCTATGTTTTATACACCAGTTTCCACCAGGATATATTTTTTATTGGGAGAGGAGAGGAGAGGAGAGGAGAGGAGAGGAGAGGAGAGGAGAGAGAAACATCAATGTGAGAGAGAAATATTGATTGGTTGCCTCCCATACATGCCCAGCTGGGGATCAAACCCACAACCTAGGTATATGCCCCCATCTAGAATCGAAGCACAACCTTTTGGTGTACAGGGTGACTCTCCAACCAACTGAGCTACCCATCCAGAGTTCCCTTAAGATTTTGCTTGAATAAAGAGATGTGTTGCCTTTATGTAAACTACCAACACAGTCCAACTTCCAATTTGACAGGTGGACAAACTGAGGCCGAAAGGAAAATAATTGACATCACAACATGAGTTAGTACAGATCTAATTCTAGAAGCCAGTCAGTACTCCAATTCTCTGTCCCCAACACTTTGCCCTCTGTGCCCTGTAGTCCTCTGTGTGCTCAATGTAATAAACCCCGGAGTCAGGCCAGGAGCTGACATATAGGCTTGTGACTTATACCAATACCCTGATGGTAAAGCATGCATATGTTTCCATTAATGACATATGCATATGTATGCCAGAAAGAAACACCCTGTCATGCATATGCATATATTATTAATTATGCAACATGCTTTCTTACATTTATATTTTCTTAGCTTTTTATAGCATTAATTACTTCATTAAATTGAAAGAAAATGTAAAGGATGACATAAACAGGCCTTACTGCCAGTAGGTAATCAAGTGCTAAGTGGCATGGGGCTGTCTGTATGTCAATGAAACAACTTTTTTCAACCCTGTGTCTTTGACAGTTGACACATCCATCATTATGAT
Organism: Vespertilio murinus; assembly: GCA_963924515.1. Classification (NCBI taxonomy): domain Eukaryota; kingdom Metazoa; phylum Chordata; class Mammalia; order Chiroptera; family Vespertilionidae; genus Vespertilio; species Vespertilio murinus. The sequence continues at coordinate 17,657,859 of OZ004708.1, read as the reverse complement.
TTCTGCTATGATGCTGGAGTCTCCTATGGTATCAGGCACTCAAAAGCCCTGAGAAAGTGAGATTCAGTTCTATCTTCTGGGTTTGGGGAAATGTTGGACTTGGAAAACTGAGTTATAACTGAAAGGTTCTCCCCCTCCCAAACTGGTGGGCGGAGTTTAACACATGACCCCTTAAGGTTATCTCCCCCTCCCAAACTGGTGGGCGGAGTTTGACACATGACCCCTTAGGGCTCTCCCCCTCCCAAACTGGTGGGTGGAGCTAACAACATGACTGACACCTGCCAAGGAGACATCTCCAAGACAGTGAGCCACCAATTAACACGGGCCAAGGTGCCCTTGGGGCCCATCCCTTCCTGTTCCACCTGGGCCCAACCCCCTCCCTTTAAAAGGAACTCCAGGCCGGACACGTGCGCTCTTTGGAGGGGGCACCTCCGTTGGAGGGGCATCTCCATTGGCCCGGCTGGGTTCCGATTTCCTGTCCCCTCTCCCCCTAATTCTGATCTTTACCTCGGTGATGGCTCCCGCCCATTACCGGGGAATAAACTCTCTTTAAAACTCCCTGTTGTTCTGTTTCCTGTTTCCTTTCAAACCAAACAATAACTACACTTGAGTTCCAGCTAGCTGTGTGACGCTGAGTAACTCAATTTCTTTTCTGGTCTTACTTTTTCTTTGCCTCAAACAAAATGGCTTGAATGTCTTAACCAAGAAATGAACGATGACAAGAAACCATTGGAAAGGTTGAATGAGAGTCAGAAGCTAGGAGGACAGAGCATCTAAGTCATAAGGACCACAATGACTCACTTCTCAATATTCCTCTTTCTGTGCCAACCTTGGAGGTCTCCAGACATACTGACCTTCCTTCTGTTCCTTTAACATGCCATGTTTTCTTCATTTTTGGAGCCTCCCCATGTTCTTTTTCCTCTGCTTGGACCACCCTGGCTCTTTTATCCGACTTCAAGTCTCTCATAACCCTAACTTAAATCCTCCTAATATATACCACCTTTGTTGCTTTGTCTCTTATGAAAAACACACAGCAGACTTCATTGTAATTATTATTCAGTGTTGTAGTAAAATATAAAAATGTTTTAAAATGCTTTAAAAATTTATAAAAATGTTAGGAAGGTTTTGAAATGTTTCCTTGAAACTTGAAGTGTGATATTAAGGACACATTCCCTACTGCCCTGAGGCATGTGTAACCCATAGATAAGGATTTGAACTTCAGTTACTGACTCAGAATGACTAAGTTAACCATTTGTGTGAGTGATGTACTCTCCCTAGATAACCACATGTAGCTCCTCACCCCGTTTGATATTAACATGTCTGCATTGGCATAATTCATTATAGCCATTTGAACTGTTGTGAGTATGAAACAGGCTTTAAAAATCGGTCCTGGCCAGGTAATGGTGCTCGCCTGTGGAGACAGCAAGCAAAGCCGCTACATCAGATAACAAAAGAACTGCTAGTACCTCCTGATCGAGATGGGACTGAGCTCTTGGGTGAGGAATGCTGGCCCATGCATCTGGACCAGACCAGCCCAGCTGCCATACCCCAGAGGACAGCACCACCAAGATCCCCATTAAACCTGTACCCGTAGCATCAGGAACTTGTGTGAGTAATGAAGTGCTGTGAGATTTGCAACTACTTATGTTTCATGTGGTGTAATTCCTCTGGCAGTTAACTGAATTCTTTTGCGTATGCTTAAAATTGAAATTAAAGCTTCTGGTCTTTTCAGTCCTAGGCCTGTTCTTGGTCCTACTTGCATAGAGTAGCCTCTTCTTTAGCAACTACTTGAATGTCCCAATACCTGCTCGGTCAAAGTTTATCTCAAGGGACACCTTAGATAACACCCCATATCCTTTGCTGGGATCTATTTGGGACATTCAGTATCTTCCTTTCTTGGTAGATTGAACCTCCAAGATGGCAATTACTGTGTCCATTTAGTTCTTGGCTATAACCTCAGGCCTAACTGCTCAAATACTTATTGAAGGACGGGTTTCTAGAAAGAATATACACTATGATTCTGTTTCCATGAAATCCTGAAAAATAAAAACTAACCTATCATGACAGAAAGCAGATCTGTGGTTGTCAGGGAACCTGGGGTGAGGAGAAGAGAGAGGTGACAAAGGGGCACCAGAAAACTTTTAGGGGTAATGGATATATTCACTGTCTTAATTGTGTGATGGCTTTGAAGCAGGAATTTTAGGGGTAAGATAGGACAGGTTTAAGAAATTTTTGGAAATTAAGGGGACCATGAAGGAAAGCACAGGGCTGAAGAGCAGCAGAAGGTATATTTCCATAGAATGGGGGAGCTGGGAACAGCAAATTGTCTATATTTACAAAATGAGGAGAAGGAAGTCCTTCATTCAGAAGGAGAGGAAGAAAGCCCAAAGGAAATAGAAAAACAATAAAGAAGGAGGAGGGGAGAACCTCACAAGTCCCAGGTGAGGTTAAACCTTTGAACCCAGAAGTTACTATAGTAACAGGTCAAAGGAAATAGTGACCAATCAGAGGGAATATCAAGGCACCAGGATCTGCTGCAGCCTTTATAAGACATAGTAAAAAGAACTCAGTGGGACACTTTCCCCCCATCCCTACTTGGGACTCCATTCTATGGGACTCGTCCCTCTCCCCATGCAGGAGCCTGTACTCATTCTTCAATAAATCTCCACCTTTGCTATACCGCATTCTGTCTTGGATTCATTCTTCAATTCTGGCAGACAAAGAATCCAGGTTCCAGCCTGAAATTTCCGTATCAGTTTCACAGGTGTATACAAGTATCAGAAACATCAAATTGTATACTTATTGTCTACCAATTATAACTCAATAAAGCTGTAAAAAAATTAAAGCATACAAAATGAAAATGGTATTCTAGGAAAAAAGGATGAATTGATTGGTTGAGAAACTGAGTGTTTCGGAGGGCTGAAAAATATCAGGGTGAGAATATTTATTAGAACGGAGTGTTTCGAGCTATCTGGGTCCTCAGTTAAGTCAGTAGGTGAAAACCCAATAACAATAAACAGGATTTCCAGGTGGCTATTTGTCTGCCTAGTCACTCCCCCAGAGCAAGGCATCCCTCACCCTTCCTCCCCCCTCCCTCCCCTGCCCCCATCCTTCTGGCTCCCCACATCAGTGCATTAATATGGTAAGGACATTTTTCTTGCAAGGAATAGAAATCACCCTGTACTAGCTTAGGCAAAAAGGACATTGTTACAAAGATAAAGGAATGCCTGAGAACACCCAAGGCATTCCTGGACATTAGGGAAAGCCTGGAATAAAGAGCTGAAATGTGTGCAGGAATCCAGGCATGACTCAGTCTCTAGTCCTTGCTCTTCTTGGTACCTCTACTTCATATTCTCTTCTCTCCCTCCCTCTCTCTCCAAATTAGATTCGGGGACTCCTCAGTTAACTCAAAAAGCATAAAGACATCTCATGGCTCCCAGATGGCTGCAGCCCACCAGCACAGATGAGCAGTCACATTTAAATCACAAAGCAATCAACCATGTATGCATATATGCCTAACCCATGGACACAGACATTAGGATGGTAAAGGCCTGGGGTGGGGGCGGGGATCGGCTGGAGGGGATCAGTGGGGGGGGGGGGGGGGATGGGGACATATGTAATACTTTCAACAATAAAGATTTTTTTAAAAATCACAATGCTAACATTCGGGAAGAGCAAATGTGATTGGCCCAGTTAAAACATGGGTTTCCCCCTGCCTGCTCAACTTTGGCTGGTGAGGCAAGTCACTTATATGACACACAGCTGCTTGGGACTCATTTCCCAGCTGGGGAAAATTGAGGGGATGATTCTTAGAGAAAGGGAGAAACGGTGATTTGGACAGACACTCTAAATTTCTCTATCAAAGGTTATTTTTGGGATTAACCAGATATGCAGAGTGGGAATTAGATGCTCCCATTTACAGATAACAAATTTGAACCCAGAATAGTTCATTCATTTTCTCCAAGCTGCATAGTGCAAAGTAGAGTGCAAGGCCCCAGATTTTTAACTCTGAGCCCACTACAATTACTAGAACACCAGTCTTCCTCAAGCAATACTGCTCTCAAGAAAGATTCTAAATCTCATTTGAACTCAAGTGTAAATGAATGTAAATAGCTTGAGGCACTATCCCAGGATTGTTTGAGAGAAGAAAGTGCAGAGGAGATGAATTCATCTGTTAGCAGAAACCAAAGCTTTAAGCTGAAAAATACTGTGCTATCTAATATAAGTTTAATATGTAAATTGACCATCACTCTAATACACAAGATGGCCGCCTCCAGGTGGACACAAGATGGAGTGACCAGGCCAGCAGAGGAGGCAGTTAGGATGACCAGCCCTGCAGGGGAGGGCAGTTCGGGGTGAACAGGCCTGCAAGGGAGGGCAGTTGGGGGAAACCAGGTAAGCAGGGGATGGTAGTTGGGGTGATCGGTCCGGCAGAAGAGGGATTTGGGGGAGTTCAGGCCAGCAGGGGAGGGCAGCTGGGAGGGGACCAGGCTGGCAGGTGAGGGCAGTTAGGGGTGATCAAGCTGGCAGACAGAAGTGGTGAGGGGCAATCAGGCAGGCAGGCAGGTGAGCGTTTGGGAGCCAGCAGTCCTGGATTGTGAGAGGGATGTCTAACTGCCCTTTTAGGCCTGATCCTAGTAGTGAAATGGGGCCTAAAAGGGCAGTCAGACATCCTTCAAGGAGTCCCAGATTAGAGAGGGTGCAGGCTGGGCTGAGGGACACGAATTTGGTGCACCAGGACTCTAGTACTGTACTAATAGTGATATTTAAGGCATCCTTTGGTGCATATGTATTTTTAAAAGGACATCAGTCCATTCTGAAGCCCATGAAGTACACTAAATAGAAAATAGTAAGTGTACTATTTTTGAACTAGCTAATTCTTCTCTTTACTCATGAGGTCTTAAAGGAGGTAGAGTATATTTGGTAAAGCTACTATTAAAAAAAATTCCGACTCGTTACTTCCAGCTTGTTTAAACAGGATGTATCTGAGATCTACCAAGAAGACAGACCCTTTTTTTAGTGCCTGATTCAGTCCAACCCATCAAATCAAAGAAGCACAAATAGTTCAGATGGTTGAGAAATAAACCCCGCCCCTTCTGTGGTCATTTCAGGTGACCAAATCTGGATATACCCTGCAAGGAAGCCACAGCGATGGAGGGGCCAGGAAACCAACAGTGGGTCCTGGAGTGGAGGCAAGGTGACCTGCTCCCAATCTGCAGGCAAAGCAGGCTAGAAACAACCTTTTTCATCCCAAGTATCCAGTTCAGTGCTGGACCAAATAAGATGCCAATGAATCATAGATAACCATGAATATGTACTGCAGGTCACCTGTTTATAAGGCAGTGTGCCAAGCGCTATACAAGCAACTTCTCATTTAATCCTCACAGTGAGAGGGAGAAGGCAAGTAATAAGAATAGAGTCACAGTTGTCTAAAATTATTCACCTTACTAACTATAGACGATAAGTTTTCTTATAGACCCTGGGAAAGTGGAGGGTGAAACAATACTGTGAAAAAATTAGATGCCTCAATGGGTCTATTATTCAGAAAATATACATTTTGAGAACAGACCAAAGACAGGACATGCTTTGATTTGGTTGCTGTACCTGAACCCTGACCCCCTCCGGGAGTTTTTCTCAGGAACACTGACCATTCTGCGGTCCCAGGAACAGGCTGAGCTATTTGTAACATCACAAAAGATTAGCTACCTTGTTATTGGACTTTGAGCTACTGAAGGCCAGACTGCAGACCCTACTCTCCCCTTTCCATGTGACACTTGTAGCTCACAGCTGCACATAGCTATCTTCTCCCTCATGAGTATATAATCAGCCAACTGGTGAGCGGGGGTCAGTGTAGAATTTCCAGGGTAACCAACTGCTCTCCCCATACTGCCAGCATTATTGGAATAAACATATATGTCTCTGCTTAATTTGGCTCTAGTATTACAGGTGGCCTCAGACCCACTGTGCCCAGTTTCAACAGCACTCCTTGGAGGTATGATTATCCCCATTTAATGGATAGAGAGAGGGAAGCTCAGGGGGGGACTAATGTAAGTTGCCCAGGGTCAACTGCTAATAAGCCTTAAAGGTAGTCTGCAAACTCAGGCATTCTGCTTCCAGAACCCATGCTCTGAATGTGAGTTAGGTGAATAGTTGATAATCACAGGCAAGCTTGGCTTTGATACTTAATGTTTTAAGCTAAGATCTGGCTCATCTCCCTAGTGATCAAGGATTTCCTGAAAAAGAATGTCCATCCTTTCTCAATCCAGATGCCCAGAAGAAGTCTGCCAGTGGCTGAAAATTTCTGGTGGCATTTTGAAGAGAAAATAGCTCGGGTCTCTGATATCCTGGGTCTACCCAGGTGTGGAGACCCTTCCTGCACAACATGTTAGTCTTATTTTTTTTTTTTTGTATCATTGTTTGAAGATGAAATGAAAGCAGCTCCTCTCTCTTGCTCTGGCTGCTCAGTGCAGGGGATCCTGTAGCACAGCCTGTGCCTGCACATCTCCAGCATGTCCTTTGAGGCTCTCCTTTTTAGGGTTCTAATCCTGGGCCAACTCATTCAGCTTCCTCTGATGAGGTCACAGTCCTTCGTTGCCACTTGGACTTCCACTGGGGAAGATGGCTTCAGAGCTTTGAGAGGCTGAAGCTGAGTCAGAGAGGGAGCCCTTGGAGGCCAGAGCAGGGGTGACAAAGCAGGAAGGGCTGTTCAGCTTTACAAAGGGCTAAGGAGGCTATTCTCCTGGAGCATCAGGAGCTGGGGGCCCAAATGGAGGAAGGAGTCCACCATGGCAAAAGGACCTCCTGACACTTTAAAGCCAAATAGGGGTGAGTTAATTAAATGTTTGACTAAATATAGCAGGCTAATTTTTAAAAAAAATATATACTTGTATTGATTTCAGAGAAGGAAAAAGGAAAGAGAGATAGAAACATCAGTGATGAGAGAATTATAGATTGGCTGCCTCCTGCATGTCCCACACTGGGGATCAAGCCTGAAACCCAGGCATGTGCCCTGACCAGGAATTGATGCATGACCTCCTGATCATAGGTTGACAGTCAACCACTGAGCCACACCAGTCAGGCTTGCAAGCTAATTTTTAAGTTGATAATTTTGTATGGCCTTCAAATCCTATATAATAAAAGGCTAATATTCAAATTGACCAAACTGCAAAACAACTGGTCACTATGATACACACTGACCACTAGAGGGCAGATTCTCAATGAAGGAGCTGCCCCCTGGTGGTTAGTATGCTCCCACAGGAGGAGCACTGCTCAGCCAGAAACCGGGCTCATCGCTGGTGAGTGCAGCAGCAGTGGTGGGAGTCTCTCCCACCTCCACAGCAGCCTAAGCCATCAGTCAGACATCCCCTAAGGGCTCCAGGACTGCGAGAGGGTGCAGGGACCCATCCCTGCCCCCGCTGCCGAGTATATGCATTTTGTACACCAGGTCTCTAGTGATGTTGTAAATATCCAAATGGCTCTTGGCAGAAAAGAACGTTCTCCACCTCTGCTTTGAAGTGAAATGGTTTGTGGAGAAAGTCAACTGATGTTCCATCTCCTTTCCTCCCCATAGTTTTCTAGCTCTAGGTTGCAGTGTCCTCCCTGCTTAATCTAGATCTGCTTGGTTCAGGTAGAAAGTGCTATAAACAAATAGTGGTTAGTTTTCTATAAAAAATGTTAAAAATGAATAATGGTTAGTTTCCCAGATGAACTCACCAAAGCCAGGTTGACATTTACTACAGTTGAAATACTATACTCTTGCCATTCTATCTAATAAAAGAGTAATATGCAAATTGACCATCATTCCAACACACAAGATGGCTGCCCTCCTGTGATCAAAGATGGCTACCCCCATGTGGACACAAGATGGCCACCACAAGATGGCCAGCAGGGGAAGGCAGTTGGGAGGGACCAGGACTGCAAGGGAGGGCAGTTGGGGGCAATCAAGTGGCAGGTAAGGGCAGTTAGGGGTGAACAGGCCTTCAGGGGAGGGCAGTTAGGGGTGTCCAGGCCTGCAGGGGAGGACAGTTAGGGACAATCAGGCTGGCAGGGGAGAAGTTAGGCATCAATCAGGCTGGCAGGGGAATGGCAGGCAGAAGTGGTTAGGGGCAATCAGGAAGGCAGGCAGGTGAGCAGTTGGGAGCCAGCAGTCCTGGATTGTGAAAGGGATGTCCTACTGGGATCAGCGTAAACGGGCAGTCAGACATCCCTTGAGGGATCCCAAATTGGAGAGGGTGCACTGGGCTGAGGGACACTCCCTCCCCCCCCCCCCCTGCACGAATTTTGTGCACAGAACCTCTAGTAGAAGTAATAGAAGACAATACTGTAGAATTAGGATTTATCTCCTTTAAAAACTATATAATTTAGAATATGGCTTAGAATCCATGAACTCCATGGAATCATTGGCCACATCTGGGAGCCTCATCTCAAGAGTTAAAGGCAGGAATCATTCATTGCCTTTTGCCTGATTTCATGAGGAGGGGGAAGGTGAGGTGGGGAGATTTTTGACCCCCAAAGACATCACTTGAAGCATATACTGGCAGCATCAAGTAGGGGGAAATGATCTTGGCTTGAGACCTCGTTCTACTACTTACTAGTTGTGTGTCCTGAGGTTATTGCTTTATCTTCCCGTGTTAATCTCATCACTTGCTGAATAAAGAGAGCTGACAACACTGATTCCACAGATTTCCTGGGGAAACACATGGAGCTGAGTGGTGCATGGCAAAGGCTTTAAAGGGTAATAGACCAAGGTGTGCCTCACCTGTAAAACGAGTTTACCACAGTGTTATAGGGCTGTGTGTTATAATGTGAAAAGTGATTAGAACAGTGTGCTTTATATGATGGCAGATGGTAACTGTTATTAATGACATTATTATACTGTCCTCACTTTCCCCAAGGAGGCTTATTCCCTTCTGCTATGCCTGCCCTCTCTTCAATTCTTCAAGAGCCAAGAAGCTATTTCTGGTTGGCTTTGGATATGGAAATGATGGGGGAGGAGATGGTGACTAGCTCAGAGCAGGCAGGGACTGACTTGCATCACTGGGGATGTGGATCTACCCCAGCAATAACATAGGATGGAAGGAGGGTGGGAACAGGAGATGGGGTTCAGAGAATGCTTCATCTGAAAGGTCTATACAAGAGACAAACAGAGAAGAGAAGGGAGAAATACAAAGTGAGGAGAGGAGGGGAGAGTTGCATTTTATTTAGGGGATCTCTGTTAAGGTCACTGAGGAAGTTCAAACATACTCTGGTTTGTGTCTATTCTCATATAAGATTCTCTCCACCATCCCACTGTCAGGCAGCATGCAGGCTAACTATTTGACCTTTGTTTCTGTTATGCTGGAACATCATATCACAAGTCTTTAGTGGAAAAATTACAACACGAGCTATGGACTGGTGGGCAGACTTCATTCTCCAGGGACTCGTTCTGCCTCTGCTAAAAGGTGAATCTATCTTAGGCCCCTTCCCTTGGGTTTCTATGGGCGGCAGTTTTTTTTTTGTTTTGTTTTGTTTTTTTAAAAATACATTTTATTGATATTTTACAGTGAGGAAGGGAGAGAGATAGAGAGCTAGAAACGTCGATGAGAGAGAAACATTGACCAGCTGCCTCTTGCACAACCCCTACTGGGGATGTGCCCACAACCAAGGTACACGCCCCTGACCGGAATCGAACCCGGGACCTTTCAGTCCGCAGACCAACGCTCTACCACTGAGCCAAACCGGTTTTCGGTTGGGCGGCAGTTTTCATAGCCGCTACTTGAACCCCTGTACTTGAGCCTTGTGTCAGATCTCATTGTGGCAGGATATGTTCAATACCCACCATGCAGTCAGACTTTGGTTTCAAGTCTCTGATCTTGCACTATCAGATCAAATGAGTTCACCTTTCTGAGATCCTGTTTTATTTGTAAAATGAAGGTGTTTGACTCCACAGTCTCAGGATGTCTTCCCAATTCTAGCATTCTACCTGTTTCTTTTCCACATAAGCAGTCCCCTACTCCTAGCCCTTATTTTAATTCTGTCTGATTTTGTCACTCTTAGAGTCATAGAGGAGAAGCTAGAGGTTAGGCAAGCAGCAAAATTTAATATGAGGAGTATGCCAGTCAATTATGTTTTAAGACTCCTGACAACTTAAAATCTCCCTTTGGTCATGGGGGTGCATAGAGACTATACTAAGCACCATGATTACTGATTGGCCTCAAAAAAAAAAAAAATCTACCAGATGTGGGAAGAGAAATATTGATTTATCTTCTTTTTCAAGACATTTCTTTTAAAGCAAACTCCAGTCTTGTGCATGTTTTTTGAATGGCTTCTCATAGGCATATCCTATAATCCTGTGGCTGAACTACTGTGGGACAGGGTTTTTAATATGAGGATTCATGGGCTAGGTCACCTCTTAGCCATGGGTCCTGAGGATAAGTCCTTTACCTTTTCAAAATGATGGTGCACATTTTCAAGGGCCTATCCAACAAACATTGACCAAATTGGTGGGCATAGGCCTTGAGATAGTATAGGTTAATGGTAAGGAGAACCAGCCTTGGGAACCGAGCAGATCTAGGTTAAAATCAAAGCCCTGCCTCTACAGAGTTATATAAGCTCAGGTATGTAACTTAACCTTCCCAACCCCCCTCTCCTGCTGCTCCCCACCTATAAACAGAATAATCAGGGCACCTACTTCATAGGGTTGATGTAAACATCATGCAACATGCAACATGAGGCAGGTATGCAGCCTGGCACATAGTAAGTAGTCAAAAAAAATTAGCTTTTACATAGTATAGCCATGATTCTCACCCTCTAAGGGGCTGAAAATCAAATGGGAGGGGCTCAGTTAAATGTCAGTTAAAAGCAGTAGGTAACACTGGGGGAGTCCAAAATGGGTGTGGGGAGGCAGTGTGGAGAAGACAGAAAATGAGTGGCATTAAAAAAAAAATCAGAATGTGACAAAGAAAAGGGAGGCTATTTTTGCAGGGAGAGGGAAATAAAGACTTTCTCTTTACTTTTTAACAAGTATTTATTGAGAACTTTGTGTTAGACCCTTTCCTTAGCACTGGAGTGAACAAGATACATCCTAGTAATGGGCCAAATGATAAACCAATAAATACATAATGTATTGAGATAGTAATAAACACAGCAGGGAGTGGGGTGCTAGTCCAGAGACCTTTGGACAGAAGCCTGAATGAAGGAAGAGAGAGGAAACAATGTGGATTTCTATGGGCGGAGCTACCTAGGGAGAAAGTTCCTGAGACAGGGTGGTGCTTAATGTATGCAAAAAATAGCAAGAAGGCCACTGCAGCTGGAGTAGCATGAACAAAGGAAGAGGGTACAGGAAATAGGGTTCAAGAGGCAACCAGGCTTTGGATTTTATTCTAAGCATGTGTGAAGGGAGAAACAGAATCTGACTTCTGTTCTGATTTTAAAAATGTTACCCTGGCTACTATACAGGGAACAAATTATGTTGCCATGGTGGTGGGCATGGAGGTAGAAACGAAGAAGAAATAAAGTTGTTAAAGTTTGCTATGGGTCAGATGACAGATGAGGAGGGAATGAATGACATGGAGTGTAGAGATGGTAGAAAGTGGTTGGATTATGGCTGTAATTTGCATCTTGACAACTAGGAAGATATAGGTGCCATTTAGGGAGGTGGGAAAAATGAGTGGAGGAGCAGGTTGGAGTACAGCAGAATCAGAAGTTTGTGTATCTCTGATGGAATAGGGTGTGGGGAGCTGACGTAGATTGGTAAACTGAGCTACAGGACAAGATTTCAGAAGTATATGGGAACCACTCAAAAGGCCCCTGATGCTAGGCTGAATCTGGACTCCAACCACTAGGCAAGAACAATGCTAAGTGAAACAAGTCAGACAAGAGAAATACAAATACTGTCTGGTTTGACTTATATGAGGAATCTAAACAACAATAATAATTCCAAAAAACGGACTCAGAAACAGAAACCAAAGAATGGCTTCCAGATGGGAGGGTTGGGGAGGATGAGTGAAAAAAATAAGAGAGAATATAGTCAATAATCCTATCTAATAAAGAGGGACTATGCTAATTGGCTGCCCACCCTCAAAGATGTAGGCACCCACAGCCACAAGATGGCAGTGCCCAGTCCCCTCAGCCCACATGGACAGCAGCCACATGCCTGCCTCCAGAGTTCCCTAGTCCCCTCAGCTCCCCAGGCGCTCAGGGCCGGCCACAGGTGCAGGCAAACCTTGGGTGGTGGCTGCTCAGCCAGCCAGGGCCACCTGAGGCTCAAGTAACCAGGGTTGGCCAAGGCTTGCACTGCTGGCAGTGGCAGCAGCAGAGGTGTGATGAGGAGTTACCTTCCTCTGATTGCCAGGCAGCCTCCTGCCCCTGAGGGTTCCTGGACTGTGAGAGGGACCCCCCTCAAGTGCATGAATTTTCATACACCTGGGCCTCTAGTATCATAAGTTTGTACAGTGACAGATGATTTCCAAAGTTGGTGAGGTGATCACATTGCAAAGTACAAAAACATTGGACTACTATATTGAACACCTGAAGCTAATATAACTAATATAATGTATACCCACTATACTTAAATACTAAAAATAAAAAATAAAAAAATAAGCATTATAAGACAAAAACAATCAAAGGTCTGTTGGAGATTATTTTAAATAATAATAGTAATAATAATAATAATGATATTTCACATCTTTGTACAATAAAAGTCCTGGTTGTGTGCTTGGAGCTTTGCCGGCCCTCAGGGAGCACATTTCATGAATCCTTGTTCCCATCATTTTACAGACAAGACACTGAGAGGAAGGGGTTAAGAGGCTCATTCATAATCATGAGTCCAGTGAGGACTGCACTCTGGAGTCTGGCCAGCACCCTCCTGAGCATGGTCAGGGCGACCTTGCTGAAGGCTCCACTGGTTTGGAGGAACCATCAGCGCCTCCAATCTCTCCCAGAAGCGATGGTGCTGCGTGGGAGTTTCCCTGGAATAGACCTTTTTTCCAGGCATTGATCCTGCCCCAGGGTGTTTTCCAGAACTTGCACTGCTCCCTAATTATCTAGTAATGCTGAGGGCTTATGAAAATGCTGCCATTTGTGTGAGAAGGGAGCAGGGGAAGAGGGAGGCTGAAAGAATAAGAGAGAGAGAGAGAGAGAGAGAGAGAGAGAGAGAGAATGCTGTTAAACTTGGCAGATCTCCAGGATGGGCAGTTACATTCTTTGGGGTGGTATTCGCACCACACACAATCTTCCGAGTATGTGGGGAGCCTTCTGTAGGCTAAAACCATGAAAAATATTATCCTTATTTTTTCTACATCTTTTAAAATAGGGACTTTCTAAAACCACAGAGGCACTCTGATTGTGTTTTTTGCCAATTTGTTAGCTGTCAGAGATCTGTTCTCAGATCATAAATTTGACAGCTTCCCCTCCCCCTTGAATTGTTTCGCAAGAAAAGCCTACAATGTTAAAGGCAAAACGTATCTTGGTACACCCCCAACGATTTACAGCTGGGAGGGGAGGGGACCTTGGAAAGCTACTGCCGCAGGTAACCAGAGGCGAGAGCATGGGCTCCCAGGCTGGTCCCTGTCCTTTGCCTTCCTTGCCTGGTCAGTGCCATCATCTACCGAGTGTTAGAGCCATAACAGTGTGCCAAAATCATCCTAGTCTATTCTCATCATTTTAGAGCTGAGAAGCAGAGCCCAGAAACAAAATGGACCTATCCCCCAAGTTGATATGGGGGTGGGTGGGCGGACCCTGTCTCTGGCCTTTTTCACGGAATCAGAACTGGCACTATGTGGTTTGTGGGCCAGATCCACCCCAGAAGCACTCCCTCCTTTTTCTATTTCTATTTTTATTTTTGTTGGGTTCTTGCAATGAAGGTATACATAATAGAAATAAATTTTAAACATCCATCTTTTTACTTTCTTTCAAAAAAATAAATCAGAAGGTATGGCCACATGAGGGCGGCTATTAGCTGCCATTGAGGTCTTGCAACCACCTTCAGACAGGGTGTCTGCCCTCTAGTTCTCTTTGTCTTCGCTGCTCTCTCCCCTATGTGACTCATTTCATTCATTTCCTTGCTTGGCCCGAGAAGGCATTTGAATTTGTAATCCCTGCCCAACACCATTCTTCTTGATTTGTGGTGTAACTCCAAAGCCAAACAAGTAAGTCTTAGGCTATTTTGGCTGCATGATAATGGAACTTAAAGTATGCCAAAAAAGTAAAATAAAAGGGCTGGGATAGGTCATAATTCATCTTAGGAGTGAGTGCCACAACTGTCTCTGAGCACCGTAGGAGGACTTTTCCTTCCGCCTGCCTGGGGTCCCTCACAGTACTCATTTATTTGGACTTTAAGGAACACTCATGGCTTCTAACCACTGGATGCCAGTAGCAACTTCCCAAGTGTGACCACCAGAAATGCCTGTAGACATGGCTAATCTACCAAGTTGAGTTCTTACTCAACCATGTGTATGCCATAAGCACATATAGACTCAAGCTGAGGACCTTTTTTTTAAATTCAAAATATTGTGGTAGTTACCTGGTTAATGTGTAAATTGGGTTCTAATCCCAGCCCTGTGGGGTTGTCGGGAGGATGACATGAATAATGAATGTACAAATGCTGTGTAAATCACAATGTGCCATGTGTGCGTGCAGTCTGGTTGCCATCAGTCACAACAGACTATGAACAGTCAAACCCTTCAAAATGGATACTGGGGATGGCAAACAGGGTTGGAAGCTATAATGAGTTTGACATGGTGAACTAATGAAGGATGACATCAGAATAGGTCATCCAGGGTGTAGATGGTATATAGTCTTAACCTCTGAAGCTGAGGTCACTGTCTTCTTCCTCACACACATTCTTGGTCATAGAACTATCATACTAAAAAAACTATCCGTGGCTCTCCATTGTCTGCCAGGAATTCAGTGGCTTTCATTCACATCATGACCCTGACCTTGTCTGGGTTTTACATTCCCCACCCTGTCCTGCATGGGCACCTGCACATGTGGCATCTTCTCCGGCCTCCAGCCCTTGAAGGTGCTCTTCCCTTGGTTTGCATCTCTGTTCTCAGGCCTCAGTCTCTTTTCTTTTTAAAAAAATATATGTTTTCTTTTAATTAATTTCAGAGAGAGGAAGGGAGAGGGAGAGAGAGAAATAACAATGATGAGAGGATCATCGATCTGCTGCCTCCTACACACTCCCCACTGGGAATCAAGTCTGCAACCAGGAGCGTGTGCCCTGACCAGGAATTGAATTGTAACTCCTTATTCATGAGTCAACACTGGTCAACACCGCTGGGCTCAGCCCTCACTTTCTGCCTGTGGTTTCCTCCTTCACAGCTCAGCTCTTTGGAAGCCCGGCTGGCTCCCCACAGACAGATGTTCAGTCGCTTCCTTCTTTGCTCCCCTGTGTGGTGTTTACATCTCTATTAGAGCACGTGCCATGATCTGCTTTGGATGACTGGGTTCATCTGTTTTTCTCTTCTACCACATTCACCTACCTTGAGGTGGGTTGTGTATCTGATTCATTTCCATATCCCCAGCACCTGACACCCTGTTGGATTCAGAATATGTTCTCCACCAATATTTGAAGAGAATTCTGAAGGCAACAGTTGGACTTAAATGTACTTAGACCTAGATATCCAGACTTGAAATGTATAACCTCCATGTTTATTTAGTCACTAGAGGCCAGGTGCATATTTGTGCACCTTTTTTTGGGGGGGGGGATGGGTCCTTCAGCCCTGCCTATGCCCTTTTGCAGTGCGAGAGCTCTTGGGGGATGTTTGACTGATGGCTTAGGGCCACATCCCAAAGGGGTGGGGGGAGCGGGCCTAAGTTGGCAGTTGGACATCCCTACCTCTGCCACGGAAGTGGGAGAGGCTACGGCTACCTCCACAGCCACCGCTACCATTGCTGCACTCCCCAGCCATCAGCCTGGCTTCTGGCTGAGCAACGCTCCCCCTGTGGGAATGCACTGACCACCAAGGGGCAGCTCCTGTGTTGAGCATCTGCCCCCTGGTGGTCAGTGTACATCATAGTGACCGGTCAGTCTGCTGTTCAATTTGCATATTACCCTTTTATTATATAGGATTGAGCAACTCTATGTATTTAATAGGCCAATGGGAGTCATTGGTCATATTTGAGCAGAGCAATAATGAAGAGCTCTATTTTAGGAAAACCTATCTGACTGCATGATTTATAATGATTAAAGACAATGTATGGTTTTGACTACTTTAAGCCCCTCTCCTCCAAAGTAAGCGAAATAAGCCTTGCCTATTCCAGGTGGGTGTTGAGGTTTTGCTAATTAATTCTTGTAAAGGACTTCGAGATCTTCCTCTGAAAGGTGACAGAGAAGTGTGAAGCTTCCAGTGACAGCCTAATTATTATTATTACCAGGCATAAAGCTCAGAGATCTTAAAAGATTCCCCTGGTACCATTCAAAATAGTAAGAGACAAAAAAAATGCAAATGGAGAAATTATATTTTAAGCCAGAATCCCTGCATCACAGACGTCTAATGTCAGCGGGACTTTAGAGACAATCTTTCCTGATCTCTTCTCTCACCTTCCCAAGCTGAGCCTTACATTCCTTTAGAATCTCCCTGCCGAGTGCTGTCTGCATTAGAACCTAAGGGTTAAGAGCTTGGGCCTGATTGCAGAGTTCCCTGTGTTCAAATCCCCCATCTCTTCCTTATTTGTAATGAAATCTCGGGTGAATTTTAGGCCTCAGTTTCTTGAACTATAAAATGGGGATTAGATGATCTACCACAGGTGTCACTGCACAAGTAAATGATGCAAACATATCATTTGGCATGGAACCTGGCACATGGTAAATAAATAAACATTAGCTCTAAAAATCACATAAGATTAATATATGTGAGAGTGCATGGGAAATCATAAAGCCTCTGACCTCTAAGCTGCTTCTACTTTAGGGGTTCCATCGAACATGATCTGATATTTCTTGCAAATCCCAGCCCTCCTAGCCGTCCTGCAAGTGTGGGAGAGTGTGCATTGTCAGTGAGGGAAGTGGGGAGTTTTTGGATAGTCAAGTGACAAAGCAAATTTGGGTCCGTTCTCCCTCTTTCTAACAGAGCTTTCCTTTCTAAGACTATCATTCATCAAGTGGGATTCTGACCAGGGCAGTGAGTGGGCCCACTGGTAATGCCCGGGCCCACTGGCAATGCCCAGAATATTGAAATTCATAGATTAAACCATATATGTGTTGGTCCTGAGCATCCAGACTCCATCTTAGTAGGTCCATGTCTTTATGATTGACTCCCTGGAGCCTCACCTTTTTCATCAGTAAAATAAGGGCTGTGGCCACGTCACAGGTGTGAGGACAGAGCAGGGTAACACTGTGCAGTTGCTTCAGAAACTGTCAAGTGCTATGCCTGGTAGTGATGACTACTCTGGAACCCACACTGTTTCCCTGACCACAGTTGTTCCCCCTGCAGGTTATTCCAGCGAGAGCCCCTGTCCGGGAGGCTCCAGGGAGCTCCAGTTTACAGGAGAATGGCCAGCATTCAGAGGTAACCGTAAGGAGTCTGACTGCTCTCACTCCAATCGCTGCAAAATGACTCATGTAATTGCTCTGGGCAAGTATCCTTTGCCTTCATGTACACCCACACATTCTGATGCCAGAGTCTCCTGTGGAATGCAGGGAAGCGGGGAAGGGGGCCCATTTTCAATGCCCATGGTTTAGGGACCACCAATTTCACCAGTAAAGGCACACAGGGACTGCGCAATGTCCAAGCACAGGCACCTGCCAATCATCCCAGACCCTCGGGTTTGTCTTTCTGTCACTCCTCCCACGAGGGAGGGAAAGCATGTTTCTCCTCTAAAGCTCCTAGGGGGGATTTCTAGGGTCTTCCCCTCAGGAATTAGTTGTAGGAATAATTGGGCCAGTGGAGTGCAGGAGATATATCCAGCACAGCCGGAGCGCTCCTAGAAAAAGTGACCTAGATCAAGCAGCCTGTGGATGGAGGACTACTGCGGGGACCCCCTGCCACCTACTGACTTACAGCTGAACCCACATTCTCAGGAGCATCTGCCAGGCTGGGGGTTGGGGGAGGGGGGAGAAAGCTGAGGAGGGCAAGGGGGCAGCGGGTGAAGGGGACCGTGGCTTTGTCCCTTTTAGGACCAAGCTCCTTGTATCACACGCCCTCACCCACCCTCCCACCCATCCGCCTAGCACCCTGAAAGGGGGATGAGGTGAGGACGGGAGGGAGGCCGAGAGTGACAGGGAGAGAGGGCAGCTGTGGAACTCTAAGCTGTCTGGTGGGCATGAGCACACAGCTTGCTGCCTGTGTGAGTGTGAGGGGGAGAGCGAGGGAGCGAGAGCAAGGGAGGGAGAGAGAGGCAGGCTGCTCCAGGAGAGGAGAGGAGGAGAGGAGAGGGGAGGAGAGGCGAGCGAGCGAGCGCTCCAGCTAGCATGAGGAGGACGGCTTCTCTCTTCCGTGCTCAGTTAATCTGGCTGTCAGTTGGTGTTAACGCTGCAGTTTAAGTGCTCGGATTCCAAGGGAAACACACACCTCGCGGAAGGAAGAAAGGAAGGAAGGAAGCGCGGAAGGAAGGAACTGCAGGAGGAAAGGAACGGCAGAACAGAGAGAGGAATACAGGGAAGGGGGAAACACCAAATCTATGATTGGACCTGGGCTTCTTTCTCGCCAATGCAAAAAGGAATATGCAGCACATTTTTGCCTTCTTCTGCACCGGTTTCCTAGGCGCGGTAGTAGGTGCCAATTTCCCCAACAATATCCAGATCGGTGAGTGCGAGGGGCAGCCTGGGGAGGGACTTTCTGGGGTCTGGCCAGGTTTTTTTTCCGAGGTGGGGGTGTCTGTGTCTCCCCACCCCCGCTAAGGATGGTGCTTGGCTAGTGAAAGCTGTGCTTGGGTGATGGGAGGACTTGAGCCACAGCGTGGGGAGGGGGCTCCTCTTGATCAGATGGGGAGCAGAGGGGAAGTGCGCTCACACTCCCCCCCCAACACACACACACAGAATCCCCCCACACACACACACTCCAGGCATGAGCATATGAAATGGAGGAATAAAAATAATCAGGCTTTAGCAAGGAAAGAAATGGTGGATGTTTAAGGAGTTAACTCCCTTGCTTGGTAGATGGTGCCTGATCTCGTTTACTTATATAAATACCTGTGGTGTCTGATGTGTGCGATTGTGTATTAAGTAGCCACACAGACACTTAATTGAGAGTGGCAGTGATTTCTTAGCTGGAGGAGGTCTCTTTAAAGAGACCATCTAAAAGAAGGAGCGAAGGGTTGATTGCAGCCATTGAAATAATGCCAAAAGCACCCCCCCAAGTCAGGGGGGGGGCTCCCCTCCTGCTCTGGACTCTTCCAGCTGCCTGCTCTCTGCTGTCTGCCATGCCTCGGGGCTGGTGGTCCCCACGCTGGAATCCTGGAACTTCCTAGCCTGCCTTTTCTCTGCTCCTTCAATGGCTTCCCCCTCTTTGATTTTCTGTGCACAGACCTTTGCACACAAACGCACACATTTACACACACTCCTCTCCCCTCCTCCGAGCTTTCCCCAGCCCTGGGCTCCATCCTCGCAACTTGGAGCTGGTTTCCACAGGCTGCTTGTCTTTTTGTCCCCCCCCCCGTTTCCCCTTCCTGGTTGCTGTGCTTCTAAAAAGACCCCCGGCCTCCCTGCATTTATGGGGCAGCCAACCTGCACTGCTTCTCATGTTAATAATGGATGAAAGCAAAACAAACAGGAACTGTTAGACCAATTACAACGCGTGTCCACAAGGGCCCTGGGAGTCAGTGTGACGGGCATCTCAGGGCTGTCTGTAAGGGGAAATCAAGCAAGCTGCTCTGTTTGGAGGCATCTTCGCTGGTTTGGGCTCTATTTTCTCTCCCCTGACAGGGACCCAGCTCCGTGAGGGAAAGTTCTCACCACCGATAGCTTGTGTTCTTTGTGTGAGTCTGTGTTTGTGGGGGGCTGTGGTGCAGGTGGTATGTGGTTGGGCACGCAGCATGTGCTGCAGTATCAGTCTTTGGCTTCCCCAGTCTTTGGCTCCGAGGGCTGGGATAGCCACGAAGTAACTTGCTTTGTTTCCTGACACCTGTTAAGCTACATCCTGAAGTGTGTCTGTGTACCTGTGTTAGTGCCTTCCACGCAAAACAAAACTTCCTGCCTCCCAGCAGCCCAGCCTGTAGCTGCCTGCCTCCCCACCCCCACCCCCCCTCGCTTTCATTCACTGCAGGGGTGGAGGAAGAGGACTGGGAAGTGTTTTGGGGTGTGGTCATCTTGGGGGTGAGGGGAGAACAACAGAATCCAGAAGGAGTTTGTTGTTTTTCCTCTTTAAAAATGGAAGCCTGTGCACAGGTGTAAACCACTTGCTTTTAGGTGCAGCATTGCTTATGTTGGCGCTTAGGTATTGCCCATACCTTACTGATCGGAAATGTTTGTCTTCAGATATGTGGAATTCTTTCTCAGAGTGTATCTGTGTATTTTGCCATGGGGTTAACATTGGGGGCGGGGGAGGGGGAGTGTACATGATTGTTTGCCCATGTGTCTCTGCAGAGTTTTCATTATATTTAACTCCCACTTGCTGTTCAACTGATACAACCATTGTTCCATTTTCAAATAAAGGGCTGAAATATTAAATTGTAGAACAAATGCTGAAAATATCACTGCCAGCAGGTAGTACTTGATTTTCTTTGTACAATCTCTATGAAAAGCCTTATAATCTATTTATTGGTTCTGGAAACCAAAAACGTACCCCCTGCCTAAGAAGTTGGAAGTGCCTGACCCTGGGACTATGATTCCTCTGGGCTCTGTGATAAACTTCTGTGTAAACATTCATTGTAGTGCAGCCTCTGGAAATAGCGCAAGTTCACCCACAAGAATGTGTTTCACTTCATTTACATGCCCACAGTAAATACAGAGGTAAGCCGTATACTCTTGTTTCTTGGAACTGGAGCCCCAACAGGCACCTTTGTTGTTCTTTTTAACTAGAATAGAAAACTCATATTCTCTGGACATTCTGAGCCCCCAGCTGTTTGAAGGCCAACGTTCTATCATGCAAATGCACACGAGGGCAATTCCTTATGTAACAAGTCATTTCTAGGTAGCTGGGATGTGAGTGTAAAAGAAGCAGCAAAACACTGTTTGCATAAAATCACGAGTTTTCAGAGGAGATGAAGAATAAACCTTCCAGGTGATGGGAGAGTTAAATCGCATGAAGGCATCGTCAGGTCCAAGGCCAAAAGTGTCAAACCAAATGGGTATAGTGCGGGAGAAGCCCACGGGGCCCCCGAGTTAGGATTCCTGTAGGGCTCTGGGGTGAGAAATGGGTTCCATAGAGGGCAAAGTTAGACACAACAAGGGTCTGTGTCCCTGTAAGAGCATAGGCCACCGAGGAGGTTGGCACAGGGAGGAGAAAGAGAAATGTCACAGTTCTCCTGTTTTCTCTGACCTGAGCTGAGTTGAGGGGTAACATTCCAATGTTTGGGGAGAGTGACTGTTGTGTTAAAGGCCCTGGTCCCATGAAAGCCCATCTACAGAAGTGTAAGCCTCAGTGTCCAGTTACCTCTATTTGAACTCTCACTCCCACCACTAAAGGCTACAACTAGTGAGTTTGGCATGGGGAGAAGAAAGGGGTCCTTCTGGGGAGGAATCAAACCTGTCTCTAGCTCAGAAACCATGCTTCATTTTCTTTCCTCATAGGGGGATTATTTCCGAACCAGCAGTCGCAGGAACATGCCGCTTTTAGATTTGCTTTGTCACAACTCACAGAGCCCCCGAAGCTCCTCCCCCAGATTGATATTGTGAACATCAGCGACAGCTTTGAGATGACCTATAGGTGTAAGTAATTGCTTCTATTTCTGAGATTTTTTTCTGCGATCGACCAATGAGAAGAGGGCCTGTGGGTAGGTGATGGTGTTGCAAAAATGACTTGAGTTGTCATTTGTCTTCATAAGAGAAAGCCCTCCAAGAAAAATGTCTAGGGCCTTTTGAGTGATTCCATCAGTTGACATTTTAGCTCCTGCAATGCCTCATAGAATGGGTTCACTTTCTCACTGTCAGCTAACTTTAAATGCCAGCAAGATGGGTACTTGGGTTGACTGCATCTCCTCTACCTTGCAGGTTTTCTGGTTTAGCTGAAAGAGTTTTTGTACGTATGAAACTTCTGAGAGACATTGAATTAAAGAGTCTGACTTGAAGAATGTGGTTTAAAATGCTTAAGCCTTTTCCTGTCCACAAATTAAAAGGAGAAAATGTCCCTGTAATTTGATTTTTAAAAAAAGCCTATATGAGAAGTTGTATATCTGGTTTTCCATTTTGGGAAATGACTAATAATTGCTTAAAGATCAGTGCCTTGATTATTTCTAAAATGCTGTGAAGTGATTGATTGCTTAAACACATTTTGCAGGGCAGACTTTGAGCATAATGCTGAACAGTGGTGACCTCAGAAGGAGAAGGGGGAAATAAATTTCCAACATCTGAATTGAAAGCATTATAAAATATGGGCAGCAAACACTATGCTGAGTTTTTCTGACAACTAGGACTGAAAAGGAAACTGTGTGATCACATGATTGCCATTTTGTGACAGATGAAAGCATAAAAATTAAGCAGTAGAGACATATTCCTTCCAGGGATTAAGCTCATGTAGGGCATTATGGCATGGGAGTGTGAGCTGAATGGGCAAGAACTACTTAAGGTTTGAAACTGGTTTAAATTGGCACCATAGCTTTTGTGTGCCACCAGGGACTCAGTCACTTCTGCTAAGCCGTGGATGTTAGAAGTCACAGACCATATTTCTTTCATCTCTTTCCCTCTCTTTTTCATGGTGGGCTCTCAATGATTTGAACTGAACATGCTTTTCAGGCTCAAGGTGAGAATTCAGAATTCTTCCTATCCCTAAAACCACTTATAGGATAAGGTAGACACAAATTCCAAGAATTATGATTTTATCAGGTTCCATTTATTGAAGACATTTATTTCAGGAACTAGAAGTATTTTGTAGATAATGATAACAACATTCATTGTCATGTATTGAGCATCTACTATGGCCTATGCAATGCACTGTTTTTCATTTAATCCTCACAAGAGCCCTGCAGAGTAGTGTTATATTTTAGAGATGAAGAAACTAAGGCTTCAACAGGTTATATAATGTACCCAAGATCGCCCAGGAAGTAAATGGTGGTCTAGTGACCCAAAGGTCCATAGTGATATATACACCAATCATTCCGATGGTAACCTGATCAATTATACTGAGATTACCCAAGAAGCAAAAGGGAGTTTCTGGGTGTTGTAAGGCAATGGCCTGATAGAGCACCTAAGAAGAAAACTGTATAGTGATTCATATTGCAACTTTGATTTTGCGGAAGAGTGACCCATTAAAAAAATGAAATAGCAATTCTTCATGTTAGTGATACTTGAAAAATCTTGCCTATTTTGTTACTTGATAGCCTTCAAAAAGAGCTGAAGTTTAATTGTTGAGTTGTAGTTCTGTGAAACCATCTCCTTGGAAAGCTAGAATAATCTTGAGTAGGTATTTGGTTATCTGATAACCTCTCGTTTCTTTTGATATGGCTTACAGTAGAGTATTTAGATAGATTTGGATGTGTGGATCAATGCATCCAAAAACAACCTGTGATTATGTATAATCTTTTGCATTTGTATGAATATGCTAATTTATTTCCTGAGGAAAGACTCCAAAGCTTTTGTCATACTTCCTCTCAAAAGGTCCCATTACTCAAGAAGGATTACTTGTTTAGGAAATCAAGAAGAATAAACTGCTGGCACTCATACTACTGAGAACTGTCTACAGCACAGCTTGTTGGAAAGAGATGTTAACTGCTGTCCTAGTGTCAAGATGTTGACTGACAGGACAAGATAATAGGAGACAAAAATAGGAGGAAATGTTCTGAGGCAAAAGGTGGTGCTTCTGTACTGTTATCTTCACAACCTAAGCCTTGATCTCTATTAGGGTTGGTGGCCATTTATTGGGGAGACTGAAATATGACATATCATCCATTATGGTTAGTGAACCTAGAATGAATGAATCTGGGTTCTTGAACTTGATTCCTGCCATATACCAGTGCACAGGTTCCTGTGAATTTGCTTATTCTTTTAATCTGTAATGGACAGTAGAAAACCAGAGACGAGAAAAGGCCCTTGTTCTCAAGTAGCTTACAAATCCAGTGTGTGTGTGGGGGGGGAGGGGGAGGGGTCTGACTGAAGAGGTTGTCTGAGAAGCAATAATACTATCTTGTGCTTAGATCTTTAATTTTTCCCTTTAGCTCCAAGATCAGAGAGGGTACTGGGAAGTTTGGGTAGTAACTGTGGCAATGTCATTCCCAACCTGCCTGGAAGATTCTCTGTTAACTTCCACATGAGGCTGGGGACCATCTGGGCTATGTTCATGCTGTCCACTGGTCTGTAAAAACTGTACATCTGTCCCAATAGGAATTGACTAAAAAAATGTCAAAGGGAGGAGAGAAGTTTTAAGGAAGATACATCAATCAATCATTTATGGGAAAATGGGTACAACATCTTATTCAGATTTGATATCAGGTGCTTTCTGAAATCTGGACTGGTAGTTACTTTAAATTAACCACCCCAGTTTTAGCTCCAGAAAATAATCAAATCTTGGTATTTTTATAATTTTTGCTGTAATTTGATGTTTTCTTGTGCATTTTGCTATTCATTATCCCTCCACCAGAGGGTGGAGAAGGGAAGAGAGAAGTATAAAGGAAGCTATTCCTACTAAATGTGTTAGTAACAGGGATTAAAAAGAAAGAATGGCGGTTATAGGGTAGGGGATGCAGAAGAGATGGAACACCACTGGCCAAAATGAGAGTTTTTTGTCTTCTCTGCATTCAATCTTTCTTGCTTTCCTAGTATGCTATCATTAAAGAATAAAGTCATTGAATCAGCAACCCAAATACCTTGGGATCTCCTGAGTACTCTTCCAAGCCTATAAGGGAATGTGTTGGGGAGATTGTCCATAGAGATGGTAGTTACTGATCATTCAGTTTATCTGTATGCCTTTATGAAAAGTATAAAAAAGGGACAGGTGAATTACTAATTGGGCTTTCTATTAGCAGTTTAAGGAGCACTGATGCAACTTAATTCTGACATTTTCATTCATGTATTCATCCATTCTTTCAGCAAATACATGCTATATGCCTACTTTGTGCCAGGCACTGTGAAAGGTGCGAGGAATGTAATGGTCAATAAAGAAGACACAACTTCTTTCCTTGTGTGGTTACATTTCAGCTCATAGGTCCTCAAACTTTAGTGCCCATAATATTCACCCAGGGAGCTTTTTTAAAGCAAGATTCTGAGGTAGACTCTGGACTTTCTGAATCAGAATATTCAAGAACTGGCCCCAGGGGAATTTTGCAGTAGTTAGTATGAGCATCAAACTTTAAGAAAGAAATTCTTTAGTGTAAAAAGTCTTCTATTCCCTGAGCAAGCATTTCTGAGCCTTTAATGAAGCCCAGGTATGGTGTTAAGCACTAGCAATGCAGACAAAAGGAAGACATGTTCCCTGCCCTGGAGGACCTTATTACCTGTAAGGCTGACTGTCCTCTAAAGAGAAAATTAAAATGTAATGTTGCATGTGTTAGAGCAGTAATTTGTGGGAGTGCTAAGAGTTGTCTTGAGAAGTAGGGTTGGTTTCTCAAAGAGTGGTAGTGGGACTGAGTTTTAGTGATAAACAGAAGCTCTCCAGGAGGACCAGGTGAGGGGACTGGAAGGGATGAGGTAAGTGTGTTCAGGCAGAGGGAAAGGCATGTGCAAAGGCAAAGAAGACACATTACCAGTTCCCCCTGATCTAACCTCCCTCGGCACTTTATTCTAGGCCTCTCACTTGCCACTTTTTTTTATTTATTAAGGTATTATATGTGTACCTTATAACCTACTAACCTACTAAATGTGTTAGTAACAGGGATTAAAAAGAAAGAATGGTGGCTATAGGGTAGAGGATGCAGAAGAGATGGAACACCACTGGCCAAAATGAGAGTTTTGTGTCTTCTCTGCATTCAATCTTTCTTGCTTTCCTAGTATGCTATCATTAAAGAATAAAGTCATTGAATCAGCAACCCAAATACCTTGGGATCTCCTGAGTACTCTTCCAAGCCTATAAGGGAATGTGTTGGGGAGATTTTCCATAGAGACGGTAGTTACATGCCCTCCCATACATGTCCTCCCTCCCCCAGAGTTTTGTGTCCATTGGTTGTACTTATATGCAGGCATACCAATCCTTCTGTTGATCTCTTATCTCCCCCAGATCTCCCTACCCCCCTCCCCCGCTGTCATTTGACAGTTTGCTTGTTGTTTTACTGTCACTATATCTATCTTTCTGTTCATTAGTTAATAATGTTCTTTATTATCCATAAATGAGTGAGGTCATGTGGTGTTTCTCTTTCATTGACTGGCTTATTTCACTCAGCATGATGTTCTCCAATTCCATCCAGGTTAATGCAAATGATGAGAATTCCTTCTTTTTTATGGCAGCATAGTATTCCATTGTGTAGATGTACCATAGTTTTCTGATCCAATCATCTGCTGACGGGAACCTAGGCTGTTTCCAAATCCTAGCTATTGTAAATTGTGCTGCTATGAAAATAGGGGTGCATATATCCTTTCTGATTGGTGTTTCTGGTTTCTTGAGGTATATTCCTAGTAGTGGGATTACTGGGTAAAATGGGAGTTCCATTTTCAGTTTTTTGAGGAAGCTCCATATTGTTTTCCACAGTGGTTGCACCAACCTGCAATCCCACCAGCAGTGCACGAGGGTTCCTTTTTCTCAGCAACCTCGCCAACATTTGTCGTTTGTTGATTTGTTGATGTTGGCCATTCTGACAGGTGTGAGATGGTACTGCATTGTTGTTTTGATTTGCATTTCTCGGATAATTAGTGACTTTGAGCATGTTTTCATGTGCCTCTTAGCCTTCCTTCTGTCTTCTTTTGAGAGAATTCTATTTAGGTCCATTGCCCATTTTTTAATTGGCTCATTTGTTTTCCTTTTATTGAGTTGTATAAGCTGTCTGTAGATGTTGGAGATTAAACCTTTATCAGTGATATCATTTGCAAATATGTTCTCCCATACAGTGGGTTTTCTTGTTGTTTTGTTGATGGCTTCTTTTGCTGTAAAAAAGCTTTTTATTTTGATGTAGTCCCATTTGTTCATTTTCTCTTTAGCTTCCACTGCCCTAGGGTTAGTATCAGTGAAGAAATTGATGACTGCAGAAGGGGTTGCCAAATGACCATCCACAAGCTAGTTTTAATACAGTGTTTAAGAATCATGAGATTTCACATCAAAATCTGGGTATCTTAGCTCTCTTTAAAATTTCAAAAAATACGCCGAAACCGGTTTGGCTCAGTGGATAGAGCGTCGGCCTGCGGACTGAGAGGTCCCGGGTTCGATTCCGGTCAAGGGCATGTAACTTGGTTGCGGGCACATCCCCAGTAGGGGGTGTGCAGGAGGCAGCTGGTAGATGATTCTCTCTCATCGATGTTTCTAACTCTCTATCCCTCTCTCTTCCTCTCTGTAAAAAAATCAATAAAATATATTTTTTTAAAAAATATGACAACACAATTTAACAGGTCTCTTCTATAGCCCCAACTTGCTAGGATGGAGCAGAAAGTATCCCATCTAGATGACTTCCTTTCCAGCCAGCCCACTGCTCTCTTTTCTTTACCTGCCTGGCTCCTGAAAGCATTGCTTTCTTAAACCCCAGTTGATTTGTTCTACAAGGTTGCCTGTGTTGTGTGTTTAAAGGTCAACTCTATCATCAGAATATGAACTGGTCTCCAAAAAGACCATGTAAATCTTTCTTTATTTTTTATTTTTCATTAAATCTTTATTGTTCAGATTATCAAAGTTGTTCCTTTTCCCTCCCCCCATAGCTCCCCTCCACCCGGTTCCCACCCTCCCTATTCCCTTACCGCCCCCCCCCTCCACTGTCCTCATCCTTGGGTATATGATTTTTGTCCAGTCTCTTCCCACACCCCCACACCTCTTTCCCCTTGAGATTTGTCAGTCCACTCCCTTTCTATGCCCCTGATTCTATTATATTCACCAAATTATTCTGTTCATCAGATTTTTTTATTCACTTGATTTTTAGATTCACTTGTTGATAGTTATATATTTGTTGTTCATAATTTTTATCTTTAACTTTTCCTTCTTCTTCCTCTTCTAAAGAATACCTTTTAGCATTTCATATAATACTAGTTTGGTGGTGATAAACTCCTTTAGCTTTTTCTTATCTGTGAAGCTCTTTATCTGACCTTCAATTCTGAATAACTTTGCTGGATACAGTAATCTTGGTTGTAGGTTCTTGCTATTCATCACTTTGAATATTTCTTGCCACTCCCTTCTGGCCTGCATAGTTTGTGTTGTTGAGAAATCAGCTAACAATAGTATTGGTGCTCCCTTGTAGGTAATTTTTTCTTTTGCTGCTTTTAATATTCTCTCTTTGTCTTTTGCTCTTGGCATTTTAATTATGATATGTCTTGGTGTGGTCCTCTTTGAATTCCTTTTGTTTGGGGTTCTCTGCACTTCCTGGACTTGTAAGTCTATTTCTTTCACCAGGTGGGGGAAGTTTTCTGTCATTATTTCTTCAAATAGGTTTTCAGTATCTTGATCTTTCTTTTCTTCTGGCACCTGCATAATCCTGATGTTGGTACACTTGAAGTTGTCCCAGAGGCTCCTTACACTATCTTCATATTTTTGGATTTTTTTTTCTTTTTGTTTTTTGCTTCTTTATATTTCAAATCTTTGACTTGATCCTTGTGATCCTTTAGCCTGCTATTGAATCTCTGTATATTATTCTTTATTTCAGTCAGTGTATGCTTAATTTCTAGTTGATCCCTTTTCATATCCTCAAGGGTATCACTAAATTTATTGGCCTTTTCTAGAAAATTCTTGAAAAACCTTATAACCATGGTTTCGAATTATACATCCAGTAGTTTGCTTTCATCCATTTCTTTCATTTGTGACCTGTTTGTCTCCACATTTTGGTGCTTCCCATGGTGACAGAGTGGATTTGTGTGCTACGTGTTCTAAAGGACCCAGTGGCTCAGCTTCCCCAGTTACCTGAGGTGGACACTCTTGGTGCATCCCTTTGTGGGCTGTGTGCACAGTTTTACTGTAGTTAAGCCTTTATTGTTGTTAGTAACACTGGGAGGAATTTACATCCAGGCCAATTGGCTGTGAGGATCAGCTGTGTCTACGATGGGAGAACTTCTGTGCTGGAGACACCCTTATGAGACAAGACTTGTTTCAGTGGGGCTTTGGTGCTCACTGAGTCTTCCCCTTCAGTGTGTCCCTTATGGATCTGAGGAGTTGTTATGTGGATGTCCTACTCTGACCCCTGGGTACACTGGCTCTTGGATCTCTAAGGAGATGCTAACTTAGCCTCTGCCTGATGCCACCAAGCAGGAGCTATGGAGAGATCTACAGATTCCTCTTCTTTGTTTGGGGTTTGGAGATGCCCAGATGAGGCCCTGCTGTGGAGTAATGCCCAGATGAGGCCCTGTTGTGGGGCCTTGGGCCCTCTTTTAGATATTCTGGATCTCTCTGACTCAGCTGCAGTTTGTTAGGTAAGCTTAGATTTCAAAGGACCAGTCCATTCATATGTGAAAGCCTCTTCACATAGCTGTGGTTTGGGTGGTGTCCCCGTCAACCCTGCCCTAAGAGGCCCCTGGATCTCAGTGTCCCTTGGTACTCACTGCAAGCACCTCCGAGAGAAAGCCGTCTGGAGTTCTACCCAGAGAAAGCCAACCTGTTTCTCCCCATATGAGTCTGGGTCCCCAGAGTCTCGCCTGGGACTGGAGTTCAGAGCAGTTGGGAGCTTGTTTCTCCCTCCAACTTGAAAAAGACGGCTGTGTACTCAGTTGCCAGCCTTTTCTGTGTGCATGTGCCTCCTTATCTATGCACTTTACTTTTGCAGCTCCTCTGAGTCTCAGTGTGCTTTTCTCTTCACTTCTAGTTGTAGAATTTCCACTTAGCCAGCCCTCCTGTGGTTCTGAATAATGTTCATTTTGTCATTTAGTTGTAGTTTTGAAGCAGTTGTGTGATGCAGCAAGTTTAGGTATTTACCTATGCCGCCATCTTGGTTTCTCCCATGTAAATCTTTCGTTTGGTGTTACTAAGAACACATGTCACAGGGCCAGCCCCCTAACACAAAGGAATAGCTATCTCCAAGAGTCAGGAAATAACACAGCATAAAAATGCTGAAAGCCTAAGTGTCAATTAGCTGAGGGGTAGTGTGCCTGATTATAGTGGGTACCTTCTGTTGTGGACCTACTCAAGTAATCCAAGGGAATTCTAACAAGACTTTAGGCATTTATAAGAGACAAAAATCCTTTAATTTTGCCTGAGCATCCTTCATCATTTTAAGATTTGTAAAGTAACAGTCCACAGACCTGTTTTTTGCAAAATATGATATAGAAATCTAGATTTATGGCTTCTCTGAAAAAACAAAAACAAAAACACAAAAAAGTAGGACCTCAAACAACCCTGGACCCACATTCTTGCTCAGCTTCTATTGTGTAGATCTGAGAAGTGCTGTCCTCTTTAAGTGTAAGGCAGAAACTCTGGAGTTTACCTTGCCACTTCCTATTGTACATGTGGCCAGTGTATAAAAATGATGTTGCTTTCCCAGGCCAATAAGCAATACAATGTGCTTATAACTTATGTCTAGCCTTCAGTATCTGTTATTTTGTTATTTCATTCTAATAGTATACCTAATATTCACTCTGAAACAAATAGCTGAAAACACAAAAGGTTTGTAAAACTCCTGCTATCCTGCTAGTTTGTATATCTTAATGAAAAGTATGGAGGGCTAGTGGTGGGATAAGCAAAGACTGTTTTGAAGACCTACTATGTACCAGATACTTCACATATATTGTCTTATTTAAGTTTTATAACAAAAAATTGAAAGGATATTATCCCCATTTCATATATGATGCTACTGAGACCAAAAAGATAGTGTTTTCTCCATATGATGCAATGAATTAGAGCCTAAACTAGCATTTAAAACCAGCCTTGGGGTTTCCTAAATTCAGTGAGCTTTTGCCCTTTCAAGATATGTGACTATGTGGACACACACACACAAAAAAGTGAAATGGCACGAGCCCTAAACAAGAAGTGCAAAGTCAAGTTTTTGATTCAGGATTAAGAGCTAAGACTTATGAGGCAAAAGCTCGAAGCTAATGGTTGTGGATAAGGAATTCTGTTTCAGGGAGGTTGGGCTAGAGAAGGCATTGAAGAGTAGAGAAGATTTTGGTAGTAATATGAGTGGAAGGTATTTCGAGTGGGTAAAATCATAGTATTTCTTCTTCCCTCCCCTCAGCCACTCCAGCATATGTTTGTTTTGGGAAGGTAGGACGTTCTGTTTGTCCCCTGCATCTATACCACATTCTCAGATGTTTGCATGTCTCTGCTAGGTGTCACAATCTGATTACAGCTCCTCCATTTTTACCTGTGCCCTCACCTTGAGACATGTAGTTTTCAACATGTGTCTGTGTGTGACTCAGCTCTTGTTATAATATTTATATCCATAAGTCTTTTATTTTGTGCAGAAAAGTACATGTGAGCATTGCTTTCTCTAACTAGTTGGAAGACTTCTGCTGAGATGGGAGAGATTAATGTCCTCCTCTGAGATGTTCAAGATAAAGCACAGGACAATGGGAAACCATTAAGATTCATGGATTTGTCCATTTGTTCAAAGCACTGCTATCAATATACCACTAAAGGCCCAAAGCACAAAATTCGTACAAGGGGCTTGGCCCTTGTAGCCCCAGCTGCCTTGGCCCTCCCAGCATTGGCTGCCTTAGGCCTCACAGCCCTGGCTCTGACTGGAAGGTCGTCGGATGGTCAAGGTCATCCAGATGGTTGTTCTGCTGTTTGGTCTAATTAGCATTTTAGCTCTTTATTATATAGGATTACTGCCCCTTCCAAGCTCCTGCAGACAGCATTCATTGATTACAGAATTCTTTCCCACTGAATCTCGACATGACCTTAAAATTCTATTCACAACAGCATTCCAGGCAGCTACTGCAAATCACAAATTGGTCAGAGTTAAAGTTGATGCAATAGATAAAATCCATTTGCTTTTTAAGGCATTATAGTAGGAATTAAGGAAAATGCAATATATTAGGTATATATTAGGTATTGATTCTCCCCTTAAGGGGCTCAGGTTCCTATAGAGGAAATAGGTACACACAAAAATGATATAATAATCTCTTTCTCTCTCTATCTATCTATCTTTCCTTTACACAAACATATGAAGGAAGGAAAACTTCCAGATGGAGGAATCAGACCAGGTTTCATAAAACAAGGACATATGAACTGAATTTAGACAGACAGGTAGGATGTAGACTGGAAAACACACACACACACACACACACACACACACACACACACACACACACACACCCAAGTATGGATGCAGTGAAAAGTATTCTGGATTGAGGATTGAAGACATGGGTTCAAATGTTGGACTCTGTTCTTCAAATCACATGTGACATTGGAGAAGCACCTCTCCCCCACCACCCAGTGCTAATTTGTAAAATGAAACTCACATAATCTCTAAGAATCCCTCCAAGTTATATTTCTATGGTGAGAATGCATGGAAAACTCCAAGGATAAACAATTCAGAGAAGACACTCTTGCACCAGCCATTGGTTGAAGAGGGATCATTCAACAGGTTGAGAATCTAAGGAAAGCTTTGAACCCCCTACCCCAATCCACCAAGTGTCACATTTTACAAACACAGGGGTATTAACCCTACCAGGAGCTTCAGGTGCATTCATTCAGTATTCGCCAAGTACTGTATTTATGGAGTGCTTATTATTGTGAACAAAACCAGAAAACAGCCTTGTGCTCCTGGATCTTACTGGCTAATGAGAGATGCTATTAGTCATATAATTGTGCAAATGAATGTATCATTATAGGTTGTGACAAAGAAGTGAAAAAAGGGTCATAATTCAATGAAAACATATTACAAAGAAACTAGCTCTGGCAGAGGAATGAGTAGGTGTTTGAGCTTAGAATTGAAGGCTTTTGGTGATGTGATGCTGGGAACAGGAGGAATATTCTAGAAACTTCCTGGTTAGAGGCCTGGTGATGGGGGAAAGGCATGGGTCAGGGGCAGCTGGAGAGGATGGCAAGGGCCAGGTCTGGTGGGCCCTCGTACGCATTTTGATCTTTAAAACAAGAGCTATGACAAACCCACTGAAGGGTTTTAAGCAGAGAAGTGCCATGTTCAGATTTCTGTGTTCTCACCAGGAATCAGATGATTCTGAGCACTTTGACCCTTTCACGTTCCCTGGAGACATTTTGATAATGGAGCTATGGCCTTTGCTCCTTTACTCCTGTTGCGAGTTTGGGATGAAGTCTGGAAGATGGACAGAGGGATAGATGCTGGTAAGGGTGTGGGGGGAGAGCTGATGATTAGATGGAGAGGTGAGCTATTGTATGTGGCTCTGCAGTGTGCCCAGGGTGGGGAGAGGTGTGTGTGTGCTCATGGATATTAGGTCTCAGGAAGACTAGAGCTCATGGAGTTTGGAGGCTGATCTAGCATGGGGCCTGGAAGTCTGATGAGCCTGTATTTGGAAGCCAAGGGAATCACCTAGAGCTCCACTTATGTAATCAACAAGGAAAAGCCACACTACACTGAATCTTGGTCTCTAATCAAACCAGAAAATTCAATGGTTCTAAAATTAACACTGCTGTTTCCTCCACTTTCACCTACAAATTGCTCCTCCCATAGTCCCCTGTGGAAATCCTATCTTCCTTGCTCTTATACTTCTCCACAATGCCTTCCTCGCTTTCCCATGTTCACACCCTCCTCAACCACCTCGGTTCTTTGTATCTTCTGCATAACAGCTGTTACACTTAGTCCTGGGTTTGCCTTACCTGTACCTTGTTTATCTTCCCAACTGGATTAAGCAATGTGGGGATAACAGCCTCAGTTTCTTCAGATTCTCATCATAGTCTCTACCAGTGTGAAGAGGTGCTAGTTGTATAAATAAGCGAATGGATGAATCAATGCATGTCTATTTGTTATGTAACATCAGTGCCAGTGATGAGAATAAGCCTGAAGCGTTGCTGTTTGTGGGGTGGTGGTTTTATTTCACCAGTTCTGAGAGTTTCAGCAGGCAGCATTGTACCTATGGAAGATTATTAAAACCGTGTTTCTGGAACATGATGGAGTGAAAATTAATTGTAAATCAAATCAAAAACTCATTCCAACTCATCTGGACTATTGTCAGAAGGGGTCCTAAATAAGGTATAAGGCTCCATTTCTTAATTAAAGGATTTCTGGCTCAAGGCCTTGCTGTGCCATTGCTGATGCACTCAGCTTGTGCCGGTCATTTCTCCATTGTGGAAACTGTTTCCAATGAAAGTATGTGCTTATTATGAGAAGGAGGAAATCAAAGTTAATTTCAAATCAACTCTCCACTCAACACAATGCCACAAGGTAGGTACTATTAGTCTCCTATTTTCACAGATGAGGAAACTGAGCTCTCAGGAGGAGAGGGGGTGGTGGTATATGTTTCTGGTTCCATTATTAGACATCTGTGGGCTGGGAGGACTTTCTTCATTCCGTTGACTGCTGTGTCTGCCTGCTCCCCTGTGGATCCTATAGTTTCCCTCCCGTGGAGGCAGCCCTCCTCCTCTTCTAGTGTCACTGCTGAGTGCTTTTGTCACACAGCCCTCTACATTGTCAAGTGGCCTGTGCTGCTTGGTGCCTGCTGCAGTCAAGGTGTGCAGGGCACTGAGATCACTGGAACTGCTCTCTCCCTCTCCCCCTACCCAGCTTCAGTGTGTCACAGCTTGCTGTCCAGAGAACATAGGGAAGCCCAAGGTCATGGGAGGTCCAGATCTCAGAGGATATAGGCAAAATTGAGGTTAATGAGGCAGTGGGAGGCTAATGAAATTGACACCCTATGATGAAGCCTGTCTCTGCATATTCATCACATAAAATTGTTGGGATGGAAATTAACTTTCTGAGAATAGTTTTTATTTTATGTACAAAAGTGACATTGTGTATTATAGAAACCCATGGGGATACATACAACAAACAAAATAAAATTTGTGTAATTACAGTGCTAAAGATAAACTCCCCATCTTTTTTTTCTGAACATATCAATTTAAAAATTAAGAATAAATTTATATTACTATCTTTAAAAATATGATTTTTCTACTTAGTATAACACATTATTTTGAACATTACACATTCATTTTAATGGCTTCCTAAAAGCCTATTGTACATATGTACCCTAATTTATTTAATCTGTCTCCTTTTATTGAATATCTAGTTACTTATAAATTTTTAAAAAATCATTATATGATGATCATTCCAATAAAACTTAATCATTAGTATCTATTATTCTAGTTTTAAGAGCATTATAGCCCAATAGGGCAATTTTCTATGAAATTAAATAGAATAATTAGTATATAAGAAATTGAAATTTTTTTCAATGCCAGCTTTGACACTGACTTGCTGTATGACCTTGAGAAATCTTTGTACCCAGTTGAGTTTCCAGACACATGATATGGGTGATAATACCAAATTCTTAGGGGTATTAGAACAGGCAAATGCCATTAGTTACATGGAAGAGTTTTGAAAAATTAGAAGTGCTAGGCAAATGCAGGGCAATATAATTAACTAGGCTTCTTATCTATTAACATAAATGCACCACAAGTACAATGTGACTAAGTAATCTTTAGTGTTTTCCTATGAGAGTAGTCATTATCTATGAATGAATCTTTTTTTGTGGATGAGGAAAATTGAAATCTTAAGGAGGCTAATTTATCCTGGTCCAAATATGCAGCAACACTAAATCTGAAAGTATTCTTTTGCACTTGTGATTCAGGCCACAGGATCAGACTAAATATGTGAGCCAGACAGTTTCTTTGACTTAAGAAATTATTGCTTATAGGAACAAAGGGACAACCCCATTTGGGTGGTGAACAGCCAGGTGAACATCCAGGACTCTTTAATATATATATATATATATATATATATATATATATATATATATATATATTCAAATAATATGTATATATATATTATTTCAGAGAGGAAGGGAAAGAGAGAAAGAAATAGAAACATCAGTGATGAGAGAGAATCATTGATTGGCTGCCTTCTGCATACTCCCTACTGGGGATCAAGCCCGCAACTGGCATATGCCCTTAACCAGAATCTATCCTAGAATCCTTCAGTCAACAAGCCTACCTTCTATCCACTGAGCCAAACCAGCTAGGTCAACAGTCAGAATTCTTGGTGAAAAGTGATATAGACCCAACACACTGGATAGTTTTTATTTCAGGTGCAGCTATATTCAGGAACTTGTATGACATCAGGACTGAGATATACCCTTTCGGTTTTCAGGCTCAGCTTTTTTCTAAATTGGCTTTACTCTCAGGCGTATACACTGAATGGCCAGATTATTATGATCTCTGAATGCATAATAATCTGACCACTCAGTGTATATCCTATATAATAAAAGGTTAATATGCAAATTGTTCCCTCAACCAGGAGTTCAACCAGCAGGCAGACAAGCCAACCGCCCATGTCCCCTCCCCTGGTCTGTGTGGCCAGACCACCCATGCATGAATTCATACACCAGGATATATATATAGTTGCCAGATTATTATGTGTTCAGATATCATAATAATCTGGCCACTCAGTGTATATGTCATATGTCAGATCTCACATGTCAGATTCCAGCACAGCTAGCCTCCACTTGCCCATCTCAATGTCCAGGGGACAGTGAACTTATTTTTGCCCATCAGTTTCACAAAAACCTTAGGCCTGATGTCACTGAATAAAAATCAGGATGCATGATCATTTCTCAAGATGACACTATAACCAGTATAATGTCATCATTTGGTTGTTCTAGGCCTAGTCACATGACCATTCTTATAGCTTGGAGTGGTGAGAAGGACCAAATGGATTGTTGTTTTTCATTAGCCCACTGTAACTGCATGGACATTGGTGAAAAACAGTTCTCCCAAAGGAAATCAAGATGCTTTTATTGAAAAATATATAGATTAAATGCTCAGTAGTTAAAAAAAATACATATACCATCTCATTTACATCTCTTCAGAAGGGAAAATTCAGAGAGGCTGGAACTAGATAAAGGATCAACATGTTAAAGCAGAGAAGAGCCACCAATTAGTAAAGAGCATACATGGAATTCTGGTGGTAAGGGAAGATTAGAGGTCAGTGCAGGCAAACGTTTTGAAATCCTCGTCGACTAATGAGTTAGTCAAAGCTGAGAGGGATTATTTTACCATCTTGGCCCAGCCAGGAGTAAATCTGTATTCCTGGAACAGTTTTAGGAAGTGTTGTCCACCCACATGGAGTGGTTGGGGAGGTGGTCCCTTCAGGCCACTCTTTTTGGGGCTATTCACACTGAGATGGCTAGTTATCCTCAGGAATCTATCCTTAGTCATTCTCTCCCAGTGACCAAAGACCTGTCCTGCTCAACTCAGACACTCAAGCTATTGTGCACAAAATCTTAAACAGTCCCAGTGGGAATCTTGGCTATAAATCTACAAATTCCACACCACCAGATGGTAGGTTCTTCTAATTGGTTCCATCACTTCTAGTTTTTTTATAGGAATGAAGCCTTCCCTATGCCTTAATCAGGAGGGGATGAATGCAGAGAGCCAGTATCAAATGAAGGAGGTTTTATCTTCTGTAAAAAGAGGCAGAGACCTTAAGAGAGTTCCTATCCAAAGAGAACAGGGTGGGATGGTTCTTTCACAATAAGTCACTGATTCACAATTTTAGATTGAAATTCCAAAACTAATACCAATGAGACATATAACTGTAATGACTAGAAAATGATTTAGCTAGAAAGGTCAACTGATCTAGAGAGGGCATTCATTTAGTCAATCATTTATATTCATGGGGTATTATGGTGGTTTATTACTTGGAAATTTTCTCTCTCTTCTCCAAACTACCCCCATCTCTTATAGTGATATGTTTGGTCATATGACTTGCTTTGGCAATTGGAATATTATTAGGCATGTTCCAAGTAGAGGCCATGAGAAGAACATGCCCCCAATGAGCCTACTGGTCCCAGAAGGAAGAGGTACTACAGTTAACCCACAGATCAAAGTCTGAAACAGAGATGTCCCAACTGATCTGCAGACCTGTGAACATAGTAATGAATGGTTATTCTTATATACCACTGAATTTGGGGATAGTTTGTTATGCTACAATACCTGACTATTTCAATCAACTATTGTATGTTCCAAACTTTGCTAAGCACAGAGGAAACACTAAGGCATGATAGATATGGTCCTGATCTCAAAGAAGTATATATGCTGTAGGAAAGTAAGCAATAAATATGTTTACTAGTAAAAAATAGAAATTATTACTAGGTTCATAAAAATATGATGTGGTGACAAATCCTTTGGTAGAAGAGAATTCTGGCTTTAAATTAAATGGCCAAGGAAGGCCTTTCATAGTAGGTGACTTTTGAGCTCAAATATGAAAGTTGGAAAGGAGAGACATAGGAGTAAAATCCCGTATGGAATATAAAAAACCAGCCATATGGGCAAGCTAGACTGAGAATTTTTTCTAGGCAGGGGAATGAGAAACCCTAAAATATTCCTTGAAAATCAGGTTACCCAGTTGTCTTAGGGCAAAAAAGAAATATATTTTCTCCACTGTGTTTTCTGTACAAGTCAAGGGCTGACAAAGATCCACTTGCTGCCAAGGTAAGACAGCCACAGGATGTGGAAGCCACTGAGCATAGCAGAAGCAGAGGGAAAGGTTTCCTAGGGCACTCCTAACAGAGAGGAGATGAACTTGTCTAGCCTTCCTGTCTTGGATACAGAGTAGTCAAGAGTTGTTGCTGTTGCTTCTAAGAATGGCAAAGATGTGTGTGTGTGTGTTTACATGTGTGTGTTTACATGTGTATATTTACATATGTTCATTTTTTTCACAGAGGAGGGAAATGAAATAGATGGTTTCTAGATACCCTTTCAAGTCTGCAACTTGAGATTTAAATTATGTGCAAAGGAAATGTTAAATTGAAGAACTTCATCTCTCTATATCAAACTCTCTGTGTTAATCGAGGTGGTTAATTAGGGCAGAGTCTCTCTTGAGCAAGCAGGATAAACTCTAGCCATCCCTAACCTATCCGGTGAAGTTTATGATGATCATAGCTACAAAGAAGGGCACACAACATCTAATGCAAGCCTTCCATGTCATGTGTACCCCAGTCCCTGAAAAGCAGGAGTTCTGGATATGGGAACTCATAAGCATCCATGTGGCGTCTAGAATCTAGGTAATTTATTTGCTTTGACAAAATTACCTAAAC
The DNA here is from genome assembly GCA_963924515.1 of Vespertilio murinus. Lineage (NCBI taxonomy): Eukaryota > Metazoa > Chordata > Mammalia > Chiroptera > Vespertilionidae > Vespertilio > Vespertilio murinus. The sequence goes on along the minus strand of OZ004708.1, from coordinate 17,618,573 downwards.
TGCTCTAACTACCTTTTCTTCCTTACTCCAAGATCATTCTTAATACCTTAAAATATGGTTTGTACTCTCGCTATGCTAATGAAATAATTCCTTGAGGGTTACATACCAGGTAGATTTCTCATCTTCAAATCCAACTGTATTATGTATGTTTAAAAATATATATATATATATATATATATATATATATATATATATATATATATTAGAGAGGAATGGAGAAAGATAAATAGAAACATCAATGATGAGAGAATCATTGATCAGCTACCTCCTGCACACTCTACTGGGGATTGAGCCTGCAACCCCAGGCACATGCCCTTGGTCTAACTCAAACCCAGGACTCTACAGTTCACAGGCCAAAACTCTATCCATTGAGCAAAACCAGCTAGAGCTGTTTTTGTTTCTCATAGCTTAAGGACTATTAGGATCTTTGAGAATCTTCATATCTCTCCCTAAGAGACCTTAGCTTTGTAGTACTATGTTTCCCCACCGTCACCATTGTAACTCTATATGACAATTCTGCTCCTTTTTCTCACCAATGTCTACCTTTTCCCCAAGATACTGACCTCTATATTTTGGGTTCAACACATCAAAAATAGAACTTCACATCTTTCCTGCCAAATATATTGTTCCTCCCTCACTCTATTTCTGCTGAACTGGTCAGGCTCAATAAATCAAGTGACTGGTTTGACTACTCAGATTCTGTCAACCTCTCTGCCCAATAGATGTAATGTGTTGATTTCACCACCACAATGATTCTTGAATCTGTCCCATTTTTTTTATTTTTTTCCACTGGCTTATGGCTTTAGCCCTCTAACTTGTCTCTTTGAGCTATAACCCACTTGCCTCACAGCAAGTAGATTAATTTATTGATCATGAAACTTCTCTGTCTTTAGAAAATTGTAAGTGGTACCCCCTTTTTTTAAGTGCAAACTCAGCCCAGAATATAAATCTTTCAGTAATGAGGTCTCATTCTGAGACTTATCTAACACTGCCCATGCTATGTTTCAGCTGAAGCAGGCTACCCTGTGTGGCCTCAAACATGCCTCTCAACCTCTCACCACTTTGCTTTTGTTCATGCTGCTGCTTCCACTTGACATTGTCCTCACCACCAACTGCTAACACTTTATTCATGTACTCATTCAGCTAGCATTTACTCACCACCCACTCTTATTAGGCCTGGGGATGTATTAAGAAGGTCCCTGCACTCACCAGGTTTACATTTTGGTGAATAAATAAATGTAATGGTTTCAAATATTATTAAATGTTACAAATATAGCCAAATAGGGTCATGGAACAGAGAGTAGACTAGAGAACTGCTTTAAATGGGCAGTAGGGTAGGCTTCTTAGAAGAGGTACTGTTTCAACTGACCTTGATATGACCAATAGAACATTCTGCAATGAGGGGAGACATTCTATATCTGTGTGGTCTAATATGGTAGCCACTAGTGACATGTGCCTATTGAGGATTTGAAATGTGACTAGAATGACTCAGGAACTAACTCTTCAATGCTATTCAATTTTAATTAATTTTAATTTAAGTAGTCACATGTGGCTATTGGCTACCATATTAGATAGCACAGATCTAGATCCTAGAATTTTTCAGAAAAAAAAAAGAACAGTAATGTAAAGGCTTTAAAGTGAGAGTGAGCTTGTGTATTCAAACCAACAACTGAGGATATTTCTTTAGGGTAGAGTACAAGATCAGATTTACATAATATTTTATTTTATGAGAACATGTTCAAAGAAGGCAAGTGGGACTAATGCATATTAAACAAAGAGTTAGGTGAGCTATTTTTAAGGCCTCGATAAGGCATTGAAATAGATTTCAAATATAATAAAAATTACTAATGTGGTTTTTAAGTTTGGGAGTAATCTGATTTACCTATTTTGAAGATCACTATATTTCCTCTGTGGAATATGAAAATAGTGTGTATCAGTCAGTTATTGGTGCATAACAAATAACATCAAAATCTCAGTGGCTTATATAAAAACTTTATTCTTCTTTTCATAGTCTGCCAATTGACTATAGTTCACTTGCTCTAGGCTGGATTAGACTGGACTCTGAGAAAGTCTGTGTCTGTCCTATGCATCTTTGTATTAGGAGTGAGGGTAAAAGGACATTAGCTATAAAAAACCTGTGATTCTCACAGAGGATCACAGAAACATAAAAGGGTCAAGAATATATTAAAGCCTCTTTTTGGTCATACCTTTTAAATATTCCACTGACTCAAGTACGCATGGGGCAGAGGAATATACTCTACTTTCCAAGAGGGATTACAAAGTCACATGGATAAACTGCCTTTATATCATAATCCAGTGCATCACAAAGGGGTCTCAGGGAAACCAGCTCAAAGACTCCTCCAATAGTCCATGTGATAGATGATGGTGGGTTGGATCAAGGTGGTAGCAGAGGGGATACAAGAGGTATATTTATAATAAGACTTAGTAATAGATTGAGTGTAGAGTATTGTGATAAAGAAATAAGACCTACTTCCAACATGCTTCTCAGATATTACCACTATACTATAAAGCTATTTTGTATTCCTACAATTATAAGTGATCTTTCCTTCCTTTATTTTACTTGCTCTCTTTTTTGTACTGCTATTATTGCATGTTGGAAAAGGATATATTTATCATAAAAAACATGAAATCTTTGAGGATGGGCAATAAGATCACTTGTACTAGTATTTGCAACCCAAATGCTCAGGGCAGAGGTTCAATAAATATTTCTAAGGTAGCATCATGGTTTACAGCAAGGACTTGTGTACACTTTCCTAATTTCGAATCCTATGTGATTTTAATAAGTGATTTAACCTCTCAAAACCTTGGTTCTTATTTTTAAGTGGCTGTAACAATTCATCACTTTCAGAGTTGATGTGAGGATTGAAGGAGATGAACTTGCAAAATGCTTAGGGCCTAGGACACTAAGTGCCTGACAAATGGGAGTGATTATTGTTTGTTCAATTTAATTGTTTGTGATGACAAGCTTCTTTGGAAATACCCTCCAGAGTGTTCATCAGAAAATCCAATTTTCTTATTGAAATGGGGGGCATGGAGGGGGAAAAATGTGCTCTGAATGGGATTTTGTAATTTAGTTAGAAAATATCTAGATCTTAAGCTCCTTTGATCTGAAAATGACAGCAACAACAAATCCCCCAAATACAGTCACTTTGCTGCTTGTTTTCTTTACCATCTGCCAAGATGATTCCTTTTAGTTCTCCAGGTCTTACTTGGAGAGAGCTGCCTTAAAATAATGAAATAAAATATCATTTAAATCTAGTCCTGCACTCATTTGAGAATGAGAAGATAAAATGCTTTAAATATACAGCTAGTGGCTGCTGGAGTGAAATATAGGGCAATGTTGACTAAAATGTTTGAGGAATGAATAGCTCTGGGAAAGTGAATGTGAGGATAAAACAGAGGATTAATAAGAACCTGACTTCTTTTAGGTAAGTACAATTGAGGCCATCTCTGAAGCGTACCCTCCTGCTTTCCTGACTTAGTAAGATGACTATGTCAATCCCAGTTTAATGTTACCTCGATCACAAGTATCCCACAGGCCCAGGGGGCATTGTAAACATGGACTGTTTAGGATTATAGATGAGAATGGGTGAAAGAGCCTAAAAAGAGGTCATGAAAGAAGTGAGTTAACATGGTGATTTTAAAGATTGGGACGGAGGTTCCAGGGAGATAGTTTGAAGAAATGCATTGGTTTCAGTCTAGGGAAGGCTTTAAAGGCCAGGAAAGGTATTTCAGGAATAGAATAACAATGTTTCATAGCTGGTATTCAAAAGGTCCTCTTTATAAATGAATAAAGATTATTTTATTTAGCTGTTATTAGAATAATCCTCTACCAGAATAAAGTTACCAGATGTTAAATGACAATGGAAAATCAATCCACATTTCTACATGAGGGACACCAAAGAGTGAGTTTTTAAAGGGCTTTCAGAAGTTTCTACATAGTTTATGCTTCCCATTAGATCTCTGATGTTCTGAGACTGCTGATTGGTTTTCCTTGAGGGGGTGTGAGGGGATGACTGAAAGGTGTGGGGTTTGAGTTTAGTAATGCTGGATTAAACAGAGTAGGGAGTTCTATTTTTCATGATTTTGAAAGTCCTTTAATATGCTAATATGTTTGTTCTCTGAGTGGGGCAGAGTATGATTTTCCTAGCTTAATAGTTCCTCTTTTTACTGAATTACCTATTAATACCTCTGGGGCTCAGTGCCTGGTCTGCTCCTCTGTTTTACATCCAGGGAAACTAAGGCCCAGAGAGCATAAAGGGCTTTGTCTGCAGTGAGTCAGTGGCCAGGTTGTGATTTTAACACAGGTCTTCTGACCACCAAGCAAGACTTCCATCCACTCTTCCTGGCTCCCTACCAACTTTTTGGAACCAGTTCCTCAAACCACTTTACTGAGAACAAGGAATGGCCAGTGATTTCAGAAAGAAATGACAGACTCGGGGGAAGCAATTGCCAAATTGGCTCAGGCCAGTCCTGACACCATGCTCCCTCTTCTCTTCCCTGAAAAGACAGTTCTAGGTAACCTACACTTAGATGTCCAGAATAACACCAAGCCTCTGTACTGTTTTTTAAGTGAGGTGAGTTGAAATACATTATTTTAACATGACGTGTAAAGTTAATATAAAAAATAAAAGAGACAGGTTGCACAGAGAGGCTGAGGAGATGCTGGCATACAGTAGGGAAGGAGGCAAGATTGGGTTTGGGGAGTTAGCAATGGCTTTGAGGCAGCATGATTCATTCTGCTCCAGGCCTTTATCTGACAGAACTGTCTTGCAGATATTATACATAAACCCAGTGACTAGAACCACTCTACCTTGGGTAATTGGACTTTGAACTTAGTACGCAGGTACAGGAAGAGCGGTGCCTTACTTATAGATCTTGTGCAGATGGGCCAAGCTCTGGAAAGCACTCCCGCAGAGGAACAGTGGGAGGCTCTGAGATGGAAAGTCTTAGACTGAGAATGGATCAATCTCCATCCCTAAACAGTTAAACAGTCATTTTTTAAAAAAAAAAGGATTTTATATATTTCTGTGGCTTAGGATGCCAAACAAATACCAATGAATGGGAATATGACTTGACAGATTTTGGCTTAACGTAGCAGAGCCCATTCTAAGAGTGTGGACTGGCTAAGAGTGTGGAGAAGGTTTCCTTTATCTGGCTCTGGGTATCTCCCAGTCATCATGACTATCAGAGGCCTTGTCCTTATACAGAAGTACCTTACCACTTTCACCCTGATGACCCAGTGCCTGAGGATGCTATTGTCAGAAAGTCTCTGCTGGTTTCAAACTTGCTTTCTGCCGGGGGTTCTTGTCCCAGCATTACAAAATGTTTAGCAATCTGAAGAAAGGGGCTGATGCGTAGATTCAATAAGGAGTCCAAGGACCAAAGATAATTTTGAGAGGCATTGGGGGTCAGAGGAACTTCAGCTAAAGGAACTAAAAGACTACCCCTTCACTCAGGACCCCAAGCTATTTATTAACACAATTTGTCCTAAGGCAAGGTGGAGATAATACACTTCAAAAAGTAGGGTTTACAGAAGCTTTGTCAGATTGGGAAATAGCCTATAGCTGTTCAGGTGTTTGGCCAACAGGAGGCAATAACATGCAGATTTAAGATGCCATGAGCTGTCTGGCAACAGACAATCCTATTCAGGTTTGGGGAAATGCCCTTCAGCCAACCCAGATGATTCAGCCCTGCTGACATGCTGGAACTGGCTTCCGGCAGCTTTCTTCAACATCCCTCAACAATAAGGCACATAATTCTGAGCATATCTCTAATTCTATATACTGGTATTCTGGACTGAATTCAATATCCCTTCATTTTAAGGTATTTGGATATGGGTATTTGGAAGAAAATTAGGTTTAGGTGAGGTATAAGGATGGGTCCTTCATGGTAAGATTAGTGCACTTATAAGAAGAGATACCACGGAGTCCCATTCCCCCTTCTCCATACATCTCTCTCTCTCTATCTCTCTCTCTCTCTCTCTCTCTTTCACACACACACACACACACACACACACACACATGAAAGGTCATATGAGCACACAGTGAAATAGCAGCCATTATTGGGTTCATGAGGGTCCTCACCAGAACCCAATCACACGCTAACACCCTGATCTCTGACTTCTAGCCTCCATAACTGTGAGAAAATTAATTTCTATTGTTTACCCTATCCAGTTTATGGTGTTTTTTAATGGACGCCTATGCTAACTAATACAACTGCTAATAGAAGTTTTTGCTCAATGATAAGTGAAAATACTTACTAGTAAATGGTAGATAGGAAGCAACTAGAAACATATGCAAAATAGGGGGTGCATTTGGGAACTAGAGGGAGTCCTGAAGACTAGACCTAAGATTTGATAGTTCTGAGTTTGGCCCTGTGCCCAAACTCCTCTCACTTCTTCATTTTACTAGACCATGAAAATAAGTACATCTGTTATCTACAAATACTCTGAATTCCCCACCAACGCAGATCTCCGGGAAAACCTAACACCAGTAGAACAGTGGAGGGGATACACAGATTTGTTGTTTTTTCTAGGGTGGATGGCTGATTATTTTTCTGACAACCTCTAACTTGGTCTCTTAATTTGCCCCAGGTCAGTGAGATGCAGTCTGATCCAAAGGAAAGATAGAAAGAGGACGATTGTGAGAATTAAGCCTTAGTTCTGTTACTGATTAGCCATGTGATTTTGGGTAACTCATGGATCCTCTCTTCACTTCACTTCCCCTCCATGATCCTGGTTATTCTCACAGCCTCAGTTTCCCCGTGTATCCATATTTAACAGAAACCATACAGAGTGGCGCCTGTGAACCTAGACATAGTGCCAAACATCCATGAATTCAACATCTGCCACTTCTCACCTGCGAAACCTTGGACAAAATCATATAATAGCTCGAGTTTCAGTTCTATAGCTGTCAATGGGATTAATAAGAATCCTTATCCATGTGCATGGAACGAAAAATTGCTCTGAAATGTTGAGTGCAGGGCCTAATGTGCCTAATAAATACTAGCCCTACCTTGCGTCACACTGTTGAACAAGTTGCAACCACCCCAAACACCTGCTGTAACTCAGCTCTAGGCCTTGGCTCTGCTGGCCTAAGGAATTCCCAGTCAAAATTTAAAATCCAGATTATAACCCAATGAACTCTGAGAAGGCTTTCCTGCTCTGCAGACATCGAGGCACACACTCTTAAGGCAGCAGCACTGTGCCTCTGTCAGCCATTACTGCTCATAACCCATCTTGTGGTGATGAATTTTTTACAAGACGTTCAAGATCCTAAAATGTCACACAGCATCCAGCAGTATATAAAGACCCGGATGTGAGTTCTTTGTACACTGCCGACTTGACCTTGACTTAGGCACTTCTCTTCTCTGGGATTTGGACCAGTCTCTGGGGTCCTTTCCATCTGGGTTCCATGTCAGATCTCACCTTCCTTCAGGGCCAAGTTAGCATGTCTTTTTTCAACCAGTTTTTAACCAAGTTAACATGGCCTTCATTAGGCATTAAGGGTGTGAAGGATGGCTGCTGGATGGGTGAACCATTGAACAGTTGAACAGATGAATAGTAATTCATCACATGTACCTGAGGCATAAATGTGTAACCATGTTCTTTCATTTTCCATCAGTTTAATAACTATTTGTGAACATTTAAATGTAAGACCCATGTTTGAAGTCTTAGGCTTAAAATAAATGTTTGCCATTTATGTGAACCAATCACATGAACCTCACTTGATTCTCACAGCACCCCTTAGGGGAGAAAGTGCAGATGATGATCTGATTTTACCAATGGGCAAACAGAGGGTTGGAAATGTTCAAGAACCTAAAGGCTTACATGGCATCCAGCAGTGTATAAAGACCCAGATTTGAGTCCTCTGTACACTGCTGACTTGCTATGTGACCTTGACTCAGGCACTTCCCTTCTCTGGGGTTTAGACTGGTCTCTGGGATCCCTTTCCCTCCGAAAGTATGAGAGCTGGAGAGCCTATGAGCCAGGAAAACAAGGCTGGCTGCTTCCAGCTCTCCCTCCGTGAGCTGGGACTGAGTGTGCACTTTGAACATATCAAAGCACATGGGCGGCATGAGGGAGTATTATCATTTGGTTGATGGATTCTCTCTGAAATGGTGCTTCAGCGTTCCCATGCCAACTGAGGGAAAGGAAAGGGAAAAAAAAGCATCCTCAAAAACAAAAATCAAACACAAAACCTAAGTATGATCTATGCCTGATAAAAAAAAAATATTCTGCTGATGGCAACATTGATTACCATATAATAGGGAAAAATTAATAGAAACCTCGGCTTAGTGGTAGTGGCTGGTCGAGGACTGATGAGAAAGGAAAGGAGATTGGGTGTGAGAGATGCAGGGACTGGGAGGGAAGCAGACTCTGGGGTCAGCTTCCCTTATTTGCAACATCAATCAAAGGAAGCATTGTCCTCAGCAACCCCCAGGAAACCAAATAGGCCTGGAAGATGCCTTCTGCTTTTTTCATGGTTCTGCCACTCCCACCAGTGCCAGGGGGCCCAAACCAACAAGACATCTCCCTCTTAATATTCAGCTGAATTTGTTTTCGGTTTCCTGCCAGCGTCCCAGATCCCCAGAGTGTCCTCATGTCTTTATTTTGCCATCCGCTGCCTGCTGACGGGCCACTTTGCTAATGACCCCCAGAGGGCTTGCTTCCCCCTTGCCTTGCAGGGAGCAGGACATTTGGGTTTCTGGGATAGTAGCCACCAGTCCTGGGCCACAGAGCTTTAGAAATAAGGGGAGGCACCCTCGAGGAGCCTCACAAAGGCTCTGAGTCCTAAGAAGGGAGGGATAGAATCGAGTAAGAGAGACAGAGTGAGACTTGAGCAGATGGGAAGCTAAGTAGCTGTGGCGCTTCTTATAAAGAGATCACAGCTGGTGATGTGTCATTAAGTCCCCATAGTGGTCCCCTGTTCCTCTTTCCTATCCCCCCATATGTAGTTCATCAGCAAGTCTGTCAGTACTAGCTACATGGTACATTTTGAATCCACTTTTTTTTTCTAGCTCCACTGCTCCCTCATTTTCCACACCAACAGTATCTTTTCCCCATGTCACTGCATTAACCTGTTAATTTGTCTTCCTGCCTTCCTCCAGGCTATGCACCACCCAGAGGCTCACCTGACCTTTCAAAAATAGGAGGCTAAGCATGCCATTCCCCTGTTTTAAAAATGTTAATTCCATGCCTTGATCTATAAAGGCCTCTATAAACCTGTCCCTCGCCAGCCTTACATCTACCCCTTCACTAAAGGAACTAGATTTCAGTTTTTCTTGTGTTCAGTCTGTTCCTTGAATAGGCCAACCTGCTTGCTGCCTCAGGGCCTTGACATCACTGTTCCCTCCTCTTCCACCCTGACCTGTTGCCTCCATCTCATGATTCTTATCCCAGTTCACATATTGCCTCCTCAGAGAAACCTTCCCTGGACACTCTAAGTAAGTAAATACCTAATTTCCCTCTATTTTAGCATTATTTTTCTTTCAACATTTTTTGTAATCAGTAACTATTTTGCTCAATTATTTATTGTATTATTTAATGTTCCTCTCATCCAGTAAGCTCCAGGACAACAGGGACTATTGCTTTTTGCTCATTGTATCTAGTGTTTAGCCTGGGCCTGCCACAGAGAAAGTGTTCAGTTAACTTTTATTAATGAGATGAATAAATGAGTAGGTGAATGAGTATCTTCCTACAATGTGTTCTTTTTCTGAGCCTGGCATTGAGATACAGGAATGAATAAGAAAGGGTTACTTCTCTGAAGCTGCTCACAGTCCAGTGAGGGAAACTGAGATGCCAAAGTCTCAGGGTAAGAAGTATAACAATGCATAATGTATGATAGTAATGACAACAGTGGCTAACTCTGAGTATGTTCTCAGTACTGTGCAAAATACTCTATATTTTTCCATAGAATCCTCATAAGAACCCTGTAAATTAATATTATCATATTTAAATGAAGTAAGGACCCACTTAACCTATGCAAAAAGGCAGCCCCAAAGCGGTTCAAGTCACTGGTAAGTGGCTGAGTAAGATTTCAAATGGCACCCGAAGGTCTTTCCAGAGCCTGTGCTCTTCAGCCCTAGACCAGAGGTCCTCAAAGTGCTCTCCTCTGGGCCAGCAGTGATTCCGTCACCTAGCAACCAGTTAGAAATGACAATTCTCAGACTAATTCCAGACCTCTTGTATCAGATCCTCTGGGGTGGCCCCAAAATCTCTTTTCACATACCCTCCAGGTGACTTATAATGGTCACTCAAGTTTGAGGACCACTGCCTGTGGAATGACTGGCCTTTTGTGGGATATTCAATGGGAGTAGAGTCAAGATTTTTCTGATAATTTGAATTTCAGCTCAAACTTTGTGAGTGTGGATTGCTTTCTGAACCAGAGTTCAAGGAACACGTTGAAACCTGCACTGAACCAGTAATCCTGCCTGGTCCTGGCCCCTGGCCCCAGCATCTGCAGTATGAGAACATCACCTACATGTACAGCCCCTATGAAGAGAGCTGACCTGAGTGGGATAGTCTCTGACCACATTAACCTCATACTCCACTAGGCAACAAGAAGGGAACAGGGTCCCAGATGGGCAGGGGAGGGGGGCCAGTACAAAAACTCTCTCCCAAATGCAACCAACTCATTGTTCAGCAACACTTCCTGTATTACTTATTGTCCTGGGCTAAAGGTTATTACATAATAACAATATTAGTAAAAATAATAAGACCATACATTTGACTAGACTTTTAACATTTTCAGGGCATTTTGACATCTATCTTTTCTCTCCAGTCAAGCAGAGTAGGGCCAGATCTATTGTTAGTCTGTCTGGAGAGTGACAAGGGAGGATGAAGAGATGTGTCTGAGGCCTCCCTACCTGTTAGCTTAGTAGTAATAATAGCTAATGTGTGTGCAGAGCTTATGTGGGCCAGGCTCTATGCTCTATGTGCTGGGTTCAGTTTCTTTTAAAAAAAACCCTGAGATTGGAGGCTTCTAGGCTCCCAACTTTAGCAAGCAAGGCTTCTTTCCTTTTATCTCATTCTACACTCCTTCCAACTCTCCATCATCTGTTTATCTTATTTCTTCAACCTTTATATAGCATACATGCAATGCAGAGAAGTGAAGGGCATAAGGGTGAATGCACCTGCCTCCAGCTGCGAACTTTCAGCGGGGCCCTGAGCAATGCGGTGCCTCCCACGGGTGGAGCCCTTCAGGAAAAAGGCAAATTATTTACCAATCCTAAAGCTGCTTGATCCAAGATTCTCTGCAGTTTTCCGAGGTTTGAGCTTGTTGCATAAGAAGAAGGGATAATTTGTTTCTGATGAGAGACAGAACACAGAGATGAGGACGACATCAAAACTATCTTCATGGGCCCCAGGGATACGGAAGGGTGAGGAGAGGTGCACTCAGGAAAAGGTGGAGGGTGGGGGAGAAGTTGAAAGATGGGGAAGCTTTCTAGATCCAGTGCCAGAGGCCCCACAGGTTTGCCCCTTACAAGCTCTGTGATGATGGGCAAACCTATCTATGTGAGCAACCCTCTGCTTCCTCCTCCATGAAATAAGGACCAGGGTTTCTGACTGGCCTGCTTCATGGGGATCTTTAAATATCAACTGTGAGAATTAATAATAATAACATAAATTGAGCAATTATATCTTCTACTCACTTTCATTGGCTTATTCATTTAGTAATTCTCCAAGCATCTTATGAGGCAAATACTGCTTTAGACCCCAAAATGTAGTTTAGAAATTAGTGAGGTTACCCTTCAAGAAGGGATGGAAGCGGGATTTGGATTCAGGTCTGTCTGATCCCACAGTCTATTGCTATAAAATCACTGCACTTGGTCTTCAAGTGGGGGAAATTATAAAGAGTCTACAGACGTAAGTTACAATGATGAAATGGGTGGAATCAAAAGCACAAATAAATGTGTAGGCTGATATCAGAAACTGTGAGCTCGGCCTCTAGGAGGGGAAATACTTCCAGATATGAGACATTCTATTGGGTTAACACAATTGTCCTGGCTAAGCTGTAGGCCCTAGATGCTGAGTCAAGGCTTAAGCATCAGGGTCAACCTTCAGAAAGAAGGGCATATGTGGGGTGATTTGATGTATGCCATAAACTGCAGAAAGCATCAGGGACTGAAGATTCAGGCACTGGGAGGCATAGGTGGTACCAGGCAGCTGCACTTTCCAAAGGCCTCTGAATTTTTGCTGTCATTCTGAAGGTGCATTTAACTCCATTCCCAGCCACCTGGCAGTCTGGGGGGCCTAGGGCAGGGCTATAACTTCCACCTCTGGCTCAGTAGGTGCGGTGAGGGGAACTAGATCACCGTGGGCAAAGATGAGAATCTCAGTCTGAGCCTGGAGAAGGACCAGTGTCAGCTGTGAGCTGCTGACAGCCCTTTGGGAGTGGCTCAAGGGGCCAATCTTTGCTTTGATGCAGAATTTTGAAGAGCTTCAGATGTGTCTCTGTTGGCCATTGCTAAGGACAATAGTGAAAATTATAGGAAAAGTAGTATTTGTTGAACTGTATTCAGGGGGTCATTTAAGGCACATTCTAGGCTCTAGGCACTTTTACAAGCCTTCCCTTCCCCATCGTGTCAAAGATATTACAGATATCACAGTGTAACCACGTCTCACATTAAGTCTAAAGTATGTCAGCTGAGTGGTGCTGTTGTGGACTGGTTGACATAATGACTAGTTTTATAGATATTTAAGTATTTATTAATTTGATTTTCCACATTGCCTTTATTATTTCAGAGATAATATATTTCTTTTTCTGGTTAGAAATCCTTTGTAGGTCCTTCAAAAGATTGTAGGCCCCAGACGCTATGCTTATCACTCCTAATGGGAAAAATGACTGCAGTTGTGTGCTGGGAGTTAAGTTCTTCCATGCACTGTCAGGGGATAAGTGTGAGGACTCTGGGATTAAACTGCCTTGGGTTTGAATCCTGGCCCCGCTAGTTATTAGTTGTGTGATCTGAGCCAAGCGCTATTAACCTGTTTGCACCTCAGTTTCCTCATTTGCAAAATAGTCATTGTGAAGACCAGATCAGGTAACAAAAGATTTAGAAAACTGCCTGGGGGATGTAGCCTGTAAAGTTGTTATTTTTACAGTGTTCCTGCAAGGTGGCCACTGTGGTAATTCCCATTTTGGTGATGAAGTAAATGATGTATTCAGAAAGGTTGTGATCTACCAAATGTGGTACATGGTGTGGGTATCACATTCAAAGATCACATTCTTAGTCAGTGAGAGTTGATTATTTCAGCAGGACAGGCCAGGTTACTCTGAAGCAGCAAGGACTCCCATGATGCTTCACTGTAACCTGGCCTGTCCTGCTGAAATAACAAACCCTGATAAGACAGGAGTTTGTTCCTCACGCATGCTATGAGTCCATCCCAACATGACAGAGTGACATTACTCCTCATATTCACTCAAGGACCCAAGTTCAGAGAGGCTCCTTCCTAAGAAACGCTTCCATGACTCAGCATGCCAAGTAGCATGTGGCAGGGGGATATGCGACACAACACACGGGCTTTTAAAGCTTTGCCAGAGGTAACACTTCACTTCCACCCGCAGGGCATTGGACTAAGCAAGTCCCAAGGCCAGACTGATCTTCAGAAAGGCGTGGGGAGGTGCAATTATAGCATGTGACCAGGAGGGAAGCTGGGGACTTGTGAGCAGCCCTAATGTTATCTTAGAGGAAATTTTAGAGAATCAAATTAATTAATCCATGTAAATTGATAAGCACTGGGCCTGGAACATAGTAAAAGCTCCTTAGATGTTGATATTAATTCTCATTACTTAATGAATTGCCTGTAGTAACTCTCCCATATAAATACCTTCCACTTGATTCTCTTAATCTGGGTCTTCCTTTCCTAATTATTTATTTTACAAATACTGCCTGACCCATTTTGTTCCCCAACTATCTCTTTTATATGTCATCTCCCATTGATTCCCCATTATTTTATGAGGTAAAGTTCAGACTCCCAGGCATATATTAGAGGGCACTCCATAGATCCATTTCTGATCTACTTTGGTACTTTTCTCTCCCACTCCCCTTTAATGCCTTGGCTCTGCTCCAGCTCAGCCTACTCATGGTTCCCAAAATTAGTCTTACACACCCCTACCCCATACCGTAATAGACACCATTCCTTATTATAAGATCTCCCCTCCCCAAATGCTTCCTCTCTGTCTGAATTCCCAAGTTCTTCCTCAGGCAATTCACCATTTCCTCCAAATGCCTCCTCTTCCACGACAGCCTGCAATGATTCATTCAGGGCTGAGCACCCTCAGGTTTCAGCAGCTGGACCACTCATCTGGCACTGAACTCAGACTGCTTTGAACATTTTTGTTTCTGTTATCTTTTCATGCTCTTGTTGTTGTGATTGTGGGAAGAACACAGAGTATGGCAGCAGACCCGTGTTGATCTGGTTTTCAGGCCTGTCATTTACTGGTCTTGTGCATTTACTGCACACGTTCCCTCAAGATCCCTGAGCCTCTTGCTTTTTTCCCTGACATGAAAGTGATTCCACCTATCACATAAGGATGTTATGAGGAGAGAGAGAAGTAAAATAAGGCATAGTGTCAGGCATATAGTAGATGACTGTCCTCATAATAGCTGATTTCCTAGTACCTGGCACATACCAGGCAATTCAATGACTATTTGTTGAATGAATGAATTAGTAAATGAATGATTATTAGTCACCAGCAACTCTTATCAAACATGCTAGTTTTCTCCAAAATTTAATTTCTCAAAGATGAGGAGCTTTGAAAAGTAAATGCTCTTTGAAACAGAAGTCTTAGACCCAATCAGTGTTGCTCAGTGGTTTAGCATTGACATACGAACCAGGAGGACATGGGTCATTTCTCATTGGCACATGCCAGGGTTGCTGGCTTGATCCCCAGTGTGGCACATGCCAGAGGCAGCCCATCAATGATTCTCTCTGATCATTGATTTTTTTGTTTGTTTTTTTAAGAATACTTCGTCTCTCTTTTAAAATTTTTTAAATTAATTATTTATTTTTTTTACAGAGAGGAAGAGAGAGGGATAGTTAGAAACATCGATGAGAGAGAATCATCGATTAGCTGCCTCTTGCACACCCCCTACTGGGGATATGCCCACAACCAAGGTACATGCCCTTGACCAGAATTAAACCTGGGACCTTTCAGTATGAAGGCCAACGCTCTATCCACTGAGCCTAACTGGTTTCGGCAGATCATTGATATGTTTATCTCCCTCTCCCTCTCCCCTCCTTTCTGCAATCAATAAAATTATTTTTTCTAAAGATTAGAAAAAAACACACAAAAGTTTTGGGCAATAGTTCTCAAACTTAAGTAAATAGAAGGGATGAAGGTTATAAAAATGTCGATTGTTGGAATCTAGATTTGCTGACTCATAGTTCCTGCTGTAGGGTTTAAAATCCTCATTATAACAAGCTTTGGAAATGACAGTGATGCTAGGGTCCACAGTCTGTGCTCTGAGGAATCTTGTACTGGGAGGGCCCTTCTCTACAAGGTACAGTTTCTTCCAGGCAGGTCTCTGCAAGGCAACCAATCTACTAGGAATGGTCCTTTCGGACCAGCCTGCTTGCATAGTTCACTCATTTAATTTGAGACTAGAGTCCTCCTAAAAATAAATTCATTAAAATTGGAGCAAACTGTCCACTTAATTGACCCAGTGTATGCTTTTCTAAATGGTACTAGGTTTTAAAGTGAAGATGGTGATGATTCTTTAGAGGGATTCTCTGACAATACTTGATTCTCTCTGTGTACCCAGTGCCATATCTGTGCATCAGCAGCCAACAAGCTGTGTTGATGATTAAAATATATAGTTTCCCAATTGTAACTCTAGTGGACCTGTGAGAGTATCATCCTATGGCTCTCTGGAGGCAAGTATTGTCCTCAGAGTCAAAGATCACCCATTAGCCCACCTGGTAGTTGATAGATGTCTGGGGAAATATTTGCTATCTTTTGGCAGAGCTCTTCTTGGATAAATAGTGAACAGACACATTCGGTTTTAGTGATGTCAGTTTAGGATCTCTCAAGGATTCCACTATTTACTTAACTGAGGTACAGCCCACGGGACAAATTGAATTTCAGAGCTTAGCAGTTTATTGGAAGTGTACGCAATGCTTTCTTACAGAGAAATGCCAACTCACCCAATTGCCAAAATGATTTACCTTTTCCTTCTCTCTTTTCAGTATTATGTAGTGGTTCTCAATTGGGGGTGATTTTGCCTCCTTCCTTTCCCCAAGAGACATGTGGCAATGTCTGAAGACATTTTTTATTGTCCTAACTTGAGAGGGATACTATCGGCATCTAGGTATGAGTAATGGATGCAGCTAAACATCCTCTAATGTATAGGACAACCCCCAACAATAAAAAATTATCTGGTCCAAAATGTCAACAGCAGCTGAGGCTATCCTTTTCTTTGGCCCAATGCTGGGCACTGGTCCCCTCTGATAATTCATTGTGTGGAATTTAAATGGGCTACTCAATGTGCTCCTTGTTCAGAATCAATTGCAACTGATTTCCCTCCATGAGAAGGCAAAGCTTAAGGGATATGGGTAATTCCTACTTCTCCTTTCTTCAAACCAGAAACAGGTTTTCTATGATAATGTGGGAAGCTGTAAATGATATATACATATAAATCAAGAATTGGTGGTTGTTCCTATAGCTGGACTCCAAACCGCAACTTTCTCTCCTGGCCAGCAGTAGGAGCCAGGCTTGGACCTCTCAGATTCTACCCTTCTCATCCTCCAAACACATGTGCCTGTCCTGATTTGACTGGAAATATTCAGCTCAGTACATTGAAGGGTCTCTTTAGGGACATAACTGGCACTTCGATGGTTGAAACGTCGTTAGTTGTGATTTTGAAGTAGAATGGCCAGGATGGAAGCCAACTTTCCTATGAGCTACTTAGCAATAATCACTCAACACTATTAAATAAAGCCAGTCCTGCAAAAATTAAAGAGAGGGACTTTCCTGTGCTAAAAAAGGCCACGGGGTTTAGTCCAACAGGCCTGGGTTTGAGCCTTGACTCCTAAACTGGTCAGTGGGTCTCTGTTTCTTTATTTGTACCATGGCGATGAGCATTCCTGCCCTGTGATGGAGACAATCAGTGAGATGGCTGCTAAACTGTTCGGTAAATTGCACTGTAGTCACTTCCCCAAAGTGTGTTTTAGGATTAGGAAAACTTTATGTTGGCCCAGCCCGTGTAACCATGCTTGGGAATCACTGCATTATACAGGTAATTGGGAGAAATATTTTTGTGACTGAGGCAAATAAAAAACTGAAGCCAGCATAGTGAAACAAAATGCATATTTTATGGGACTCCTTTATTCTGTGATTATGTGCTTTTTCTTCTCTGCTGTTGAAGTGCCTTTTCTATTATGAAATACGATGATGGTAGATCACAGGATGTTCTGTTTTGTTTTAAAACACCCTTACATAAAAATACCTAAAATTAACATCCTACATAAGTCCCTGACATGTCTTTAAATTTTTGCTGATCTATTGAGCCTAATGCAAGGGAACTCTGCAAAGTCGGCTCAGCAGGAGCAACGCTGTCATGCCTACATTGTATGCACAGAACCTGGGCAGGGAAGTACTATTTGACCTCATCACATCAGTGTGTTTGGCATGTTGAAAGGAACTTGCCCATGCTTTCTGAATGCATACACAAGCTTATTTGCTTAGGACCACACTGAATTCAGAGAGAGTGTATAGGCTGCACAGTGCAGATCAGCTGCTTTAAACTCAGGCATAGATGACATTCCCTTATCAGCTTCATGAGCCTACATTGTATTTGAAGAACCTTGGTTTCCTCACCCGCAGAGAGACAAGATATACTTACTACTCCATGGGATTTCTGGAGTGATTAGTGAACCAGTGTAGGGAAGATTCCAGAAGAGAGACTAGTACTGGTGGGAGCTTGAGGTTGTTCCTTTACATCATGTCCTGTACCCCCAGGAATTTGTGGCATGGAGGTGCTTCCAACTTTAAACCAGTGCTTTCTTGCTTCCCTGTCTCTGCAATCCCACTGTCCTAACCCTCACTTCTGGGGTACAGGCTCAGAGCTTCTCAAACTCTTGTGTACATCAGAACCCCCTGGAGAATTTGCTAAACATACAGCTTTGCTGGCCTCACTTTAGAATTCCTGGTTAATAATTCTGGGGTGGGGACAAGAATCTGCATTTTTAACAACTTTCAAATGCTTCTGCTGCTGCTACTGGTCCAGCCACCACTTTTGGTGAACCACTGGGATAAATGCTTCCTTCTCTTTCAGCAGTAGTTAACTCCTGTGTTTCCTAACTGATGGCTGCAGTTTTTCTGGTCATTTTCCAAGCCTGGTCCTCACCCAGTATCTCCTATCATAGCAAAGACACCACCTCTATCCAGGAAATAAGACACCCCCCATATGCTTCCTTATCCCTCCCCCCACAGCTAATCCCTCTGCAGGTTTTGCCTTATGTGCCCCTGGCCCAGTCTCTCAATCAGCTGCACCCATCTCTCTGTTTCCACTTAATGGCTACATGACCTTGGATAGGTTGGTCCTCAGAGTTGATGTGCAAAGAATGAGTAAGTTTTCTGCACCTCAAGAACTTCATTAGCAGTGTCCTGACTGGACCAATGGAGTGTGGTCTGTTGTCTGCCAACAGAAACATTCACAGCAGTTTTTCTCATTAGGGTCATGTTTGCCTGTTTTGTGTTAATGAGAATTGTTGTTTGTTTCGACTGAGTCATCTTTATGCCAGTCATTCCTGCTTCACAATAAGAAGCATCTGTTCCTGCAGTCCAGGGGGCGAATGACTGTCTGGTATCATCTGACAGGGCTGTCCCTTTGGGGGATATCTTTCCAGGACACCAGTTCTCTTAGAGGTGCCAGGAGGGCAGGACTTAAACTAACAAGTGATTGTCTTCCCTGGAACAGCTACCAGGGGACCTCGCACTCTTGGGCTTCTTGCTGCAGGTCTGAGGTTCAGATGTTTGGGCCAGGACTCGCCTTAACTTCGGAGGCCAGACCTCTAGGATGAGTGGGATATGGGGAGAGTGTCGACTCATACTTCAGCCCAGTTGCTCAGTCTTGCTTCAAGTACCTTCTCAAGAGGAGAGTTGGAAGTTAAAACATTAACAGCTTCAGGGAAGTACTATTTGACCTCATCGCATCAATGTAATGTGTTCACTAGGAGCATCAGAAACTTCAGAACTTGCTTTTCAACACAGATGAGGAAGAACACACAAGAATACGCTGATCCTAAAAGTCAGGGTAAGTACACTCTAGAGAGGAGAAATGTGCAGGCCAGCATACTGAGTAACACCCATCAGCTCTGAGGGAGTATTTGTAACTTCAGCCTAGCCTGTGGCAACATCCTGAGGCTTTGAGCTGAGTGAATTCAAAGTTCCCAACCTTCTGCTTCGCTTGGAGGTGGTATTTGTGTGAAAGGAGCAGCCTTCTGGAGTTCACTCTGTGATGAGCACCATTCAGGCCTTCTGCTGGGTTACCTTGGGCAACTCACTGCTCCTTTCTGGGCCACGTTCGGGTTCTCTCGTTTTTTAGACAGGATAATAAGCCCAGCCCCACCCATCCCAGGGATGTAGTGAAGCTCAAATGCTGCTGCTGCCAGTGATACTAATACTAATGTCACAGCAACCGCAGCCACTCCAGTGGCATAAGCATTTGTAGTTCTCTTGGCTCTGTCAACTGTCTTCTGTGTTGTTCACATCCTATACCAGTCTTTCACATCCTATACACCTTGGAGGTGGTTACTATCATCATACCCATTTGATAGATGAATAAATTCAGGCACAAATAGGTTAAATAGCTTACTTGAGGTCACACAGTGAACACTGATAGAGTCAGGACTGAAACTCAGTCCTGTCTGACTCACCTGCACTTACTGCTCTCCAAGCTTTAAGCTGATCGCAGTGGAGCCTAAGTTCCCATGGCCTTGGTCTCTCCCGGCATGGGCTCATCTTTTCTTTGTTTCTCCTCCCTTGCATTATGAAAATGAGAAGCAGCTGTGAGCCCTGCAGATCGCAAATGGAATTGTGAGTGTCGCTACCTCTGCTAACAACTAATCCATTACCAGGCGGCGGACAGTTTCCGCTGTGCTGTTACAATCTATTTGGCTGCCAGGTGCCACATGGAATAAAAAACAATTTGCTCAGCGGTCGGGTTTGGGTGGTGTTTGCATTCAGACAGGGATGTTCTGTTTCCCTGTGCACTCTGAGGGGCTCCCTCTCTGGTGCAGAGCCATTCTCCCGGGCAGAAAATGCTCTGTGCATCGGAGATGGAGACTAGAGGATATGTCTGGGCTTGGAAGGGACTCAGTCTAGTCTCACACACCTCTCAAGAATGATTCAGCAAATGTGTATTGAGCACCACAATGTGCCAGGTACTGTGCCAAGGTGCAATGGTGACAGACAGAATACAGAATACCTGCTCTTTTTTGGATCTGGAAAATGCACACAAGTCAACAGGTAAATAATGGAGATAATTTCAGTCATAATAAAGGGCAAGGAGAAAATAAAACTGGGCAGGGATGGATCCCTTAGTTAAGATGTTCAGGGTGGACCTGGAGGAAGATGGGGTAGTTGAGCTGGGATGCAAACAATAAGCAAAAATCAGTTCTGGGATAATATTGGAGAAGAGCATTCAAGGCAAAGGGAATTTCAATGTTCTTAGATGGGTCCAGGTTGGGAAAGTTCAAGAAATAGAAGTGAAGCCCAAATTGCTGGGTGATCAGGGGACATATCATCTAGGGACTCAAGAGACCATGGTCTTGTCTGGGCTCACCTCTTTGAGGAATCCTTAGAGGCCCAGCCAACCAAGGCAGGACTGTTGTCTGAATATTCCTGATATCTCTAGAGTCTGACTTGAATCCTCTCCAAAGTCAGGACCATGTCTTACTCTTTCTGCATCTCCCCAACCAAACCTTACACAGTTCTAGACACATAGCAGAGTCCAGGACGGCCTGATGACTTTAAGGTGTAGCTTAAGAAGGATGCTACAGACCCACAGAGACATATTTCACTCATACTCAAGGAAGAAATATAGGGACACCCTGAAAAATGACTAAAAGTATATTTTTCCACCAGCAAAATCATCCCTAAAAGATTTCTTTGTGGTTTCCTGCCCTGCCCCTTTCTCTTCACTTTATTTGAGCAATATGTTAGGTGCTGAAAGCAAAGGTTAAACCATTCCAATGAAGAAATAAAAATAAAAATTCACCAGCCTAGAAACCTGATGTTTTCATCACCTTCCTTCACATTATAAATGAGGCCATGGCTGTTTGGAAGCTGAAACACAAATTTCTTGAGAAGAGGTGAAGGGATTTAAGAATGGAAAATGGACTTTTGACATGAAAATGAATGTATCCAGAATTCAGTTTATGCAAAGCTCCCAATATCCCTCCAGTCCTTGTCCAAGTCCAATCGCTTCCTTGTAGCTTTCTTTCCAAGACTCCCTCTTGCCCATCCCCCAAATCCTCCATAGCCCCCTTCATCCTAGAAGATCAACTTTGGTTCAAATGGCCAGCCTGAGCACTTATAATAGACGACTGTGGTGTTTGAGTATCCCAGTGCTTCAAAAAATGCAGCCCAGTGTATTCAGCATGACACTTGCCTGGTCCCTCTGTGTTTTTGCCTTGTGACCCATTTTGAAGATCATAGAACTCTATAGCTATGGGGAATCCATGACATCATCTCAGACAACATTCTGTGAAATCTTTCAAAAAGGAAC
Source organism: Vespertilio murinus (assembly GCA_963924515.1). Classification (NCBI taxonomy): domain Eukaryota; kingdom Metazoa; phylum Chordata; class Mammalia; order Chiroptera; family Vespertilionidae; genus Vespertilio; species Vespertilio murinus. The sequence goes on along the minus strand of OZ004708.1, from coordinate 17,596,817 downwards.
ATTGGATACTGGAGCTTGTGTCATTAGATATTGAAAAAGAAATGTAAAAATCAGTGTCATAATGATTAAAATGTTTAGAATGTTACTAACAACCATTATTGATGTTTTCTAACACAAGAGTTTTCCTGATCCCAGGCTGAGTGTTCTTAACAATTGTCCAGCTTAGTTTTTACCATACTGGGGACTATATCTTCCCTATTAGCTAGATGAGGTTAAGAGGGCTGCTCAAGGTCACAAGGCTTAGTGAATATGTAGAACTGATATCTGACTACAGGCATTGACTATACAGTCAACTTCCAGAACAGGAAACACCAGGTCAAGGGTTTCAAATCCAAATAATTATAGGGGCTGGAATGATAATGTGACCAGCTGAACCCAAAGGGTGTCATAAAAACAAGAGTAATGATAAATGATGGATATCTAAGACAGCCTCAATGTTGGAGAGACTGAAAGGATTCCATAGGGACCATGTTAACTGAAGAATATATATCCCAACTAAATGGGGGTGATCACTATTGGCCCCAGCCTCCTGTGGCCAGGTATGAATGCCTAACCTTCTAATGTTTCAAGGGAAATTGAAAACCTAAAGTTTTATTTTACAATGTTTAACTGTTTAATGTTGGTAAGTGCTTCAAATATTTTGAAACATTTTTTCCAGCTGAAATTTACCCAACTTCATGTCACTTTTGATTTTATCCAACCTCTACATCTTTAATCTAAGCAAACGAAAGGCTAGAGAAGGAAAATAACTTGGTGGCAATCATGCAACAAATCAGTGGCTTGAGTTGAGCCTAGAGCCCAGGGCACTTTCATCTAGAAGTGCTACTCACTGTTTCCAAATGATGTATGAGTTGCCTTCACTCTGACCTCCAGCTGTGCCTGCATCTCTGATGCAGGAAATTTTAAATTCAGTTCCTTCTAAGCCCTCTCATGTTTTCCCAGGTGTTAAGTGGGGAGTTGTTCTTCAGTGAGGGTGGAGTTAAAGTTGTAGGATGAGGCATTGGCAGGGGAGGTCAATGAAGGCTTTCTTTCTTACTGTTTTGTCTTGGGAGCCAGACCAAGAGTCTCTACCCGTGTTCTCTGAGAACAGGTGGCCGGTGTTCTCTTGCTGTCCATGAAGTTGGACAAACAGAATGTTCCTCCTGCCTTTTTTTTTTTGGTCATAGAGACCAGTTTGCAGCCATTTGTAGTAAGAGCACTGGCAGGAGATGCCCAGCTAAAGCCTCCCTTTCCTATCAGTTTGCCTTGGATTCAGGGTCTGCTGTTTCTAGCCAGGGGTTTTCAGAGTAATAAAAGAATGACCAACCCAGATGGAGCTAAATAGACAACAGTCACTCCATAAAATAGCAATTCTAGAGAGTATTTGAGAACAAAGTTAGATTCCAATCATGGCCCAGATACTTTACCTTTTTATATCTGTAAACTAATGGCCTGGTGCAGGAATTTATGCACATTGAAAGGAAATTAATTAGAAGAAATATTTTAATATTGCTATTTGCCCTTTCTCTATAATAGACTGTCAACCAAATTCACGATCGACAATGACAGATGAAAACACATGCATGCGACTGGTACCAGCAAGAGCTTTATATGTATTGTGCATGTGAGGGTCAACTTAGCCTTTTTTTCTCTCCTTATTAAGGTATTACATATGTCTCCTTATGCCCCCATGACCCCCATCTACCCCCACTAATGCCCTCCCCCCACTGATGTCTGTGCCCATTGGTTAGGCTAATATGCATGCATATAAGCCCTTTGGTTGATCTTTTCCCCTTACCCCGTCCTCCCCTATCTTCCCTCTGAGGTTTGAAGGTCTGATAGATGCTTCTCTGTCTCTGGATCTGTTTTTTGTTCATCAGTTTATGTTGTTCATTATATTCCACAAGTGAGTGAGATCATGTGATATTTATCTTTCTCTGACTGATTATTTTGCATACCATAATGTTCAACTTAGCCTTTTATAGATACAGAACAAACTTGCTTAATTAGACCTGTTTCCTGATTTAACTAAACTTTTTCCTGCCCAGTGAAGCATCCCAACTTCTGTTTCAGGTAATTGTCTGCAACACAGCAGTAAATATCCACGCAAAGCAGATAATTATTGTAGTTCACGCAGGGAGAACAAAGGGTAAAATATTTAACTGTAGCAGTATTTGACTATCTTATGCACAGTGAAAAAACCTGAAATCATTTTCAAGGTCCACCATTTCTTACTTCTTTAAAGTCAGGTCAAGTTTCTAAGCTTTCTAAATCTCCATTTTCTGGCTAATGAAAAGAAAATAGGATTCCATCAAGTCTCCTGTCTACCTACTCAAGATCAAATGAGATGAGGCACAGGAAAACGCTTCACAGACATTTGGTTACAGTGTAAAGTGTTTGCACTTGGCTATTAAACAAGTTGTGTTCCTCAGTTAAAGAAACTGCTAGGAGGCTAGTTGTCGCTGGGGAGAGGAAGCCAGGCATTGCTACATGATGTCATTACCCGGACAAGGAGGGAAAGATGCTTAGCATAATATATAGCGCCTGTGAGGTGGGTGGCATAACTCCTTTTACAGATAGTGCCTTGTCTTGGACCAGAAAAATATTCTGGAGTTGAAAGGAAGAGCAATTCTTAGGGATTCCTCTCAAGGAAGCCTTTCCAGAGTTGGGAATCCTTTTATAATTAAGATTCCCATAAGTGAGAGGAGTGGGCAGAAGGGAATGATTTTTATGGACAAAATCTTTTTTCTTTTTAAATATAAATGTTTTGGGTTTGGATCAGCCTTGTTCTTTTCAAAACACTTTCTGAAACTTTGTTGGATAGCTAGAATCATGGTGTGAGGAAGGGAGCTTCGGAATGTGTTCTCTAGGGTGCCTGAGAAAGACCAGGAGGCATAGGGCTCTAGGGGTGGAAGCCACCCTCTTCAATGTGCTATGGGAATAATGGGTTTCCTGAGCTCATGCTGAGATTCAGGGGAAGAGGAGAGGGTGACAAGGGGACAGATCTCCTAAGGAGGCAAGCCTGGTGCATTGTATCTTTGGGACTTGGGAGTAAGGTCCTAACAGGTAGCCAGGCAGGATTCCAGAAGGGAAGGCTGATTTGTGAAAGGCAGAGTTTGTGGGGTCGGGATGGGGGTGTTTCTTCCTTCTCCTCTGCCAGTGGAAGAGCTACTTTGGACAGAAGCCATCAGGGCCCACCTTGAAGAAAAGGGTGTCCCAGGAGAAGTTGGGAAAAACTGCTTTCATTCTAGGTCATAGCTGAGGTTCTGCTTACCCACATCTTCCTGCCTGAAGTCAGTTTTGGCAAGAGTGATGCACCAAGAGTCTTTATCCCAAAATGGGAAAGTTGCATTCCCCCGGCTAACTTGGGAAGAGATTCTAGGAACCACACTAAAGGCTGACCCCTGAGCATGATAAAATGGTTTAGCCTGGTAGATGGTCATTCTCAGAGTATCTGGCCACACTCTAGTTTATTTGCTTTCCCCTGTGAGGCCAAGAGACCTCCTAACAGGCAGCTGCATGGAGAGTTCCCCTTCCCCCAACTCAGGTCATCAGAGTTTACCTGACCTGGGTAGATCCAGACCTTCACCCCTTTAAAGGAAGCTTGGAACAGAGGGAAGCATGTCTGATATAAAGAAGAGCCCAGTCTTGGAGATGGATAATCTAGTTCACATCTTTGGCTGCCACTTATTAGCCTGACCTTGAGAAAGCCCTTTCTCCTTTTTCTGTATTATACTTTTTAATTTGTAAAATATGAATGGGATCAAAACCTTTAATCTCTGAAGTCCAATATCATGTACTCCCCCTCCCTAGAGCCTTCTGATATTCTCTTCTTGCAAGTATCCAGCCCTTCAGCAAAGCCTATGTGCTCCAATGGAATGTGGTCACCGTGGCTCCAGAACAACCCTCACCCACTACCCATACTTTCCCTCTTCACCTGCTAACTCCTCTTCATCCCTCAGCTCTCTGCTGCAGTGTGACCTTTGTAGGGAGCCCTTACTTCCTGCTCAGGTTAGGTTATTCTTCATATTAGTTAATACATGTTCTTCTCCTTGGAAGCACTCAGAACAATGCAAATTGACAACTGCTTATATAATAACTTGCCATCATCTTTTTCTACCAAACAGTAAGCTCAGTTAAATTATAAACATGTCTATCTCCTTCACAACTGTATTTCTAGCATTAGAACCACAAGGTGTAGAGACATGAAATGCTCAGTGATTTTTTTTTATTGAAATAAGAGACTGCATGTCTGGCTCCAGCATTAATATGGGGAAGGGAAAAGAGCCCTTATGGGAATAAAAGGTCCATTGCCCAAAGAGAAGATAGAGTATCTTAAGTGTTCCTATAGCTATCTTTAGCATAGATTGGACAGCACACCTGACAGGTTGACGTAATATAGAATTGACTCACCTGGATGTGCAATGAAAATAGAGAGATGCTGATGGAAGAAATATGTTCATGTTGCCTTATGGAATATTCTGCTCACAGAGCCAGGCAGAATTAATGAGATTACTAGAAATAGTGATGAGAGATACAAGAGAGTATGAATCAGAAATACAGCCAAGAGGGTAGTGATGGTCAATTCATTTTTATGAGTACCTATTGAGCACCTACTCTTTGTTGAGATGTTATGTTTTGCTTCATGTTGTTAATATAAAGCTAGTGATAGTATTTAATAACTAATGTTCAGAGAGGTTAAGCAATTTAACCTGACCTTGAGATACACATGTCCAAAACAATATAAGTGTTAACCAGTAGGTCTGAAATTTGAATCCAGGTTGGTCTAAATATTGAAGTATTTTCTCTTATAGTAGCTTCTGAGACATTGCTTTATCACTCACACACACACACACACACTCACACACACACACACACACACACACACACACACACACACCACCAACAACAACAACAATAATAAACAAACAAACACAAACAAAACAAAACAAAAAAAACACCGCAATCTGGGGCTTTGAGACACTTATACTCTGGTGAGTATTATACCTAATCCATTGTTGATTCAAGATGTCTGCACTATTTCTTTATCCTGTTGGTGACAATGAGACTCTGCTAAGATAGATGCTAAAGTGGCAGAAGTAGACAGTTTATGACTTCAAGCTGAGAGAGTATTTGGTGATGGAAATAATTTTAAAACTGAGGGTTCAAAGAGCTAAATTCAAGCCCAAGGCCTAGTTCTCAGTCTTAAAACATGCCATACCGGGTTCACTGCTTCTCCCCTTGCCAGGTTTCTCCATTTGTAAAATAAGGGCCATTCTGTGTTCTTGAAAACTGATACACCCAGTGGAAATGAAACTTTTGAGGTTTCCCTCGGTGTCTGTATAAGCTAACCAGTTCTCTCCCTGTCTGACTATTTTCCTGCAGGAGTTATATTGACATCCAGGAGATTTCCTTCAAAGTTGATATACTCAGAACTGTTAAGCCTTTGTTTAGGGTTAGGGCTTAAGCCAGGGAGGAACAAGAACCCTTCACCTTTCTTCTGGCTTCCTGTCCAGTGCCCTACAGCCCAACCATCTGCCTGCCTATAGTGGGGAGCTAAGGAGCTCCATGGGATTTCTAGAATGTTGGACCGCTTTAGACTTTGATTAGTGAGTGCTCAGGTGACAGGATGACAGTATGACAGGTCCTCTTCCACCCACCCCATTCAGCAGGCATTACCTTAACACCCAAGCCCAAACAGCTACAATCACCCATCTATTTGCCCATGACACTTGATTAATGAACTTGTGATCACCCATTTCACCTTCTATTGTAGCAACTTACAAAGAAAGGGCTTTTCCACTCATTATCCTATGAACTCTCACTGTAGTTATTACTGTGTCCATTTACAAGTCAAGTAGCTGAAGCCTGCAAAGCAGATAGTCTTTCCATGGCCACTGGTTGATGACTAACCTCTGATCTTTGACCTATTTTCTGCTGATGTCACTAGTCTATTAGTTTACTGTTTCTCTTCTTAGCCCATTTGTGAGTTGTTGAGTGATTTAACCTTGAGACAATCTTAAACTAAGTTGGTTGGCAATGTTCTCATTTGACATGATCCATGGTTATTTACTGACTCCCATATAAATGTAGATAAGGTCCTATTCTTAGAAAGTTTCAATCTAGCTGGGCACACATTGGTTGCAGGTTTTCATTCATTTATTTAAAAAGTGTTTATCACCCACAACATGCTGAGGACTGTTCTAGAAATTAGCAGTAGGGAAGTAATCAAGACCTTTCCCTGCTCCCCTGAACCTCATAGTCTCTTGAGGGTGGGTGGGAAGAAAAATGAATTGTGGATACACCCATTAATAAAAAAGCTTGGATAGTGATTAAGTGCTAGGAGAAAAAATTAAAAGAATGGAATAACGTGTGGTGGATAAATTAGTTATTTAGGAAGGATGGTCAGACAGCAAGTTGAGAGCTCTATAAAGAAACTTGGTCAATCCTGCCAAGATTCAGAGCAGAGGGTAGCAAGAGGATGGCTTTGAGGCAGGAACATACATGGGCAAAGAGAAAGAATGACCTTGTGGCTGAAACAGCCAAATGAAAGGGAGAGTGGCAGGTGATATCTGAACTACGAGTTTTATGAGAATTAATGAGAGGGAGACTGCAATAAGCTGAAACAGTCAGGGAAAGTTTTCAGTTTTTTCAAGAAAAATAAAACCTGGCTAGAAGTATGTGGGGCGTTCCAAATTAGGGTTATGAGGGTTGGCGTGGAGGCTGGAATTAATATAATGTGCACATTTGTATGTGTGTACATGTGTGCTTATGCATGTGTGTTGGGAAGGGATGGCTGGGAACCAAGAGAAAAGGCAAAACTTAATAGAAGAGAATAGCTCATTATGCAATTGTGTTAGAAAAATTAAAATATTTAAGGGAGTGCCTTTTAAGGACCAGATGCACAGTTTCACTCAGAACCAAAGTGAGGTTCCAGGTTTCTCTTGAGATATCTCTAAAGGCCTGGGATCCTTTATCCCATGTTACTTATACCCCAAAAGAGACAGCCTCACTAGGAAACATTGGGTTGTGAAGGGTCAGAGCTGAAAAGGCCCTTTGAGCTGATCAAATCCCACCTCCCAACCCTCCCCTACCTTGTATTTGATACAGATGAACAAACAGAGACCCAGAAAGGGGAAGTACTGGTCCCCACACAAATAATGATAGAGTAGGATATCTGAGCTAGATACTCCTTCCTAGTTCTTTACAGGATACATCACTAGGTAATGCATCCTGTGGGTGCCTCCTGTGAGGTAGGGTGGGCGACTAGGTAAGATCTGCTCATTCATTTTCTGGTCCATTTCTCCTGGCATGTTTGTACTACAGGCTTGGAGGTCTTCCATCAGATGGTGCTGGGAGAACTGGGGGAGGTGCTTCTGAACACAGAGTACTGCTTTACTCATGCTGCATCCATAGCTTCTCTGTTAGCTCAGAACATATTCAGAGGGGCTGCCTCCAAAACAAGAAAAAAAGAAGCCAGGCTCCAAATGGAAATCTAATGGTAGAAAACATTTCCTACCTTTCCTTTACCCTTAACAACCTCCTCTGTGAAGCCTGCTGTCCAGATCATTGACCTGTTTTCTTCATGATTCTCACAGTCATGGAGGTTACTTAGTCCACATCTGTTTTCACTACAGGAAATGAAAGTTCATTTGGAGAGTGGGGAGATGGTGTGTGATGGATTGGAAAGACACATTAACAAGGCTTCCTAGTTTCTAAGTTTTCCTCTGGCAATTAGATTTCCCTGTCCTCCAGGCTACAATTCCTATTATAACCCCTCCATTTGGTTGAAAGGATTGGTACTTTTAACTGAGAAGTTACCCAAAATGAACTAATATAAGAATTACTTACTGGCCATTTATACATGGGTGTGGAAAACTGCCATTTGCTGTCCATCTGAGGAATTACACAAAATCAAATTTTGAGCAGAAATATTTGGAAGTTATTATGGATTCCAGTACAGGGGCTTTCATAAAGGTGACATGGGGCCCAAATAGAAAAGAAGAGATACCTTACACAAAGGCGCCATCTGCTCACAAATGAATACTGCTTTATTTGACTCATAATAAAAAGGTCATAGGAAAGATGGTAGGAGCAATTTGATAGACCTGTTGTTGTTTTTTTCTTAAGCAGTGTATTTTAAAAATTGCATGTGAATATACTCCTCTTTCTTTTCTTCATTTTCCATATTATATAATTTCCAGGCCTTTCCACTCATGTTGGTTACTCACATGACTTCCAAAGACATCTGAGTTTGTTAATCCTCCCATTATACATACAACAGTTGTCTTTAGATAAATATTGAAGAACTACTGCATGTTGGGTATTGTGGATATAAAGAGGATTGGCCAAACATTTCATTCATTCATTCATTCATTCAGCCAATCTCCATTGGGTACCTGCCATTTGCTAAGTCCTGGGGATACAAGTCAGGTCCCTGTTGGGAAGATAGATATTAAATCACAATCAGTGTGATAGCTGGAGAAGTTTAGTGCTTTAATGGAAAGAATAGGTAGAATAAACCAATGGTACCTACTGTAACTCGAGGAGCTGAAATACTGACTCAAATAAAAAGTACGATGTGACTGAGAAAGTCAAAACACTACCAATCAATGCTGAAAGAGCAAGATGCTCATCAGTTTGGAAGTCTATGTTGGAAAGAAAGCACCTGAGATGATCCCTGAAGGATGTTTGGATTTCTACTCCTGGCAATAGTAATGGGAAAGGCTATTCTGCTTGTGCAAAGACAAAGAAGCAGGAAGGCAGAAGCTATGTGGCTTAAACACAACAATCGCAACAACTATCATATGAATGCTAGGTACTCTGCTAAACAGGTTTCATGCATAATCTCACTTAGTACTCACAACGGTCCTCTCAGATCCATGCTGTTATAAAGCCCATTTGGAAATGGAAGCTCTCTGGATTTCAGAGTAGAAAAACTCGTCCAAGGTTACCCATCTAAAATAATGCAGAGCTAGGAATGGAATCAAGTTCTGTCAAATTCCAGAGTGTAGGGACTGATCAAGGAGACCCACCAGCACCAGGCCAACCAACATGTTGCTACACTTGATTTATGACAGAGAGTCTTCCAAAGTCAAGGTTTGAGGACTACCCTGATACTTGCCTTAGAAAAGTTGCCTAATCTTATTCTGTTTTAAAGAGAGTCCAGAGAAAAGAGCCATTCCTTCTTTTTTCTCTGTGCCTCTGATCCTAGTTTTTTTCTCCAAAGCTTAAGGTCCAAAGGGTGTAATTAGCAGGCTGGCCTGTCTTGGAGAACAGTCAGGTTGCTTGACTTCAGCATTTGATGCCAAGTGAAGGTTTAGCTAAAAGGCTGGCTGATCAATGCCCCTCTGGGGAGAAGGAGCTGCGAACTAGGCTGTGTCTATTGGCAGATACTAGGGAGAACAAAGTGCTTAGAAATTCAAGCTGAAATAAGTGACTGGGGAAAGTAAAATGGCAAACTAAAGTAGTATAAACGCGTCAGTAAACCTTAATGATAGCAACTTGAAAAATCTTGCATGTTCAGTTTCATTTAATAAACTCCTTCAGTAATGGGATGAATAAATACTTCCAATATAACTGGAAATGTAACTGGTAAATATGCACATGGTAATTTATTGGCTTATAGTAGTTTGTGGTCACTCGCTCCTGGAAAGACAGTGTCAGGTTGTGGAGTAAGCACTTGACTGATATCAAAAGGTCTTGGCGTGAGCTTCAGGATCATCACCACTATCTTTATGATGCTGGGTAAACCACATCCTCCCTCTCTGGGACTTCTATGGAACAGTATTGTAACTCCCCACACTAATGCACCAGCCAGTCTTAAACAAGGGATCATATAAATGCCTGACCTCTATTGGATACATAGCAATGTTTTCATGAGAAGGGGCATATTTGAAAACTCTTATTCAACATTATAACATAATTTAATAATTAGAACATGATCACATTTATTGTATTCTATTTTAATACTTAAAATAATATTTTGAAAAGTCTTTTTGGCTAAGCAGATGGAAGATTCTATATGAACCAAGAAATTTCTCCATTGAGTCCATATGTCCTCTTAATGGGCTATATATAAATCCCCACTGATGGAGGGTGGCACATGGATTTTATATTCTAAAGAGGCAGAGGCCGTTTTTAAAAATATATATTTTATTGATATTTTACAGAGAGGAAGGGAGAGAGAGAGCTAGAAACGTCAATGAGAGAGAAACATTGACCAGCTGCCTCTTGCACACCCCCCACCGAGGATGTGCCCGCAACCAATGTACATGCCCTTGACAGGAATCGAACCCGGGACCTTTCAGTCTGCAGACTGACGCTCTACTACTGAGCCAAACTGGTTTTGGCCAGAGGCCATTCTTAATGGGTTGTTAGGATCTGGTGAGGGAGTGAAAATGATGTATAAATCTAGAGTGTTGAACATGTATACTGAGCAATGCTACCATCTACCACTGTTATTTAATTGCTCGTCTAAGAATTGATACGGTCTTTTAGCCCATTGGAGAGATGATCCAAATTTACATCCTAAGCCTTCCTACTACCCAGAGTCCCACAAGAATTAGCCTCCTTTCATTGTATCCCTCATTATTCTGCCCTTCATGAGCATGATTTATATGCATGATTGTCTCCTCCCTGTGACTGAGAGCTCCTTTGGGGAAAGGGACCTTATCATGCTCCTTTGTGGCTCTTCCTCCTCCCTCCTCACACCCCCCAGCCCAGGCATATAAGTGCAGAGCCTGTCACACAGTAGACATGCTGGCAGAGTTTACTGAATAGATTCCGTTAATTTGCACTCAGTTTATTCAGCAATGACTGTTGGAATCCTCCAGGCTGAACAAAAAATTCAACTAACATGATGTTGAAGAAAAACCTTAACTTTGTGCTTATATTCCTTTTAGAAATATTTAGCTTCATTCCATCACTTATCCACCCCAGCTAACTTCTCCACTAATTTGAGGCTGCAGAGAAAAGGAAGCAAGCTTGCTTTCTCTCACTCCTTAATATTTCCAGGGAATTCTCTCTTCTCTTTGCTGTTGGCAGTGCCTTCACTGAGTTGGGTCACCTTTGTGGTTAAAGTCCAAGGGCTCTGAAATCAGACTGTCTAGCTGTTAATACTAGTTAATAGATCCTGGATGAGTTAATTACTCTCTCTAGGCCTCAGAGTCCTTAACCATAAAAAGAAAATATCAATGCTACTTATTTCAGAGAGAGGTTGCATAGGCCTGATTAGTAGGCAGGGCACTCTGGCAAAATAATAGCAATGGGACATCTCAGGCACCAGGTAATCTCTAACCTTCCAATGAGACCTGCTGTCCTACTTTCACCCCACACAGCGTGCCTAAGTGGATTATAAATGGGATGAGGGAAAAGATAATGTCGGCTCCACTCTGCATGCATGGCTCCTGACATCTAAGAGGCGTATAAACAAGTTTTGCAAAGCAAACCCCAGCTCTGGGATTCTGCAGCAGCCCAGAGACCTCCCCTGCACATCAAGGCTCTGTGGAAAACTAATGATCTCTCCCCGCAGGCCTGCCTAGTGAAGGCCCATAGAGCCCCTGCATTCTTCATTCTCCATAGGCCCTGGCTCTCTTCCTCCCTCCCCTCCTCCACAGTCTCCCAGTCAGGCTATTGTGTATCGCTGCTCTCGGTTTCTTATCTCCTGGGTTCCTCTCTGCACTGCTGCGGAGGCAGGCATTGTCTGTGATGTCTTTAGTGCGAAAGGTGATTCACAGAAATAAATTGCATTGTGTTTTAGGTCCGTGGCAGTCTGCCTCCGCAATCATGTCTGCAAGGGACTTTATAATAGTTTCAGGGCCCTGGTGTCAGAACCAGGGACTCCAATGGCTTCAAAATAGATAAATGCTGCCACCAAATGCACATTCAGCAGGTAGAGTCCTGAGGGAGAGGTGAGGACAGGGGTACTGGAGCTATGAACCAGCCATACCTACAGCCTTTTCATCTGCAGGTTGATAGAAATCAAAGGATGAGAGATCATTTTGTGGCTGTGTTACTTTGTTTACTTAATAAACACTGGGAAACTGAAGCTCATTAATCCAGCCTCAGCTAATATCTTGGGCTCTTATCAGCCCCATGATTTGATGAGAGAGAGAGAGAGAGAGAGAGAGAGAGAGAGAGAGAGAGAGAGAGAGTTCAAAATGTTGCCTAGGAAGAGAGAAGCTCAGAGGAGAGGAGAGACAGTGACAGGCAAAGACCAGCTGGGCCTGAGGCAGTGATCCCTTTTAACCATCACCCAACGAGGTGGGGGATGGACGGCAAGGACAGGACTGTAGACGTCAGAGGAAACTGATGGGATTGTCTCAACAATGTCAGATTGAGTACTGACAGGAAATAAAGGAGGAGAGTAGGGAGAATTGTGCTTCCTTAAGCACATTATCCAAAAGAAACCACATTCCCGTGGTATTTTTAAAATCTTATTGATATATAATTTATATACCATAAAGTTCACTAATTTAAAGTGAATATCCTATGACATTCGAAGGTGATAAATTGTGACTATGGCAACAAGATGTAGAGGAGGCAATATAAAACAAAGATCCTGAGATGAATAGAGAAGGTTGTCAAATGAATGTGCTTTTTTCCCTGAGTCTGCTCTCCCAGCAAATAATAGTTCAGTCCTCACCTCACCCTCCACCCGCTTCTGGCCTGGACTTGTAACATGATGGCCCCAGGATGAATACTGCCTGTGTATTCATATTAATAGCCTCTAGTTTCTGACCAGTTATCTTCTCATGAGGTTTGCTTGAATCATTGTTTCCTAAGCTTCAGTCCTTCTCCTGTCTTCGTGTCATTATTACATCTGTGCATTTGCTTTCTTCTTTAAATAAAATTACATTTTAATCAAATTATTTTATTTTAAAATGAAATGCAACCACTGCAAATTTAAAAAGCCAGGATCGCCTACCTGTAATAGATGGGAGCTATAAAAATGAACAGATAAAGCAATATCACATTCTAACCATTGCCTACGAGTTCAGAACCCGACGCTTACTCTCTTTTTATTTGAAATGAAAAGTAAGTTGTGTAGTGTGAAGATTAATCATTGCTAGAGAAGTCTTTAAGATAACACACAAAAAAGATTTTCTTTGTTATGTAATCAAAGGTTTAAAAAATATTTTAAATGGGGATACTTTGTTATTGTGAGTTGGTTCTTTTATGCCATCCGTACTTTGGGGGATCCCACCCTCCATTTCTGGGTTCTACTACTGCCTGTAAATTTAAATTGCTGTATGAGCATTTCACCTTCCCGAGCCTCAGTTTGCACATCAGTAAAATGAGTTGGTAAGTTGAGGTAGAAAATTTCGTTAAACCTAAATGTCTCAAATGTTGCAGATAGGGGTTTACAGAGAACATGCAGTGGAGTGAACTAGCAGCCATGGAGCTCAGTCTCTGCCATTTGCTAGTCATGAGGCCTCAGCTACTTTCATTTCATTTTCCAAGATTCATCTCATGACATTTTCTCTATGAAGCCTTCCTTAACCACTCCTTCCCTTAGTCCAGTCAGGTGGCCCTCCTGTGTGCTCATATAACACCTATTTTTTTTAATCATCACACTATAATATAATAGTTATATAAATATGTCCCTCTCCCAGTAAATCATGAGAGTCTGGATTGGACTTGCTTGATTATAAAATGAAGGATATTATAATCAAGCAGACATGGTTGTAATTCATAGTTCTGCTGTCTTCTATGTGAACTAATACTCATTTCATGGTCATAGCAAATAAATCCATTGCCTTTTATTTTCATCTTTAGTATATAGACGCACACTAGCAGAGCGATGGTGGTAGTCATGGTGATGTCATGGTGGGTGGCAATGGTGGTGGGGTAGTGGTGATGATGATGTGATGGTGTAGTAGTGGAGATAGTGGTGATGATGCTAGTGATGAATGACATGTGGTGGTGATGGTAGCAATGTAGTGATGGTGATGTTAATGATATTGTAATGGTGGTAGTTGATAATATTATAATGGTGGTGATGGTGATGTTGTGGTGGTGCTTGTGCTGGTGGTGAGACTGTGATGGTGGTGGTAGTGACTATAATATGTAAGCATAATAAAATCAGCAGCTACCACTTATGGAGAGCTTACTATATTCCAGGCACTAGACCAAGTACATGCATGTATCTAATTTCATTCTCTTGACATCTTCCAGATACCCCTCATCTTTTACAGGACTGAACTGAGGTTTTAGAAGTTTTTGCTTATGATTTTATATTTAAGAAATTAAGACAAAGTCAGAATTTGACATTACCACATACATGTAAAGCATAAAACTGTTGGTTATTTGAATGAGGAAGAGAAAAGGAAAGAAGGGAGAGAAGAAGGGGAGATATTGATCTTTTTCCTGATCTTAAGATTCATTTTATGAAAAGAAAAAGAATAATCCTTGCTTTTATGAAAGTTATATTAGATAAAGGAAGTCAAGACCAAATCAGCAGCAACACCTCCATAATTACTCATTCATTAATTAATTAATTCATTCACCAGATACTTGTCTCTAGGCACTGGGAATACAGTGAGCAAAACAGCCTAAAGTGCCTGCCCTGACATTAACACTGTATTATAAACTCCAAAGTTGCTAAGAGACTAGATTCATAATTATTCCTACCACAAAAAATAAATGATAATTATGTGACCTAGTCGAGGTTAACTAACAATACAGTGGTAATCATATTGCAATATGTAAATGGATCAAATCAACACATTGTACCCCTTAAACTTATACAATGTTATAACCTTGATAAAAATTAATTAATTAATCAGAGGGCCTGCCCTCTGGAGCTCTTAGTCTAATGAATAATGCTATGGGAGAAAACAAAGCATGAGGGAGTGTGTGAGTGGGGATTGTCATTCTTTTAAACAGGGTGGTCAGGGCAGGCCTCTGATAAGATAACAACATTTGAACAAGGCCTCAAGGAAGCGAATTGGGGAGTGCAGAGTCTGAGAAGAGTGTACTATATCCCACAAGTCAGCTTAAAAGTAAAATTAGGAATATTCAGAAATAATTAGGTCACTGTGATATCAAATGCTGGGAATGAGCTAATGCAAGACCCCAAGGTCTGCTGCCCATGGAAGAATGGAAAGCCAAACTCAGTGTTTTCCCTGGTATCAGCCCCTAGCACTGTTTCTGAAGCCTCAGTCAAGTCATGATGTCCTGGAAGAGGAAGATGGTTATCTAGAAGCACCTTCCTTCTGGCCACAGGCAGTGGGCTGGTAGAAACTAGCTTCTACTCACTACTCATCCACTCATCCATCCCAGGGCATGATGACATTAGCAAGGTGCTCATGGCCTTCACACTTCTCCCAGATGGGAAAGACAAAAGCAAAATCAGGGGCTCTCACCACATCAAATATAAAAGGGTTGGTTGAGCCCCAACCCACAGGGGTGTATAATGAGATCAGTACTATTTATTAGCATCTATAATGATCTAAGATGAAGCTAACTGTGCATTATTCAGATTCATGGACAATGCCATACTACGTGGTTTGCAAACATAGGAGATGATGAAAGAAATTATCAACTGACTATCGTGCTTAGAGAAATAGGTAAACAGTCAAGGGAAGAGATTTAATTTAGATAAACCTAAGGTAGGATCTCTGGAAGGTTCCAAGGCCAGAGGAAACAGAGAGGGGGAAATAGCCAAGGATTCTGGGAAGGATGTTGATGGCAATGTGGCCAGTTTGATAACAAAGACAGAGGAAATGATAAAGTTAAATGTGACTTCTGCTAAGCATTCAAAGAGGAAAGAGTTGGTATGTTGAAGAGAGCACCAGGCTGGGAGCCTGAAGGCTGGAGTTCAAGTTGACTAGGCTCTGACTCTGGGAATGTGGGGAAGCCTTTTGATATTTCTGACCTTTAGCTTCCTCTTTTGTAATGATCTATAATGTAGCTGTAAGCCCCACATCCTTGATTCCCTACTGTTTAAGGAAGATTTCATGGTCAGTGAGGAGACCTGGATCTCCCCCACTCCATCTGGGCAGATCCTGTTGGGGAAAGCAAAAGATATAGTCACGAGAGAAGCCCCATGGAAGGGCATTCACCTGGGAGATGGATAAAGGTCCAGACATCCTCAGACATGTTGAACAACCTTCAAAGGTTACAAACTGAGGAAAGAGCAGTTATGATAGTTCATTTTAACTGAGTTTCTCCAGAGAATGCAGAGAAAATGAAAAGGAAGATTTAAAGTAGGCAAAGGGTGTGTGTAATGATGGTTATGTTAAATAAGACAAATTATAGGCTGGATGTTTTCAGGTTTGGGGTGAAGTTTGGGTGATTTTGAGATTGTGTCATAATCTAGGAGTTAAGAATGCTTGAATTCTGCTGCAGACCATTGCAATCTATCCATTCCAGAGGAAATTTGCAAAGGAGAGTATGCCAAAGAGAGAACATCATCCTACTTGCTCAAGTTCCAGGTCAGTTCATCACTACAGCAGCATGGAACTAACTACATGCCAAGCTTGGTACATAAAGGTCAGCAAAGTTTTTCTGTAACAAGCAAGATGGTAAATAGGCTCTGAGGTCATATAGTGTTTGTTCCAAATACTGAATTCTGTACCCAAGTGAGTGAAGCAGCCATATATAATAATAAATATATGAGCGCAGCTGTATTCCAAGCAAACATTATTTACAAAGACAGGTAGCCAGGCTTGGCCTGCATATCATAAGTCTGCTAACCCCTGAGTAAATGCATGACGATCCCAACTACCAACAAATGTGTCCTCATCAGTATCCAGAAATCTGCCCAATTTTATGGATAGCTCCTTCCTATTGGAAAAGATAGTGGAGGTATGATGGAATCATGTACTGATACATGTGTCATTGAAAATGCATTAAACATGACAAAAACTCCTGGCCATTGGTGTGTGAGGGTGAATTTGTAGGAGAATGTCAGATGCTTAAATGATTGTTGTGTGTTAAGAGAGATTTACCATGGTGGGGGCAGTTTTGACTTCCTCCAATGAGGAAGAGTTGAAATAGATGGTCCAAACTAGAGGAAAGATGATTCTAGAGGAAACATCAAGGACACAGAGAAAAAAGTCAAGTGGGTAGTCACCAGGAGCTCTATTACGGCTAGATTATGTATCTGGTGCTTTAAATTTCATAAAATATTTTAGGAAGGGCTTTAACATACTTATCAGAAGCTGTCAGGGCCCTTATCATTGGTTCTCCATATGTGGAAAAATTCGATAATTATTTATAATGATAATTTATGCTTAAGATACACTGACGGTGAGTGGTACAGCAGCAGCTATGCACTGAAGCACTGTGCTGAGGCTTCACATGTATCACCTCAATATTCTGCACCATGGTTGTGTGAAGCAGGTATGAGAAGCATTTTACAAATGAAGAAACTGAAAGTCAGACTTGGTAACTCACCCAGGGAAATGTAAGGGCTCTGAACTTAGATCTGACCTCACAGCCAACACTGCTGGTCCCTATAGTGTCTACTTCACATCTGTGTTATTTCTTCATTAGTGAGTATGTTCAAGTAAGTGATGGCTCAGTGCTTGGACCAGTGACCTATAAGGATCCCTTAAACCAGGGGTGGGCAAACTTTTTGACTCGAGGGCCACAATGGGTTCTTAAACTGGACCGGAGGGCCAGAACAAAAGCAACCTGACCATGCTGGCACTGTCATCTTGGGCTGCTGGTGAAGGAGCGGAGGGGAGAGCAAGAGAACCCTCCACTCTTTCAGCTCTACAGGCTGGATAGAACAGCCAAACGGGCCGGATCTGGCCCACGGGCCGTAATTTGCCCACGGCTGCCTTAAACTAAGATTTTATTGTGGTTAAAGAGTAAGGAAGTAATTCATCAAAATCTGTCAACAGAATTAGAGACCAGAATATAATCTCCATAAAGTCAATGTCCTTGTCTGTTTTCACTGTATTATTCCAAGCATTTAGTTCTCTGAAAAATATTTGAATCACTGAATCAGTGCATGAATACTCTGTTCAAGGCTCCATGAGATTATGATCATGCCTCATACCTCCCTCTTCACCACACAGTCTAGTATTACCCTGGGTACAGTAGGAACTTAATGAATATTAGCTAATGATAAGCCATAATAGCTGATTTTGATGATACAAAGTGCTATGTAGTGACAGTAACCAACCACCTTTTAGCCCTCACAGCTCTCACCACAGATGCCCCTGTGCCTTATTCTCTTTGTGGAAGTTGTAGTTCAATCCTTTTCTCTACCGTGAATGGGTACAGATTGGAAAGTAAATCAGAGGGATAAGCTAAGAACATATGTTCTAATTTATAAATTATACCTTGGTTGAAAGTTTGGTGACTATAGTGCTAATGATGAGTTACTTGTAACCATTTAGAGCCATTGATGAAAATCTGCTGGGACTCTTACCTTGCTCCACGTGGCAGAGCTCATATCTTTGGAAGAATTTAGATTTAAAGCTAAAAAGATGTTATCACAGCACCATTCAAAGAACGAATGGAGAAAAAGAGAATGCCATGTTGGGTGACATCAGGCATAATGATCACTCAAGCCCCTTTAAGAGATAAACTTCTTGAGTTTTATGCATCCTTATGCCTCTGTTTACTGTGACACTGCCCTTGGGTAAACAAAACCCTTTGGGTTTCTTGGTTTCGTTTTGTTTTTTAACTTTTGCCAAAATATATATTATGCTCTTCAATTTTTACTCCTGCTTGAGCAGTTTGAGCCTGCTTGGTAACCATTGCAGGAACCCTGCACTAAGAGGATAAGGAAGTTAATTCTGCATCACACCACTTCAGCCCATGTGTCCAGGAGAGAGTGATCCTGTGATAATCACTCTAGGAGAATTAGCTCAGGACTTTCTTATGAGCCCTGGGTTGTGTAGTAATGGCCTTTGGTGGGACTCAGCAGTGTGTATTTTTAAAAAGTCTTCTTAGTTTTGAATTCCTAAAATGAGACCTATTCTTCAATCTTCACAGCAGGCTATAAGGTGAATTGAATTATCCACCTTTTATTTAGAAGTAAACTGAGACCCGGAGATCCAAAGTCTCTGTGATTAAAATCACAGCAGTAGTTAGGAGCAGATTTGGGACTAAAATCCAAGGTAGCTTCCTCCTCACACAGAAATCTCTTTACTGGGCAACTTTTATACACCACACTAACTTCAGGACTGATGGTTTGACTGGTTGCTGGTTGGTTATGTGTACGGGCTTATGTTGTAATGGTGATAAAACAGTATTTTTAAAATTACATGAGTGGTAAATCTTAATTGTGGGAAACTATAAAATATAGTAAGAAAATGGGGGATCAAAGAATTATCATTGCATAACTGAGATAACCCTGTTAATATATTGCTATATATAATTTTAGACTTTTTATACATATAAGGGTTAGTAGGTTTACAGTTATGAGTACACAAAATACAGTGTTTATTTTTATATTATTATATATTAGTTATATTATTTTCCATATGAACAACTGTAAACCTAATTTTGCAATATTGGGTTTTTATAATTTCATAAGACTGAGATCATAGTATGTAAAGTACTTTACTCTTTAATAGTCACTTACTATGTTACGAGCATCTTTTACGTCAGTTAGTCAATATCCACACTTGTACTTAAATGACTGTGTAGAACACTTTTATGTAATATATCACAATGTGTTCAACAGAATCTTATTGTCAGATGTTTAATATACCTATGTGTTTTTTAAAACATACTTGAGCTAGCCTATAATCTACCAAAGCTCAAAAGTGGGATGTTTAGGTAACAAACAGTTCTGCAGAAGTTAAAGAGTTAGTATTCCGTTAACCAGAAAAAAAAGAGTTGCTGTCCCTCAGCCAGTTTGATGACTGAGGCTGTACACATTTATGACCCCTGTTCCCATCACTGTCCAGTGACAGGTGTGACCAGCACTTTGATGTATGTGATCAGACTCACTGAGCTTATTTTCAGGTGAATTTGAGCTCCATGCAATACTGGAACATTATTACTTGTGAGTCCTTGAGACTGCCCTGCACCTGCCAGAGCAGAAGTGAGGTCCCTGAGGTTAGCAATCACCACTGAATTTTCATCAGGAAAAGGAAAGGAAGTCATCAATTCAAACCCTGAAAAAACTAATGTCTTCCCAGAAATATCCACAGAACCAGATTGGAGCCTCAAAGAAAAGTCCCATAGACTTTAAAAAGAGCAGAGTTAGAAATGGGCTTCTTGGAGGTCTGAAATCTGAAAGGAAGAGTTCTAAAGAACTCAGGGCAGCAGCACCCAAAAAGTGGGCAGAGCTGGCCAGATAATGGACTCTAATATCTTTGGGGGAAAAAATGAGTCCAGCTTCTTCTAAAAACAAATGTACAGGCCACCCATTTACAGAATGAAGGCAACTCTCTAAGAGATTCAGACATTCCAGAAACATTTGTTCCTTCTACTATAAAGTGACCAGGAGTCCCGCCAGAACCCGATTTTTAACAATTTGTCTCATGTCCCGTGGTGTTTTAAAAAAGTCCTGATTTTTGGAAAGATTCTTTTAAATCTTTTGGACTTTTTAAAAACACCGTGGGACACGGGACAAATGGTTAAAAATCGTGACTGTCCCGCCAGAAGCAGGACGTCTGGTCACCTTATTACTACCAAGATGCTCAGGGGAGATGCCAGGGCAATTGGTTAAGTGACCTGAGGTTTACATTCTAAACTCAACTTCAGTCCCTCTCTGTGTAATTAACAAAATTCTGTTCTCTGTTTAGGCTTTGGTTCTGCAGCCATGAAATAAGGAGTGTCTGTGTATGTGTATGTGTCTGTGTGTGTGTGTCAGGGGGGGCGGGGGGATGCAGGGGGGAGAGGAGGCACGGGCAGGCATTAGATTATACTCAACAACTCCAGTTCTACCATTTAGCAGTTCTATAAAATTGGATCATTTTCTTAATTTCTTCTGAGTCTCAATTTTCTAGTCTTTAAAATAAAGGTAAAAATATGTACCTTATAAGATTGTTCTGAGTATTAAAACAAAATGAACTATATGAAGGGACTCATGACACAGTTGATGCTCAGTAATTATAGCAGTTGGTGTGTTTCATTTTCTTTGCTCCTTTACAACTCCAAGTTATTATTATATGCAAGTTTAGGGGATGATAGAGGTGGTAAGATATGTTCATTTCCCCCAAAGAGTTAACAGCCAACTGTGGGTAACAGGCTTGTAAACACAACTGTATTAGTAGGTCAAATGGAAAGCTGTATAATTGAAGCAGAGCTGATACATCCTGAACAGGGATGAGGGGGGCAGGTTTCTCAGTGCAGATAGCCATTGGGTTGGGCTTTAAAGTTAAGAAAGAATTTTTAAGGCAGGGTAGATGTAGAAGCATTCAGATGGACAAGTAAAAGGCACCACTGAATGGATGAATTATTACTAGTTTTCTTTGAACTCTTTCTAATGGGCTTATATAATTGTTAAGCTAGAAAGAAAATAAGCCTATATATTTACAACTGAATCCAAATCAACTCCTGGTAGAAAATTTAAATTTTGACCTCCAGATCAAAGTAGTAAAAGCTTGGTGTCTTTGTTTTTGCTATGAGCAGGCTGACCTTGACATATGATATCACCTGTTCCTCAGCTCTAAAATAAGGATTGTAAATTCTACCTGTCCACCTCCACGGATTGTTGTGAAAATTATCTGAGGTAATATATGGTCTTCCTCAGATTATCTCCAAAGCTATGAAAGCATAAATGATTGTACCCGACACCACAGGTTCTGATTCATGAATTTATATTTCTAACAAGCTCCAAAGTAATGTTCACATGGCTGGCCTGGGGACTACACTTTGAAAACCACTGCTTTGGGGTACTATAATCTTTCTAAGTTATTATTCACAATTGGCTCAAGAGTAATATAAGTGTTTATTGAATTTTATTCTGTTTCTAGCTCTTTGATGGTTTCTATATGGAATATGCACTAGAAGTCATAAAATTTGCTCTAGCTTCCCTACATTATATTAGCCCTGCTCAGTCATACGTAGTTAATAAATGTGCTGATTTGATTGTCCTCATATAGCTTCTAGTCTCTCTAGAGAGACATAACAAATTTATTAGAATGAGTTAGAAGGACATTATTCATTGGAATAAACTCAAGTCGTTTTCCAGTTCTTTTTTCTCCCCCTTAGTCAGGCCTATAATTCCTAAAGGACTTTTTTCTTTTCTCATACCCTTAGATACAAATGGCTACTCTCCCTCTCTCTGCTCCTGTGACCACATTCCCAGTAGTCTTTAGTTTTTAGGTTGGATGGGATTTCAATTAGTCTAAGATAACAGATATCTATGTAAATAGAGCTGGATGTCTCCTGAAACATCTGAAATGAACTGTTTCAGCCAACAGAACTGTAAATCACCTTCAGAATGTTCCTTCTCCCAGGAGCAGAGTTTGCATTATTCATATCCCCATTGCTACAGTACAGTACTCTCTTGTCTCATGAAGATGACAGTCAGTCACCATGCTTTCACAGCCTGGCCCATTCCTCTACCACTCCCCCCTTCTTGGCCTCTACACTTTCATGCTCCATAGTATCCTTTGCACACTCTGTTCTTTCAACTTCGTTGGGGAGCTGTTTTCCAGGGCCTGGCTCCAGGCCGCCAAAAGTATTGCCTTTCTGTGATCATGATCCATTTTAGAGTGTCTGTTTCCTCTTTGAAAGAGGAAGATCAGCGGTGGTCCTAATTCCTTCAGGCAGTGGGGTAAAGAGAACCCACTGCACCCTCGCTTAAGCAGACACATGTTCTTTTCAGAACGAATCACCCTTTGGTACTGTCTGCCTGTGTTTTGTGGGGCGGGGAATATACTTTTTCTATTCATATACCTGTGTTCTCTCTGTCAAACTGGTGTTCCATATATCCTATTCACCCTGTATAGTCTAATCATTTCAGAAAGAAAAGAATATTGAGGTTGTGAAACACAATTATTAAAAAAACAAAAAGGATTTACATAAAAATTTGGATTTCCAACTTCTTAAATCAGAAGGGTCAGAAAACTGACTCCACTGGACACCCACTGGTAAAGGTAACACTGAAAGATTGAATGCTGGCACTCCTTTGCTCAGGGTCCACACAGGATCCACACTCTCCAGTTTGCCACTGTCCACACTGGTATGTGACACTCATTTACATCACCAGTTGGTTCTTATTTCATTAGTGGCTTATTTTTGCTCTTCTTGACAGGTTCACAGGTACAGAGTTTGAGAGCTGGTGAAGTCCCTTACAGCAAGGATTTTCAAACATTACTACATATAGAATCACCTAGTAGCATCTATAAATCTCTATACCCAGGCTATGCCCAATGACAATTAAGTAAGAATCTCTGGGGTAGAGCCTAGCCATCAGTACTTTTCCTTAATTCCCTAGATGATTTCAATATGCAGACACATTTGAGAACCAGTAAAATAGAGAACTATTCTCAAACTTCACTGTTCATATGAATCACCTAGGGATTTTGTTATAAATGTATATTCTAATTCAGTAGGTCTGCCTAGAGCCTGAGATCTAGCATTCTTACAAACCAAAGCTGCTGGTCTCAATACCACATTTTCAAAGCAAAATCTTACAGATCCTCTAGTCTGGTCTTACTCATAGTTTTTTGCTTTGTTTTCTTTTTTTTAAAAAATATACTTCATTGATTTTTTTACAGAGAGGAAGGGAGAGGGAGAGAGAGCCATAAATATCAATCAGCTACCTCCTGTACATCCCCCTACTGGCAATGTGCCCACAACCAAGGTACTTGCCCTTGACCGGAATCAAACCTGGGACCCTTGAGTCCAAAGGCTGAGGCTCTGTCCACTGAGCCAAACCGGGTAGGGCCTTACTTGTAGGTTTAAAGGGTTGCCAAAATAATGCTTTAGTTATAATAGCTAAGTATCTAAGCTTAGACTCTTCTTAAAAGAATTTAGTTGTAAAAATAAAAATTGACTACTTTTTTAGACCATATATAAACTCAAAATGGATTGAAGATTTAAGTATAAGATTTGAAACTGTAAAACTTCTAGAAGAAAACAAAGGTAGTAAACTCTTTGCCATCAATCTTAGCAATATCTCTTTGACTATGGTTTCTCAGGCAAGGGCAACAACAACAACAACAACAGAAACCATTAAAAAAAAATGACGCTATACAAACTAAAAAGTTTTTGTACAGCAAAGGAAGCCATCAATAAAATGAAGGGCTACCTACTTAATGGGAAAAGCTATTCATAAATAATACACCTGATAAGGGGTTAATAACCAAAATTATGCTATTTGTGACAACATGGATGGACCTACAGGGTGTTATGCTAAGTGAAATAATT
Organism: Vespertilio murinus; assembly: GCA_963924515.1. Taxonomy (NCBI): domain Eukaryota; kingdom Metazoa; phylum Chordata; class Mammalia; order Chiroptera; family Vespertilionidae; genus Vespertilio; species Vespertilio murinus. Next base: position 17,572,541 of record OZ004708.1, on the reverse strand, counting down.
CAGACAAAGACAAATACTGTATTATTTAACTTATATGTGGAATTTAAAAATAAAAATGAAAATCAAAACCAAAACCAAAAAATAAACACCAGAAACAGACCCATAGTTATATAGAACAAGCTGATTGTTTTCAAAAGAGGACTAGGGGTGGGTTAAAAAAATTACTCTTAAAAACATGAATAGTGGTGTCAAGAATATTTCTATAACAATATTGATATTTTTCCTTACTTACATTCATTATGCCTTCTTAATTAAAAGAGTCAGGGTAGGTCTTCAGCCAACAGAACATTATTTTACCCGAGGAATTCCTGTCTTTTGTGGTGGTAGGTGAGGTGGAGATTAGAAAACAGATCCTTACCCATCCCTCTAATTTATTGTTCAATATAACATAATTATGAAATAAAAGAGCCTATGCACTGAGAAAAATAGCTCCATCTGTTTTTTTCCTTCGTTTTAATTTTATTGTTTACAGTATTACAAGTAGTAGTACATATGTCTCCTTTTTCCCCCATTGATCTTCCCCCCGCCTCCTCTACCCCTGGCACATGCCCTCATCCTACCCCCCCCACTTCGCCCAGTGTCTTGCATCCATTGGTTATGGTTATATGCATGCATACTGTAAGTGGTCTGAAATCCTGAGAGGTTTTTTGTGTGATTGAATTTTAAGTCATGTGGCAGCCTTTCTTTCAGGTGAGAATGAAGCAATTAGCCAAGTCTAATTGCCTAGTTGTATGAATGAATCGAGTAGGCAACTCTCTCAACAGTTTAATTTGAAGTCTGAAACAGGAGGGTTGAAGCTAGGACATCCTGGAGCTGAAAGATTCCTTTGCAGGCTGGCCATTTCTCTGAATGGAAAATGCAGCATGGGCTTATTCTCCCACGTCCAAGTTTCTTAAAGTATTTTCAAGGGATGATGTGTGTCAGAATCCCTTGAGGCTCTAGTTAATATCTAGTTCCAGTCCTGTCTCCCAGATATTCTGAATTGGTAGGTCTAGAGTCAGAGCCAGGAATTGAAATTTTTAAGAAAACTCATCCAAGTGATTCTGATGAAAGGGAAGAGCCAGATGTAGAGAAATATGGTAGGTAGGTAAATGTTCTTCCATCCTTGTCTGTTAGTATAATAACTATTTGCTTCTGGACCAAATGCTGCAGCCTATGGACAGCTGAATCTCAGATTGAGCCAGGTGTACAGTGAGCTCAGAGGAGGCTCTTCGTTTTTTAATTATGACAGAGATCATGCATCTTGATCTTGTGTTGTCAGGACATGCAGCTTGGACCCCCAGTTATCAGTGGTATGGCCATTTTCTTAGAGCAGAGTAGCCTGTAGTTTGTTCTAATGTATAGGCTTTTGCCTACTCCCCCCCTCAGTCTTCACTCCTTCCTCACCTTCCCTGCAGTGGCCTCCAATGACTCTTTCCCAAACTAGTGATGTAGACAGTGCTTTGGGCTCTGCAACATTTAACTGGGCAGTTATGTACCACTAAGTGCAGTTCTGAAGAAGCTCCAATGAAAGTAATGAAGCCAGAGCAGCAGAACAATGCAGGCCTGCATGTGTGGAAAGGAGGGAGTAGCAAGGCCAGTTCCAGGTTGCTCCTTCTTCAACAAGGTCAAGGGGTATGTTTAAGGCCAGAGAACAGAGATTTTGTTGTTGTCTGATTCCTATATTTATGCAGGTTTCTCCATGACACATATCTTTAGGACAGCCTTGGAAGAGTAAAATAGTCTTCGAATGCCTTTGGTTTATTTGGCAGCATTTATTAAATATGTGGGGAGAGATCAGGAGTCCACTAAAACATCAGATCCTAGTCCTCAAACAGCTTTTTTTTAGTTGGGGGTCTCTCTAGTACCTTCTCTGTGCTCAGTCTCTTACTCTGAGTTTTATATTCATCATCTTATATAATTTTATAGATAAGGAAACTGAAGATTACATTGAGTCAGTTACTTAACGAATCCATGAAGCTGGTAAGTTATAGAATCTGGACCCACACTCAAGTATCTCTGATGCCAAAGCCCATCTACATAATCAACAATTTCTATTTGGGGAATCAAGTTCATTACCTAACCTCATTTAGGATTCATTTTTTCAGTGAAATGGAAACATTATCTTGACTTACAGTGTTTGCAAGAATTGAAAACATAGCCCTAACTGGTTTGTCTCACTGGATAGAACGTCAGCCTGTGAAATGAAGAGTCCCAGGATCGATTCCAGTCAGGGGCACATATCCGGTTGCAGGCTAGATCCCCATGACGGGGCATGCAGGAGGCAGCCAATCAATGATTCTAATCATTGATGTCTGTATCTCCCTCTCCCTCTCCCTTCCTATCTGAAATCAATAAAAATATATTTAAAAAACAGAATTGAAAAGATAATGAAAGTACTTATTCACAATGCCTAGCACACTGTAAATCTCAATATAGGTGATCTGCTTTTTTATCATCATCATCATCATTGTCTGCTAAGAGAGAGTTATATTCAAAGTACTATGGTGGCTCAAAGGAGGGGGTAATCACTTTCACCAAGAGGACAGTCAAAGGCAGTATGAGGATAGGTGAAAGGTTCACCAAAATTTGAACTTGACCTTGAAAGGAGAATGTGTACATGCAAATTTGGGGTCAACAAGACATTCCAATAGGAAAAACAACATGAGTGAAAGCAAGGAGATAAGAGAATACTAGTAAGAGCTAGGAATGGTGAATAGACCATTTGGCTAACTTATGTGTGTATAAATGCAGATGATGGTAGACAGATGACCTAGTTGAGGATTTTAAGAACCAAACTGAGTATAAGCTCAGTTTTATAACAATCCCTTACTTTGCTATATTAACTTAAAATTAATGCTTATCTCTAAAGTCCATTGGATTCTCAGAACAGCCCTATGATGAGACAAGAGAACTATTTTGATTGGTGAGTTTGTTAAAGGCATAGACTGTGTGATGATTGATTTTTGCATACTCCATAAGTAAGTAAATAAGTGAGTGAGTATGTGTGTGAGTAAAAGAGTGAATATACACCAAACTCAGGCAATTGAGGAGAGGGAAAAGGATAAAAATATATAAAGGTCTCATGGTCAGTAAAACATAGGACTGAGACTTGAACCCAGGGTTTTTCATCTCTCATTATTGTCACACTTCCCCATTTTCTATTTACCCTTCCTTAAAAGGGTGCTTTCCAAAGTATACACAATTTAATGACTTGGAATTCTGCTTGATTTTTTTTTTACTTTTTCTTTTTCTTCTTAAAAGAGGAGCTTTGCCTTTTCTCTTTAGTCAGTCACAGGAGGAGTGCTGGCTCTGTGCCCTCTGAGAGCAGATTTTCTGATTCAGATGTGAGATAATGGAGCTTAGCCTTCAGAGATATGAAAACTACCAATTGTTTTGCTCTCCAAGCATCTGGAGGCAGCTGTTGTTTTTGTTATTTCCCCTTACAAAGCTTTCTTTTCCTTTCAGCGAGAAGGGTGAAGGATGAAAGGTAGAAAGAGAAATTCAAGTTAGTCTATGCCTCAGAGGCTTTGAGTAGTTTATGGGGGAAAATGAAATAACACAGAACTGTAAGTTCACACTTTTCTCTGCCATGTCCATCTCCCACTGCCAGTCTATGCTTTCCAGAAAATAAATATAATATTGGTTGTGCAGCAGATCAAAACATTCTCTATTCTCTGGGATGTGTAGTCAGTGCATCTTAGAGAAGGAGCATGGCATCAAAGAAGTTCATTGTCTCCCCCTAACCTTGTGTTTCTCTTCCCTTCAAGGGAACAAAAAGCCTGGATTCAAATAGATTCTGTTACCTCAAATTGGTCTCTTTCCTAGTGTCTTCCCTCTCAGAGACCAAAAATTAAAAACAAAGCAAATATATTATACATAGCATTGTTGAGGAAATTAAATGCTAATTAATTACTAAGATTTCATATTAGCACAGTGCTTTTACAGATAGAAACTTATGCCACTACATTCGGATCAACTACATTGAGGAGGTATTTCACAAATGTTGCATAATTCATGACCACTTATTGAAGAGTGTGCTAAAGTCCAGGTGTGAACCCTACACAGTTTAAGGTCCTCGTGTTGGCCAGGTCTAAGCCACGGCTTCCAATGTGATTAGGTATAAGTTGCCTGCATCATGGCATGTGAACCTTTGACAGACTGCCCTATAAGCTGTTACTGCAGTGGCATCTGTTTACCAGGATAAATGTCCAGTCATGTGGGTTAGACTCTGGAGTCTTCCGAAAGTACAGCCTTTCCCAGTAAAGAATCTTCATGGGAGCCCAATTCTGAATTATTTTTGGTTTTTGGTATCACAGCATAGTGATTAAGAACCTAAGGTTTAGAATCAGACAGATTTTGTATATTGGTTACATATTGCTGCAGAACAAATTGCCCCAAAACCTAGTGGCTTGTGACAATGATAATTGTGTATTATCTTTTATGGTTCTGTGGGTCAGGGATTCAGACAGAGCACAGCAAAGATGGCTTGTCTCTGCTCTGTGGAGTCTGATATCTCAGCTGGAACACTTAAAAACAAGGACGAATTGATCTGAAAGCTCATTCATTCTCATGTGCACTTTGCTGGAGCTGTCGGCTGGAACACCTACACATGGCAGCTCCACATGGCCTGGGCTTCCTCACATCACGATGACTGGTTCCATAGCTTAGCATAGCAGAGACTATGGAAAGTTATGTCAACAACGGAAAGTAGATGGTCAGGATTGAAAAAATAATGAAAGAAATGGGAATAAAGGAGACCAAAGGTGGCCATGTTTGTCTAACACTGTTTCTAAGAAACAACTCATAAACAATGACAACCACCCCTCCTTATCATATCTGTGTATTGTTTAGAAATAAATGTATCAGGAAGTTGTAGTTTAATAATGATTTATCCAACTAATAGCCCCTCCTTTATTCCAGATTCACTATTACTCACAAATAAACATTACCTGAACACCTCTTTGCCCAAGCATTTTTAGAAGCATATTCTCATTTAATTCTCATAACAACCTGATTAATCCAATGCTATAATTTCCATCTCCCCTCTTTTTTATCAGAACTTTAAGAATATGAAAACCTCCACTTTAACCCATATTTACATGCTACAATGGTGGGATAGGCATGGGATAGACATTCCCACCTCAAAAGGGAGAAATTGGAAAGAGGAAAGAAGTCACAGGTCCCAGGTAAATACAAAACCTAATGAGATAAGCACTGTTAAATCTTACAATCTCTTTGTCTCAGTGATCTGCTTTCCAGACACAGAAGGGATCTGGGGGATGGCTTTGCAGCAGCTCTCTGCTAGGGTTCCATGCATACAATTCTCCCAGGTTGGTTCCTGAGCCTCTGACTCTGTCAGGGAACCCCATCATTTGAAATCTAAGTGAAGGGAACTATGCCATAGCTTTCTGCAGGGACCCCAAACCTGATGCACTGGGGAGTGGTGGTGGGGAGTGGGAATGGAGAGCATCCTGGCCCACTGAATTAGAAAGGAAGTCCCATCCCCAGGCCCTTGCATTCTGAGCCTATGATGGAGTAGAAGCTCTGGTGATTTCTGAATCCCCCTCAGTGACATTCTTCCATTATCTTAAAGAATAACTCATCACTTCTGTTGAGATGGCTGATCCTTACTAATCTCCATATCAAACTGACTTCTGTCCATATACTCAAGTATTTTTGTTCTAGGCAAAATAGATAGGCTAAGAGCTTTCCATATCTTTAAATTGTAATGCCCTTTTGCTTAACAATATCCTCTCATACATAATTTTTCTTCTTTCACAATATGCAAATTGACCCTCACTCCCTTGCACAAAATGGCTAACCCCATGTGGTCAAAGTTGGCCACCACAAGATGGCCGGCAGGGGAGGGCAGTTGGGAGCCAGCAGTCCCAGATTGTAAGAGAGATCCCAGATTGGAGAGGGTGCAGGCTGGGCTGAGGGACATCCCTACTTTAGTGCACAAATTTCATGCACTGGGCCCCTAGTTTTACTATAAGTAGTCAGGAGGAGGCAAACCTCTCCTTTAACACTTTGCTTTGAAATTGCTTCAGTTAAACATTCAATTTCACTGCTGGAAAGTTCTACTTTTCATAAAACATTAGCAAACAAACACAATTTAGCCAAGATTTTTGCCACTTTATAACAAGTTTCACCTTTCCTCAACTTCCCAGTTAGCAAGTACCTCATTTCCTCATTTATGTCTGAGATCACAACAAAATGGCCTTTACTATCCATATTTCTACCAACATTCTGGTCAGAATGACTTAGCTAGCTTTTCTCTAAGAAGACTAAGACTTTCTCTACAGTTCTCTTTTCTTTGTGAGTTCTCACCAGAATCAACTTTACAAAGTCCATTCACAGTAGTATAGCCTTTTTCTAGCATATTCCTCAAAACTCCACAACCTCTAGCCATTACCCAGTTCCAAAGTCACATTTTCAGCAGTACCAATTTCTGCCTTAGTCCATCAGAGTTGCTATAATAGAAATACTGAGTGGCTTAAAAACAAATAGTTCTCAAAATTCTGAAGGCCATGAAGACCAATATCAGGTCACTTGTGGCCTCCCCTTGTGCTGAGGTCCTATGACACTTGTTGTCCATACTTGTGTTTACTTGCATTATAATTTCAGGCAAAACCACACATGTCACAACTAGATGGTAAGCTCATGGAGGACAGGGGCCATATCTTTATTCCTTCTCTCATCTCCAGCATCTGGCAAGGCACTAAGTCCATAGCAGGTAATCATAAAATTTTTGCTTCTAAATCTGCTGAATGTATAGAGTAAAGTCTAGATTTGCAAGCACATCACTCCTACTCATCTGTTTCCTCTAAGGGTCTATGCTACAGTTCAGCAATTTCGTTAACAGCATTGTTTATAAAACCAACCATGGATAGTCTGCCTTGGATCAGCCAGGCGGTAGGCATAGGATGCTGGCCAAATTGAAACTGTGAATCTTTATTTCAAGAGCCACTGTGTTCTGTGGGACCAAGCTCTGGGTGACAGAACAACAGGTATCCCTTCCTACCTCCCTGCTGTGGCATTCAAGACCATCTGCTTCTAAGAAACTATTCAGGCACAGAGCTCAGCTGGGCTGCTCTAGCTGAGCTAGGGGCAGCCAGAATATAAAATGCTGATAACATTGACCCTAATTTTATATTTTGTTACATTTTTTGTGTGTGTGTTTTTTTTTACATCTTTCTTCTTGTTGTTAAGGTTGTTGGCAATAGTGTATGTGATCACTTGGTTCAGTATATAATTTGCTTTTAAATATGGTTTAGTTTTCCTATGTGCATTAAACTATAAAGATTCCTGTGAGTAGACATTACTACTAGCAATGCTAACTACCTTTTCTGTGTGTATATTATCTCCTTTGCCCCCCATAAACCAAAAGAGATAGAGAGAAACAGTGCTGTCAACTCCTTTTTTACAACTGAGCAAACAGAGGCCAGAAAAGTGATCTAACTTGCTCAAAATCACAAAGGATGAGTTTGTTCCAGAGCTTGGAATAAAGTTTGGGAGTTTGGGTTTTATGAAACCATGGCTAGTGTTCAATTGATGGGCTTAGTACAGCTTACTAGTTCTTAAACGTAGACAAAGTTGGGGTTTGAACAAAAATGATCTTCTGGCATTTATATTCTTACTCAACTACCAACATAGCCTATCAGACAACCCACAGTGATTCATGTAAAGAAATATATTTGCCATTTTGGTTCTCAGCCAGATTTGCCAAAATTGGGAGTAATATCCTCTGTCTTTAAGATTCATTGCTCAAACACCTATCTGCTTTCTTTTCAAAGTTATTCCTTTAATGATGTTGTTCAATTCTGATTATATCTGGGAGAGAGAGGAGAAACCTATTTAGATGTTAATTGGCTCTAACATCTCAACGAGTCAACAGGCTCATGTATTTCCTATAAGAAGCCTCTAGAACATGGATCATGTAGTTATCAAAGACATTTGCTGCCCCACCAGCTTCTAAATGGTTCATTTAAATTTACAAAACAGTTTTATAGCAAAGGACATCTCTGATAAGTACAGTGTCTCAAAGGCTAAGCTTTTTTGGGAGACAATATTTTCTAGTGCATCATGCTAGAGATGCAGGACAAATTAAATTATTTTGCCCACATCTAAGCAGGGGAATAAGGAATCAATGAGTATTCTAGGAAGTTAATGGTAAACAACTAGATTTCTGATATGAATTGCTTTTGTACAAATGTTTGCTCTATAATTTGATTGCTTTGTGACATTTCACAACTTAACTTTTTGAGCCTTTGTTTCCTCCTCTGTACAATGAGGGTCATAATGGTGCCTCCTTCACAAGGTTGAATGAAAACTAAATGACAAGAAGAATACAAAATACGTGGCCCAATGCCTGTCACCTAAATAAGTGCTTCATAAAAACTAATTATAGTTGTTATTATTATAGCATACTTATTAATAGTCATATTATAGTCAAATGAAAAGTCCTCCTATACTTCATAAATATTAATTGAATGTCCCTGTCTCAAGTGTGAGTGAGTAATTCCTTCTGATTTGCTAATACCCAGAGTTGGCTTGTGTTTTATTGAAATGAGAAAAGAAATAAAAGATGGGGTAGTAAGCCAGCCTTTCACAATAGATGGCTTAGACAAGGGTTTTTCAACCTCAACTCTTTGGACTGGATAAATCTTTGTTGTGAAGGATGTTCAGCAGCAGTCCTGGCCTTAACTCATTATGACAAGAAAAGTGAGTAGAAAACCTCTGTCTATTTGTGACCATCAAAAATGTCTCCAAAAATTGTCAGATGTGCCCCAGAGGATAAAAGTACCACCGGTTGAGAACTACAGCTCTACTTAGTGCATTCTTCCATCATGGGGACATATAGTTGTGGGATGGCCAGTGACAGATCAAGACAAAGATGGTGTGTGTGTGTGTGTGTGTGTGTGTGTGTGTGTGTGTGTGATGGACCAGATAATATTTTAGGATTTGTCCCTGTCACAATTGCTGTAGCATGAAAGTAGCCATATATAATACATAAACAAATACCTTCCAATGAAATGTCATTTATAGACACTAAAATTTGAACTTTATGTAATTTCCATGTGTCACTAAATGTTCTTATTTTCATTTTTTCCTACCATTTTAAATTATTAAAACCATTCTTAGTGCATAGGCCATAAAAAAAAGGTGGTGGGCTAGATTTGTTCAATGGGCCATTTTTGCTGACCTTTGGGTTAAGAAGTATATGAAGCCCTGAGTTAAACATGATACTTACTTCTCCTGCAAGTATCAAATTAACTTAATCTTGGGGAGGAAAAATTTTTAATTAAAGTAAACATTGCTTTATTTGCAGCATAACCCAAACCCATATGAATTTTCAAGATAAAACATATTTCAAAGTAATGTCTTGCTTGCTGTGGGTTGCCTAGAGCTATGTCTCAGGAGGTCACTCCTGTCATCATTCTCCTCTGATTTTAGGCTACTTTGGCAGAAAAGTTTGAGAAGCTGACATTGTAGATGAGAAATTAACTCGCATAAGTGCCTCTTGGACTTCTCATAACTGACTGTCCTGACTGTCATAACTGACTAAATGGGGCTCAATAAGACCTGTGAAAATGTTCTAGGGGCCTGAATACTATTACTAATATACCTAATATATTTCATCCAGAGAATGGTGGGGGTAATATGTGATTAGTTAATCCAATGTGGTTCCTGTAAGTCCTTCTGAAAAATTTTCAGTGTCTTCTTCATACATTTAGAGTCTGGAGTCTACTCAATTTTCTTGTCAACTAACCCACATGTGTAATACTCAGCATGGCAAGTACCCAGGAGATTAACAGATGACCCAGTCTCCAACATCAGAAAGCTTAAAACTTGCTGGTGATGCTAGGGCTTTTTCCTATAAATGGTCCCCAAAGAGTATATCATCAAGAGAGAGTTAGTGGTGGAAAGAGCATTGCACTGGCAAGCAGGGGGGCTTCTTTTCTAGTACCTCCTATGCCTTTTATCCTGAATGGACATGTTCCTTTCCCTTTTAGATAAGTTTTCTCTTCTTCTCAGAGTGCTTATTTTGAGAAGGGTTTTGAGGTGCTATCCAAGCTGAGCTGGGAAGAGTGTGCCACAAATGATTAAAGCTGTCTGCCACGAATGGGAAATCAGGGAGTGGCTGGCACAAATGCCAGGGTGTTTTCATGGGTAGGTTAAGTAATCTTTACAGTACCTCTGACTGGGAATGTCTATGGTGATATTACTCTGTTGCATGGTTTTGTGATACTGATCTGCTCCAAAGAAGGGGAGATCATCACTGTGGGATGCAAAGGTTAGGGGACCATTGCTTGGCTCAAGTGAGAGGGTTGTCAGAGCTTTGAAGATGTTTATTCTTCTTCACAGCTGGGATCCAACAGAGCACATTCTGTGCTGACTTGGGTGTTGGTTGGCTCCAGGCTGAGTGCCTTCTATTGTGGTGTTGGCATGGCAAGAGGGAAGCATGTGGGAGATATTGTGTCCCTGCAATTCTCCAGAGCCCTCATGAAAGGGAATGCCTTCTTAATGAGCCCATCCCAGGGAGCCTGGCCTTTCAGATAAACAAATAAGTATCAGCAGGAGATGTGCATAAGAGAACTGGAAAAAATAAGGCCACTTTGAGTGACAGCCCAAATAAAGGAGACCTAAGAGGTCTGAAGTTAACAGCTAATGAGCACAGCTCCTCATCAGTGCTTTCTTGGCCAGGACATCTATTATTGAGAATGCCAAGAATTTGTATCTTATTTTTACAGAAAGGGGCCTTTCCGGCCTCTGTCCCAGGACTGACTTTTATTTTCTATGTTGGGGTGAAGGCCTGCCTAGAGGATATTTGCAAGGTGAGAAGAAATCGAATTTCAACTTAAAGCAACTCAATTATCTTCCTAATAATGTATATATCAGTTTCATCATTTGGAAAATAGGAATAAAAATACAACTGTCCTCCAAAATTGTTGGTAGGATAGAATAGGAAAGCACTTAGCACAGTGCCCAGTGTTTATTTGGCATCTGAAACGTATTGGCTGCAATCATTATTATCATCATTATCTTCTTCATACATGGAAATGCACAGGAAAATATCTGGAAACAGGGGAATCAAATTCCAATTCTGCCATCAACTCCCTGTGAGATGTTAGGAATATCATCTCTCATGTCAACTGAAAGTATTGGACTATAATCTTTCTTCATTTAGTAAACATACTCAAGACCTTCTAAGTGCCAGGCTCTGTTGCAGCCACTAGATATATAAAAGTGAGTAAGATACAGTTGCTGTACTCCCCCAGTCATAATGGGGGAGACAGATGGATAATCCATGTGACAGTATAACACAAGAATGACTATTACTGTGATGATGCATGTCACATGTGCAGGCGCCCTAGGCAAGGAACCAGTAAGACTAAAGGACTATCTTCATTAGAGATAGACACACAAAAATTCAGTGACCAGTAACTGAATTTGGATATCCAAAGAAATATGTGAGGATTATTTTCTTTCAACAACCAATATCTTTTTTCCAGGAGAATAGGCTAAGTGGAGGCCTCCTTTTATTTTTAATATAAAGCAATCTTAATTTCTACATCATAAGTATGTGTGTAAAGCAGAAGGGAGAAAGGAAGGAGAGAATTATGTATTTCTCCTTAAAGCTAATCAGAGAAATAATTTTAGGTAGGAGCCTTATGACCTGATCACTGATTAATTGAAGTTTCAATATTCTATTGTGATAGGAACCCCTAAAGTGTGTGATTGATTATCTAATGGTGAAAAGAAAACATAAACATTATATATTTTTTTAAAAAAGGTTAATACGCAAATAGACCGAATGACAGAACAACTGGAACAACCGAACAACCAGTCACTATGACATGCACTGACCACTAGGGGGTGTGCACAGAACATGCCGGGCATCAGCCCCTGCGGGATGGTGGAGCAGGTGAGTGGGGGCACCAGACCAAGGTGAGGTGCCGGTTGCTATCATCAGGGTGAGCCTTTGGTGGTTACTGAAAATTCTTTGCTCCTGCACATCATGGTCCTGCCCTGCATTCCCACCTGCTGCCAGTGCCCAGCACCAGCCCTGATCACTCAGCACCTTCAGCAGGTATAAGCAGCAGCTTCCAGCCCCAATCACCCCTTAGGGCTTCTCCACCTCTCCCTGTTCCTGAGGGGTGATCAGGGCTGGCAGCTGCTGCTCTCACAGCTGGCACCACTCGCACCCACTGCTGGTTCCCAGCACCTGTTCCAATTGCTTGGTGCCATCTGCAGGTGCAAGCCACAGCTGCCGGCCCTGATAGCCCCTGAAGGCTTCTCTACCTCCCTTTGCTCCTGACAGGCGATCAGGGCAGCAGCTGCTGCTTACCCCACTTACACCCACTGCTGGCACCAGCGGGGCCAACACCATCAGCGTGTAGGAACGGCAGTGGGAGCAAGGCTGCCTGCAGATAGGGGGCAAGGGGGGGGGGGCATGGTGAGAGGAGCTGGGGCAGGGGAGCTCACTGGGCAGGGGAGCACAGGAGGGGCTGAGATACACCCCTGTGCCCACTGCAGCCTCATGGCCCATAGTTCCTTTCAAGGTACATGAATTCGTGCACTGGGCCCCTAGTATTAAATAAAAGCCTTTGTTGAAGGCATAGCAAAGGAGAGGTAATGTAGGAGAAATATAATGAAGATGGAGTGACAAAAGAGACTTAGGTTCTAATTCTTCCAACTAAATAACCTTCAATCTCTTCCTCTATGTGGCCTCAGTTTTTCTATCTGTGCAACTTTGGTCAAAAGTATCCCTATGGCTCCTTCCAACTTGCCAGACTATGATACTTCTACCTATATAACACTGAAACAATAATAGGGAGGGAGGGTGGGAGGGAGAGAGGGAAGGAGGGAGAGAGAGAGAGAGAGAGAGAGAGAGAGAGAGAGAGAGAGAGAGAGAGAGATGATGCCTGGCTGAAAAACTGAAAGGGGAACAATCTTATAAAAACCACTAATTCGAATTAAATAGAGAATTCATGTTGATTTAGAGCTGGCAATATCAGACTTCTAAATGACAAGGAGATTCTATTTAATCGTGAGATGGTCTCTTGGGTATTGTCTTCCTCAGCTCAGTAGTGTTACACAGAGAACTCCCTTAGATGTCAAGATGACAGAGAGAGGGAGGGAGGGTGAGAAAGAACTCTTTACAAAAAGAACATCTCTGCATTACCTGGAGAGTTGTTCTCCACATCCCACACCCCAGGAATAGGCAAAAGAACAATGAAAGCCTAAGCAGGCCTTAAATATTGGTTACCTACCTGCTTAATTCTTTTTTTTTATATTTTATTGATATTTTACAGAGAGGAAGGGAGAGAGATATAGAGCTAGAAACATCGATGAGAGAGAAACATCGACCAGCTGCCTCTTGCACACCCCCCACCGGGGATGTGCCCGCAACCAAGGTACATGCCCTTGACCAGAATCGAACCCGGGACCTTTCAGTCCGCAGACCGACGCTCTACCACTGAGCCAAACCGGTTTCGGCTACCTGCTTAATTCTTTATGGACTGGCTTTCCATCCTTTATTACCTTATGTAGGTAAATAAATAACTTGCACACAGTCTGTTTAGTAAAATTTCTTATCGTTGTTAGGACCTACAAAGGGTAGGGATTTTAATAGACTCATAACCCAGCACTTCAAACTGTGGAAATTTATCCTTTGAGAGCTTGAGAAATCCTAAAGGCTAAGAAAGGTCACCAAACACCAACACAGAAGAGACCTAACGAGGCTTCCAACATCTGTGGTGCTCCACATAAGAAACTGAGGCCTTGCCAAGACCGGTTTGGCTCAGTGAATAGAGCGTTGGCCTGCGGACTGAAAGGTCCCGGGTTCGATTCTGGTCAAGGGCACTTACCTTGGTTGTGGGCACATCCCCAGTGGGGAGTGTGCAAGAGGCAGCTGGTCGATGTATCTCTCTCATTGACATTTCTAACTCTCTATCCCTCTCAATTCATCTCTGTGTAAAATCAATAAAATATTTTTAAAAAGAAGAAAAAAGAAAGAAACTGAGGCCTTAACACAGGGCTTTCCCAGAGTTATCCATGAGTCTCAGCAGCGCTGGGACTATAACTCAGAACAAGTAATAGAACTAGAACTCAGAACTAGAACTAGAACTCAGAACTAGAACTCAGAACTAGAACTAGAATTCAGAACTCAGAACTAGAAGTAGAACTCCAGTATAGTACCATGAGGCTTCCTCTGGCCCTTCCTATGACTTGGGTCCAATGATTCCCTGACCTTCCCCAAGAGAGGTGTAGGGACACTTTGTTTTCTGGTGTTTTTTTTTTGTTTGTTTGTTTGTTTGTTTGTTTTTGTTTTTGTTTGTTTTTTGTGATATAATGTCAGAAATGAATTTAGGTTTCTCCTTGGGCATGAGGGCCACCAGCCAACTTAGACTGACTATTAGACAAAGGAGTGTTGAATTTGGAAAGTTTTGTAGAACCTGGTATACAACAGGTCTTTTTACATACCACTTATTTCATAGAGAATTATGTCCACCTAGAGACACAGCCACAGTGCCAAATGAAAATCAAGCCAGCATATTGATTCAGTACAGGGAGCTGTGCTGTAATGAAAACTAGACTAGGTATCCGCATACTTAGTTTCTAATCCTAATTCTACCACCTGCTAGTCCTTGGTGCTCCATTTAAATTCTATGCATCATTTTCCCATCTTTAATACAGATATGATTTATGACAATATCTGCTGAGCAAAGTTAACTTGAACTAAATGAGGAAAAAATATTAAAAAGAAAAACCAAGAGCCATGGAATTAAGTACGACTTTCTAGGATTTAGTTTACATACAGTGTGAGAATTCTAAATACAACTATCCTGGGAAGATTAAGAAATGCTTCCTAGGAGAGATTAGGAAGTAGCTGAGTCTTAGACAATAGGTTGGATTTACATAAAAAGAAAGGAGAGGAGAAAGAATGAGAGATAGTGAGAAAGTAAGGGCATTTGCCTGACAAATGTCTAGAGACAGTTTCTGATTGTTCTAATGCTTTGGGATCCTCACTTCTGAGTTAAGTAATATTCCAATTATTGACATCTCCATTCAACAGTGTTTTCTATTTTAATTTCCTGAATTGTTCCCCGGTGGAGGAGTGGGAACCATTCACTGAAACAAGTCATATCACAGAAACTTATTTCCTTTACTTTATTGATTTTTTTGGTAAAATATATCAATTATTTAAAAAGTAAAGACTCCTTTGAGCTTCACTTACAATCCTCCAAGTGAACAGGCTTAGCCTTTAATTATATCATGTTTCCCCCCTTTCTTGCTAAACCTCATAACCATAATCCTGTCTATGTGTTTTGGACTTAACAGTTTGTAAAGGGCTTCATTGATGCTGTCACCTTTGGCTGTCACAGCAAGACCACGCAGCAATTTTTAGGCTGTCTGAGCTTTGGAGAGGTCACTAATATTTGGCCAGGTCATCTGACACATAGTAAACTTTCAATAAATATTGGAAGGGTGAATGGGAGAGAGATAGGGATCTAGTGAGTTGGTGAATGTTATGAATAGCTGCCCTATTTTATAATTTTCCCTCAATGTTAATCTCAGCTTCAGCAGAAAACCCTTGCATAGAAAACAGGCATGATCTGCAGACATTAACCTCTGGACTATCCCAGAGCCTATCAAATGGGGATAGGCACTAAACCTGCCCACTGTAATTTTGTGATATGGAAATTCAAGTGAATTCCCCCAAAGCAATCCTCAATCACGAAGGCTGTTTATAAAAGAGACTGTCCCCTTCTATGCTCTGTGTGAAAGTGTGTTTGGACTTTCTCCCTCATTTGAGAAAAAAATTGAATCCTTTCCCATTTACATACAGAGGCATGAAGTTGAGGATACCAATGCTTGGGCTGTAGGAAGACCATGTAGTCTAAAGAAAAGGACTAGACACTTAAAGTCAGAAGACCTGTGTTTGAGACTCATGTCCAAAGTTTATAAACTATTCATTCACTCATTAATTCATTCTATATTGAGTTCCTACTCTGTTGCAGGCTCTGCCAGTCTTTGGGAATACATTAGCCAATAATGACATCTGCCTTCATGGACCTTAAATTTGATGGAGTAAAACATGCAAACAAAAAACCAAACAAGAAAAACAAATTACTAAATATATACACTAAGTGTAAGTGGTAAATGCTCTGAAGAAAAAAGCAAAATCCTAGAAGATAACAGGAAGCATTGTTCAAATGGTGTGATCAGTGAAGACCCTCTCTGAGATGGTGATATTTAAGCCCAGCCTTAAAGGCTGAGAAGGTGCTAGCTACACACACACACACACACACACACAAGTGGGGTTAAAATATTCTAGTTATAGGGAACAATTTGTGAAATTGATATCATTGTAATAATCTGGTGATTATTGAACAGAAAAGTAAAGCCTAAATAATATAGACATGCCATTTATACAGATTTGCTAATTTTACACTTTCTGAGTCTGTTCCCTGCTGACCAATGCAGGAAGAGTCTGGACAAAGGCAATTTAGATGCATGTCCAATAAGGACTGAGCAATATGGGAAGGTGCTGTCAGTCACACCTTGAAACAGATAATTGGCCAAAATAGGGGTGGCCATGGCAAGGGCACAAAACCTGAATATTTAAACTTCTGAACAAAGGAAGTTTGCTCTCTCTCATGTACCAGGCTCTTGGCTCTTTCCTGTTGAAGGGGCTGGGCTCCACTGCACTCACATGGCCCATCACCATGTGGGCTCCACACAATGGACTAACAGACTTAAATTAGTTTGAAAGTTGAATGTGACCTGGCTGCAACATGGAAGGGATGCTCTGGACACTAGCCCTCATTTTGGTTCTTTTGAAACCCTTTTCAGGACTGATTTAAGGGGCATGGGACTTTACAACTCCAGAAATGTAACTCTACACAAATAAAGTCTTCTATTGCATCTCATTCCCTAGGTGGGCTTCTGAAAATGCTTATTTAAGTGGTACCTCAAGAACCTCATAACCCCTTATGTTTTAGAAATCTGCCTCCTAATTTCCCTAGCAACACAATGGTCATGACATAGGAAAAAGTTCAGTGGTGGAGTTTGAGGAACTGAGAGGCAACCAGGTAGCTGGAGCATTTTTGGCAAGGGTGAGAAAGTGATAGGAAAGAGAGAAGCAATCAGACCAGGCAGATCATGACAGGCCATGGAAAAAGTTTGGACTTTTTAGGCTTATGAAAAACCACTGAAAGGTTATAAATGGAAGTAGCATATGATCTAATCTCTGCTTTAAGAATCTGAGTTTGGCCCAGTCACTCAAGTTCTCTGTGTCTCCCTTTCTTCTCCCAAAATTGGAGATAACACTCCAAATTCCATATCCTTTCAAGAGGTCATTTGAGTTTCAAATGATGTTTACCATAATTCATTGTTCCAAGTAATGCTTGGTAATCATTCAATAATAATATGAACATGCTTTAGAAGCTAATAAGCATCATGGATATGTAAGGTAGCTATACAAATAAAAGGGTAATATGCTAATTAGACTGGGCAGACTGGAGGACATCTTCCAGACATACTTCCGGACAAAGCTGCAGCAGCTGTGAGGGCCGAAGAGAGCTGGTGGCTGGCAGTGACAGCAGCAGCAGGGTGATGGGGGTGGCTCCTTCCCCTGATCATCCGGGGTCAGGGAGGCCAGACTAAGCCATCAGTAGAATATCCCTTGAGGGCTCCCAGGATGTGATAGAGGGCAGGCTAGACTAAGGAATCCCCTCCCCCACTCCCAGAGCATGAAATTTTGTGCACCGGGTCTCTAGTTATCAATCATATCATATCCCCAAAGTCCTGCATCTTTCACAGGAACAGTAAGATAATCAGCAACAGGATGCTGTGAAAATCCCGTATCAATACAAATTAGCTTGTATATTTATTCATTGATTTATTAGTTTAAATTTGGTTTCTTTCTTCCATGGAACCAACGTATTCTCTATATTTGGCCCAGGAATCAACCAGACTCAGTGTGCCATTTAACCCTAAGAAAAATAGCCAGAGAGAATATGATGAGCAGAACTGAGAGTCAAGTCAGCAAGTTTTTGCCTAGAACTGGGTACTTCCCACCTCTCTTCCTGCAGTAGGTGGAAGCTTGTCCTCATTAGTCACAGGCTGTCCATTATCTATGAAGGAGTTGTGAAGAATAATACTGATGATAATGATAATAAGAATAGCAAATGATTCGTTATGCATAAATATAAATATATGTTTTAATTGAGTTCACACTCATGGAGAGGTTGAGTGGGAGTATTCTAATTGGGGAAATGACCATAAAGTGCTTAAGTGGTTTGCCTCAAGGTCATGCTGTGAGGGAAAGAGACAGTGAAATCATGCTCGGGAATCTTGTGCCAGCACACTGTGTCAAGACCTATGGTTCTCCTGGTGACACTGGGAAAGAAAACTGTGATCTCGAATCCCAGATTAAATAAATAGGAATTATAACATTGTGAGACTGTAAAACACATTTGATCCATATATTCCAGCCTTCCTCTTCCGTTTTTCACACAAAGAAAGTGAGGGCTATGAGCAGGAACCCAAACAGGCAACTGCCCTTGGCACCACCTGCTCAAGCACCTACTAAAGTTCCTGCCATTCTGCCTTTCACCCCTATATATAGCTGGGGGCTGCAGTGGAAGGAAAAGATCAAAAGAAATCAAAACAGTTTTCAGTTAGATACATTACCAGAACGAAAATAGTAATAGGTACAGAGCTATTCAATTAATTGAGAGTTTTGTCTTTTGGCTAGAGAAAAGATCTCTGAGTTGGGTTGACCTGGGGCCTGCAATGCATTTTCCTGGGCTTCTTTTGCACCCCCTTCAGGGATTTGGACAAAGTGAATTTTACAGTTCCTTCCAACTTTAGCATTCTTTAATTCTACCATGTCTAAGCTAGATAAACTCTGTGTGTGTGTGTGTGTGTGTGTGTGTGTGTGTGTGTGTGTTTATTTATTTATTTTAAAAGACTCTTATATTGTGACCCATGCAATATTTTGTTTCCTTAGTTCCAGATATGGACAGCCTACTTGAAAAAAAAAAGGATACATCTTTTAAGATTTTCCTGAAGCCAAACCTTCTATACTCCTACTTTTATTTCCATTAACTAAAAAAGTTAGGAAACTTTCTTTCATATGCTCTGGAACATTATCTCTAATGTTAAAATAGTTAATATACACCCAAGAAGATGTATACTAAGGTCCCATCCTGCTTTAGGTGTTATGAAACCAGGTATGAGAAACACATATAAAGAGTAGGCACAGGACCCAGCACATAGTAAATATGCATTAAATGTTAATTCTTTGTGCTATAATCATCATCATCAATGGTAACTTAATAGTGAAAGAAGGGGTTTTTTTATCTCACCTACCTCTCACAACAGCTGGACAAAATAAAAACTACAGTAAGTCCTCTCTTGATGTCCTCAGTAAGTTCTTGGGACTGAGGAGAAATGTCCAATGAAACCAAATTTACCACAGACTAATTGATATAAACAAGAGTTAAGTTTTTACAGCACCTCATCATTGTTATAACAAATCAACTTTGTTATTCAACAATGTTATTCAAGGACCTGCTATATTAGCTTCCAGTTGAATTAACTGGAACAGAGTGGGGTTACTTACTGGCGTGTACCAGTGGTCGGCAAACTGCAGTTCACGAGCCACATGTGGCTCTAATGAGATGTCACAGCCTGAGCTAGCTTCTCTGTGGCTGACCCCCTCCCCTGAAATTGGCACTAGAGTATAATATTAATGAGATGAGCATCATGCATCTGAATTATGCCACATTTGGCCCCTTAAGTGTGGCTCTTCCACAAAATACCACTTG
Source organism: Vespertilio murinus (assembly GCA_963924515.1). Lineage (NCBI taxonomy): Eukaryota > Metazoa > Chordata > Mammalia > Chiroptera > Vespertilionidae > Vespertilio > Vespertilio murinus. The sequence continues at coordinate 17,552,715 of OZ004708.1, read as the reverse complement.
CGGGCCCACACAGACAGTGTGATTTAAACTTCATGGCCCATGCGCAGAAGTCATTTTTTGGCCTGGGTGAGTCTATTTTGAAGAAGTGGCGTTAGAACACTCAAGGGGCCAAAGAGCCGCATGTGGCTCATGAGCCTCGATTTGCGACCACTGGCCTATTATACCCACACAGCCAGTCCTCAAACCCAGATGTACTGATCCATGAAACCCATTTTTAGATTGCTATACTAGTTTCTTTAATCTTCCATACAACCTGGCAGCTGTACAGATTACCTTGTCCAAATTGAGCCTAAAAAAATGATCTAACTCAGACACTGCCAAGTTCAATAGGATGTGCATGAGTACGGGGGTGGAAATCTGAGGACCAGGTGTTAGTCTTTTGGCCTTGGTCAAGTGCCTGCTCTGGGGTCAGACATCTATATTGGTGAACAGCCCACCTCACAGAATGTACTTGAGGTTCCAGTAGAATAATGGATGAGAACATGCTTTGTATTTTATAATCATCCATTCAGATGCATGATGCTCATCTCATTAATATTATACTCTAGTGCCAATTTCAGGGAGGGGGGTCAGCCACAGAGAAGCTAGTTCAGGCTGTGACATCTCATTAGCAGCTGAAATTTGAATTCTGAGAGAGAAGGGGGGCAGGGGCGAGAACTACTGTCTGTTGCCTAGATTCCTGCTGCTATCTGTATTCAGAGTGGCTTTCTGGTACCTTGGCAGTTCTGCTTGGTAGGATGTCTCTGACTTTGATGTTGCATGTGTCAACATTCTAATAGGATTGCAGCCGGGATCCAGTGTGAGTTTGGAGAGACAGCTTATGACAGGTTTTGCCTAAAGATGTTTCAACAGATAGCCCTTTAGAAATAACAAAGATAGTTTATGCATTTCACATGAATGCAGCTCAGTTTGAAGTTTGCCATGCAGAGAGCTTCTGTCCTCACTTTTTCTTCCTGGTGCACATCTGTGAGACATCATTGCATGTCCCTGTAGAAAATTTTTGTATTTGGTTACATTGATGCTCTGTCCACATCGATGGCAATGACAGAAGGATGTGAGGCTATTTCCTTCCAGAAAGTCCACATTGGAAAATCTTAGACAGTCACCTCCTCCCTCTTGAAATATAAATCAGATCACTTCATTCTGCTGTTTAAAAATCCTCTTGTGGCTTCCCACCGTGCTTAGGTTAGAATTCAGACACCTTCCATGACCTGGATGGTGGTCCTGCTATGACTTCAGGTGACCTCTTAGACTTCACCTCCAATACAGCTTCCCCTACTTGCTGTGTTCCAGCCACACTAGGAAGCCAGGCATCATGAGTTCTCCGACATCCTTCCCAGTATGCCAAACTGCTTTTTTGGTGTCCAGACCTGGGAATGCTCTCACTGGTCTACAAAGTCCAGCATTTAACTTGGTATTTCCAGTTGCTCCAAGAAGCCATTTACTTCTCCAGTGGTATCTAGTGGGGTATCAGTAGATCTTGTGTTCCTGTCACCTGTCTCTATCCCATAGGATAAGGTTTTAGAGCAAGTTTGTCTATCACAGCCGCCATGGACACACATTCCATTTCCTCCAGTTGTGCCCACGTTGGCCCAAATTCCTGTGGTCACTGGTTGGTATTTGGAGGAGATGTGTGAAGATTTCTCTCTTCACCTATGACTTACTCAGAACACCACCAGATGGTGTGTACTAAACACAGTCCTCTCACTTAGGTTATCATGTGGGTGTGCTCTTGGGAAAAGAACATCTGGAAAGACATACCAAGCTTGGCACACAGCATTTGTAATATTATCCAGTAGGAATATTGGTTGTCATGCCCAATTTCTGTCCCTTCCCACCATATTTTTGTGCTGTAAGTTTAAATGATCTGTGGAGCCTCATTTCAACCACTTTTCTCACAGCAGATGCATTCACAGTCACAGATCCTAGAGTAAGCAAATCTAAGTGTGTAATCCATTATTAATCAGCCAGTTGCCAAAATGATAGAGCTCTAAGGGGGCCTGAGGAAGACATCAATATTTATGGCCTCCTTAGTTATCCTCTCTCGCCTTTCTCCCTCCCTCTCCTTCTTTAACATAAGAACGGAAATATGAAGATTCTTATGTCTTATGCCATTGTTAAGGGCAGGAATGTAATGTGCTGGAATGAAATGACTCCAAAATTTTATTGCATATTTGTTTCAGAATACTAACTATTAGGTCTGTGGTAACATTAGCCAGGTTGGGTTAGTAAAACCAGTCTTCAGCCTATGGTAACACAGTGAAGGGTTTACCAACCAGAATGGACCTGAGAGACCATCTTTCACAAATTATTCATTTTTCTGATGAGGCAACTGAGACCTGAAGAAGAAAAGGGTCTTACTTATGACTCTGGATACTCCAATGTGTCAGGAAATGTGTAAGCTTCCAGGGATACCAAGATAAGTATTAACAGAAATCAGTGCCATTTTTGGAGCATGTCCTAAGTGTTAGATACATGTTGAGTCCTTTAAATAGTCCCTCCTGCTGAAAACCCCCAATAGGCTTCTTACTGCATTTGGAATACATGCAGGTCTGCAAGGTTCTACGTGATCTTGCTCTAACCGACATTTCTGTTCTCATTTCATTTTATTCTCCCCCCTCATTTTTAGGCTCTACCCTCAGTGTCTTATATTGTTATTATTACTGGAAAATATATTAGGCTTATTGTCTTTTAGGCCTTTTGAGTCAGCTGACCACTCTGCCTAGATTACTCTTTGCTGGTATCACTTATAGAAACTAATATTTTAGGCTTCAGCACCAGCTCCACTTTTTTAGAGATTCCTGGACAATGAATTACACTGCGTTAGTCATTATCTCTTAATCAACCTGTGTTAGTGCCTTTCTTCCCAGTAATGTGTTTACCATTATAGTGAGATAGAGATGAAGAATTGCATTTGCCAATTTCCAAAGTAGAAATATCTCTATTATGACTGAGTCAGAGATTCGAGATATCAATATAATGTCACTGAATGTGAAGCTGGGAAGACACAAAGTCCACTTTTGTAAGTCAGTATAAACCAGCTCAGGCACACTTTTTACTATTCTGAAATTATAGTGTTTATTTTTTTTTTACTGGTGATGCTTTTGTCCTCTCATGTAATATAAGTTCCAAAATAGGAGGAACCTTTCCCCTTTTGTGTATGATTGTTTTTCTAGCACCTAGAACATGGACAGTAATATACCATAATAACTACTTAATAAAAAAATTGATGGATTATAAATGAATAAATGATTGCATAAGTGAGAGCCCTCAGAATAACTCTGTTTAGTAGTTAAGTAGGTACTATATTTTCCTTATTTGTCAAATAAGGGAACTAAAATGCAAACAGAAATTAAGTAACTTGTCAAAGCTTACAGTTAGTCCATGGGAGAGCCAGGATATGAACCCAGACAATCTGTCTCCGTAAATCCTGAACTATATGAATCTGAAGGAGTCCCTGCTCTCAAAGAATTCATAGTCAGAGAAGAAAAAGACACTTGAACAAAAAGAAATAACATGACAGGGTCAGAGATGCACATCATGTACACGGAAGAACCTGGGTGAGTGGGGGCAGATGCTTCCTGGGAAGAATGGCAATGCCATTGTCAGGCCAAGCCATGTGACAAAGGTAATATTTGATAGAGGACTTGGAGGATATCATCAGCCTGCTTTTTCCAATATGCTGAATTGCTTTCCACTTGGGGCAACTGACATTATGAAATCTCCTTTTATCAGGAAACGGAATCAGGCTTCAGTAAAATGTAAAGAAAACCACAAAGCATATTGTGATGGCTTGAGGATCTACTGGATATTTCAACACATAGAAATCTGATAATATACTTAAGAAACACTTCCATCTCGGGACTTACCTTCTCCTCACTGCTACTCTCATAACATACTCTCTGAATAAGTGCTTTGTTTTGCTGTGGGCAAAATGTTCACCAGTTGTGTTTCTGATTCTTTGCCTCTTACATCAAAGTTTCAGGTGGGTACTGACCTGAGAAGGTAGTAACTGCAAAGTGCGCTGTGGTAGGTCATTTGATTTTCCTAGTAGCCAGGCTTGGGAAACCACAGAGCCATCATTGACACTTGCCTAAAACTTGGTATTCCCGGTCTGGGCTTTACCCCTCCCTCCCCAACCCCAAATCAGTCATTGGGTCCTTTTGCCAACTCTTGCATCACACCTTTCTTTCATTCCTGCCAGCTTCCTGGTCCAGCATGTCCATTCATACATCTGCTCATTCCCTCATGCACAACAAATGGCAAATGCCTATGGCATGACAGGCAATCCAGGAGGTTCTGGGAATACAACAGTGAGCAAAAGCAGACATGACTTCTGCTATTGAGGAGCAAAGATTCTAGTGGAAACAACCAGCTGTTGATCAAAACATAACATGAATAAGTAAATAACTGTTCCCATGACAGATGTTACAAAGGAGAGGGGGCATGATGTCATGAGAGCCTCCACAGGGCATTTGACCTAAATAAGAATGCCAGGAAAGACTTCTCAAGTGAAGTTACATTTAAAGGAATATCTGAAGGACAAGTAGGAGTTAACGTATCAAAAATAGGAAAAATCATTTCTGCCAAATGGAACAACATGGACAAATATTCTTTGGTGAAAGGGGGTATATCTGTTACTAGCACAGTGAAAGTAGGTTGGTTTGGATGGGGGCTGAGAACAAAGTTGGAGAGTGGGATAAGATAAGGCTGGAGAAATATGGAGAAGCTGCATTAGAACACTGGGAAGCAATGTTAACCTCTCTGTTGAGACACCAAAAGGAATCGATTTTTATACTCCCTCACTCTTCCGTTCTGGGTCATCCTATGCACCCATTGCCAAATTCCTCTCTCTAAAACACCATTGTTTTTCTCCTGTTACTTCCCTACTCCAAAAATCATCACTTGTTTTCCACACCCTACACTGTTAAGCCTGAACCCACCGCCATCAAAGATTTCTGTGACCCAGCACGAACTACTAATCTTTCAGCTGTCATCTTCCGCTGTTGAGAAGTTATAGGACATAATGTTTGAGAGCAGAGATAGCCAATGTGAATCTTGTTTCTTCCCCTTTCTACCTTTGTGACCCAGGACAGATTACTTAATCTCGCTGAGCTGGCATTTTTGTTTCTTTAAAATTGGGTCAAAGTGTAAAAGGCTAAGTCAGATAAGTATATAAAAGCCTTAGGCATAATCGATGGTGTACAGAAAGTTCTTTCTGAATTAATACTAGACTGCATGGTCCATTCACTGCCTCTCCTTCTTATCTACTATCTCCCAACCAGTTTGTGTGCTATTTCTCTTGTTTAGAACAGTTCCTTCCACATCTATCTACAATGTATAACCCTTATATCAATATCTGTGTCCTCAGTCTCCACCATCCCTGTCCCAACTTTCCTTCGACCACCAACATTCTAGGATGGATTCTTTCTCAAAATTCCTAGAACATATTTTTAGATATTTTGATTTGTTTTAAATTATTTGTTTAAAAATCATATTTCAGCCCTGGATGGTGTTCTCAGTGGTCAGAGCATCAGCATACACACTGCAGGAGGTTGGTTCTATTCCCACCCAGTCAAGGGCATGTACCTGGGTTGCAGGTTCAATTCCCAGTCCCAGTCAGGGCATGTGTGGCAGGCAATCAATCAATACATATCTATTTATCCCTTCCTCCTTCCCTCCTTTCCTTCTACTCTATCTAAAAATCAATGGGAAAATATTCCCAGAGCAAGAATTAATAAACAAAGAAACCGTCTTTCAGCTTTTGTGTTCATGTTTTCTTTTCATTCTAATTATTAACTCTTCAAGTCAGGTACCACACTTTGTATTGGCTTTACAACCCTCATTATACCTATTACAATGCATGGAACATTGCTCTTAATATACATTCTTCAGGTGAAAAAGATAAACAAGTAAAGAAGTGAAAGAAAAAAGTGCCAATTTTTATAGTGTTCTAAGTGTGAAAAAAAGAGAAGCTAGTTAAAGTATCTTAGAAATAAAATCATATCCCTGTCTTTGAGCTTGTTCATTTATTTATAAGCTCGGGAACATGTTACCTACCATCTATTTAGTCTCATGAGTTTGTTAATATCATTAATATGAGGTTTATAAAGTACTTTGTACTGCCAGGGGGAAAGATGGTATAGAAATTTAAAGCATTACATATAATCCCTCCAGGAAAAATAGAGGGAAAACATCTATTTTGTAAGATGCATCAATTCTAAATCACTCAAAGGAGGTGCCCAAAGGAATTCATACACCCCTTCAAATGTGAATTAATTTGTACTTTTCAAAGCCTCTGATGGGTACCTTTCATTTTAATTAAAGATATTTTGAAGAATTTTCACTTTAAAAACTAGACAAAATAGGTCCCATATTTGCTTTGCCGACTCTACAGTATCGGGCATAAATATAATTAGAAAAGCGCACATTAGCAGCTTCACAGGCCGAAGTTGGCCACCGAGCAGCTTTTTCTCAGGGATCTGAGTACTCTGATGTCTGAGTGTTTGTTTATTGAATGTGGTATTTTTATTTTGATCATCATAACAAATACAAAGTATATCTCAGAATTACCATTTCATAACTGCCACAGGTTCAGGGTCCTTGCTGGTGTTTGCATTTACTATGGCACTAGCACAGAAGTGCTGCACAGTGAAATAATGCTTGGTGGAGGCTGACATACTGATATACTTATCACATGGAAATAGAGGGAAAACACTAGAAGGAAAGCAAATCTTCATGCAATGCACAGTAGTTTAGACTCATAGACCCTGTGAGATAACACAGATCCATACTGGTGTCACAACTAGTATTGAAATCAGCAAATGCCATTGTTTGTCACATTGAATTAATATTGTTAATTCAAAATGAATGGGTTATATAGTTTTGTTTTGTTTCTCATTTGTACATTTTCTTGGGTTTTATAGTTCTAAGAGAGTTACAAGCAGAGTTGATTCCTGCTTTAATATTTGTACATTTTAAAATATTATTATAATAAAAATAACTTATCACCCTAACCGGTTTGGCTCTTTGGATAGAGCGTTGGCCTGTGGACTAAAGGGTCCCAGGTTTGATTCTGGTCAAGGGCATGTACTTTAGTTGCAGGCACATTCCGAATAGGGGGTATGTAGGAGGCAGCTGATAGATGTTTCTCTCTCATCGATGTTTCTGATTCTCTATCCCTTTCCCTTCCTTTCTATAAAAAAATCAATAAAATATATTTTTAAAATAATAATTGTCAACAATGTGAGCCCAGAAGAAGAGTTTCCTTAAAAGTGGTCTATAATTAATGACATGAGTTTGAGAAAACTTCATTAGTAGGTACTAGTAAAAACATCCAAGAAAATGTTCCATTATGGCTAAGCTTCATCATACCAAGTTTACAAAACATATAGAAAGGAATCAAAATTGTGGAGAATTGCAAATGTGAAAACCAAAGCTTTCCAGGTAAAAGTAAAACTTTGAAGTTGTAAAGAGGTTTTCAAGGCTGGATGGAATGGAAAAGTCAAGATTGATAAAGACGTACAGAGCCCTGAAAGTGTCACTGATGGGCTGTTAAAATGACCACACATGCACACACACTGGCACACACACATGTGGTGTTTGTTTGTGTGTACCTGTGCATTCCTTCTTCTTCAGTACTGTGAAGAACCCTTTCCTACTGGACTACATTTTTAATTTTCCAATAATAAACTTTATCAAATGGTCATTTTAAATGAATTTACAGTAGTCCATGTTTTCTAAAATAGGTTTTGTTTTTCTTATAAACAAGAACATTCTTATTTCATCTCTTGAGAACTTTTATCTATATCAAGTTCCTGCATAAGCAGTAAACCTGTATTTGCAAGTTCATAAACTTTATTTTCAGCCTCCTGTGTCTATAAATGTTTCTTCCCATTTAGGGTGTGTACAGTACTTGTTAGAAGAAAGCCCTTTTTGTTGTTTTTTTTTTCCTCACCCTTTAGAGTTGAGAAGAATATTTGTGAAAGTGTGAATAGGTCTAAGCTTTATACCTTTGAATGGGGTCTTATTGTGTTAATTGCAGACACACTCAATGCCAAAGTGGGTTGCTGTTTCATGGTTGTTGTGCTCTATGTCAGAAGATTTAGCTTCATCTTGGCCCAGTCCCAGTTATTCAGGAGCAGATGCAGAGATATACAATTTGAAATTGCTGTTCATAATGACTTTAAAGAGGGCAAAGGGGTAAGTAGAAAAGTCAGCTAGGTCTTCCTTATCTATACAGGATCCTTCCCGTCATTTTACCCCAGTAAAGTTTAAGCCTAATTTTATATCAGAATTTTTTTCGTTACTTTTTATTGCCTGTACTTTGGGCATAATAATAATGAATTTAACTTGTAGACCACTTTAACTTTTCAATACCATTGCAAGGATATTCATCAAGGAAATGGCCAATGTTTGTTGAATTTGTCATTCAACACTGTGGCTGGTGTTCGAGATATCCCACTGAGTAATTGTGTAACAATTCTGACCAACACCCACCATTCCAATTAGGTTAGATGTTCATTTACAGGTACCTCAAACTGCCCTGCACAATTCTAGGTCACACATATGTAATTATTATTTATTCCATGAATGCTTTTCCCACTCAATTATGAGCTCCAGAAGAACAGATATGATAACTCTTTTGTTCGCTGCTGAATTCTTAAGAGCCCAGCTTAGTGTCTAGGATGCACGTGCGTGCACGCACACGCACACGCACACACACATACACACACAGAGAGTATTTAATAAAAATACGCTGGAATAATAAAAAAGGAAGCAATGATGATCTAGGAGGGAGTCAAATGAGTTTGAGAAGCATACTATTATTTGAGGAAGCAAGAAAGGCATTTGTAGCCGGGGACTGTATAAAGTCAGGAACCTGCAATAAGAATCCCATACAGGGCAGAAAGTAGGCCAGATTATTACGTACAATCTAAGAAAATAGAACAATCTTTTGTGATTGAACATAAAAGCAAAGACCTAAGCCATTATGCATCTCACAGACAAAAAGAGTATTAGGAAAGCCTGCTCTAACTTCACCAGGCAGAAAAAGTGGGCCCTACCTTTCACTGTGAGGGAAAGACAGGCAAATTACTAGTTTTAAAAGGCAAAAACATCTAGGGCTTTATTCTTTTGTTCCACCTTAGTTTTTCTTACTCAGAATAGAGGCAGTTATGTTATCAAAGCATGTGGCATCCAGAAGGGGCTGGGAGGAGTCTGGAAGTGAGACATAAAGAGCTGATGAAATATGATTTTACAAACTGGCTCTTTCATAACAAAAGGTTATCCCTCCATGAACTGTTAAAACATGGCTTGTTTTTCAGAACTCATAGAAGGGGGTAAGAGTCACAGAGTGTCCCTGGAACTAGTAGATGACTCTAGATTCCACTGAATCCTTGCCCTGGAGGCTGACAGCACAGAAAATTCTACTACTTTCTCCTTCTCTATCTAGTGGGGACTCTGGTTTGTGAGTCAGGAGACCCAAGTGTAGGCTTAATGGTGCCACTCACTCTTTGTGACTCTGTGACTTTACCTCTTACACCCTCAGTTTCCTCTTCTATAAAATGGAGAAATAATTATTCACTTCTCCAGTCATTATTTGGTAGGGTGAGAGCATTTTTAAAATTTCTCTTTCCCCTAAATAACGCATGTATACTATTTATAAAACCAAATGGTATTCCAAGTAATACAACAAATTCAGCATTCCCTTCCCTCATTGTTTTCTATCCTAATTCCAAAGATCAGGGGGAATCACTCTAAATTATTTTACCTATTTATTCCCCTATTTAACTTCATCTATCTTAAGACTTACTTTTCCTAATTTTCCAATTTTATAAAGTTTGGTTTAAAAATAATTTTATTGATTTCAGAAAGAGGGAGGGAGAAGAGAGAGAAACATCAATGATGAGAGTCATTGGTCAGCCTGATTCCTACACGCCCCCTACTGGGGAGCAAGCACACAAGCAGGGCGTGTGCCTTCCCCAGGAATCCTTTCATGACCTCCTGGTTTCCAGGTCCCTGCTCAACCACTCAGCCACACCGGGCTAATTTTTCAATGTTAGATATTATTTGTCAAGTTCCTGCTATGGCAGATGAAGAATGAGCTCATACTAATCCATCCCCACTCATCCTCTTCTCGTATTACCAGTGTTATATTTTTGTTAAATACTCAGTATTATGACTGGGTAAATACATTCACAAATCAGCCAAATTGTATACTCTCACAGTTTTGGTTTTCCTGCTTTCCTTGTTTATATTGTTTTATTTGTTTGTCTTATATATTTTACCATTGATTCAGGCTCAAACTTCCTGAGCGAATCATAAAACTCCTCGCAGTTATAATCATGCATATAAGTTCTCTTTAGTGCATTATTTGCCCCTAGAGATCTCATACCTGGACCCCATCCTTTTTGCTTCAGCCTGGCCCTGTGCTGTTGGAATCTTTCCTGGTGTTATCTTCTTGGGATGAACCTCAGCTTTCTCCTTACTGTTCACCCTCCTGTCCTCTGTATCTAATTCTTTCTCATTATTCTGGGTTTGCTCTCTCATTTTGTTCACTTCCTAAGAAAGAGTACATGGGAGATTGATTTTTAAATCTTACATATCTGAGATGGTTTTTATTCCACTTCAGGCTTCATTGATTGGGGATAAAATGCAAGCTTGGAAATAATTTTCATTTGAAATTTTTCAGATATTATTCCATTACCTTTTCTTTTCTGTTGTGGCTGATGCAAGTCCCATGCCATTCTGAGTGTTCCTTCTCTGCATGTGATTTTCTTCACTTGTCTCCCACCAAAATTTATCATATTCTCTTTGTCCCCCAAGAGCTATTAGTTTAAGATGATGGGCTGTGGTGTGGAGCTTTTTTTCATTCATGGGTTATTCATGAGACTAGGCAGTCTGTGAACTTGTGCAATTTGATAACTCAGATCCTTCAGTTTTAGGATTTTCAATATATAATTTATTTGATAATATCCTTCCCTCCATTTTCTCTTTCACTTTTATTTCCTAGTGTTGTATGTCAGACTTCTAAGATTCTATTTATTAGACTGTAAGTTATTTTCAGAGTGATATCTCCAAATTTATATTTCAGTATTTTAATGAGCTGGTATATTTACCTTTTGTATTAACTTCTAGTTGTTTTTTGTTGTATTTTTTTAAATTTCTTTGTTCGTGCTTTTAAAAAAATCTCAAATAAGAGTTTAGTTGTTACACACACACACACACACACACACACACACACACACACACTAAACAGCTTGGTCCCTGAATTGTGCTTGTGACTTATTTTTTCTGTTTGTTAATTTTAATTTCTACCCACTATCCATACTTAAAGGCCCTTGACACTCTGTTCTAATAAATGGCAAAAAAAAGCCAACAGGATGTTCTGCTTACAAGGAGGAAGATGACCAATCGCTGGGTCTCACCCTCATCACCAGTTGTATTGCTGACCCCAATCTGGAGTTTCTCTACTTATCTTCATAGTCCACCTCCAGGCTTCTGCTTGGCTACAAAAGGAGGGAATCACCTTGCTGCATGAGTTAGGATAGGGGTTCTGGGGCTTTCTGCCAGTTTTCACCCCAATCCCATACCTCAATCCTCAGAGTATCCACTTCAAATGTCTATACCTTTCTAGTGAGCTGTGTTCTGATTGGCTTTCTTCTTACTGACTCCACCCACTTCCTCTGCAGATAGCTACAATTGGCTTTCTTCTCCTTGCTAAGTCAGTTATCCTTCATCCATCCACTTTCCATTCTGCAAAGGTTTTACTTTGCCCTTATCTCTTTTCAGTTTCTCCTTGTTTTGTAAATCCATACCTACTTTATTCCTTTGCTGTGATTTTTGTGGATTTGGGAGAGAGAGCCAAGACAAGCATGCATTATTCAATGTGATGTGCAGACAATTGTGAAATTACATTTCTGAAGTAAACTTTTTATTGTAGGCTTAGGTTTATAGAAAAGTCTTGAGAATATTCAGAGAGTCCTAATATATCCCATGCTCAGATTTCCCACTATAATTAAAATCTTACATTAGTATGGTATATTTGTCAAAATTAATGAACCAATGGTATTATTATTAACTAAGACTCAATGTTTGTTTAGCTACCGCTCTGGAAAGAAGTAACTATGCCTAGAGTACATTTAGGGAGAGTTAGGCTCTGTCTCCTTAAAGATAGAACAGCTGCATCAATTATTTGGAATTCTGCCTGAGAGATTTGTTTGTTCTCCCCCATTTATTTATCTATTTGATCATTTATTTATATCAACATGGACATAGGGACTTTTTTATATTTTAAGTTATAATCCAATTCTTCTTTATTGATTGTGTTGTTCAAACTTAGAAATGCTTCTTAGTTACAAACCTCTTTTTAAAAGTGCAATTTAGATAATATAACTAGATTCTATGTCTTACTACCTAACAAGTACAAATAACAAAATGCTAGGAATTAGGATTTGAACACTAAATTACTTGTTTGACTAATTTTTGGATTCATTTTAAATATGTATTAATCATTCCCAAATGTTCAATGCCATGTTCCAGGAGAGCTTATACATAAGGCTCCCTCCCTCAAGGACCTGTAATCTTAGCAGGAAAGTAAACGTACACAGAATAGCAAGAAAACGGGTCAACACTTTACAAAGTACCAAGCTGTGTAATTTCACTATTTCAAAGTGTGATCCAGTGGCCTGAGTGACCAATTTAGATGCATCCATTATGGCACCCCAGAAAAGGCTAGAAATAAATTAGAGGAAAGGACAGTGGGAGCATTTTTTAAGCACACGGAGAATAACAGGCTTGTATCTATTTATTCTATTTGAACATGCCTAAATATTGTCAAATAAAAAGCACTTTAAAAAATTCACTTTCCTTTTAGAAATATACCCTACATCTTCTTTATCCCCTTTCTTTCCCAGAAACATGGGTTCTGCATCACTGCTCTCTGCAGTTTAACAAGCTGCTTAATGAAAAACCACATGTGGCTTCTAAACCTGGTCCTACCTGGCAAAGCCAAGGCTGGTACTACTTAGCTGTCGCCGGCTGGTAGACCAGGCTAGAGAAGACAGGTCTCTCCTCCCCTGACCAAGGGAACCCTCAGAGCTTGCCTCTCTCTTAGCCCCCCCAGGCATTCTGCACACTTGGCTGTCTGCTAGGAAGGGAGCAGAGAGAGCAAGCAAACGCCAGCAGGAATGCTTCCTTAAGGCCCTTTGAAGGGATTGCACTGCGGGAGAGTGATGGTTTAGAAACTTTCAGCTCAACAGAGCCTTAAGCTCTGTTTTGAAGGGAAGCTTTGCTCAATAGAAATTTGGTCCTTAGAACTCACTTTCTTGTTTCCTTTGTGTGTGTTTCAGCATTTACGGGGACTACCTAAATACAGATTGGTTACTGAGGATTTCAAGAGTCAGGAACTCTGGAGGTTTGTGCCAGGGATCCTGTACCCACTTTTGCTATTTTGAGAATCTGTTCTTCCCTCTAGGATTGTTGCCTGTGGGGGGATCACCAAATCTTTTTCAACAACTCAGTTTCTATAGTCAGACTGTCAGGGTTTATATTCTGGTTCCTCCATTCCATAGGTGTGTGGCTTTATACAGGCTACCTAAATTCTCTGAGCCTCACTTTCCTCAACTTATTATTATTGTTATTGCTACAAAAACATCATTGTGAATATTCAGTGGGGTCATACATGGTACCTAGCACATAAAAATGTTCTTCAAATGTTAACACTATTATTACCTATTATTGAGCAGATTTTTTTAATTTGAAAGTGCTATAGGAAATATTAAGATGGCTAGAAGACCACTCCTTCCCTCAGACACAGGCTAGAAGAAGCTCCTGAGATTGGCATGTAAATAACCAATCATAGATTTTTAATATATGAGGCCAAATATATCAAGCCTTGTCAGAGAGGTAAAGTCAAACTACTTGGAGGAGGGAGAATTCAGGGATAAGAGACCACAGCCTGTTGGAGCTGATACCTTTCATTTGATTCTGATTGTTTCAGAGAAGATGTAACTGAGATTTAAATTATGGGTTGAATTTAGTATTTCCTTTGAGGAAAGGGGGAAATCTAAGAGTAGGGAACTAAAAATACATTTTGAGAACAAACAGTTCATATGTAAGAACATAGGGGCCAAACTTTAAAAATATGACAGATAAGATTGGAAAGAAGTTTATGCTTATAATACGGAGAGCTTTGAATGCCAAGCTACACAGCTGAGTGAAGAGCTGAGATTCTAGGGCAGTTTCAAGGAGAAATGAATTTGATAATCTATCAGCCTACTTTGACTGCATTTAGATCTACACGTCTCAGGAATTATTTTCTCCTTTCCTTCCTTCAATAAATATTTATTGCACTCCTGAGTTTATTATGTGGTCCAAAGTTGACTACCGTCCTCTGATACTTTACCAGAATTAAGTGAAGGTCAAACCGTGGCGACTAGCATTAAAAAGCATAGGTGTAATCAAGTTTCACTGGAGTGGGGTTATTGATTCTATATAATTTGCCTACTTTTGGGCTGATTTATAGTCTATTGCTAATCCTAGCTTGAATACTTTTTATCACTTTCAAGTAGCTTATTTTGTCTAGAAATAACTTACTATATATCTACCAGGATAGACACTTTAGAAAGCATGAAACAAGTGTAAACGACAATACTTACCCTAAAAGACAATTATCTTGCAGATGGCTAATGAATAATACTCATGAAATTACTTGGGCGACACAAGCCTGCCTGTGAGTTTGCCACCAATTCAGAAAACTAAAAGTGACTGAATCTATAATATAGGGGTAGGTTTCAAACAGGAGGAACAGAGAGATGCTCTCTAATCCAAAATTTCTTAGAGAAAGAAATGTCCTGTGCCCACCAGGTTTTTCACCGGGGAAGGTCAGAGGAGAAGAGGGAATTCCAGATCACTTTCCCAGGGGTCCTGCATTTATAGAAAGTGTGGTCTCAAATCTCTGATTGAACAATGAACATCATGAGAAGACCAAAGCAAAGTACCCGTCTGTTCCTTGCCAGGCGAGGGGCTGGTGGGAAGCCAGGAAAGGTAGCACATAGATGTCTGCCACCTTGGAACCTTGCTGCTAAAATTTTATTTCAGAGTTTCCCTATGTCTGGCAGCCTAGAAACTTGGGTTTAGGTGAGCTTTACACAGACATTGTCAACCCGACAGTCCTGGAACTTGAAGCCTCCTGTCTATTTCAAGTCTAACTATAGCTTCAACCATCAGAATGGCATCACACACTGGGATCTCACCTGAACATTCTCATCATGGCCCTCAGGGACTTCCTTGTCTCATGATGAAGGTGAAAATCTGAGTTGATCAGATGCTTGAGGATAAAACTTATTCGCCTTGAGGTAGTGAGTTCTCCATTACTGGAAATTTTCAAGAAGAAAGCCTTTTGGCAGGGATATTGTTTTCATTGTCCAGGTGGTCAGAATGGTGACAATAATTAACACTGAGTGTGGCCTGGGTGCCAGGCTCTGTATTTAATAGTTCACACATGTCCCCCTCTGCATCTGCAGGAGGTAAGGGATGCTGTTATTCCCATTTTACAAACAACAAGCCTGAAGCCCAAAGATCCTATACCAAGTTAGTGACAGAGTTAAGATATAAAGCAAAACTGCCCACACTTATTTTTTTAACATTTTATTTTCAGAAGAGTGTACTAAAGCTCACACACTTCACAATGATACTATACTGAAAATGACTTATATATGCTCCAGCCATGTTATTTCAAAATTCCACTGTGAAAGATGAAGGCACCTTTGTTCTTTACCTTTCACTGGGACATGAAGGACTTGATATTAAGCTTCATTCACTGTCATGTGTATGTTTCCTGTAATCAGAGTACATGTATTATGCAAAGGTAAAAATCAAATCAGAGTTTTCAAAAATATGAGAAGAGCAGACAATGTCTCTCCATATAATTCCAGAGAACTGGGGCTTGATCTGAAGTGCTCATAGGTAAATGAGCACATGGACGAGGGGCCAGAGAGCAAATCCCAGGACTCTGGAAGGTTGGATGGGAGAGCGATCATGCCAGCCACCAGTGCTCCTACCTTGTTCATGGGATGCTTTCAGGCAAGTGCCTTACATGACTATAGTTTTTGAGTAGGAAGGGACCTTAGCTTGCCCTACTCTAGATTATTTTAAATTGTGTTCTAAAGAAACTTGAAACTAACTCACAACTTATTCTTCAAATATTCATTGTGAACCTACTATGTGCCAGGTATTGGTCCAAAAGCTGCCTCTAGGGCTGTTCTGATGGGGTAGAAGAAACAATAAGACAACATTGCCCTCTCTTCCTCAGTACCTTAATCATGCCCTCCATTATTGTTTACCTTATATTGTCATGGCAGTTAAGATTTATTTGGAAGAAGAAACTAAACAGCTTAAATTCCTTTTAAAAAAATGTCTTTTCTCACATTCCCAGTTGACAGACAACAAATCCCAAAGACATTCAGGGATTTGCCTGAGGTCTTGCCCATCATTTTTAGCTAGTGACCATGTGCACAGTGGAACTCTTTCCACTTCATCCCATGCTTCTTACCCCTGTGTTCTATGATGGAGGAGAGACCAGATTATCTCTAGTGCTCCCTTCTAAAGCTAATTTAATTTTTAGAATTTCTCAAACTCACTATTTAGCCAGTATTATCATTGGTAACACAGCAATCGTGGACTGGAGAGCCATGATTGCTGCAAATCCTTTTCTCTCTGTCTCTCTGTGCCCTTTGTGTTCAGCCTGGGGAACTGTCATGGATATTGTCTGGGCTTTATTGAATCATATGAGCTTGTACTATGGGTCGCAGGGAAACCGGAAGGATGAACAGATTGTACAATTACCTGTATTTAATGAGTACTCAAGGTAGTGAGGGTTTAAGCAACTGGAGCTCATTTTCCTGTTGAATATGCAAATACCTCTCTGAGCTACAAAAGCCAAGACATCCTAAAAGGATGTCTATATATCTTACATCAGGACTGGTGGCCTCACACGTACAGTGCAATAGTCAGTAATTACGGGCATGAACAAGAGTCTAGTCCCTGCTATCTGTCACTGGCTGGCTGTGTTCTTGCACATGGGACACAGCTTCCCTGAGCCTCAGCTTTCTCGTCCACAAGACAAGTCCAATAATTCCCACATCACAGGAATGTTTAAATTATATGATAAATAAATGCTATGCAGAGATTTTAGTACAGGGTTGGATATATAGTAAGCTCTCCATAAAATGTGATTACTAAATTTTTTCCTATCTGTCATGTAACCTCCAGGAAGCCATGGAAGCCTCAGAATGAGTCCTATTTCATTTGTGATGTGGATATCATGCATGGACAAATCAGAAACAAGTTTTAGATTTCTCTCAACAATCTGCTACCAATGAGAGAGAGAGAGAGAGAGAGAGAGAGAGAGAGAGAGAGAGAGAGAGAATATGAATGACAAAAGAGGAGTGGGAGGAGATAAGAAAGGAGAAATAAGGGACTGAGAAAATAAAAATTTTCCTGTTACTTTAGTGTAGTTCTAGTTGTCTACATGCAAATTAAGTTATTGGTCCCTAATTTTCTCAGGCTCTCGCCCTAGAATAGAAGCAAGTTCCATGCCTGTAACTTCTAATCAAGCACATGAGTAACCTACAGAGATTACAAAATGACAGCACATAGAATTCTAAATCTTTAAAAAAATCTGTTGCTAACATTTTAAAATCTGGGAATCTTATTTGAAAAATCTAGTTTTCTGGCTTCTCTCTCATTTTAACTTTCTTAAATTGTAAAGCCTAATGTAGATACTCAAAGCAAAAACTATTTAGCTCAGTGATTTGAAGGTCATGAAGGTAACACCTGAGTAACCATTACTTACCTCATACAATGCAATGTTGGCAGCTGTTCCCCCCCCCCCATCAATGTTTCCTCTTGCCCTTTCTCAGCACTACACACTGTCCCACCAAAGGAAATCTGACTGCTATAATAACATCTTTGTTTTTTTCTTTATTGATTGACTACCAAAGCATGCATTCCTAAACATTAGAGTTTAATTTTCCTAGTTTTTGAAATTTAATAAAGGGAATCATCCAGTATGATTTTGTGTGTATTTGTTTCTTTGTTTAATATTATACTTATAGGATTCAGCCATTTGTATATGGGTATAGTTTCCTCATTTCCATTTCTGCACAGGATTCAATTGTATGAATATGTCATAATTCACTCATCTGTAATACTACTGTTGATGGACATTTGGTCTGCTTACACTATTGAATAGAGTCTATAAATAGCCTTGTATACGTCTTTTGGTGCACACGTTCACATATTTCTGTTGGATGTAAACCCAGGAGTGGTATGAGAATGTTCAGTTTTAATAGATGATGCCAAATAGTTTCCAAAGTGGCTGTACCAATTTATACTCCCACCATCAGTATGTGATGATTCTTGTTGCTCCAAATTTTCTCAAACACTTGAGATTGTCAGTCATTTTAATTTTAGCCTTTCTGGTGGGGGTGTAGTGCTAGCTCTGTATTTTAACTTGTATTTCTCCTATTTGTGAGATTTAGCTTTATTTCATATGTTCATTGAAATATTGATATACTTTATCCTTATTGTAATTTTCTTATTGTTTGTACATGTTCTAGATGTGAGCCCTTGGTCAAATGTTTATGTTGCAAATTTATCCTTCCTTTCTATATAGCTTGCATTTTCACTCTCTTGATGTACAGAACAGAAATTGTTCCTTTTAATGCAATCCCATTTACCAGTTTTTTTAATCAATAGCTTCATCTCCTGTTAGAATACATTTCCTACCCTGAGGTATGAAAATATTCTTCTGTATTATCTTCATGTGGCTTTATGTTCTACCATTCAGATTAGCTATCCATCTGGAATTGATTTTTGTGTAGGCTGTAATTTAGGGATCTAGAATTCATTTCTCCACATAGATATTCAACTTATTGGATCATTTACTGGGATAAAAATATCATCCTTTCCTCACTGAACTACAGTGCATCTTTGTTATAAATCAATTAAGTATATGTGGTCTGTTTCTAGTCTTTGTTTTCTAGTCCACTGATTTGCTTATGTCTCTTCGGTTTTAGATTTAACCTAAGTGTTCATATCTGGGACAGTATGACTTCTTCAAAATTGTTTTGAATTTATCATCCCTTTTTCCATTTTCATATAAATTTTAGAATCAGTATATCAAATTATGAAAAACAAAAAACCTACAGGGAATTTAATTAGGGTAGCGTTTAACTTACATAACAGTTTGGGAGAATTGATGTCTTTAAATAGTGAGTCCTCTAATTCAGGAACATAATACATTGCCCCGCTTACTTAGGTCTTCTTTTCTTTCAGTAATGTTTTACAGTTCTCAGTATGTTTCAGAGACCTTTTATAGATTTTGTTAGACTTATTTTCTAGGCATTAAATGATTTTTATATTATTATAAACAGTATCTTTTAAAATATTGTTACAATTAATTGGTTTTGCTTGTATATTGAGATAGACATAATTTCATTTACACTGATGTTATATCCAGTGACCTTGCCATTTTAGTAATCCATAGTGTGTCACAATCATGTCACCTATGAATGATGACAGCATTATTTTTCCCTCTGCCAACTTGGTGATTGTATTATCTTTTGTATTCTGTTTACTCATACTTTAAGATTTTTTTTCATCTTGATTGTGAAATAAAGTCCCTGTAATTTTCTTTTCTTATAATGCCCTTCTTTGGTTTGGTATCAGGGTTATGCTGGCCTCACAAAAAGAGTAAGGGAATACTCCCCCATTGTACTCTCTGGAAGTTTGTTTATGGTAGGTGTTTTATTTTTTATTGAGAGAGAGAGAGAGAGAGAGAGAGAGAGAGAGAGAGAGAGATATTTATTGTTCCACTTACTTACATATTCATTGGTTGATTCTTATGTCCCCCAACCTGGAAACAAGCAGCAACTCTGGTGTATTGGGACCACGCTCTAACCAGCTAAGCTTTCCTGTCAGGACTCTGGTGTTTTTATTCTCAAAAGGTTTAATAGAACTCAGAAGAGAAGCAGTCTGGACAGGATTTTTCTTTGTTCACAGACTTCTATGTCTTTGATAATTACAGCACTAATCAATTTGTCATTCATCTTGTGGTAGTTATTTGTTCCTTCATATTATATTAAGAATTTGTCCATTTCGGCTATACTTTCAAATATCTTGTCATAAATTTGTTCATAATATTCTATTATCTTTTCTCCATTGTGGTATTTGTAGTGATGTCATCTTTTATTTTACTGTCATTGATGGCTTTTTTGTGCTTGTTTACTCTCACAATTTTTCTAAAATTATAAGGTGATGGTTTTTTACTTTGTTGATAGTTTCTACTGTACATTTCTTATTTCAATATTTTCTACACTTTATTTCCTTCTCTCTTTATGTTTAGTTTGCAGTTTTAGGGTGTGTGTGGTTTTTTTTTTTCAAACTTCTTGAAATGGATGCTTAGCTTACTGCATCTTGTTTTTGTTTTTTACATTTTTTCATCTAATTTTTAAAATATGCATTTTAAACCTATACATATCCATCTAAACAAGTTAAACTGTATTATTTTTTACTTCGTTCAGTTTTACATACTTTTTATTTACATACTCCTTTATTAATTTTTAAAAAATTAGACAAAAACTTTTCTTCTAATGTTTTCACTAGAGTTCACAGCATTCATTCTTGACTTTTCAAATGTTTTTATAGACTGGCACTTGTATCCTCTTCCAAGATAGTACAAAGATCTTAGAATACCTTTGCTTTATGCATTTCTGTGCCAATGTACATGTCATTATTGTTGCATGATTTTTGTATTTTTTAATTCAACAATGTGTTGCTGTTGTTTTATTCAGTCCATATTGATGTTTACCCATATATTTATAATTTTATTCCTTTATGTTCCACTCTGCATCTCTAAGTTTCCATCTGGAATAATTTATTTTCTCCATGAATAATATCCCTTAGTATTTTCACCAGTGTGAATCTGTTGTTGACAAGTACTTTTCTTCTATTTGTGTGGGAATGACTTTATTTCACATTTTCTCATGGGAAAAAAAAAACTTTTTGTTGGAAATAAGAGTTTATAATTGTAATTATTTTCTTTCAGCACTTTAAAAATATAATTCAGTTGTTTCTTATGAAGAGTCAGCCAGGAGTCCAATTGTTGAAACTTGCAGTAATCTGACTCCCATGCCTCCTTCATTCTGAGTTCCTAAGAGTTTGGTTGTCAGCAATCTTACTATGTGTGCCTACATGTGATTTATTTTATTTATTTCAGACATGTTGAACTTCTTGAATTTGTGTCTTGATGTCTTTTATCAGATTTGGAAAGCTCCTGGCCACTGACTCTTCAGATATCATTTCTGTATCTTCCTCTTACTTTTTTCCTTATGACATTTATTCATATATTAGAGGCCTGGTGCATGAAATTTGTGCACTTGGGGTGGGGGACATCCCTCAGACCATCTTGCGCCCTATTGCAATCCGGGAGCCCTCAGGGGATATCTGACTGATGGCTTAGGTGTGCTCCTTGCGCAACTAATTTTTTTGGTTTTTTGTGTGGTTTTTGTTTTTTTTTATTGTATGCTAGACATCATTGTATTTGCAGAATGTTTTGTAGAAGTAAGTTGAGGCCTAGGTTAATGTTATATATCCTTCCTAATAGATTCATGTTTTCCTTGTTGAACTAGCAATCTGTTATCATTCTGGTCCCATTTTAGAGACTGTTGTCCCACCTATTTCCAGTTCATTCTTATTCCTATTGGGTAACTCTTCTCATATCAAACCAAAGTGACCATTAAACAGCCTATTTCCACTGCCACCACTGTTTGGTCCTGAACTCTAATCCTCCACACACACAAAATAAAAATATGAGAAGGAAAATTCAACTCTTCCTGTTAGTTTCAGGAAATATATAGGTCTTTTCAGGGTCACTGGAATGGAAGAAAGCCTACAAAGACTTCCAGATTCCCTGTGGAAGACAGAAGTGTGGGTATTGGTTTATTTTATTTTATTTTATTTTAAAATACAACTGACCTTTGCTCAGTCTAAATCAATGAAAAATTCCTGAGTACAGCTAGTCTATGCAAAATAATCTCTACCTCCAGGGAGAAGGTGTTTTTCCTAATTGTGGTTGAGAATTTAGTTCTTCAGAGCTAGACTGTCTGGATTCCAATCCTGATTCTCCTATATACTAGCATAGTGACCTTGGGTAGTACTTAAATTTTCTGTGTTGCAACTTCCCCATCTATAAAATGGGAATAACAGTGGCACTCACCTCAATGGGCTGTTCTGAGGATTTTAAAAAGCAGTGCATATGAAGTACCTAGAACAGTGACTGGCATGTAGAGGAACTCAAATAGAAACTGCCATGTATAATTAAGTTTGTTGTATTAGTATAACTACTTAGCAATATTTAACTTCTTGATCTTGTGCTTCCAAAGAACCCTGGGTTTCTTATCCCTGTTCTACACTCTTTCACTTAAAGTTCACATTAGACTATTTCTGGTTGGATGTGGAATTTCCCAATCTTGCTATGAATTTCAGAAAGCTTTTGAAAACATGAATTTCTAATGTACACCCATAGAGATTCTCATTTAGTAGCTCTGAAGTGGAGCCTGGGATCCAAAGTCTCCCTTTGTTCTCTGAGGTCTAATTGACTGAGGTTCGGATCTCCCAAAAAATGGGCTGTGGTGGAAAGGGCTTTCAGCTTGATGGCTCTGCGACCATAATCAAACTCATTTCTTCAGTGTGAGGCAGAGTTGGAAAACTGCCTGCCCAGTGGTGACTCCAGCTTACCGATCTGTTATAGTTAGAGGCAGCGTTTTAAACATCATGGCTTTGCATATGGAAATCTAGCTTCTCTTTAAAATAAAAAAAGGAGAGTTCTGGATCTGTTTTTCACTTGACAAAGTTTGGCTAAAGCTGAGTGAACATTGGCAGGGGAAAGCGTGTTCTCTCACCTGCCCATTTGCTCTTTTAAGCTTCCTGCTGGGCCCTGGAGCTTGCAGCCCAGGAAAACGGTGCACTTTTCCAGAAAGTGTAGCAGACGTGGATTTAGGAGATGTGAGCTTGTGTCATGATTCTGCTTTTAACTCATCGTGTGATCTTGGCCAAGTCACTCCCCCTATCTAAGTCTTAGTTTCTTATCTGAAAACCAGGGGAAATGCTGGCCTTGTCTACCTCTTAATAAAGTTGGAATAGTCTAAATGGGATAGTGTGAGCCCCTGAGTAGCAGCTGCAAAAGAGTGAGGAATGACTGCTAAATGTTGATTTATATTGTCTGTAATTTATACCTATGTGGGACTGCATGAGTCCTGGACAAGTTCTGATAAGAGAAAACCTTTGAATGCATTGGAGTGCTGAGAATGGATGGGGAGAGAGTATCTCATGGTGAGAAAAGCACACAAGACAGAAATACTATTGAACTTACTGAATCTCCAGTCTTCCTGGGGGATTTGGGGAACATGAGAATTTGGAGATGGTATTACTAATCATCCCTGTTTTATAGATAAGGAAATATGGACCTAGAGGAAACATAGGTTTGGTAATTGAATCTGTTCATCAGTTCCAGAAATGTGTTTTTGTGTACGTTCCTTAACCTTTCTAAGCCTCTGTTTCTTCATGTGTAAAATGGGCATGTTAGACTCTATCGTGTAATGCATTGTGAAGATTCAATTAGTTTACATGCTTTTAACATTTAAAACATATTGTAAGTGTCCACTAAACAGCATTTGCTATTATTAACTCAAATTAGGCATATAATTATTGAACAACTAGCAAACGGGAAATAGTTAAGAAAATGAGACATATTGCTAATGGATAGTTCCTTACCAGGAAAGAACCTTTCATAAACCATAAGGGACTCTTTTTACTTCCCACTGCATGGAGGTAACACAAAGCAGTATTTTTCCCAGCATTTGCTATAAGATTCATAGGATACCCACAAAGGTCCACATCAACAGCAGGTTCTGAGAGCCAACGATGGTATTAGCATTCCAAAGCGTTTGCAGAGTTGGGCCAGTGTGTGTTTTTCCTTCCTATCCTTAAATTTCAACCCTCCTCAGCTGGAAAGGAGATATCTGATGCCAAAGCACACTTATTTATTTTGATTTTCACTGCCTTGCATGCCTCTTTTCACCTCCACATCTGAATATCACAGCAAGAAGTGCTCAACTTCCCCTGGGCTCCTGAGGACTGGAACAAATTAGCATTCTTGAAGTTAGTTCTTCTTTTTGGACTGTACTCCTTTTTCCTCTCCTCATAAAAATTTCTGTTCCAGAGAGTACTTTCTCAGCCACTCTTTTCCTAATGCAATTCTGTTTGATTTCCACCCAGCAACTCCTGAAAGGAGCCGCTGAACCACGTCTCAGCGAGCATTTCAATTCCTGAGCACCACACTTCCAACAGGACCTATTCCAGCCGCATCTTCATATCCAGTAATCATGCATTTAACCAAAGTGATTGACATATCATTTCTTTCCCCTCTCCAACGTTTCCAGCCCATTAGTCTTATTTGTCTTCCTTGCAAAGGCTCCGCCAGTTTGGATTCCTGCCAAATCAGTGAATGTACAAATACATGCATAACTCAAAAGCACACCTACACACATACAGATGTAATAGTTACCAAGTCTGTATCTTCATTGAATATTCAACATTTCATGTCTAGATTTCATCTCTCAACAGAAGTCTTAGTCATCAGCTTCTTTCTTTCTTTCTTAGCTCCCTTTCTCCTTCCTTGTTTCCTTCTCTTCCTCTACTTCTTTACTTTTTTCCCTGCTTTTCCCAGAAACTTTTGTTTTTTGGTTAGTCATCACAGAATGTTTCAGTTTTAAAGGAGCTTGAGAGAGTATTTTATATATGCCTTTACTTTTGGAAAATCCATGTGCCAGAAAGGGAGCCATCTACGATCCATGGCTTTCCTTTGCTTTCAAGTTCCACAGTCTCCACCCAATATGCATGGCTTGGGCCCTGCCCACTCCATCAGCTGCCTCTCATCTCACTCACCACAATGTTACCACACAGGACCTTGGGGGCCTGCCTCAGAGCCTTTACACATGCATCCCCTTCTTTGTGGACAGTCCTTCACCTATAGGCACACAGGTCTTCACCACTCAACCTATTTATTCCTTAGGTCTCAGCTCAAATGGTCCTCCTTAGACAACCACCTTGCCCTGCCCTTTTCATTTCCTTCCTGGCACTCATCACCACTTGCAATTATGTATGTATTTGAGTGTTTGTTGTTTGATCTTTCTTTGCCTATTAGAAAGCAAGTTCTCTAAGGACCCTGACCTTCCTCCCCCGCCCCCCATTATTTCTTCATTGCCACAGACAGTGCCTGAGTTTGATAATAAAAATAAATATTAACATTAAAGTAATAGTGTCTGACATTTTTTGAGAATGTTCTCACTTCAGATACACTGTTCAAAGATATTTTACATGTATTAACTAAATTAATACTTATAACTAACCTATGAGGGAGATATGATTGTTTATCCCCATTCAGAAGATAAGGAAACTGAGTGGTCAAGTCACTCACCCATGCTTATACAGCCAGAAAACATCAGAGCTCTATTTCTAACTTGGATAACATTTAAGCCTGAACCCTTAATGAGGCCATGCTATGCCTCCATTAATAGTCATTAAAAAGAGAAATGAAAAAAATATACCCACATTGATTAGTAGCTTAATAAATTGCTTAATTAATAATCCACTCTTCTTTCTATACAAACAGACAGCCCCTCAGGTACCAGCAGAAAGCAGTAAAGAGAAAGAGAAACCGATTAACCAATTGGTCTGTTGTTGATAAGAACTATGGAAGGGACCCTGTGATGTAGACTGTAGAGTGAAGTGGGAATCATTATTTTATATTCACTTAGGACCCAGTGGCAGGTGGAAACCACTGACTCGGCTGAAGAGGTCATAAGATAAGGAATCAGGTTCTCCAGAAACATCAAGTAGGTGTACTGTTATTAGCACTAAAAATTTAGATAATTCTCGTGATTTGGATGATATTTTTCAAACCTGATTCTAAAGTGTCAGTAATCATTCATTTTATAAAACTGCTGGTCAGAATTCTAGGATGAAAGCTCCAGGAGGGTGCTTTTTTCCACTGTTGTATCTGGAATAGTGCCAAGCTCATAGTAAGGGTTCAATAAATATTTATTCAATGAATTCATGGAAAAAATGTATATTGACAGGTCATCAATAGATACGTACTGTATACCAGTTATTAAGTCTGTGTAGTTCAAGAGATTATAGACCCAACAACTATGAAACTGTTGACCCAAACAAAAAAATAAAAGCAAATAAAATAGACCTGGCCAGTGTGGCTCAATTGGTTGGTGCATTGTTCCAAAGGCTGCATGTTTGATTCCTGGTCAAGGCACACACCCAGGCTTCAGATTTGATCCCTGGTCAGGGCACCTGTGGGAGGCAACTGATTTATGTTTCCTCTCACATTGATGTTTCTCTCTCTTTCTCTTCCTCTCTATAATCAATAAAAAAATTAATTATAAAAAATAAAATACCCTACTACCACAGGAATCTTTAAGGAGTTATCATATACACAGATGCTCATGATTGTTAATCAGAAACCAGTTATCATATGCCTGCTGTGCACCAGGTTCCATTCCAGGAAATCAAGGAGAATAGAGACACATATAAAATATAGTGCCCTAACTTGTTTGGCTCAGTGGGTAGAGCATCGGCCTGTGGACTGAAAGATCCCAGGTTTGATTCCGGTCAAGGGCATGTACCTTGGTTGCAGGTACATCCCCAGTAGGAGGTGTGCAGGAGGCAGCTGATCGATGTTTCTCTCTCATCAATGTTTCTAATTCTCTATCTGACTCCCTTCTTCTCTGTAAATAATCAATTATATATATATATAGTTCCTAACTCTGAAAGTATTTACCATCTGTGACACTACCACACTGGCCAAAGTAAAGTTATGCATATTAAGCTCTTTTTTCAAAACCAGGGGCAAATATAGAACTAAGAGGTTTTTCTCCTCTAAATGTTTAAAATTATTTAGTCACAAGAGAAATTTGTTTACTGTTTTTTCAAAGATGCCATTTCCTGGCAATGCTAATATGGAAACATTTCAGAATGATGACCTCATAAAGTTCACACAACTGTCTCCCTGTGCAGACTTAGATACCAAACAGCCATGAATGACCTCACTTAGGCCAGGAGCAGAACTCAGTAGCTGGATAAACTGTGCTCAGAAATTCAGCTTGGTTTAAATTGTTTTCTCTCTTTACTGTTAACTTCTCTAATAAAAGGAACTGTCTCACTCAAGGTGCTTACTTCCCCCAAGATTCCACAGGGATGGGGCCATGGTACCTATGAGTCATTATACAAACTGAGAGTTGAATCCTAAAATAGATAAATCAGGAACTTGCACACAACTTGTATTTAAGTCATTTGAACACTTGAATTATTTTGTTCCACCAAAACAGTCATGTAGAATCCAGGAGTCTGAAAATCTCGCTTTCAAAGGGCTGATTTAGGGCACTGTCCTTCAGGGAAAGACCTCCTCTATAAAGGCACTCCAAAAAGTTCAAAAAGATGAACCCTGAGTGAGGGCTGAGAGAAAGGAAGAGTAATCGGGCAGTGACAAGGCCCATGGCAACCTGGCAGGTGTAGGTGAGGGTGAGTACATGGCAGCCTTATCAAGGCAACAGGCAGAACCAGGAGCAGCCACTTACTGAAAATGAAAGAACAAAAAAAGAATGTGTATCTTCATTCCACAGTCCACAACATTTCTTTTAGGGGATGGAAAATGAGAGTAGGAAGAAATTAAAAGTGGGAACATGCTACTACTACTGCTTGGCCCTTATGAATTCTTCATTTCTGAGGCAGGACAGGAAAAACTTGGTGAGAACACTGAATTTTGAGCCAAGAAATGTAAGTTCAAGTGTAGGCTCTGCAGATGGCAGTTTCTTCAACCTCACTCTTGACCTTGAGGACAGTCCCCCATCCCTAATCATCCACCTCTTCCCTATGACATAAGGAAATTAGAAGAAGCCTCCGTGGTTTTTTTCTACTTCTGGCATTCTAGAATTCAATGATAAACCAAAACAAGGATCTTTGTTTTGTAATGTTTAATAAACAATAAAATGTATGCAGTGAAGTGACCTATAAATTCTGCTTAGCTTTAAATGTGAATTATATACAAATACGGAACAAAATATTCGGGTAAAAATCATTACCCTCTGTAGATTAGGGAGTATAATGGGGTTCCTTTGCAGTGTGAAGAATGAATCTTGCACAACCTAAAATAAGCAATGAAAATGTAGGGAGACCTAGATACGACAGTGGTCTGGGTCATTTTTCCCCTTTAATCAGATGTTTTCTTTTCTGTTTTTACACCCATGTTTAGAGAGGAGACAAATGTCTTTAAGATCCCACATGGGACAATGACACAAGCATTTAAAGTAACATCAGATCATCTGAGCACAGTCATAAGTAATGACATTGTTATGACATCTATAATGATATAAATATATACAATCTAGAGGACCTGCATGCATATGGCTGCTGATTAACCTGAGATAGTATATACCTGTACTGGAGAAAGGAACATTGATTCAATTGTTATACATGAATTTGAGCTGGGGAAAATAGTCCAGGAGCCAGGGAATTCATAATTACTGGGTGCTACAACTTGTGTTAGCACTTGCATCAGAAACTATGTGGTGACCTAGAAAGAGACTGGTCGATGAACGGAGAATTCTGGTCCTGGTTTACTCTGCCTTGTCATTCAAAGAGAGTAGCAAATTCTTGCCTGCCTTCCCTAAAGCAGTTAAAAATATCAAATGTGATAATATAGATGAAAGCACTCTGGAAAAATATAAAGTATGGCATTCACTGTGAGATATTAAAGTATCAAGTCATTTCACTAGGTATCAACTGAGAAAAAAAGAAAATTGCAAGCTCTATCAGCAAAATTTAGAAGTCATACTCTTTCATCCCTCAGCAAGGTCCTAAAGTTGATACTTATGCAAACATTTTTTTTTACTTTAATGAGAATTAATTGCAAATATAGCTTGCAGGATTCAGATGGAGATCATCACCAGCATGGGAACTGATAAATAGAACTTATGATACCTTCCCTAGGCAAGAGTGTTCCTCTTTCATCTCCTTTATTCTGTTAGTGGTTCAAAAAGAATGGTCCAGTTCCAGCAGCATTAAACTTGTTAGAAATGCTAATTCCCAAGTCCCACCCCACTGAAGCAGAAATTCTGAGGGTGGGCCCAGCAATCTGCCTTTAACAGACCTCCTGGACTGATTCTTTGGCCAGGGGAACTCAGAAAAGAATGGTGGGGCTCCAGTAACTTGGAAGACATCTAGCTTGGGTCCCTGTAAGGCTGGTGTGGTGGACATCAGTGTTAGCAAACAGGTGTGGCCCAAAATATGCTTATGTATATGGCTCCGTGTCGGGTTTTAAGAGAAAGGATAATATGGCTCTATTTAAGGGAATGCAACTCCCTTAAAATTTAGAAAGTACAGAGAGCTTTGGCATCCTTGGAAACCAGAGTATAATAGCAATCCAAAATCAAACCATACATATGTAAAAGTTAGCTCTGTAGTAAGTGTTCTTCTCTGAGCCTCAGAATGATGGAACATAACAATAAATATGAAAATAACTCAGGCACACTGAACATTTATCATATGCTTAGCACTATTTTAAGTGATTTTTATGTGCTAATGGTGCTGCTTATTTTAGGTATTTTTCTGAGTCCAGCTAAGAGCCTGGGCTCTGAAAATTATAACTGCCCACAGGAGCTAAGACACCAATAGGGGAAAATTAAAAGAAATGAGTCCATTACTGCTCCAGTGAGAAGAAGTATGTAGAGCCAGTTTGAGGTGTTTGCAGAGGCCTAGTTGAGGCACCTACACTGGGTCCTGAGTAAATAGAGATTTCTCAAAGGAGGAAATGCCTAAATTTAGACTTCTGAAGCATGAGAGGACTGGTCATTTTAGGGTGGGGAAATCTGAGATGTAGGGCACATGGATAGCTATAGTCCAGGTCATGTATCAAGTAGGTGGTAGTGTTGGGATTTAAATTCAGGTTGGTTCAATTCTAAAACAGTTGCTTTTTAGCACTAAGGTGAGGCCAGAAAATAGTTTTTGTCAAGTCTGTCAATTCTGATAAATTGGGAGTGGCTTCCAGGAATGCGGATGGTGAGGACTCTGAGGACTTGGCTGGGTGCACCTGGAAAGAATGCCATGATCAGTTAGTGGAGTCTGCCTTGGGTGCAGAAGAAGGGAGTATGTGTGTCATGCATCTGCTGACCCTGCACTGCATGGCACAAAGAGGGAGAGATCAGCAGGGCTGCTTCTTATTCATGGAAAGATTGTCTCTGACTTCAAGGAAAGTAGAGCTCGACAGAATCAGCAGGGGCTTATTATAAGTTACTAGGTGGTAGTAAGTGTCAGCTCAGGAGGTTATGAGTCGATGGGGCATTCATTGAGAAAGGGAATAAAGTTTTCTTTAAAAAGTGAAGACACTTTTTAAGTGTAACAATGTAAAAATGAACAACAGTAAAGCACAATCAATCTTCTAAATCCACTAAACTTCTAAATTTATAGGCAATTCAGTTTTCATTTTTACCTCTGTTACTTCTATCAACATGGAAGGTGTTGATTGGACAGAAAATGGCATTTTTTGCAAGTAATGGGATCCTATGTGTCATCCAGCTTCATCATGCCCAGGGGAAACTTAAATTTAGAAATGCCACAAAAAAAATTATATTGTAATGGCTCATCTGTGGGGTAGTTTGGAAATTGATATAAATCAGAGTGATTGAGAAGGTGATTCTTCAAGGCAAAGATGATAATAAGTTAGTACCAAATTTTATTTACACGTGGCTTATAGTATCTGTAAAATGGATATGGAAGCTCTTTAAAAGCTTATCAAATATTGTTTCCACAGCCAATGTGAGAAATGAAATAATAGTAATAACGGCAAAAACCACCACCAAACTGGTCCTAATTTAAAAAGATAAAATAAAAATAACCATGAGAACCATCAAGTCAGCCAATAGTTGGAAATTACTTCCAAATGAATTTCCTTTGCTAAAGGTATTTCTCACTTCTCCTCCATCTCACCTTCACTTTAACTATACTTTTTATACTCCGTATTAACATTTTTTGGGAGAATGAATCCTATATTGTATATATGGATCAAAAGAAGATAACCTTCCCCAAAGTCCCAAGGTCAGAGCTGCTTGCCATCTTGGCATCTCTCCCCAGGAAGGCTGTTTTATGAACGATCATCTCATTAACCATGACTTGGCAAACTATGTGCCCCATTTTCAGAGACTCTGTTTGTAGTTAATGGCAACCATAGGTGTCACCTGAACAAGCAGCCCCCCACTCCAGGGCTGGGCGGGCTTATTCAGCTCTTCGAAAGCCCCACTCACAGCATGAGAAAGTAGATTCTCCTGGTCCTCCTTCCCTAGGGCAGGTGATGGAAAAGCTTATCACTTTAAGACTTCCCTTATCTTACTTTGGAAGACAGTATTTGACGGTACCAGGAATCAAAACATTTTCCTGGTCAAGTCATGCTGACCAGTAAGAATTATCTGATTCATTTTACATTTTGTCATGAAAAAACATGACAGCAATCTGTGGAAAAGAGGCTCTGGAGGAAGAGGTTGAGAGGACTGCACCTTTTATCATCCCCACCAGCTTAGCATCACATGGAGAACTACAGGGAATGGCATCTATGTACAGGGACTCTGTGTATCTCAGTGTCTTCTATGTACAAATACCAACATGAAGACAGTGATGTGGAGCTCAAGATTTGAGGACTCCAGTTTAGATTAAATGTGAAATGGAAAGAGGAAGAAAACCATTTAAAGGTTTTTATTTAATAAATTCAGGACACAGAAGCTTCTCCATTTCGGGGCTCTGATCTATTCATGCAGCAAAGAAATACCAGGCTGGTTCAGAAAAACTGCCTATTGGCTGTGTAATTTATTCACATCCTTCATCCCTTGTCGGCTTCTGTGTGTGTGTTCCTAATGCATCTCTATTCTTTGAGCAATGTTGTTGCCAAAGCTTAGCTTTGTCCTGTTCTTTGTCCCATTGCTGCCATTTGTCCCATTCTTCCCTTTTTACTTCAGGTACATGGGCTATTTTCTCCTTCATTCCAAGGAGAGAGACATAGCTTAGGATTTTGGGGGGAGCCCCAGGTAGATCTGGTTTCTACTCCTATTTCTCAACTCCTATTTCTGTTATCATGGGGCCTGACTTCAGACAGATATCTCTCCCCCTCACAGCAGCCCAATTACCCAGCATCAGCGCAGGGTGGCTGAACTCTAAGGGGCCTTTCCAGCCCTAACATTACAGGACATAGTAGGGACTGGAGTTCTCTTGAATTCAGTGTAACTAGCATTTGCTGGCTGCCTTCCTCTCTGGCATCAAGCATTCTACTGGGAGCTGCAGGGGATATGCTGATCTCACAGCTCTCCCTCCTGTGCCACAGCACTCACAGGCAAGGGGGAAGTGGGAGGAGGAAAACAAGTTTGCAGATATCTCCAGTGCACAGCAGAACACACTGTGTGCTGGGAGCAAAGAACAAATGATTACAGGGTCCAAAAGAGGCAGAAATCGTACCTATTTATGAAAAGTCAGAATAACAATTTATAGCATTTCAGATGAGCCTTGGCAGAAAGAGAAATCAAACAGACCAGGGTAGTTTCTATAGCAACATTTACTGAGCATGTATTTTGTTGCCAGCCATTGTTCTGGGCACTTTACACATAATAGCTCATTTACTCCTCTCAGTCTTTTCAGATTAAGACTATGATTATTCCCAAACCTGCATATGAAGAAGCTGAGGCATAGACTGTCTCAGTAACAGGCTTCGGCTCATACCACAAGTGAGCGGCAAATGCCATGATTCAAACCCAGGCTATTCACGGCCCACATTCACTCTCAGTCCGGAGGTTCTACTGACTCTCACATATGGAGAGTCACTGAACCTGGAGACGGGAGATGAAGAGCTTTCTGCATGGATGAGTGTGGTGGCCCTGGGTAAGTCCTTTCGTGTCTCTAATCTTCCAGTTTCTTATTTGAAATAGCAGTAATAAGTAACTTGCCTCACCAGGTTGTTATGATGATTCAACAAAATGGCATATAAAAATAGTTTTAAGTGATACAAAATCCTAAATAATCTATAATAATAAAAGTGTAACATGCAAATTGACTGAACGACTGAACAGCAGAACAACCATCTGGACAACCTTCCAGACAACCACACTATGACACTCACTTGATGCCAGGCCAGCCAAGATGGGTGCGATGTGATTGGTCAGGGGCCCTGCCATCACCTCACAATTGCCCACAGAAGGAAGTCCAGGCCACCAGCCAGCAGGTGTGGCAGGTGTGCAGGGCCAGCCAGCAATCATCCCGCAGAGGGAGGCCCAGGCCAGCCAAGTAATCGCACCACACACCTGTCACCCTCAGATGGAGGCGACTGGTGGCAGGGGCCAGGAGGGGGCACACTGCACAGATGGCAAGCAGTGGCAGTGGTGGGAGTGGCGCCAACTGCCGGCAGCCAGAGGGAAGGAAAGTCCCAATAGGTCCTGATCTCCAGCCAGGCCTAGGGATCCTACTCAAAGGGTCCCAGATTGTGAGAGGGCACAGGCCAAGCTGAGGCTCCCCCACCCCATGAATGAATTTTGTGTACTGGGCCTCTAGTTTTAAATAACAGAGGAAAGTGGAAGGAACAACATGAACAACAGTAGAAGGCAGTAAAGTGCAAGACATAGTAGGCACATGTTTAGGGCAGAATGACTGTCCACTTTGCATCATGAATAAATGCTACTGAGTGGGTTGTATTAGGGTCTCTTCCCCATAGTTGTACCTTGAGTGGTAGTTTCCACCTAAAATATCATTTCATCTCCTCTCCACTAGCTATACAAGGCCTTAACTCTGCTCCCTCAGTATGCAGGGTAATAAACTGCATTTATTACCTATTTTCCTTATGTTTTGCACTACTGAAGCTGACCTCAGAATGCCAGTGCAATCCTCACCAGTGTTTGAGTCCAAGCATTTGTAGGAAAGGACTAGACTCTCAACCCTCATTACTAATGTAGACACATTAGTTTCAGTAGAATTGGCTCATGTAGGAGTAATGTCACGGGATTGTTAGAATGGAGTGGAAACTTGTCGGCATAAAGAACTAGACTCATCTCAGTGTCTGTGCAGCAAGATATGTATGGTTGTCTTCTCAGTACTGGGCAAAGCAGCATCCTCAGATGATGCCCAGGTTACACTGGTGGGAAAGCTGAAGGACTACACGATGGTTAAATCCAAGAAAAAGGCATCATCTCAAGGGATGCTCAGTAGGAGATACACTTGACTGGGATCAGAAAACCTGAGTTAGTGCCCTAACTTGGCTGATTTTGGAAGGATTGACCCTAGAAATGTTATTTCCCCTCTAGGGGTCAGCTTCAGTTCCCTGTAAAAGGGCATAATTTATAGAGATGCTCTCTAAAGCACCTTTGATTCTGAATGTCTAAAAACATGCAAGTTATTTTTAAGCAGAAACATAACTATAGCTATTCTTAGGCTCCCAACTAGAAGAAGCTACATGTGATTTTGCATTTCCTATGAGCTGCAGAGGTAACATTTTCAGCTGTTTGTTGTTCTTCTTGTTTCTTAGAAGCTTGATGATGTATTTACAAAACACAACCACAACCACACAACTACTCAACAATGCAATAATAGCAACTGCAGTAACAGATACAACAGAAGCCAGGAACTGTGCTAGAACACATTTTAAGTACATCTAATTCTCAGAACAGCCCCATTGGCTGGGTACTATTATTGTTTCTGTAACACATCTGAGGAAGCAAATGTTTTAGAGTGACTTATTAACTTCTCAAGGGACAGAGTGGGGACTTTAACCCAGGTTGTCCACCTCAAAGCCTGTGCTCTAAACCACTCAGATATCCAGCCAGGAGCGAACATAGGCACATGAAACTAAGTGTCCCAGGTGGCCCTAGAAGCCTCCATCCCTTGAAAAATTATATCTAAAGATTTTTTATGGGAACCAGAGCCTTTTTCCCCCACATGAAAAAAGGAAGTCACAAGTTCCAGAGTAAGGCAATCAGGCCTTTCCCTAAAGTGATGACACAAAAGACCTCCATTGGAAAAGGGAGGACCACGGGGATGATGTGGCATGAGAAAAGGTCAGTTGCCCCACCTTCTCAGTTATTTGACAGAAATTCCACACAGGAGTCCCTGACTCCTGCCTGACATTTCCCAATGACCCTGATCATGCTATTCCTTCCACTTTCCTCTATTATTTAAAACTAGAGGCCCGGTGCACAAAATTCATGTACAAAATTCAGCCCATAGATCAGACAGATAGCCCAATCCAGTTGTGTTCACCAGCCTTATTTAGAAAGCATCTGTTCCCAAAGTTCTATTAAGTGTCAGGTACACAGAAAGATTCCTAAGACAGCACGTCTTCAAGAGAAGGGCTCAGTGCATAAGACGGGAGACAAATCCAGGCATGGCTAGCATTAATGAAAGATGCTAAGTGCCATAATGAAAGTCTAAACAACTTGCTTTGGGTGTAGAGTGAAGGGAGGATCAGACTCAATTAACTCCAACACCAAGCAGGAAGTGCTAAGTGTGCTAATGGAAGTAAAAGTGAAGAGCTTCAGGAGCCCAGAGAGGGTTGGATTGATTCCGACTAAGGCTCTCACAGAAGCAGTGGCATTTGAGTGGGATCTTGAAGGATTGGAACGAGTGGAAAAAGGCTGTCATGAAATTCTCATCACAGGAGAGTAGGTGTAAAGAGGAAGCCGGTTTGTCTATGTTTGCTTTCCTGAAGGCATGATGGCAACAAGCATGAAACTGAAGTTGTGACTGACCTGATAATTACTCCCCAGAGCTGCCATGTCTGTGTGACCTTGAACTTTGATACCTTCCTCTTTTAAAGGAGAACTGGGACCTGCTTCATGAGATTGCTGTGGGAAATAGAGATTACTGCATGTGTTTATTGATGCAAGTGATTAGTAAATGCCATGAACATTATTACCAGGCTCTTCTGGGTTACATCTGAGGCTAACCAGCCTCTGTTGGATATCAGACAACTTAAAAAATTGAGTGTAGTTACATATTCATTTTCATCTGCCTTCACCACTTCTGCCTTTTCCTCTCCCCAGATCCTTGCACAGCCAGCACCTTTGCCTACTTTTGAATCATGGTTTTGCTTTTTTTGTGTGTTGTTTGGTATTCCTATCCAAACAATAAACCAAATTGTTATTATTTTTTTTACTTTCTCATTTGTGTAATAAGGGTCTACATTGCAGGATGCACTCCTGCTGGTATTGTCGGATCCAGTAGTAAAAGCACAAGAGCCATTAGTCAGCTCCTGGGATAGGATCCTGCCTGCTCCACAACCCAGCATTGTTCTCTCCTATTCATCACTCTGTCACTGAGAATTATCAGAGAATGCTGGGACTGCAGGGATCTGCAGCCAAATCTTATGTTTTCCCAATGAGGACCGTGAGGCTCAGGGACAGGAAGAAACTTGTCAAGTTCCAGCAGAGAGCCTGGCAGGGATGGGCCTGTGCACTGGACCCCAAGGATAATTGACTCACAGGCCGGTGGGCCCCAGTTGTTTCCCATGTTCTTTCTGCTTTTGCTCTGGAGACTTGGATTCTTTTGAGATCAGAGATGCACTTTCTTGCCTCTTTCCCCCTCCACCTCCCTCTGTGCTTTGAGTATAGCTGGAGTACAGTCCTCCTGGGCTTCCACATTGTACATGCACTTCCTGATCCCACAAGGCATCTCAGGACACATTCACAGCATCACGTACTGATGTGGGGCCTTCACAGCTTGCAGTCCAGTTGACAGCCAGTGAGTTGAGAAGTTTGAAAACACTTTAAACTGCCTGTGCATTGAAGAAGGAGAGGCAGGTGGAAAATGACTGTGATGACCGACATACAAATTTGGTAAAAATGAGGAGTCTAATAAGGCTTTTATTTTTGGGTTTCCCTGAGACCAAGCAAATAAATACTTTTAATCTGTAGCATATTTTTTTTGGTGACTGGGCTGAAGAGGATTCTGAAGCTGTACCTGGGATCCATGGGAAAAATACTAGGATATGGATGAAGGTGACATTTTGCATGGATAAAGGGAAGACAAAATACATGTATTGTATTAGGCATTCCTGCCTTGGACTTTTGAAAATGTGGTTGTTCTTTAAGACCCTTATCTTGGAAGTCTTCCCTGATCTCCCTCCTGAGGTATAGGACATTCTGTCCTTCTACTGTAGAATTTATTTCACTTTTTCTTGTACAGTTTTTTTTTAAAACATTTTTAAATTGATTTTCAGAGAGAGAGAAAGGGAGAGGGATAGAGAAATAGAAACATTGAGGATATAGAAGCATCATTGATCACTTGTGTCCTGAACACCCCTCCTGGGGATCAAGCCTGAAACCAAGGAATGTTCCCTGACCTGGAATCAAACTGTAACCTGTTGGTTCCCAGGTCAATGTTCAACCATTGAGCCACACTGGCTGGGCTCTCTTGTACCGTTTTTATTATCAGTTTTTGAGTCTGCCTCCCTCATCATATTATAATGTTCCTCTTATAGTCAGGGGCCTTACTTCTTGTTTCTCCATATTATATCACATATTACATGTTAAATTAATATGTTAATTAGTCAACAAATGTCATGGTGTTAGGTACATTGTAAGATAATTTAGTATAGTGGTAAGAACTCACATTGTATCAGATAGACATAAGTTTGAATTCTTGTCTGCCATTATTGGTTCTGTGCTTCCACTTACCTATGCCTCAGTCTTTATTTATAAAATAACTAGAGGCTCGGTGCACAAAATGTGTGCACTGGGGGGTGAGGTCTGTGTCCCTCAGCCCAGCCTGCACCCTCTCCAATCTGGGACCCTTCAAGGGATATCCGACGGCCCAGTTAGGCCCAATCTCACTGGGATCAGCTCTAAATGGGCAATCGGACATCTCTCTCACAATCCAGGACTGCTGGCTCCCAACCGCTCAGCTCCCAGCCTGATCACACCCTATCCACTGCCCTGCCAGCCTGATCGACGTCTAACTGCTCCCCTGCTGACCTGATTGACCCTAACTGTCCTCCCCTACAGTCCTGGTCACCCCCAATTGCCCTCCCTGCTGACCCAGTAACCCCTAACTGCTCTCCCTTGCCAGCCTGGTCACCCCTAACTGCCCAACCCTGCAGGCTTGATTACCCCCAACTGCCCTCCCTTATAGGCCTGGTTTCCCTCAACTTCCCTCCTCTGCAGGCAGTCTTGTGGAGGCCATCTTATGTCCACATGAAGGTAGCCATATTTGACCACATGGGGGGCCATCTTACATGTTAGAGTGATAGTCAATTTGCATATTACTCTTTTATTATATAAGATAATAATAACAACAATAATAACAATGTTAACGTGTATCCTCCGGGGCTCTTACAGAGATTTAAAAAGTAGTTTTGTTCCTAGAATCAAAGAGCTCACAATATGCAAAAAGCTACTAGCCATTAATATTAGAAATCATTACCACCACCATCATCATTTGTTGCCATTGTTATTATGCTGGTAATGAGGATCCCCAAATTCTCAATCAGTCTCTCCTTTTTCCTTATATATGAGAATGAAATATGCAAAGAGGTAAATTGAAGGGAGAAAAAGCCTGCTTGACTGGGTGCTCAGTGGTTGAGCATCAACCTATAAACCAGGAGGGCACATGCCTGGGCTGCAGTTTCCATCCCCAGTAATGGGCCATGTAGGAAGCAGCCAAATATTAATGTTTCTATCTCTCCCTCTCCCTTCTTCTATGACTTTAAAAAAATAAAAATTTAAAAAACCTAATGTTTATTACTATGTAGCTGTTATACCATACCACATGGTGGGCTTCTACAAGCTAGAGGACCCATAAAAGCTTCTCTCACCTAATCTTGGCTCTCTGGATCTCAGCTCTATGGGGACCAGAAAAGACCAACCCACAGCAATGGGAGTGGGGGAAGAGTTTTGCCCAATGTCTCAAATAAGGCATGTTTCCAACTCAGATCTTCAGAGTAGAGGCCTCTCCTACTCATGCTCAAAGCAGCCCTCGGCCTTCACAGCACTCCATAAACAGTCTAGCAGAGATTCCACAGCTCTCGCACCACAGCCTTTAACTGTCCTTGCCATCTCCTTACCTCCCTTGGAGGTGGCACTGGGGGAGGGGTCATCCTATACCATCAAATGGCCTCAGCAGTGGTGTGGCCATGGTAATGTGTGGGCATGAGAAAGAACAATAATGTAATGGTTTAAGTGAGTGCAGAACCTATGGAAGAAGTTAGAACTTGGAATATAGAAATACACAGTTAGTAGTAACAGAATCTAGATCTGGAAAGGACCATGTTTACACAGCCCATGCCTATCCTCTTACAGATGAAGAAACAGAAGTCTTTGTTTAAGGAGAGAAATGGTCCACTCACTTGTTTATTCAAATCTTGGCACTGATTGGACCTCTCGATGCCAAGAACTGTGCAATGCACTGGATAAGCATGCCAAGTTAAAGAGAAAGAGGCTCAATCCTCCCAAACTTACAGCCTAACAGAGGGACAGATAACCAACAAGCCAACAATCAGATGCAACTAAATCTCTCATAACCAACTTCTACTCAATCATCTTTTTGGATCGACTTGTATTCTCCATTCTCAATGTAAACACCCCAATTGACACCTTAGTTGAGCTGAAAGCTCCTGGTCACCCCATATATTTCTATTCACATCAACTTTGTTAGAGGCATAATAGGAGTCAATTCTGTTTGTTTCTAAACCTATTTAGATGTCTGTGGTTTGTTATATTTGGGAAATGCAACTAAAAACTATGTAAACTAGTGAAATATGAGTACAAAGATTTTTATTTCTTTGAAAACTAAGTTAAATAACTTTTGAAAGATTCAAAGATGCAGCACTAAAAATACTGTAATAGTAGGTGTAGGCAAGACAACACTAAAAGATTGGAGAAAAACACCAAAAAAAATCTGTACTTAATTTATTTTATAAATGTCTTCAAGTCCCCACTACATCAAAAGATGGATAAATACATGTGCACTTAGGTATTTTTAAGCTAAAAGAAAATACCTGTTATGAGTCATTTTTGGTGACTCTCCATTTTAACCATCTTTTTCAAATAATCTAATTGCAGTCCCTGGTGCATCAGATAAGATAAGAGGACTTCTACTGTAATTGCAACTCAGTAAAGTGCTGTGAAGGAAACAAACTTAATCTGAATGATGAACAGAAAAGAGTGGATGGCCTAATTAGGGTGGTCATTGAAGGCTGGGAAGCATAAGTGAAAGAAGGAGACAACTTATAGATGGAAGGACAGCATGAGGGGAGTCCTTGGAATCTTGGAGTAGCTGAAGCAGTGATCAAGGGAAAGGGAAATGATGAAGTTGTTCAGGTCATTAGGGCTCAGACTATGAGGATCCTTAGAGGTCAAAGGAATGTGAACGGTATTCAAAGCACAATGAGAAAGCTCTGAGGAGCTCAGGGAGACGGTGTCATGACAGGATCTGATTTCTATTTTCAAAAGAACAAGTGAAGGATTCACAAGTGTGAAAAAGAGAAAATGGGAAAGGTGGAGGCAGACATTAAGGAAAGTGAAAAAGTGCAATAAGTATGCATTTTTGAGTAGTAATAGAACCCTAGGCCAGAGTGGTGGCGGTTATGGAAAATGGTAGTAGCAGATGCATTTGTGACATTTCCAGAAGGACTTATATACATATTTTCTTTAGTCAATCAGTCAGCATGGCCAAACTTAACAGCAAATCTTCGGAAGGTATTTGTGATCTGATGGGGGAAAACCCTACCAAAAGTCAAGCAACGTGATTTCCTTCTTCTAGTTTGGCATTTCATAGTTGTGCTGTTCAAAGAAAGCTTCTTAACCTTTGCAAGCTCATCTGGATGAGGGAATAATAGTATTCTGTTCAGTCTGCCTCCTACTTGCATTGTGCAATTTGAATAAAATGATGGCTTACATGTATATTACACATTATAATGAAGTTAGGACTTAGATAATCTCATAGCAGGTAAGGCAATTATTATTGCCCTTAATTTGCAGATGAACAAACCAAAATTCATTCAACAGTTATTGAGCATCTACTATAAGTTTAGTTTAGGCTGTAAGACTTTAAAAACAAATTAGACCCAGCTCTGCCCTAAAGAAACTCAGCCTGATGAAGAAGACAGGCATGAAAATGTTAATTCAGAGAGTATGGAGATAAGTCTAAGAGAGAAAGTACATTAGCAGTTCAGAGGAGGAAGGGTTGGAAGGCTGTCCACTCAAGTCAGTATCTGATTGGGGTCTTAAAGAGACACATTTTCTAGGGGTGGAGGGACATTTCTGAGGAATATGTGCATAAGCATGGAAACCTGGAAGGAACAGTTTGCTGCACACAGCAGTGTGGTTGGGACCTCTGGTGTGTGATGGACTGTTAGAAAATGAGCCTGGAGAGGTGAACTGGAACCAGTGATGGCTCTCCCACAGAGTTCTGTGGGTGCATTATGCCAAAGCAAGACGGCTAGTGCATTATCTTCATGTTCAACCTTCCTCAAATGCTCTTACCAGTTCCACATTATATTTGTGCTTGTGCCTTCTACTCCCTCCTTCCTCACTGTTTTCCCCAGAATTAGTTTAAATATCAGCCTTCCCCCCAACTTCCACCCCCACCCACTCCTGGAACTCTTTATTTTATCAGGGACATACAAAGAGAACACCCAGCATAGTGAGAAACGCTTTTGTTCTCAGAATTTCATTTGGAATTCAAGGAGCCTGTACCATTTCCTAGCAGGAGTTATTTCATCCTATGTTTTGAGAACTCTTGAAAAGGGAATAAAACTGTGGTACACAGAGAACTAAACATCATTTTGGTACAAGGAAACTAAATAGCAGGGAGGTGGCAGGGAGAGTCTCTGTGGAGAAGGCAGCTGGGCTTTTGCTAAAGACTCTCAGTTGGTGATAATTGTCTAGGGGACCAGAGCGCCTGTCCCCGGGCTGAACAGCATGCTTTCCTGCCTTAACTCTCCCATCTGTAAAATGCTAAGGAAATGTGTACTTTCAGAGGCAGAAGAGTGTTAGAGCTAATTGAATCTCACTTCTTTTACAAATGAGGAAATGAACTCCAAAGAGGGGAGATAACTTGACTAAGGTCTATAAAGAAAAGCAGCTGCTATGGTCATTCATTCCATTTGTTTGTTCATTCATTTTGGTGCCTCTGGTGTGCCAAGCACTGTGCTAGATGCTAGAACTATGTTGGAAGATAAAGTAGTCATGATCCCTGCCTTATTGGGGGAAATTTACCCAAATAATTTTTTTAATTAAACAGAGTAATTAAAGACAGAGATAAACTATGATGAAAATAAGCAAGGTACTGCAAAAGATATTAAAGGGACAGGATATTATTTTACAGAAACCCTCTCAGAAGAGAGAATACTAAAGCTGAGACCCGAAGAATGTGCTTCAGCCGAAACCGGTTTGGCTCAGTGGATAGAGCGTCGGTCTGTGGACTGAAAGGTCATGGGTTCGATTCCAGTCAAGGGCATGTGCATTGGTTGCGGGCATATCTCCGAAAGGGGGTGTGCAAGAGGTGGCTGGTCGATGTTTCTCTCTCACTGATGTTTCTAGCTCTCTATCTCTCTCCCTTCCTCTCTGTAAAAATGTCAATACAATATATTTTTTAAAAAGAATGTGCTTCAACCATTCAAAGAGGGTTGGAAGAGCTTTCTAGGGGAAATAAGCAAGTGCAAAAGACCCAAGGCAAGAGAGTTTGAACAGTCCTGTCAGGTAAAAACAAAGACCAGCCAAACTGGTTTGGCTCAATGGGTAGAGCATTGGCCTGTGGA
Source organism: Vespertilio murinus (assembly GCA_963924515.1). NCBI lineage: Eukaryota > Metazoa > Chordata > Mammalia > Chiroptera > Vespertilionidae > Vespertilio > Vespertilio murinus. Next base: position 17,509,805 of record OZ004708.1, on the reverse strand, counting down.
CTGAGGGGTCCCGGGTTCCATTCGATTCAGGTCAATGACTTGTACCTTGGTTGCAGGCATATCCCCAGTTTGGGGGAGGGGGAATGCAAGAGGCAGCTGATCAATGTTTTTGACTTTCTATCCCTCTCCATTCCTCTCTGTAAAAAATCAATAAAAATATATTTTAAAAAAGAAAAAGAAAAAACAAAAACTAGTGTGAAACCAATGCTGAAAGGGGCATGGCCTCAGGGCCTACTTGGAGAGAGAGGCAGGGGGGCAGGCTTGCAGCCTTACACGGTAAAGTGGCCTTATTGTGACTGCTCTTCACATCCCTGTTGAAAAAGCAACATATTTTACATTTCATAGCAAGACTACTGTTGTGCATCTGTTTTAAATGCGATATTCTCAGCACACTTTACTGAGACCATGGATTAGAAGAGCAAGAAAGAAAAAAATATCAGCTTTTCTTTTGTATCCACCTCTGCATTTGGTTTGTGTTCAGCTCAGAAAATCAGCCAAGAGCAGAGGTCAAGAGTGAATTTAGATATCAGAGAAAGTAGAATTTGGTTTCTGGTGGTGTCATTTGGTTTTGAAATCTGGAACTTCTTTATTTCCCTACTCTTCATCCTTCATTTTTAACCTCTCACCTCCTCAATGGAAATGCCTAGCAGGAAAAAAATAATTTCACTGATTTAGGGTAGCCTCAGGCTGTCATCTGTGGATCTTGGTAAAAATTTGCCTTGATTGACAAGTGCCAATCAAGCTGATGGGTCTACCATGCACCAAAGGCTTGCTGCTCTGCTGGGGAAAATCCATTTATATGCATGATTTTCATAAGGAAAGAACAGCAAGTAAAAAACAAAATATTTTTATTTTTGCATCACAGCAGAGTAGCCTTTGCTGTAAGGCAGTGTTAAGGTCTATTCCAGTATGAAGCAGGCCAGTGCATAGGAGAGGAGGCCTGGAATTCAGAAGCACCCATCTAGCTGCTGTATTGCTGTCTGTGTATCAGACTTCAGTTGGAGTCTGTAAACTTCAAGGTCCAACTGGCTCTTGTACAGAAGCAGGTGAGCAGTTGAACTGGGTCATCATCCATTGACTTTGACTCTCTCAGGGCTCATTTCCTCTGCCCTCCCCACAGTGTAGCCACAGAAAAACCACAGGATGTGAAAAACAAAGACAGGGGCTCACACTTGTCTCCAGCATTTCCCAGCTGCATGATCCTTGGCTCCTCATTCATCCATGGGCCCAAAGGTCATCATGCCTGCCCTACCTACTTTCCTGGGTATTCACAAAAGAAAATGAATGTGACAGTTTTGAAAACCATAGAACACACTAAGAGTTATTACTTCACCCAAAATGTCACTATTTAAGGCTACTTACCACCCCATAGCAGAATACCATAGAGTAGGAGTTACAAACTACAGTCCACAGGAAAAAATCTAACCCCAATGTCTGATTATTCTATAAATAAGGTTCTATGCTATGATTCAAGTTTCACAATCACTGGTTTACACATTGTTGGCTGCTTTTTTGCCACAAAAGCAACATTGACTAGATGTGACAGAGACCATATAGTCTACAAAGCCCAAAATATTTACTATTTGGCCTTTTGCAAAAAAAAAAAAATGTTTGCAGAGACTAGGCACCTTCAGACACCTTCAGACACCTGGCTATGACTCTGAAGTTAGAATACCCGTGTTTTGGCTCTGAATCTTCTGAGCTATGTGACCTGAGTCAAGTTAAGTTGCCTCAATTTTCTCTCTGTAAAATGGGTATAACTGTATCCCTACTCCATACAATTAAGTTGGTGAATAAAGATTTTATGCAAAGCACTTAGTGTAGTAACTGGTACAAGAAGTGCTCAGTGTTGGCTGGCATTATTATCCAGGGAACAAAAGCTCAAGGAAGAGAGCAGAATAGTTCAAACACAGAGTAGGAAATAAGACAGACATGAATTCATCCCCCAGCTCTGTCACTCATCACATGAATAACTTATAGAATATTAATCAACCCCCCTGAACTTCTGCTTCCTCTTGCATGAAATAGAAAAAAGTGGTTGTTGTATGGAGTAAATGACAAAATGCATGTGAAGTGCCTAGAACCAGATCTGTCACATAGTAAACATTCAAATGGTGACATAACTATAATAATAATAAAAATAATAATATTTTTCCCAAATAGTGCCAGCCACCCCAAAATAGTTAGGTAGTAGGAAGTCTCCAGTATGTTGACATCATGTGAGATAGAAGGCTAGTGATATCCTGGACACCAGATTTTGCTACATGCCAAGCATGTAAATGAAATGGACTTTAAAGTGGAGATTGTCAGACACCTGTTAGAAGTCTTTTTTCTAGACCAACAGGCTCTCAAGATTGGGTACCTTTTTAGCACTAACAGTCTGTAATCCTATGATTATTCCTGGATTAAGTGTTGGTCAATGAGAAGAGCACACACACATATACATGTGTGTCATTATAGGAAATATCTTCTTCCCGTAACACTGCATGGGTACATAGTGATAAGCAGTTTGCTGTGCAGGGCGAAAATGTCCTTGTTTTAATCCATTCAACCTCATATTATAATGGGATTTAAACCTTTTTGCCTAGGGAGCACTGGCTATGGAGATTAGGCTGCAGGTAGAATACTTGAAGTTTGTCTGGGTTTCGGATGCCAGCCTAAGAGCACAGAGTTCATTCTCTTATGGTTTCAGGTAATAGGGAGTGGCAGGTTTCAGTGGGCTGAAACATAGTGGCCAGGTGGGGATACTTTAGACCCCCAAACTCATGGGTGCTAGATGGTCAGCCTAATTTAGAAGACTGTGAAAGAAGTAACATCACCAAGCACTTATGCTTATTTCCTGTCCAGCTCTGTACAGAGTTCTGCACATTGCACATACCAAGAAAAATGGTAGAGTCAGAGGGCCTTTACCTTCAAGGAAGCTTACACACCTCCATTGTGGGTGAAAACATATGAATACACTAAAATTCACTTGATAATATAAATAAAAATAATGAGTTCATCTAACTCAAGAAAAGCCTTGGAAGCAAGATGAGGTCAACTGTCAAGAATTGTATCAGTTGATTAATATTTGCAAAATTATTTACCTGTGCCAAAAATACGGTGTAGTCATTGTGCAATGCCTTCTAGGGATTGTAAAGAATATATGCTCTTTGAGTGCAAAAGTAACATCTGTCTTATTCGCCACTCTTTGCCATGGTGTCTAATCCATAGCAGCAATGACTTGATTATACATAGATCCTTACTTAGAGTGTTCAGATGTATGTGACATTTATGGAACTTCTAACATGGTCTTAGACTTTGACTTACATTATAAAGTATTAGCAAAGAGAAATTTGGAGACATTTGTTAGTTTTATATGCTCAGTATCCACCCCTCCCT